>CM025852.1:11748875-11802105 GCA_003952965.2 Morella rubra
CTGACCACAGACGCTCAGCCTACAAAGGTGAAATCCAGGAATTAGAATTTCATACTACATAAAAGCTTAATGGCATCAACTCAAGTTAAACAAGAAATCATATTGGCATATGCATCATATACATCTGGACTGGATACAAGCTGCACTTTGTATAAATCTGTAATATTTCACTAATCTATTACATTTTATTGGATCAAATCTTAACAAGCCAATATTTGGATTAGATAATGGTTTATGCACATTCATGAATACCAACTTTCACCCGACAATTGTCTATCCAATCCAGAACTCATATGTTTAAGTAGACTTTTAGCATTTAAAAACCTATTCTTTTGAGCATTTTGTAGATGAGATAGTTTTAAGCTCCAACAATCTTGATATTTGGGAAGCATGATGAACACTAGAGATAATGTAATCCAGTAGTAAGTTTGGCAAAATATGGATTCAATGATTTGTTATTGAGTGGTGCAACATTGCTATGGAGGTACACAAGGTGTAACTTCTAAAGACATATTACAAACCCAATAAAGGAAGTTAAGCTCAACTTTTATTGCATTTATGAAATTGTTTTGTAATTATAAAAGATCATGAAACTTTCGAGGACTAACCAAAGCAAGGTATTTTACAAGGATTTTCTGGGCAATGCTGTTCTTCTGAATAAAGCCATATCCATGGTAGATTGAAGCACCTTAAAAAAGGACAAAAAAACAAAAACATTTGCTTTTCAAGCACATATATGACACTGGAAAATGGATAAGGATCCCCTAGTATTCTTATGTTGTTCCACTGGGTAGATCTATTTCACTCTTAACACTATCTTCAAATTCAATGGTAGGGAATCTCACCACATCGCTTCTTATCACGTTCACATTCAAATCTCAAATAGGCTAAACATGGAAACATATCACAATAACAAATATGTGAGTTTATGTCAAAATCCTTAGCATTGAATTTAAAGCCATTCACCATGTAGAATACCTACAAAACAAGATCTTTGACACATAAAAAAACAAACGCGTTCTATCAGTTCCGTACCATGCCATTCAGTTTGGTGCCCTCCCCTTCTAAAACTGGATTCTGCAGAAAACTGTGAATTACTCTTTCTGTTCTGCCAAAAGGTGCATCAGTTGGAGTTCCTTGTGAAGCGAAATTCTCATATGTTGAACCTGAGCTGATATTTCCATATCCAGGCAAACCTTGAGAGGTGTCTCCAGGTAATTTGGTTCCCAACTCCATGATACTTCCAACTGGGTTTTGGTTTATTGATTGATTCATCATGCTAATTCCACTTTGCATAGAGGCTGGAAGAACACCTTGTCCAATGGGTAAGTTGGGAGCAACTCCAAACTTCAGCATCATCTTTGCCATTGCTTGCTAGCAAATAAAGGATTTGACTTTTAGGCTCATGAATCCACGAAAGCCAATGCATGTGCAGTAACTGGTACAAGCAAAAAAATACATACTACGAGATAAGATTGGATTTGATGCAACACAGCGGGTTTAACAGCAAGGCCTGCAATGTAAAATCAATTTTTCCGATATCATAAACTGTAATCATTAGAATGCAGGAATAAGGGAGCATCAGAGCATGCATGCATAAAATTATTCTCTTGAGAGAGGGTGATAGCATTGACATCAGATAATAAATTAAAATATGATATATATCTTATTCTCTTTTGGTTGTTCTCTTCAGTTCAGGAGCACCCTAAGAAAGTGTCCACGACAGCGAGATACAAAGAATTTGATGAAGGCCCTAAAAGGAGAAGCATGAGACTTGTTGAAAAAAGGGTGGACATGTGAGGAGCACTTGAGCTCATTAATGGCATTTTGTGAATATTAAAGTTAATGATAGTTTTCTAATTTCGAATAGGGTAAATAAGAGCTTAATGGTCAATTAAGCATTAAAATTTATCTAGGTTAAGTTTAATTAGTCGTGAACTGGATTATTCATTCATATTGAAACTTATTGGCGATGGCTTGTTTTTGCCTTGGGGATTCTTGAACTTTCGATTTTCTAGGATTCATAACTCTTGGAATACTTGGGCTAGCTTGATGCAATTCATTGAATCCAAGTTAGAAGATCTTATTCTTGGAATTCATTGAATAGGGTTTGATCTAGTCTATCCTTTTATCTTTCTTCATACGTTCGAATTGTACTCTTGCAATCCATTGAATAGAGTCAATTCAACCATCTTTTCTTTGTCTTGATATTTGATTATTGTTCTATTTCAATTTCCAAACCTTAATCTAGGTAAATCTCATTGATTTGTCTAGATTAAATCCCTACTTGAACCAAATCTCAAAATCTCATAAACCGTAGATTAATTTGGAGATTGTGATTGTGTAGATTGGTGGCTTGTTGATGGATCCGGAGCCAGGTCCTCAACAGAATTTAAGCTATGATACCAAGTACAACACAGGATCTTGAACTTCATGAGTAGCTTAGGTTCCCTGGTAAGTTCCTGAAGGTTTCTTGGATCAGCTTTGAGATGTAAGAGCCATAGGAATATTTTAGTCTTTGCTTATCTATTAACCCTAGCTGCAGGAGAAAGGGTCCGTAGGAAATATTCAAGACAGGACAAACATATAGGAAGGGATGATTCTTTCATTGCATTGTAAATAAGATTGAATCTTGCAAGAATTTGATGCAGTAAAAAAGAACATAAAGAAAGATCAAGGCTAGGAAATCACTTCTCAGTTTCCTAAGCAATCACAAGGAAAAGACAATCACCCTTAAAACTTTAATAGAGCTGGCTGAAATTTTGTCCAGTCATACTTTGGATTGGATCACATAGATGCATTTAATTGATATAACAAGTACTAGGATTTACAAGTTAAACAGAAAATTAATTTGAAGAAAAAAAAGATATCCTTAAGGGAATTCTGAACTACTCATTGAAATAGAAGAAAGGCCAAAATTTCCCACATGACTGATGGTCCTCAGGTGTAGCCCATTCAGTCAAATCTTAAAATTACCAGACTAGCCTAACACTGAAAACTGAAGGAAATGCCAACTGATACTAACCAACCAACTCCCTATTTAAAAACAAAATTCTAAAACTAATACTCAATACTGACTACAGACAAGGAAAAGTGCTGAATTGGATGCCACAATGAGAGTAGATCATCTTGCAAATATTTTCATCTTGATCATGTTTTTCCAAGAGCCTTTTGGTGGCTGTAACGTCCATACCAGGCAAATTCTCTATGCCCTCCTGTAAAGGAATTGATATACCCATGATCCCCATGCTTGGAATGATTGAGAAGTCATGATTTCATTTCAATGAGACTCCAGTGTACCTGAGCTTGTAGGCTCATTTTAAAATGACAACAGAAAATAGACGTAGCACTATTTCAGCACCACTTCTGATATTTCCACACCCACCAATCACACATTGGGTCCCACCATATCAGGGCCGGATGCAGAAGAATAAATTTAGCATGGCCCTTGTACCAAATAAGTAAACTATGACTCTATGATATACAGTAGTGACAATTTACTATTTCTCATACCAATCTCCTGCTAGATCTGGCATAAGCTCGTCTAAATTGAGTAATAAGCGCTGTAAAGTTAGGTTTCACAGAAAATTTACTCTTTCCAATGAACCTTCAGTTCTTGAGCAAGTTTTATTCATGTAGAATGCCATAATTCACATGCCCCGAACATTCACTTCCAAAGAAGCTTCAGGTCTTGAACAAGTTTTCTCTATGTAGAATGCATTAGCTTGTGTACCCTAATATAAAGCAGCATTTGCACCTCAAAGCATTTCCCATTCCTTGCACACACACACAAAAAAGGGGTTGAGGAATGCATGGTTGCTCAACAGGAATGCCCATGTACGATAACCCTTTAAGCTTTATGACTTTATCCTACCATCATAGAGATTACATTAACCATATAAGAGATTTCTTCCCTAGAGAGTACAACATGACATACCAACACCGAAACCGTGGCCGATGCCTACACCACATCCAATGCCTGCTTCAATATTCTTAGCTCCCAGCTTTCTCAACTGAAAAATAAGAGGCAAGAGGCAAAATATTCTAAATAGAAGTACATAGCCATGTTAAGAAATCAATAGAAAACAAATAAGAAAATGAAGTTTGACTTACCGAGTCATTCACATGTCTACTAACACCAGAAAAAGCATCACTTGCCCCGCTGGTGGCACTCATAACTTGATTTAGCATAGGTAATGCACCTGGTAGATAGGTGGAATGAAAAATTATCAGGTCCATTGATATCTGCCAATAAGGTAAAGATAGAACCAAGAACCTACTAAAAAATATCGCCATTTAAATATACAAGTGAGCTATTGTTTCCCCACACCATTTGATCTCATCTAATCTAATGAGGCATTCAAGAACCAAGCAAGTCTGAAGAATGAACTAACTACATTTACTTACTCTATAAGAAGGATCAAATCAGTAACCGTTGATAAGAAATATAAGATCCCAATGGCATTTGAAGGCACCAATAGAACAAACAATCCTCACAATAAAATCCAACCGAGATTCATATGGGAAAGAATGACTAAAAATCAAGCCGTAGAACTTGGCAGTAAAATAAAATAGCATGATTTATGAGCAAACAAAGATGAGCCTAAATAACAAAATGAAAACTTTTGTTCATGTGCATACTGATTCCAGAAGAATTTTGTGGGGGGAAGTTAATACCTCAAGGAATTATCTATCCCTTATCAGCAATATCATGCCTACCTAACCATGAGTGACCACAGCCAAAGTTAGCAACAAGGAAAAACAAGAAAATTAACTCCATCCACTAATTGCATCCTGTTTCAAACTTTAGACAATTACTTCAAAGTAGTATGAGTTATCATATTCCTACAATTAAACAGAGAACTTGAGAAAGACCAGCTCCAAAACATAGGTACATGGCAGCATTTTGACGAACAAGTCCTAGTGATTGAACCTATTAGAAAAACAATCAATTACCAGGAAAAAAGGAAAAACCTAGAAAAATTTTGCAAGAAGATAGAAAGCGATAGACTTTTTTGTGGGGCATGGAAACATGCCTCCATAGACACAATTTTGGCAGAACATATGCCACGATAATGCATTCACTGACATAATGATGACCAGTGTAAAAGAATGTTGCTCTGTTTTTGCTTAGCTCTGATTAGAACCCCCGCGAAACAGAAATTTATGCCTTAGATAAACATCAAGTTCAGATTACATGAATAGGAATCAACAAACATAATCAATATGACTTCTTCTCCACAATATGGTTTGCCTTAAACACTGAATGGGATTCTGTTTCCTATGTAACCCAACTTAACAAAAAAAAAAAGCAATTAATTTAGTGCGATTTACAGCATTTTCTAACCAACCAGAGCCAAAACCCCAAAACAAAACTGACAAAATAGAAAGCAACAGAAGATGATACCACATTTATTCCTGGGCGCTAATCCTAAATGGGTTTCACCAACTTTGTTTTTGAAGAGATTTGAAAAGTCCATCTTCCCGACTAATTTAAATTTTCTGACAAAGAACGACACAGAAACTGAAAAGGGGAGTTGTTACCCAGATTTATGGGGCGGCCCATGCCGATACCAATACCACAGCCGATGCCAAAGCCAGTGAATACTTGACCCACTTTCAAAGTAAAAGGATTCTCTATTCGGATTCCCTGAAACTGATTCGCCTTTCTCTGATTGGTCACTACGCTACTGTTACTACTACTAACAGTATTACTGGTACTACCAGCAGCCTCCATTCTTCAACGACTACCCTTTTTTCTAACAGCTAAAGCTACTGGCTATATTGTCTGAAATTTCGGTTCGTGTTTTCCCTCTCTCTTGCTCTGAAACATTTCGACAAGGCAACCAAAATAATAATAATAACTAAACCAAAATTAATATATATATATATTGGGTCTCCAGAAACACATAGGAAAAATTAAAAACACCAAATAACACAGAAAATAATAAATTAAAATAAATAAATAGTTTAGAAATTCAAAATTATTTTTTTTATAATTTGTCTAGCTTAGATATATTTTGTCTTTTTGTACTTTTTTTAAAACTAATATTCTTTATTTAGGGATTAACTTTAATTTTTTTTAATTATTTATGTATAAGAACGTTATTTATGCATATAAATAATTTTTTTTTTGTACAATTTTCAAATTATTTTACATTTTATATAAAGGTAATGTCATAGCAAGTCCTCTAATTAATTATAAGCCAAAATTAATCTAGCCTCCCTAAGTTTCAAAAAGGTGATTTGAGCCTTTATATTAAACTACATCTAAAATAACCAAAATGCTCTTACAAGACAAAATTATTTAAAATGTTTTAAAATTCATTAAAAATAAAAAATGATACATATAAGAAAAAAAAATATTTCTAAAATAAAAATATTAAAACTCTATTTAAATAATCTATTTATTTTTAATTTTTTCTTTGATTTATTTTTTTTATTTTTTAAAATTTTGTCCTTTTTTTTTTTCTAAGCGATATTTCGGTCATTTAATCAAACAGAAAGCAAGAATTAATCTTGTTCAAAACATAAGGAGCTCAAATCGCCTTTTTAAAACTTAGGAAGTCAAAATTAATTTTAGCATAAGTCATACTTTTACAATTATTTTCTTCTTATTACATATATAGTATGGGGTTAGGTGCTGGAAATGCTCCGGTATCTTCTACAAAAGGTATACTGATTTATCCACCAGGACCTTTGGAGGCTAAAACATTAAAAAAGTTAAAAATTATAAAAAAAAAAAATGTTAAAAGAGAAAAAAAAATTTGCTACTGATTTTTGGAGGCCTGGCCATGGCCCCCAGCTTTGTCAGTATATCTTCAACAAATCATTCGAACGCCACTCGTAGACCGCTGGCTGTGGCCGGCCATCAGCCCTCCCGCTTCAGACGGCAGGGTTGGAGATGCATGGCACCCCGTCACTGCCAATCTTGGGCAAAGATGCTTGCCAACTGCGATCAAGCCTGAACCAGCTTTAGATCATATAGAACTGAAAGATAGCGTCATCTCTTTCCACTAACCATACGTGCAAATCCGTGGGGTCTGTGTGCTTCTATAGGGATAACGTTATCATCCCTAGACTCGTTACCCTTGGACCCTTGTTGGAACTTAAGAATTTGGAATGCGAAGGGCGGAATCGTGTTCATATTTCTGGGAAGTGAGACACGATTTGGGAAAATGGCCTAAAAAACTCATACCTTACCATATTTGGTTAATGAACCTTTTTAAAAAAAAAAATGTTTTTCAATTTATAAAAAAAAAAAAAATTCAATCCTCACAAGATTTTTTCACATACAAAATATTTCAATCTTCAATAAAATTTTCTATCTAATCATTGACTTAATTTCTGTTAAAACAACACAAAAGCCAAAAAAAACTTTTAAAAACTCATAAAAAAACTCACAGAAAATTTTCCTTCAATCATATAATTTTTTTTTTCTCACAGTTTTTAAGAGAATAAATTTCAAAAAATTTCTATTTCCAAATATCATTTACGTGGACCCCACTATTTACACAAACATCTAAAAAAAATTTCTTAACGATTACAAAAAAAAATATTTTCAAAACCAAACCATACAATTTAAGTTCTTGAAAATTGTAGCTGCATTCTACCCATTGTGAACAAACTCTTAAGGATCCTTGGGGAGATCAAACAATGAGCATCTGCTCATTCTAATCAAAGAAACTCATTGATTCCTGAGAGAGCTACAACACATACACGCCCTTCTCCAAATTTAAGTGCGTTTCTATGATTCGGATGGAAAATTTGATAAACCAAAAGACGACACATAGGAAGTTAAAACTTCACAATGAATAATGGATGCCCTAAAAAAATAATTGAAACTGAATGTAAACAATTATATATTCCTTTGTCCGTATTTACAAATATGAAAGACCCCACTCACTATGCTCTCAAATAGTGTTTACTTTGTCTGGTAGAATCGAACTCCATCAGCTACAATTCAGGATCAAGCTTGTATCCATACTCTCAATCATGACTTCTGCAAAAATAAAATTGACTCTAGTAGTTACATTCATTGAAATTAAAACATGAACGAATCTCCTAATGCCTTGGTAGGTAATTTGGAGAACAATTTTTTTGTTTTCTTAGATAAGAAAACCAATACCTTTTGCAAAACAACTTGTTTGTTAAGACATCCTTAATAATATTTTACAGAACCACAACTCGCCCTCTCTCATCGGTGGGCAGGCCCCCGATGGAAGTAAGTGCTAGGTCCGCTTTAACCGCGGGGCGACGTCTCCACGAAGGTGGAGCAACCCAGTGGGTTTGAAGGCTATCAACTGTTGTTAGGGTGCTGCAGTTTTTATTATTGATATGTGGCATTCACAGCACTGGGTCTTGAACAAAACCTCACCCCTCATCTCATTCTTAAGCTTACTAACCGTCGGCATGTTCTTCCTACGAGAGGGATGTATTGAATCACAGGTCATTGGCAACAATAATATCAACTTAATAAAATCCATTTATTAAGCTCGATTGCCGCTCCACTCTGGGGTTTCTTCTATTTTCGTTTTGTTTCTTCCCTATCACAGGGGAGGTTGTACAGGGACTTCCTGTCCCTATGTTCATGTGTGGACCGTGGTGGGACTGTTCCCACGATATCTGGCGTCTGGATTGGTTGATTTGCTCTTAATCTTGTTGATGTTGGAGGGATTTAGAGTCATTGTATGGGTTGGATTTATCCCCTTCTATGCTGTTTAATATAACGAATGAATATCTATTGCTTAGATTAAAAAAAAAAATTTACTAATAGAATCCATTGAAGTCTGCATTTGCTTACACATATATTTCCAAACAAAGTTTTTTTTGTTGTTGTTGTGTGCTTTCAGATGTTCAAGTGCATGAGCCACAGAATACAAGTCAACAGAAAACATTTTTTATTGAAACAAACGGAGGTTTAAAGACTTAACAACAAAAAGGACATCAAACAGTTTTTTCACAAACAGATGATGGTCTATTCCCAAATGAAAAGGACCTAAGACTATTATACGAGAACTACTAGCATAAACCCGATCAATTAACCATCCAACAATCGAAGTACACAGGAACTTTGGCGAATGGGCAATAGAGGAATTGAGAAAATGGGTCAGCCATGAATTGAAATTTTTTTAATCAATACCAGGGGTGGGAGAAGAACCAGAGGACGATGACGCAGAGCAGGAGGACGAGAGGGATGACGTGGACGGAGGACTCAGCGAATCTGAGACGGGACCTTTCTTTCTTGGCCACCATGGAGATGGGATCAAAAGTAGGCAGTTTTCGGTCGGCGTCAGAGGAAGACAACAATGAAGGTGATGAGAACTCTTCGGAGACCCTGGAAGTGCTTGACGACCTAAGCATCTTCTGCTTCGCTTTGGACTCCAACGCAGAAACCAAGAGAATCCAGAGGAGGGATTTGTTTCGACTTTGGAGGGTGTGCTTTGGTTTTTATTTCTTTCTGGTCCAAGTCGGCAACTCCCGAAAAAGAAAATATAAAGCCGGTAAGTTTCTGGCTTTCTGCCAGAAAAGTCTTCAGTCCTGTCTAATACATAGTTAATATATTAATAAATCTTATTAATGGCACAAACAGAATTAATTAATTAAAAATACAGTTAAAAAATGAAAATTAAATCATTAAAATAATATTTAATGTAATATATGTCATTAATAAAATTTATTAATGAATTAGCAATACCAAAAGTCTTGTTAAAACTAAAATTTTAAGATCTAAATTTTCTCTCTATTTTATAAAAATGCCCCCTCGCAATCTAGAATCCTAAATTTCGTCCCTCGTGCTCATTTTGACTATTTAAATTTAGAGTTACGTTTAGTTGGTGTCTTGTCTAACTTTTAAGGATGAAAATATGAAATATATCTTAATTTTTTATTAAAAATAATGAGGATAAATAAAATATAAGATTTCTTTTCAAATGTATGAATGGTTTTCAATTGAGACAAATCAACCTGAAAGAATTTGGTTGCACAACTTTCAAAAACATTTATTAATTATTTTTTTTTTTTGGTTATGATTTAAGAAACATTACGCACCCATCCAAGAGAAGAAAATAACATCAGACATTACTCCCTTCGTAATTTGGTTGCATAATTTCAGTTGAAAGTAATTAACTATATATAATGAACCATTATGAAATCAGGTTGAAATTTACTACCAATTAAATTCGAGAATTTCACATAACGTGAGAACCATCGGAACATAATGAGATTACCATGAAAATTAATGAGCTATATATTGATTAAGATAACATCATTTAGAAAAGGCTTAATTATTCCATTGGTCCCTGGGTTATCGCGAAATCCCAATTTGGTTTTTCAGGGTATTTTTCATCTTGGATTAGTAGTCCCTAGGGAATTTAACATTATGTATTTGGTCTTTTCCTTCATATGAGGACAACAACTAGACAAAATGTCCTACGTGGGTAACGAGGGCCATGTCACTTCTAATTGTACTTGTCAAGTATACTTGCCTTCCATGTAGATTTTTTATTTGGATAAATGTAAAATCAGTCCATGTGGTATACGCGAAACTCAAATTAGTTCTCGTAATAACACAAGTATAAAATTAGTCCCTCTGGTTCCATTTTCGTTTGACGTTGGTCCTCCATCAGGAATTGATTTATGAAATCAAAGGGATTAATTTTATGTTTTTCTTATCACAAGGACTAATTCAATTTCCGCGTATACTACAGGGACTGATTTTGTATTTATCCCTTTTTTATTACACGTCAACTTTGGCCTACAGGGTTTGACCTTTACTCAAGATCTTGCCCTGCTCAACCCTCTCTCTAACTCTCTTTGCGGGACCAGTTGCTAAAGCCCAAGCCTCACCATCCGAAAGGGCAGGGACATGTGGTGAATATAGATTAACGATGATGTGGCCCCGGTTACACACGTAGGACATTTCCATCCAACTGCGATCCTTAGATGACATAAATGACCAAACACAGAATGTTAAATTTTCTAATGACTCGTCCAGGACAAAAAAATACTTTAGGGACTAAATTGAGATTTCGCGATACCCATGAGAACTAATGAACTAATTAATTCTTTAGAAAAATCAAATTTTGATAAGTCACTAATTGTTGAGGAGTAGAATTTGGAAGTTTGTGGAAGATTTGGTTCAACGTAGCAATTAGTTAGGATTACTCAAATAGTTGTTAGCTATATTTTGCAGTTGTTTGTCTCTTTATTGTAGGAGTTTGTGTCTATATTTTAGAAGTTGTGGTAGTAAGTTTACCTCCGAGATGGAATGATGCCAAGGAAACCCTTTTGTGCTTTTGTGGTGCCTTGATACTCAAAGAATTGATCAATGCGATTGAACCACTCAATAGAGTCATCAACGGAGTACCTTGGAAATTCGAGTTTAGCCTTTTTTGATGAAAAAAATTGCCGGCCTACATCCATGTCATCTCTATTTTCTGCCCCTTATGGTGCAAGAACGGTCATTATGGTGATGATTGGTCCCGACTCTCGAAGAAAACAAAGCCTCGGACAAGCGATTGATCGTCGCTTCCAGTTTGTGGAGTTTGTCAGCAACAACAAGCTCCATTTGAAGGACGCTTTCTTGAAGGCTGCCAACCCTTGCTTCTAAATGCTCGATCTCTCTTTGTGAGTGGTCATTGAACCGAGCTCTAATACCAATTGATAGGTCTCAGTCAAAGCTTTCCCCAAAGTCGATAGAATTCTCTTCGGGTGAGAATGAACCTCAAGTTGTTTGGATAAAAATATACTTGATTTATTTTCCCTTCTAGTAGAATTTGCTAGAATTTAAATAAACGACGACTAACAATTCTTCCTAAACTTACTACCACAACTTCCTAAAATACAGACACAAACTCCTAAAATAAAGACACAAACAACTACAAAATATAAGCTAACAACTATTTGACTTATTCTAACTGATTGCTACATGGAACCAAATATTCCACATTCTACTCCTCATCAATTAGTGATTTTGAAACTTTCAAAATTACTAACCGACAAAACTCCAAGTTTTGTTGTATAATCTATCACATGAGAAGGATCTGGAGCATTTTTTCTTAGCATAGAGATGTGAAAAAGTATCATGGACTCCTTCCTAATTCTGGGGTAAGTCTAATTGATAAGCTCTACCCCTACCTATCGTAAAATCTCAAATGGTCCAACATATCGGGGTCTTAACTTCCCTTTCTTTCCAAATCTCTTAATTCCTTTCATAGGAATCACCTTTCAAGAATACTTTATCCTCTTCTTCAAATTCTAACAGGCGTCTATGATTGTCAGCATAACTCTTATGTCCACTTTGAGCTACCTTTAACCTTTCTTTGATCAGTTCTATCTTTTCACAAGTCTTTTGTACGATTTCAGATCCTATCATCTATAATACAATCTACACTTAATCTCCATAATCCTTCTAAATCTCCAATGAACCATTACATCAAAATTGATCTAAAACTCCCAAAAAATCCTATTTATTAAATCCATAAAAGGTTTATGATGCAATAATCAATTCTAATGGCATCAATAAGGGTTCATAATAGCAATATCTAGTGCAGTATACCTTCTTAGATGTAGTCCTTTCCTAACTCCAAAGATTGCACCCTCTAGCAAATTCCTTGGTTCCTTGCTCATGCACTATTTTATCTTTTAGGAACCTCAATGACAAGTACAGATCAAATCTAGCACAGCCTAATCAAACCTCAATGACAATAACTTCATCACCTCATACTTTTAGATCTAAGATCCAAGCTCAACAATATCAATCCCAAAACTAATCAGAATCTATTATCCTCAAAACAACCTCAAAAGTTTTAATTTCCTAAGCCTTAATGGAATCAAGATCAAGACCTACATTTACATCGGATTTAAGCTATCCTCTGACTTTGATTTAAACTCAGGACCAATTAATCTTCAATCACAGTCGTTTATCAATTCTAACCATCTCCTCTGTCTTATATTCAACATACTTCATATCCTAAAAGAGCATCTTTCCTCGAAATTAACCTGCAACGAATCTTCTGTAATATCAAGCCTAAGAGACTAAGAATCTCAAAACGCATTAACTGGCCTTGGCCAATTGATCATCACTATACGTTACTAGAGTCCACCAATCCATTCCAAGGATCACATCAAAATTTCTTATATCCAAGATAATTAAATCTATAGATAATATTTGTCCTTCTATCTCCATTGGACAATTCTTAATTTTCCTTGTACACATACTACTTATCTCCAATAGATGTGATAACTCCAACAAATAAAGGTTCTACCAATAACCCAAGTCTATTGATACAATTATACGAAATAAAGGAATGCATAACACCTATATCATTTACTACTCCACAAGACAGGGAACAAAAATACATGTCATCATGTTCTTATCCTACTATGCTTCTTCCATAGATAAAGCAAACACCTTAGCTGGTCCAATTCCTTTCTGTTGATAACTAGAGTTTCCTCTCTGTTGATTTCTAGGGTTAGTAACTTGATTACTACACACATTCTGAGAGACTCCTTGTCTCACTCTACAATCTCGAGCAAAATGACCTAACTTTCCATAAGTAAAACAAACTATCCCTACAAACACTAGGATCATTTCTTCTATCTCCTTGTTCGTTGCCTCTATTTCCAAAATTGCCTCCTCTCTTCCCTAGTGATTGTCCTTGAGAATTATTTCTTTGGAAAGATCTTTTCTTGACTCTGTTCATAAAGAATGACACTCTCTTGCAAAGTACATTCCACAATCGAGGCTCTATCCACTAGCTGCTGAAATTCTCAAACTTATGGCAACAGACTTTATCCTTAATACGAAAGTGTAATCCTCTCTCAAACTTATGAGATTTCTTACTCTCATCAGGAATCAAATATAAGGCAAATCGAGATAATTCTATGAACTTAGCAGCATACTCAGCTACTGACCTTGTTCCCTGACTTAGGTAGTAAATTCCTGGGCTTTGGCTTCTATGATCATTTCAGGAAAATATCGATCTAGAAATTCTTTCTTAAATTGCTTCCAAGTCCGCTCAATCTCCAAGAGTTCCTTCTTTGCTTGCCACCACCTTTTGGCTTCTCCTTTCAATTGATACGTGGCAAATCGTATCATTTGATCATTAGTACACTCTAAAACTTGCAATAGCTCCTTTGTGTTCAAAAGCCAATTCTCAACCACTAAGGTTTTCATACCTTTTTCATAACTAGGGGGATGGTGCTCTTCAAATGAACTGTCTTCATGAACAATCTCCACTCCTTTATCCCCATCCCTATTCCAACTGTCTACCACTATCTCCAAAGATGGGATGCTAAATGATCATAAATCCTAAGGCAATAAACACAATATCATACTACTCTCATAACTAGGGGGATGGTGCTCTTCAAATGAACTGTCTTCATGAACAATCTCCACTCCTTTATCCCCATCCCTATTCCAACTATCTACCACTATCTCCAAAGATGTATGCTAAAGATCAAAAATCCTAAGGCAATAAACACAATATCATACTACTCTCTTTACGAGACTATGCTTTTCCTAGCACCCTCATTTTCATTAAGTTTTGCTAACTATCTTCAGCTCTAATGCAAAACTATTCCTACTTTCCTAAACCACAGCTCTGATACCATCTTTAATAGCTCAAACTGTGAATACCTCAAGCACTGTCTTATAGTAATGGATGCCGCTATTAAACTGAGGTTACGGCCAGTGGGAGAATTCTTAAAGCAACAGGATTCTAAGAAATAAACATCATCAAGACCCTTTATTTCAACCTTTGTATCACAAAAAGAGTATTAATTCTGCTTTTTATGTACGTCTACAAAACATGGCAGAATAATTACTAAATTCAGTATAATCTACATAGGTCTTTATCTTATTCTCTTCTACTCTTCCTCTTCATCATCGCTGCAAAATATAATCAGGATGCTCTCAACGATGATGTCTAGGCTCTCAATGACCCAGACCCAACTACTAGCTTCAATATCAAGACCTCATGAGTCAAAGTATAAGTAAATTCTCCCACGTACATTCTGAACATCTGCTAAAAGAATTTAACAAACAACGGTGAGTCCAAATGACTCAGTAAAGTGTTATGGCAGAGTCATGATATCACTGAAGCATCATGAGAGTTAGAGGCAGACATGCGTGACAAGCATCCTCAGTTGTTTGACTAATTGGTACGTTTCTTGTGTTATGTTTAAATTATAAGGACGAAATTATTTCTAAGTGGGGGAGTATGTCATACCCTGAGCTTTTAGCATAACATGCATATTTTCTGTTTGGGTTTAGTAGTGCATTATGGGGTACTTAGTGACTAAGTGAGATTAATTAGTACTTGATGTATTAAGTTCAAAACCTTGATTAGGATCTAATTTAGTGAGATTTGGAGTTCGCATGTAACTGAGTTTTTGTTCAAAATGTTAAGAAGCATATATTGGATTAATTTAATTTTTTAAGCTAGTAGGACGTTTTTTTCTCGAAAACCGAACCACATGATTTTTATTCTACTAATATGTCGGGAGTTCATCCACAAGTTTATGGTTCAATTTTGGGAACTTTTTATTTTTCGAAAGCTAGTAGGTCGATTTTTGGAATTGTGGATAGAGATGAATTGTGGATAAAGATGAGATTGTGGATAGAGATGACTTATGGATAGAGAACAAATATTGGATAGAGATGACGAATAGGAAGCACGACGAATCAAGCCTAGAAGCACGACGAATCAAGGCTAGAAAGCACGGCCAAAAAGGCTAAACCTAGAGAAGCACGAAGTGTCGAACTGTAGGAGTTTCGATGGTGACTCGCCATAGCTACCTTGCCTTGCAGCTGCTGTAGGTTGCTAGGTGTTGTTTTTGCCTTCATAACACTTTCCTTTTTTGAACTGTTTATAATGTTGTGATGATGGAAACGAGTTAAGGTGTTGCATATCATAAATGAGATGTATGGGCGTTGATATGAGATATGCATACTTAACTTGTACGTTGGAAAGGAATATTTGATGTTCAAGTATGGTAAGGTGTTGCATATCATGAATGATATGTATGGGCATTGACATGAGACATGCATACTTAACGTAATACTGTGAAGACGTAACAGTACTGTACACAAGAGGATGTGTTCACTTATTGTGACATTCTGGCCTCTCCGTCATACGAGGAAAGATCCTCTATGAGGATACCGTATTCTACTTTGGGAGTAATGCCACAAAACATGGAGGTTACTTGTAACCCGTCACTTTGGCCAAGTGATTCACTCTGAAGAGTGAGAGTAGTGGTCGTTGAAAAATGAAAAAGATCATTATTTAAGAATTAAGTCTTTTCATTTACTTTCTTCTTATGTTTTGAGATTTTATTGATGAACAGGTTTTCTTCAATATCTTGTTTTTGTATCTGTTATCTGTCTAACCACTAGCTTTACTGAGTCATTTGGACTCACTGTTGTTTGTTAAATTCTTTTAGCAGATGTTTAGAATGTACCTGGGAGAATTTACTTAGACTTTGACTCATGAGGTCTTGATACTGTGCTGGTAATTGGGTTTGGGTCACTGAAAACCTAGACATCATTGTTGAGAGCGTCTTGATTATATTTTCTAGCGATCATGAAGAGGAAGAGCAGAGGAGAATAAGATAAAGACCTATGTAGATTATACTTAATTTAGTAGTTATTCTGCCATGTTTTGTAGATGTACACAGAAAGCAGAATTTGTACTCTTTTATGATATAAAAGTTGAATAAAGGGTCTTGATGAGGTTTATTTATTTGAATCCTATTGTTTTAACAATCCTCCCACTGGTCGTAACCTCAGTTTAATAGCGCGTCCATTACTATAAGACAGCGCTAGAGGTCTTTACGGTCCGGGCTATTACAGTAGGTCCAACTGTTACACAACAAACTGCAGAAACTTAACCTGTATCATCGCCTCCCCATTGTCTGGTATTACCTATCCATTGTGCCACCACAAAGCATGCCACGTTGAACCCCCTTCACCAGCGCAAGAGTTAGCCCGCGATGGAATCTTGACAAACATAACAATGGCGTGTCCTACTATGACATTATCGTCGAGTTACACTTCGTCCTTGCCCTTCCAGCCCAAACCGAACGCAATGAGTCCAATTTCAATTAACATTCCCTTCATGAGTGCTGCCTCGATGCAGTACAGGAATGCAACGGGTTAACGATGTTGTGCGCTGATTGTGTTATTTATCATCATGTGTTGATTCCTAGCATGGTATAATGGATAAGCACAAAAAGACTCTAGCAGCATCGTAAGTATTCACGCATTATGAAGTCACAGAGTGAGTGTTCACTCTCCTTACGCGCCTGGTGATTCCATCAAATAATGAAAAATACCTGTCAGATCACCTTTGCTCACCTAACGTGTGACACAACACCCTAGCGTCAAACTTGTCCGTATCACCTTTCAATCACATTCCCTTACCAACGCATGTCACGTATGGGTCAAATATGAATATAATTATATTCATATATGATAAATTTATAGGACACAGAAGAATATTGAATCGAAGCACAAATACATGATCAACAACTCGCCGAACATCAATGAATAGCCCTCAACAGAATGACAAATTTCTATTGTTATACCCAGATGGTCCGACAGTCACATTTTAGCATGGAGAACATGCAAGAACTCTATGTTGGAACATACCAAGGCGATATGGAGAACATGTATGAGATACTATCGCCCAAGAGGCTAAAGCAACAAAAGAGTGAGACGCGAAAATCGCAATATGTTGAACAGTCCATGATTTTCAAGTTTAGGATAAACAATTAACTTTCTCCAAATACTCGAGCAATTCATTATTTTCATGGCTCTTCCAAACCAATAACTAACACTCTATTGTATCCTAATGCAATGTAGAATGTACCACTATCATTCTCTAACAAATAAAATTAATTTTATGATTTACTATTTATAGCAACTATAGGAATAAGTTCTCATATTTACTTCAAACAACTGCATTTGTAGAACCACTATCCATGACCAATAAAATTAACAATTGTAGAACTATTTTTGAAAATAAAGATAAGAAACCCAAAAAGATAGTTGTCATTACCGTAAATGCCAGCAAAAAGTAGAAACATGTTGAACAACATAACGATCAAAGCAATCAAATCGAAGCAAAACTCACCAAAAACCTTCGATAAAGAGTAGGTCCATGGAAACCCACTGAAAACCACTTATGTATATTCCCTTATAAAGATACCCATATAAAGTCGAATACAAGAAACCATACTGAGAAAGAACCGTAACTATCAAACAAAATGAATTGAACCAAATACGTCGTGGAGAACGAAAAACAAAAGTTTTCATTTCCTTACCGATTTATGTTTGAGAGAGTCGAATGCTTTGCTTTTATAATCTTCAGGTATTTGTAGCGCAAAAATATTTTTCTATATCCTAATGCATGCAGGAAAATAAATTTCAGTGATGACTGAGAGAGAGCAGCAGTCATTCCTTTCCTAATAACGAGTAAGATTGTAGCTAGTAAGATAAGGGTTCCTAGCTCCTATAGGAACGACGGCGTAAATACTCTCACGACGCTTCCCACGACTACTGAACGATTCTTTCTGTCATTTTATTGGTCGTTTGGCTCCAACGGCTGCTCAAGAGTGGGTCGCGCGAATGGCCTTTGGAAGCAAGCCCCTGGACAATATATTGTGGTTGAGGTGGCAAGACAAAGAGGTATTTTCGCTTGCACAATGCTTCCCACAACTGGCAAGCGATTCTTTTTATCATTTCTTTGATCGTTTGGCTCCAGTGGCCATTCAAGCATGGGTCGCGCAAATGGCCTCTGGAAGCAAGGCCCAAGACAATACGTTGTGGCTGACGTGGCAAGACAAAGAGGTATTTTCGCTTGCACTGCGCTTCCCACAACTAGCGAGAGATTCCTTCTATCATTTTTTTGGTCGTTTGGCTCCAGTGGCCATTTAAGTGCAGGTCGCGCGAATGGCCTTTGGAAGCAAGCCTCAGGACAATACGTCATAGATTATGTGGTAAGCAAATGACGTGATTTTCGCTTGCGCGATGCTTCTTATGTTTGGCGAGTGGTTCTTCTCTGTCATGTTTTTGTAGTTTGGCTCTAGCAGCAAGTAAAAATATGGGTCGCGCGAATAACCTCTGGCAATCACACCTGGGCAACTTTTATCATACCTCTAGCAAAGAAAATATTTGCAAAGTTATTCAAAGTAAGGGTTAGGATTTACTTTTGCGAATCCAAAGGCTAAAATTTAGCCACTACGTTTAATAAGATTTCATTTATATTGGCAGCTCGGCTTTGCTCAATTTGCCCATGGGTTCACCAACTTTTTGCATACCTTTCTCCCTCTCTTGTCTTCAACTCTTCGCCAACACCACTTTTTTTTTCTTATTTATTTTTGTTCCTGAAACATCTTTTTCTTTCCCTTTCATCTCCTTCTAGCTCTATGCAAGGAAAAGCTCTTTTTGTGAACGATCCACCCTCCCCTCCCTCTTCCTCATTCTTTTCTCCTTCCGATTATTTAATCCTGGCAATTGTAGCTGCTCTCCTCCCTTTAGCCGGACACTACTCCTGCCTCACTAGGTCGACCTCCCACTATCACCGAACTGAGCTCCTCCTCTTCCTGGCTCACAACAATACTAGATTTGATTTCTCCGTTCAAGTTGTCCAAGCATTACTCTACTTAGCAAGAATCTTCCTAGTATGCATCTCCTCCAAAACCTTTTTCCCACACGTAGAATAGGTTGTTATATGATTTGGGTGCTGCTATAATATTTGACAGATTCTGTATAATAAATTGTGCTTGGTTTTTTTTTAGAATTGTTGCGCATATTAGGTGCTTGATAATATATCCAAGAATATATGAAGGTTGCAGACTCTCTATCACTATCATATTTATAAATTTTACAAATTTAATAAGATTAAAAATATTCCTGATCTATCTTTATCATATTGAAACTAAAGGGAGTTTGAAATGGCTTGAACAACCCATTGCTTCTATTGGAATTTTGCTTCTATTGAAATCAAAGGGAGTTTGAGTACTTTTGAAGACTTAGAATCTTGTAATTAAAGGGAGTCTAAAAAGGCTTTAGAAGATTTGAAATTTTGTAATTAATGGAAGTTTGGAAGCCCTTCAATTCCGAAGATTTTGGATTTTGTAAACATATGGATTTTGAATTGATAGGTTTGGTTACAGTTAGATAGGGTATTTGAAGTGATGGACGCTTGCTAATTGTGCTATTAGGGACCAAAATTGTGCCCCAAATGAAGCCAATTTAAAACAATATGTATTTTGTTGCACAGTTGGGGTGTCAATATGGTGGTACTTGATGGCGACAAGAAATATGTTCAGTAGAAATAGCAGCACCTATGACAAAGAAAGAAAGGAAAGAAGAAATGAAGTTGCTAACCATGTTGTTGTTTTTTATACAAAGCAGCAACAAACACAGAAATGGTTTGCTTCTATACACGGGGTATTTTGCAATTTTAGAATATATAAGCTTCCAACTGCAATTGCCCTTTGTTGGTTGGTTTCATGGGCTAATAAAAAATCATACATTTTTTAACTTCGAAAGTCAATTTAACATTTTTATCAACTTTGAGTTTGGTGTCGGTAGTTTCTCTTTTGTTAAGTCACCATGGAATTTTTCCTTCAGGATAGCCTTCGAGCCACAATATAATTCTTTGAGGCAAAACATCAAGCCAACAATCAATCCACAAACTAGGCCATGACAACGGAAAAATTCCTATAAAGCAAAACATCAAACACTTGCCATGAATCCCATCAAAATCAAACATATGTTCCATGAGAATGAAGTAACCCACAAAATATGAGAATGTAGACGTGAAATAATGACAAGATGATTAATTGAAAAACAAGTTGATGTACGTATGTACAATAGTTTCACTCGCGGGTAGTAACTCTTAATCCATGAAAAAACAGTGGGATAAACTCTCCAATCTAATTAATAATTTAGAGCATGGATAACGCATAGCTAAAGCAATAATAAGATACATCTACCTCAATTCTGCAACTGTAGCCCATTTTCTCATAACATAAATAATAGGGTCAATTAAGGCTACCATTGTCATACTTAGAAAATAACATTACACATGACCTAAGTTTCAAAAGAAAAGTTCTGAGTTACATCTAAAGGGAATATAACCAGGCCTTGTGTTGTGTGTTGGACATGACCATGAATGCCTTTTGTGCAAACAAGTTTTCAAGCTCCTTGCACCCCTTCAAGAACATTGCGTGCTCATCTTCTCCCAGTAATGATTGCATAAGGAGGAGGCACTTTGTGTAAGGGTCATGTACGGCATCGGCTCCATCTTGGCTGGAGCTTGTGATACCAGTGGCTTTATTCTGCAGTGCAATCCCTTGTTCTAGAATGTTGTTGCGGCAGTCTTGAGCACCGATAAACTTGAGGAGCGTCATACCATTTGTGTTGGCTCATGACTTCCAATCAGAACGCTTAGGGCGGAGGTGGACACTTGATGTGGAGTTAGTGGACCTTTTACCTGAATTGGTGCAGGTTGGAGAAGGAAGCCGTGCGCTAGAGGAAGATAGCACAACGGGATTATGGCTATCATCGATCCCCAAACCATTAAGCTCATCCTCAAACTCACATTCTTTATCTGTGTCGGGCAAGCTAATTATGAAGCGTGGTGGAGGGCACCCGTAGCATTTGAACTTGAGAAGAGTTCACACTTAAGTTCATAGTTGGCTAGACCCTTTTTTTTAAAGGGTTTCACATTTTTGTGCATCTGCATCAATGGAGAAGAAAACTCAGATACATTAAAAGCTAAAGTATTGATAGGGTGTTAATGGCATTTGGGGTTTATATTATCGCTAGGTAAGAGTGTCACTAGGCGACAATCCCAGTAACGGTGTTGTCTATTGGCTTCCATCCAAAGCCAATTTCATGGTGCAACAATTGGTAGACCTGCCTCTACTGTTTCTTCATCCTCTTAAGCTTCTCTTGGACCTGGTTGCTAGACTTGGACATCCCAGTGACTTTGTTAAGTTGTGGAGTTAGGCCTAGCCACATGGATGAGTGTGGGGAACAATCTTTGATGTTCCCAGTCACTATTTGGTCCTTAAGGATGTTTAGAAGCGTGAGCTCTTTGGAGGCAGTCTAGTCAAAACCCTTCCCCATTTACAAAAATAGGGTGAGCATCAGTATGGATTGTATGTCAAGTTGCAATAAAAGGGAAGGAATTTTCAAAAATAGCATGTGAGGATCTATTGGGCATTGCATATCCTTATTCTTCTACCTCAGTTTCCATATGCATGTCATATCAGTGTGAGAGGGAGAAGGCAAAGTGTGGGGTTTATGGTTGAGGTGAAATATCAGCGCGACCGAAATGCTATTGTTGAAAATATGCCTTCAAAATCAGTTATTAGAATAATTACAAGATAATTATTTCTTTCATTGTCATGTATATTTAATACTTGTTATGTATAATATTATAACATAAGATGTTACACAGTTATATTATTAAGTGAAATTGTAGAAAAGTCATGCCAATGATTAATGAATCAAAAGGCGGGAGGATGACTTTTTGGTTTCTTGTTCACTTGACAGTTGTTCTATACCGAGGTACATACTTATATATAAATAGGTCTACATTCATTGTGTCTCTATTAAATAGGATAATGGACTCCCTCGTTGAGGTAATGACCTTAAGCAAACGAGTGGGTGCACTAAAAGAATACATGCACTGAACAAGATCAAATATGAATATCTTCTAGAAGTGATCACTGATGTTGAGAAGGTATTCAGCACAATTAGTTTATTAGATCTTAGACCTAATAGGTTTATACAGGTTTGTTTGTTGTATATTTGTGCTTTGATTGAGTCATGTGGTGATGATCTTTCTAGGTCAATCCAAACAACATTGGGTCTTTTACATGATACATAGGCTTGTATAGATGCTCAACAAGGAATCCATCAGTCTCTTTGTGAAACAATATATTCAGTATACCTGTATAGAGTTGGACTTGGAAAGAAATCACTGATCAGTGGACTTTTGAGAAATATTTTTGAAATTAATATATATATATATTATATTTATTTGTGAAATTGTTTTATTTTGAGAGTTTACGAGAGTTTGAGCTTATATGAGCTAAAGACTTAATCAGTGATATTATTTTGGTTCTATTAGCTCATTTAGAATATTATATGGTGGAAGGATAAATAAACAAATAATTGTTAGCAAAAGGAATTTCACAAAAATAGTCCCACCATCTCGGGCATCAATTGTGATATTTTAATAGACATGATCACAATTTGTAGAAGCCTATAAATTCGGAATACAGAATATAAGGGAGTTAATGAAAAAGAGTTTTTCATGATGATCCTACAGCCGAGATTTGAGATCCCTAAAGATCTCACGCATAAGCACTATTGAAGCTCTGATTAAACCATTATAAATAGCTCAAAATTTAATTTGAGAGGTGAAAAAGTCATTTTACGTGAGAATTGTTCTCTCTCTAAAAACTCTCTCTCTTGAGTTCACTCTCTCAAGAACTGTATGCATGGATCTGAAAGAGGCTGAACGCTTGGATTGCTTGATTTCAACGATCAAATTCCGCTGCGAATCTTACAGCAATGTGGCTAACGGCAAAATTTATTCAATCACATAATAAAGGCACAGAACCTATTACAAGGCATGGATGGCTGAAATTGAAAGTAATAGATAATACTGACCAATTTTCGTCATCTCGATGGCTTGCGAATGTTTTGTCGATGAGGGTTTTCATGGAATGTGACCGAAGGTTGTAGGACTGTAGAAAACCCACCAAAAAACGGAGAATCAACACATATGAGGTACAAAACCAAAACTGAAGCATGGATGCCATAGTAGTGCTAGAGCCATGTCAAACACTAATATTAGACAGACGCAATCAATCCGAAGCATGAATTAATGGACTGTTTCGATTGCAGCATTAAAATCACAACCTCTAAAGTCAGTGCTTGAATGTGATAGTGCATATGAACTACTGATAAGCATGAGCATCTATTGGTTTTGCAAACAATGAACATACACCTAAGTAACCATGGGCTATAGTTTTGGGGTACAAACAAAATAATTGTGGCCTATACTTTATGTGTAGAACCAATTACCCCAAATCGCATGCAGTGGCAGAAGAAAAAAGCCTATTCAATTGTAACAAGTAATGGACAATGTCTGGGCTATATTGGTTGAAGTTCACAGAGGCATAAGGTCGAACATTGTTAATGAAAAAAATGTGAACAATTTTGTGAAGAGGTAAATATCCGCGCAATATAACACTTAAAAGAAGGGATTCGGATGGGCAAAAATTCCGATAAGAATCGGAATTTCATGTTCCACTTCCGATTCTGGAAATCCTATTCCGATTCCGACATATACCATAATTAGAACCGGAAGTCATATTTGACAATTTCCGGAACCGGAAATTTTGGCAGAATTACCGGAAATTTCAGTTTCGATTTTTATTAAAAAAAATAAAAAATAAAAATAGTGCTCAAAATAAATTATAACATATGAAATTTGATTGAATGTTTATTTTAGAATCTATATTTTAGATGAATATTTTACATATGTTATTAATTTATTATGAATAACTAAAAAATAACGAAATTTCTGGTTCCATTTTTTTTTTTTTAAAAAAAAGACTTAAAATAAAGTATAACATATGAATTTTGCTTGAATGTTTACATTAGAATCTAGATTTTGGATGAATATTTATATTTATTGTTAATTTATGATGATGAATAACAAAAAAATATGTTCACATGCTGAATCTATATATACTTTATTTTAGAATGAATATAACATAAAAAAATTCGGTTCAAAAAACGATATGTTATGCTGAATCTATATATACTTATTTTAGAACTGGAAGTCCGGACCCCAAAAAAATATGTCAAAAAAAGTCCACATGCTGAACCAGAATTTTCGGTTCCAATTTCGAAAATTCCGATTCTGTTCTAGTTCTATTCCAGTAAAATATTGGAATAAAACTGAAACAAAAAAATTGCATTCCGATAAATACCAGAATGAAACCAGAATTGGTCATTCTAATTCTATCCGTTCTGGTACCCACCCTTATTCGCAATAAACGTTGGACCTGGAATGCGTTGTGGGAGCCGTGGTAAGTGTTAATGGGGAAGACAACA
Organism: Morella rubra; assembly: GCA_003952965.2. Taxonomy (NCBI): domain Eukaryota; kingdom Viridiplantae; phylum Streptophyta; class Magnoliopsida; order Fagales; family Myricaceae; genus Morella; species Morella rubra. The sequence continues at coordinate 11,774,029 of CM025852.1, forward strand.
GTCAAGGCTGGCGGGTGCATGAATCCTAGCTGTCGGGACTATATTGAATTGGGTTAGTGGAAAGTTATTAGGGGAGAATGTGGCAAGAGGATGGTTGTGGGGTATTTGATCGGCAATTGGATAAGCAGGCGCCATAATAAATTTGCATTAATGGTGGAGGGCATCAACGACAGTACGAATGGAGGAAGGAGAGGGAGAGAAGGGTGCAGCCTTATACCCAATGAATAAGGGCTACAGTTTTATGGAGACGAAAGATTTTTGTGTTTTGTACCATAGTATGGAAGACTATAGACATCGGTTGACGTGGGTTGTCATCATCACAGCAGGTATATTTTAAACTTTTTAATAGCAGTGAAAAAAGGTGCAGAAATTTGGGTTTAGACCATGGATTGAATCGCGAAACCAGAATCAGAAGCTATTTCCAAATAAGGTTTTATGGGCTCCAAGCTCAACTTCTATTAATAAAAAAAAAGTAGCTTCAAATAAGCGTAAGAATTTCAAAAAGTTTAAAGAAGATTGCAGCTTATTTTTTCCTTTCTTAGGTTAAAATTAAACATAAAAGTCTATTAAAAAAATAAAATAGAAAATTTGGGCCTTAGCAGCCGCTTAGGTTGTCTGATTCATGTGGGGAAAATATATACATATGCATTCATTCATCGTTTTATTTTTCTTTTTGGTAACTTTTTCATAACAATTTAGCTGTCTAGCATGCATTATTATTATTTTTTTTTAGGTCATCGTATATCATACAACTTTTTTCAAAAACAAAGCCAAAATTTTGCTTTGAAAGAAATGCAGGATCATACTCTCCTTTACTTTCCTATACTTTGCAATTTCACCTCACAATTTTCATACAAAAAGCAATCAATCTTCAATCCTAGTCTGGGTCTCGATAAGCCATAAGGTACTGATCGAGCAGTATTACAATTGGACCCTGATCGAGCTGTCCCCTCCTCCACCGATGGCCCACTGGTTCCTAGATGTGCCGCCCCCGGACTCTTTCTTCCCAAACAGTATTGGGGGCGAGTCTGATTATAAATTTACTTTCTCCTTTTCTGACATATTTATTTTCAGCAGCTATCCAGGTTGTATATATATTTTGGTCAGTTTACTTTGGTAGTTTGAATCGGACTCAGTGTGGGCTCAAGTTTTTTCTTATGGTCTAGATATCCTTTTGGAAATCTCGAAGCAAAGGATTAAATATTAGAATCTTCTCCTGTTAGTTTATTTATTTTCTATCTATTTTAGCCAGCCCAGTTATTGCTTTACAATTTTCTTACCCATACCTTGATTTTTTTTTTTTTGGTCTATTTCCATGAATGTATCTTTGTAATTACTTATATTAAGAGAACTAAAATTCCCACACTCGCGTGATCATTAATTTTATTCTTTTTTTTTTTAGAATTTTAAATTGCTTCTGTAAATTTATTTATTGGTGTGTCTAAAGCTCTTGATATACAACCTTATTCAATAACGCTTTCTTATGATTAGTAATAAATTGAACTATCTCTAGCTTGTTGGATTACTCGTCACCTATATAGTTTAGTTAACGTTTTATTACTATAACAAGAGCTTTGAATTTAATACAAACAGAGTCAAAAATAAAATAAAAATTAGAAATTCTGTTTTAAAAATAGAGTTAATTATGTTTTGTTCTCTTTTTACAAGAAGTCCTTTGATTTTCACTTTGATCCTACGTAGTCATAGGTTTTATTATCAATATCAAAAAGTATTATGATCACATTTTGTTAAAAAATTTAAATTAAACGGAATGCCACATCACCCCAATAACAAAATGCCATGTGTCTCTTTTAACACCTATTCAATGTCACATCAACTACTTACATCCACATCCATGTAAAAAAAATTGAAATTTAAATAAAATTAATAAAAGTATTAAACCGTCCAAAAATGAAATCGAATTAAAACAAGTAATAAAAAGGAATAGCCAAAAAAACTTAAAAAGTGAAAAAAACAATGAATACAAAAACGATTATGAAAATTAAAAAAAAAATCAAAAGTAAGAGATATTAATTAAAATAAAGAAGAAACTAAAATTAAAAAAAAAAATACTTCACATCATGCTAAATAAAAAATAATTCCTAGAATAAAATTAAAAAAAAATTAAAAAACTAAAACATAAGGAGGGATAACCCTCCAATATGTCTCGCTAGCAGAGTGGCTCACGACCACCCTTCATGAGTAGCCCAGCAAGGGTGGCTAGGCTCCACCCCATCATGATTCGCCGTGAGCAACCTCATAAAAAGTGGGTAAGGCGCAGTCCCTTGCCCTTGACAGTTCATGCCCCAAGAGGAGGGAACTATTCCACCACTACCACCACCCATCTGATTTCGGGACACAGGTTGGCTAGGTGGGGCCGGCTTGTTAATTAAAACCCAACTTCATCAAAAGTCTGTTTTTTGTATGATCATTGTCAAACATCCCAAATTAAGCACCTTGAGCTCATATCCGACAAGCTTGACTATGTTTTGTGATTTACCTTTTTGATTTTCTTTTCTACTCCTCTAACTTGTAACCCACCTCCATCTTCAAGCAAATATAATGATAATAATAATCAGTTTCTCTTCAAAAATAAAGAAAATTTCCTTTCTCTATTCTCTAATAATAATGTTTTTATTAGGTATATGTTATATTTTATTAATTTTTATAAAAATTTGTGAAAAGTTGGGAGTGCCATTGAAAGATGTTTAATTTATGATTTTATTTTCATTGGAAGTACGTGGAGAAGTGTTGAGATACATTATTTGATAATTTTATGAAAAAAATATTAAAGTTTTATGAAAAATGAGTATAGATGATTTTTTTAATTTTTTTATATTAAAAAGTGCTGTAGTCTGTGAAAAAGTATAAATAGAATGATTTGATTTTAAAAAGGTCAAAATTTTGGATTTTTGTTGTTTGGAAATTAAAACTTTTGAACCAGATTTGTTTTAGCTCGGTGCATGTAAAATGAGTGCCCAAATAATTACCTAAAAAAAATCAAAACTTTCAAAATTAAATTTTGTTTTCTAAAAAGTAAGAAAATTTTGTGTAAACCAATATTTGTAAATATAAGTATAGCACTGTTTGTTGCCGTTTCGTTGGATTCTACTTCTAACAGTCTCCCCATTCATCGCCGGCTGAGGAAAGCAACTCGCACATATTAAAGTGGAGTCGCCCTTAGACAATTATTTTCAAGTAGGGTTTTTAAGATTAGGTGTAGCCACGCTGTCACCTCTCTGCCGCATTGGCTAGGGTTTTGTTTAGCTCCCCAGATTTCCTCTTAACTTTCCCTCAACTTCCCCACCCTTTCAATTCCATTTTCTCTCTTCTCAAGCATAACATTTATCTCTCGGATTGATTTTTCATGGAGCCGAGTAAGCAGTAGGGTTTCGTTGGCATTGTAGAGCTCATCAAGTTTGGGTTTCTCGATTGGGAGCGTAAACTAATGGCAACCATGAACCCTTTCGACCTACTGGGTGACGACGACAACGAGGACCCTAGTCAACTCCTCGCAGCTCAGGAGAAGCTAGCGCTGCCAAAGAAACCCCAAGCTCCTGCTCAACCCGCCGCTCAGCCCGCGAAGCCGGCTAAACTGCCCTCCAACTAAGCTCGGCAAATGATTTTGCTGGTCTAGGTACAGAGACGTTTAAAATTGATTTTCAAGGCGCCTTGTGTGTTGCGGTTTGTTAAACCTTGATATTGTGCTAAACTCCCGCCCCGTCACCCGCCTGCTCTGCGTATAGGATAAGCTCGTTTATTCTCTCTGTTTGGCAAGGTCCCCGAGTTAATTTAATAAATTGTTGGTTTGTTTTTTAATTGCTATATGCAGCTTCGTGCAATATCGGCTGATTTTTTTTGGGTTGGGGTCTATTGGTTCAGTTACTTGGCAATTGTTGTCGTATTAGTTATTTGAATTTGTATGATTGTCTTTGTACATAAGCTTTTGTATTTTACGGTCGTGCGATATGGATCTTTTTACCTGAGGCGTGTTCTCGTTAATTGTGCATTTTTGTTGCGGTTTGGTAACATGAAACTGCATATGCAGCTGTGTGATATTTTCGGATTGGGGTCTATTTTAACACAATAGGTTTGTTGAAAATTGTGTTCATTACAGATTGTATTGGTGTAATAATATTTACATAATTAAAAATTTTAACAAAATTTTAATGAAATTTTATTAAAATTTTACCTTTACAAACATACATCAAAATTTTACTTTTACTTTTATCTCATTCACCAATTCCAATACCACCTCTTTTTTAACACCAATAAACAATTTTATTAAAATTTTACATCCAAACACTATGTTAGTATTATGTTTTATTGCTTACCCGTAGAGGGAAGTCCAAACAACAACTAACCGGCATTCAGAAGTTTTATCTTTGTACTTTTTCCGGGTAAACAAGAAGTATTGTATTTCACCCCCTTTGATTTCCTAGAAGTTCTCATGCAAGTTTAATAAAAGGAGAGTGTAATTGCAACTAATAGTTGAGTTTCCAACGAGAATAAATTTACCTGCAGTGTGGCATATATAAAGCCTGAATAAAGTGTGGTTGTTTTGATTGTGTTTTCAGTCACTGTCTTTTAAGCTTGTATTTGTTTTGATACCGTGGGTTTGTGTTTAGTTCTGAAGGGTGGCATTTGATTACTGGAAATTTGGATAGTTTGAAAGTATATGGTTATGCAGTGGTTAGTGCTGTATCTTAAATCTTATGTCTATGAACTTGCTTCATTTATGTGGTATCAATGTGCTTAGAATATACAATAATTTGTCCTATCCTCCAATATCTGCCTTTGAAAGTACAAAGGTGACGAATTTTCCTAAGCAACATTTTTCTAGTACAATTTCACTCCGTTGAGGCCAATTGGGGTTGGATAAACAGTGGATTGTTGGGTCCTAATTGGGGAAATACTTTGCATTGGATTGTCAAGTATGTTCTCTTTTACTTTTTTACTTTTTTTGTTGACTCAAGGGACTTTCAAAAACTCTACTATTGTTTTTATAGCTGCAGATAATGTTCAGAAAGCATGTTCAAATCCTTCTTTTTGTTCTTTATTTATAGTCCCTTTCTATGATTTTATTTTGATGTCTGTCCTGCAGATTTTGTAATACAATGATGTATGGCCTATAGAGTTGCAGCATGGATCTATATGTTTAGCAGATGTTGACTGGCTCTTTATGTTATGTTGAAATTGGGGTCTATGCACTGCTCTTATCCCCTCTTTTACTTTCTGTTGTACGTTGCTTAACTTGATATTGATCATGACATTTTTTAGTATAAGGAACAACAACTTTCTGCTCGTTTCATCTTCTCCTTTTACTGTTTTCTAAGAAGAAATTTAGTGTTGAATATTTGACATTGTTTTGATTTATTTATACTTCTATTTATTTCACATATATGATGCTTACTTTCTTGAAATGGTGATTTATTTTCAATATTTTTGTCATGCGTAAAGTTGGTATGTAACACATTTCTGTCAGTTGAATTTCTCTATTGTTGATCCTCATAGGATAAATTCCTCTTCCCTCGCTTTTCTATTTAAAAATTTCTGTTAATTGGTGCACTATGCATTAATGTTATTAGTATTTTTTCCCAACTGGAAATTAAGAATCTGCTTTATTCAAACCCATCAAGAGCATTACGGTCAGTCCCAAGTTATATTCTATTCATGCTTTATTGTGTTTTTCTTTTGGACCTCAAGTTCGGGTTGTTGGGAATGTCTATATTATTTCAGAATTTGTGTGTAACATTTTCCATTTCTTAGTCTTAAAAGCATGTTTTCTTTTTTGTGAGCAGTAATGGAGGGAAAGAATGAAGTGAGGCGTGGAGGGGGCCATGGTGGTGGACGTGGATATGGGCGTGGACGTGGTGGTGGATTTATACGGGATTCAGTTAACAAGGAGAACAACTATGATGCCAACAATGGATTCTCAGGGGGGTATAGGGCAAAAGAGGAGGGAGATGCAGCGAAGCCCACTGAGAGCCGTGGCTTTGGTGGGCCACATGGCTCGTTCCGTGGTGGTCGTCGTGTCAGTTTTAGCAATGGAGAGGATGCTGAAGGGGAACGGCCCCGTAGGATGCATGAACGCCGCAGTGGTACTGGACGTGGGTGAGTTTTACTGCATTGTGATTTCAATTTCCAATAATGTGATTGATGACATGATTTATGCTTAGATTTGTTGTTTATCATTTCAAGGATTAATTTTATTTTCTACCAACAGGAATGACACTAAACGTGATGGAGCTGGTAGAGCTAACTGGGGAACTCCAGCTGATGAAATTGCTGTGTAAGTATCTTTGTAGCCTCATAAGCCGGGCTGGCAATTAAAACTCGTTACTAATATTATATTTATTATGATTGAAATGTGATATGAGATCTATTTGATGTATATCTTCTCTTTTATACTTTTTCCACCACATAAGGGATGCGCAGGAGGCTATGACTGAAAATGATAAGATTGTCGGTGCTGAGAAGCAGTTGGGAGAGGAAAATGCTGGTGATGATAACAAAGAGAATCCTGTTAATGAATCCGAAGAGAAGGAACCTGAGGAGAAGGTAAGTAATCTTATTGTTCAGGATGTTTCCTGTACAAGTTTTGCTTCATCTTTAGCATTTAGATCTTCTTCAATTGGCTGCAAGGTAATTAAAAGGGTAACAACCATTTTCTGATGGTTCTGATTCATCAAAGTTTCTCGCAATCATGAGAATTGTAGTAGCTTGCTTATTATAGGTACTATATTGGGTTTGAAACTATTGAAAGGAAGAAGAAAAAAATGAACGATTATTATATGGGGGCCTGCAAATGAAAATAAAGGTCAAGAACCTAACCTCCAAGTGGTGGTAAATGGGTGTAGTTCTCTGATTGGACATTGTAATGGTAGATTTACTTGGAGAAGGCCTGTAATATGGATATCTAATCCTTTATTTTAGAACAATTATTTGGAATATAACTTCCTCTTCTAATAATCTCTTTGGAACCTTGCTTGTTTTTGAAATGTTTTTCACTAATAATATCAGGCGTTGGGCTAAGCATGTGGATTGTTTTTTTTTAAATGTTTGTGTTTCTCCAGTATCTGGTTTGCTTAAATTGGCTAATCCTATTGGATAACACATGGAAAAACTCAACAAAGTTTTCTTAATTATTTTTTGTGTTCTTTCTTCAGAAGATTGGTTTCCTTTTGTATGTATGAATATGGATATCTGCACATGCACACCCTCTCATGCACGTGAAAGTATGTTTGTATCCATGCATAGCCCTTGCGCTTTAGATGAAATTGGGTTTCGGTTGTACACTTGACTACCCTCCTATAATATTTTGTGTTCTATCAGAGGTTGGTGGGTTTATTTTTTTCAAATTCACTTTCCAATGTATTTTTGTTTCTTAGAGGTTAACTTGTCTGAATAGTTGGTTTAATAAAATTCAGGTTACTTTACATTGCTGATATGACAGCTTACAGTAGTTATGCATATCCTCCTAAAATTGCATTATATTCTTGTTGATCCATAAATAGGAGATGACTTTAGAAGAGTACGAGAAGGTACTTGAAGAGAAGAGGAAGGCTCTGCTTGCTCTGAAGACTGAGGAAAGGAAGGTTGACTTGGACAAGGACTTTGAGTCTATGCAGCAGCTCTCAAGTAAGAAGGGCAATGATGACATATTTATCAAACTGGTGAGACTTTCAAATCTACGTCAAACAATGTGACCTTCCTTCATTTGATATGCCTTATGCAAGTATGTCGACCCATTAGCATTTTGTTACCAGGGTTCTGAGAAGGACAAACGTAAAGATGCGGACAGAGATGAGAAAGCAAAGAAGGTATTCTTACATCAGTTATGCATGAGATTGCTTTTGCTGCCCTTTACTTGACGCAGTCTTCCTTTTAGTAGTCTGTATTGCACTTTCTTTCATGCCGCATCTCTTTTGTCCTGCAACTAGAAAAGGTTTCCTTGCTTAGTATATATTCTTGTGATACCTATGTGAACTTGGAATATCTGGAAATATGAAATAAATCCATTCATGTACGAGTGATGTTAAGTGTCGATGCTGTGTTTAGCCAGAAGAATATCTAGCTTAGCCTTGTCAAAGCTGGACTGGTAAGCATCATGAACATGAGGTTGTCTTCACAATGAGGTTTCTTTTCTTCATTATATTGGTTGTACTTGCATTTAAATCTACTGGTATACTGTTTCGGATGGTTGGTGATGACAATATCTGTCATGGTGATTTATGAATTCATGGTTATCTCTTTGTTAGAAGATATACCTACAAGTTCTTGAAATGTTTCCCTCAATTTATTGCTTATAATAAGTAATTATAGCAGCAACATGGCCATGAATTACCCACTGTAATGCTAAAAGGTTGCTCATTAGGGCAGCATTTCTATAAATTTTTTTGTGGGAAATTTAACAATTACTACCTGGGTTTTTACGAAATTTTAAAAATTTGCCTAAGTTTATAGAATTGACAAATCCATGCCTGAGTTTAGGCCACGCTTGCAAAATTACTGCCTTCGTCACATTTTTGTCCAAATGTCAAACGGAATTGATGATACGAAATGTCAAGAGTCAATATATGGTCATGTGGCATGCCATACGTCATAAAAATATATAAAAATTATAATATCTTTTTATAGTTTAATATTTTTTTTATTTAATTGATGAATTTTGTTAACTTTAATTTTTTTAAGACACATGGCATGCCAAATGACCATTGGCGTTTTACGTCATCAATTTTATTAGAAATTTTGATGAAAATGTTACGGAGTAAGTGATTTTGCAAGCGCGGCCTAAACTCAGACAGTAATTTGTGAATTTTAGAAACTCAGACATGTTTTTAAAATTCCATAAAAAATCGGATAGTGATTTTTTAATTTTCTCTTTTTTTTTATGGTCTATTTTTTGTTTCTTGTCAACGTTCCTACAATAAAGTTTTAGGTAACAGATCTCTGTTACGCCTTGTTTTTTTTTCACTGTCTTCCCTTTATTGATTTATTGATGCTTGGGTGTAGGCTGTTAGCATAAATGAGTTTTTAAAGCCTGCTGATGGCGAGAAATACTACACTGGTGGTCGTGGTAGAGGCCGTGGCGGTGGTCCCAGAGGTGGATTTGGTGGAAGCAACAGGAGCCGTGTAGGAGCGCCTGCAATTGAAGATCAGCAGCAGTTCCCCTCCCTCGGTGCCAAATGAGATTTTTCTACTCTATTATGTGTTACTATTTCATTAGTTCGTGGCTACCCACGGGCTTGTTTTAAACTATCTTTAATCTCATGTTTTTCGGTGTATATTTTAGATGTTACGTCCTGGGACGAAGTCAGTTTTGACTTGGAATAGGTGAGCAATGGTTATTTTTGGTTATCTTGTCTTGTATTACTTTTATTTCAAGAGAATGGAAGAGCTTTTAGAGTTGGACAGCACCTGAAGAGGTTTTGGCTATAATTGCTGAATTTTCTTTTCAGTTGACAATTGCAAAAACCTGCAGGGTATTGTTATTAATTTATTAAATTTTTGGGGTATTATTGTCAAAGAAAGGTGTAAAGTGTATAAAAATTTAAACGAAAGGTACAAAGTAGTAATTTAAGGTGTAAAGTGTAAAAGTTTGTAATTTAAAAGTGAAAAATGTATTTTTTATTTTATTTTTATTTTTTAAAATAGTTTGTGAGAGTTGGTGAAACGGAGAGAAGAGATTGTTTGAATAAATTTTTTTATATTTATTATAATAAAAAATAATGATCCGATGAGAAGCGATTATTTTATAATTATCAATATTTTATCACATAAATTATAGTGCTATAGAAACAGAAAGAAGTGTAACACGTGTGGGGATGGGGCTTTTCCAGCATGAGAATTGGTCTTTAAACAACTTGGATCGGGCTTTTACAGGCTACTAAAATTTTCTGAATTCATTTCGACTGTTGACCTCTTATTGTGGGTCAATTAGGGATCAGTTTCTAGCCGAAGGCATTGTGGGCCATTCTCATATAATTTTGTTGTTAAAACTTTCTAGCTTCATGTTTGCCATCTTCTGGAGGGAAAATATGTTAGCACCCACCTGTGCTCTTTCGCAATGGAATTCTCGGAAGTTATAGCACACTAGAATAAGGATCCATGATTTCTAAGAATATGAAAAATAATTTCCGCAATGAATAATAAAAGGGTTATTTAAACAATAAAATAATGATCTGTTATGAAATATTTAGGTGAAGGTGGTTAAGATTGAGGAGAGTTATGAGAGATAATACACCTTTATTAATCATAGGAAAGGAAAAGATTACATTAGTTTTTTAATTCTTCATAGAAGGATTTATAAAAGTTTTTTGGTTTATAGACAAAACTGGAGACTGCTCCGGGCTCGACTAACCTCTACTGAGATTGTATCCAAAATATTTGCAACCCAAAAAATATAGCCAAAGTTAATTTGTCCAAAAAGTAAAAAATAAGTACATAAGTAGAAAATAAGAAGTACGGGTCTACAATAGTCCCTACGTACCCCTAAGGAATAAAGGGTCATGGTGGTGGCAAATCAAAGAGCCATGGGGTTGGCGGAGTGGAAGGAGGTGAATCGACGGGGGTCCAATTGTGGTAATGCTCGTTCAACACTTCATAGGAGTTCGACACTCAGACCAAAACCTGAACTGTCAGGGTATGGGTCCCGAAGTCGTAAGTGTAGAGGATCTCGTGAACCCTCATTGTCTGCTGAAAGCAACACAGGTGCAAACAACGTAGAGAGAAGAAGAGTAAGGACTTAGTAAGGTAGGGGAAGGGATCATGGCATCAGCATGCAAGTAATATAGATGAAGACAATATGAGCATGTAATCACAAAGACAAGAGAATCGCATAAGTATAACTAAAGAAAGAAATGCTTAAGGACAGACAATCTATAAATTAGTTATTGCCCATATTTTAAGCCCTAAGTAATATTTCTATATTTTCAATTCCCATCCAACTCCACGCTCTGTTTACCCTTAGACTCAGGGTTGTGCGTCCCTCTCCCCTTCCTTTGGGATTTTTTCCTGATTCTGTCCTCTCTGGAACAATCCAAGGTAGACTGTTGTTCCATGCCCTTGGAGGCTACCTTTTGACTCAGTTAAGGCCATGGTTGCACGTTCTCCACTGATCGTTACCGTCACACTTTGTCCATCATTTAGACATTTATTTTTATTGATCAGACATTTCATTATTCACTAAGTTCAAGGGAACATCGAATATTTTATTATCCAACTCAAGAGCTAACAACAATTTCTTATTAAGGTTTCACCATTTTTTTCTTTCTTTCAATGAGTCTTTATATAGGTCCATGAGATTATATTGGATGAATCTAATGAAAGATTCGAAGACTATAGTCGCAGTGGAATGTGGATCATTAAAATCAAATTAGTCCAAGCGTTCTGTCTCCTTTGGATTCATGCGCACAGTTGTTCAAGAGAGAATTCTAGAGAAATAAACTGTAGGGAGAGAAAACTTTTTTCGCGTTATGATATTCTTTTCTCGAATGAAAAACTTTGAACTTTTATAATGGCTCGCTCAAAGCTTCAACTATGCTTATGCGTGGGATCCTTAGGAACCTCAAATCTCGGCTATAGGATCATCATAAAAAACTCATTAACTCCCTTGTATTCTCTATTTCGAATTTATGAGTTTCTACAAATTGTGATCATGTCCATTAACATATCACAATTGACTCCTGAGATAATGAGATTTTTTTTGAGAATCCCTTTTGCTAACAATTATTCTTATTTATCCTTCCACCATATTATATTCCACATGAGCTAATAGGATGGAATAAATCACGATTAAATCCTAGCTCATAATTCTTAATTCTCAGTCTATATCTAGTTGGACTCCCAAAAAGTTTCAAAAATAATTTTTTCGCAAATATTATTTTATATATTATATAAGTAAAAACCGTGAAAAACTTTTTCACAAAATCTCGCTGCAGCATTTTATGAGAGTCAACAATATACAGACATAATGAATATACTGCCTCACAAGAGACTGGTGGATTCCATATTGAGCAATTAACAAATTCACTTACTATGCACAAGGCCCAACATTATCTGGAATATTTGATCTGTGAAGATCATCACCAAATGATTCAGTCAAAGCACAAGCACACAACAAGCAAACCTGCATAACTCTCTCAGTCTAAGGACAACATAAGCTAATTGTGCTGAATACCATTCTCTACATCAGTGATCGTTTCCAGAAGGTATTCATATTTGATCCGTTCAGTGCATGTACTCTTACATTGCACCACTCGTCTGCTTAAAGTCACACCTCAATGACGGAGTCCATCATTCTATCTTATAGAGGCACAACGAGTGTAGACCTATTTGTACATTATCATGTATCTCGGTCTAGAACAAAGTAAGTCAACAAAAGGAAAAAGTCATACTCCCCGCCTCCGATTCATTAATCATTGGCCTAACTTTTCTACAATATTGCTCAACAATATGACATCTAATGTCATTGCATGTACCCAAAAAAATATACAAGTGATTAATAAAACAATAATTATCTCATAATTATTCAAAATGTTTGGTTTTGAGGGCATACATCTAACAATCTCCCACTTGCACTCAGAACCAATCAGACATGTACTTGACACCCATAGACTCTAAATGTTTCTCAAACACTTTCTGAGTCAAAGGTTTAGTGAACGGTCTGCGATGTTCTCAGCTGATGCTATTTTAGCCTATCACTACATCACCTTGATTCACAATGTCAAATAAGATGAAATCTTCTTTCTATGTGTTTTGTCCTTTGATGAGCCCTAGGTTCCACCGCCTGTGCTATAGCACCATTGTTATCACAATAAATGGTGATCGGGGACTCTCTCAATTGTATGAATTTTTGTATCCACACAGCTTCCTTTGCAGATTCGTTTGCAGCAACATATTCTGCTTCAGTGGTGGAGTTGTAGTGGTGTTCTGCTTGAAACTTCTCCAACTCACTGCTCCTTTACCCAATTTAAACACAAATCCAGATGTAGATCTTCTATCATCAACATCTGATTGAAAATCTGAATCTGTGTATCCCTGGACAGTCAGCAAATCCTCACCACCACACACTAGACAATAGTGTTTAGTTCTTCTCAAGTATTTGAGAACATGCTTGACTGCTGTCCATGCTCAGGGCCTGGGTCTGATTGATATCTACTCACAACACTAACTGCATGACTGATATCTGGCCTTGTACAGTATGCATACATGAGGCTTCCTAAGCAGAGCATAAGAAACTTCCTCATCTTATCTCTCTCTTCTCTGTCTTAGGAGACATCTTCTTGGAGAGATGAATATTATGCTAAAGAGTAAAACTATTTCTGGGCATCCCTCATGCTAAATCGTGTCAATATCTTGTCAATGTATTAATTTGTGAAACCTAAAAGCCTCTTTTCTCGGTTTCTAAACACTTTGATCCGAGAATGTAGGATGCTTCCCCGAGGTCTTTTATTGAAAAATGGTTCGCTAACCATACTTTCACTGATGACATTGCACCGATGTCATTCCCATGAGTAGAATATCATCAACATAAAGAATAAGGAATATTACTGAACTCCCACTAATCCTCTTGTAAACACAAGATTCATCTATGTTTTGTGAGAAACCAAACGATTTGATCATCTCATCAAAACGGATGTTCCAGCAACGTGATGCCTGTTTTATCCATAAATGGATTTTTCAGTTTGCACACTTTAGATTCTTTCCAGGAGAAAAGAAACCTTTGGTTGCTCCATATAAATCTCCTCTTGGATGTACCCATTTAAAAATGCGGTTTTCACATCCATCTGCCATATCTCATAATCATAATAGCGGCGATTGACAACAGGATTCTAATGGACTTATCATAGCTACTGGTGAAAAGGTTTCCTCATATCAATACCAGTTTTTGAGTATAACCTTTCGCAACCAGTCTAGCTTTAAAGGTCTCTACCTCTCTAGTAGGTCCTTTTTTCTTTTGAACACCCATTTACAACCTATAGGCTTAATGCCTTCTGGTTGATCAACAAGGGTCCAGACCTCATTGGAGTACATGGAGTCCATTTCTGATTCCATTGCTATCTTCCAGTGTGTTGCATCTTTGTCACTGATAGCCTCTTGGTAAGTATATGGATCATCATCCAAACCCTCCGATTGCATTTGATAAATCTCATTTATCATGCCATATCTTATTGGAGGTTACGAATTCTTTTACTGCGTCGAGGCTCTTGAGTTCTGACTTTTCAGACTCATCAGTGGGTTTAGTTATATCCCTTTCATTAATCTTATCTGCCACAGTTTCTGGTTCAGCTGATTGTTCATCAAGAACAATCTTGCTTTTCCCATCACTCAGGCTATACTCATCTTCTAGGAATATTGCATTCCTTGCTAACAATTACCTTTTGATCCTTTTGGTTATAAAAGTAATAACCAGTTGCTCTTTTGGGGTAACCACAAACAAATATTTTTCAGTCCTTGACTCTAGCTTCTCCACGTAAAACTTTTTAACGTGAGCTGGACACCCCATATCTCAAGTGTTTAGGCTTGGCTTTTTGCCAGTCCATAAATCATATGGGGTATTAGGAACTAATTTTGTAGGATCCTGTTTAGCAAGTAAACAGTGGTCTCCAATTTCATAATCTCCTGCAAAACACATTATCTAAGTGTGTTCCAAATTCTTGTGAAGTTATGTCACTATTTTAGTAGACACTCCCACTGAGATGTAGACACTTATCTTCCAAAGAGATAAACAAGAAAATTTTACGAAATTAAAAATCGGTCTTAATCAATATTAGCGCTTTCAAACCTCAGATTGTAATTCATACTCAAGGATTACTCTCCTTTATCTTTATTGATCAAATAGACACCATAGAAAAATTACCATAATTTATCTTGTTTCAGGCACCCCCATAAAATATGGCAGGAGAGAAAAAATCGCTGCCCTCTTTCTCTTTAACTGTTGTATTATTTTATGTTCTCTCTTCTTTCTATAGATGAGTTTGAATAATCCGTGCGGGTACGAACCAGGTTAGACTCTTCACCTCTCGACTCGCTATTGTGTACCCGGATTCAAATTAATACTCCTCTCTGGCAGTTATTCCATCGCGCCAGACTTCCGAACTCTCTCAAAAATCTGCGTGGAACCTATAGTTTTTACACAAAAGATTCAGGACTTGTGTTTTATCCGAGTTAGACGGATCCAACCCATTGTGCTCCTGTGTAGATGCTTCTCAACAAACTCACAGCACCGGTGCCCAAGTAATTGATGGGCACATCAGTAGCGCACACCCATCCTTCTACGCTATCTGGTTAAGACCAAATACATCAGTTGTGAAATAACTCCGCCTCGAAGTAGAGCACTGTTCCTGCCTAGGCGTCCCTAGCCATATCTCCTTGTCGTTGTGCTTAGTATAATAACCCAGCCACAATTACACCATGTCCTTCCTTTTTTGTTTTTTATTCTCTCTCTCCTTTCCATTGCTCACCAGGCCGCGCTGTCATTGGGCTTTGCTTGTTCTAGAGCCTTGTGAAACCCCGTGTGCAGTCGGACTGGAGCGGCGCCATCTCTCTCCCTCCTTACTAAAACTATGCTCTCGAATCGCGCTCCAAAGTCACTCACAGCCAGGCATTCTCAATGCCCGGCTTGACCGCCCCCTTGCAGGAATGCAAGTTGCCGCATGACCGACACTCCCACGGCTTTATGTGTACCATCCTCCAGCAACACTACAGTCGCTTCAAGATCCCTACATTCCGGCTGTTGAGCCCATTATCGCCAGACTCCCTGCGCACTCTAGTCTCACTCATTCAATCCATTGTATTTTTTTTTTCTATTTGTATTCTCATCTTATTGTATACAAAATAATAAAGACCATATCTATCAAATAAACATTGCAAAACGGTTCTTCATTAACTCACAGAGTACCATATGCAAGAAACTGATTTTGAAACTTAATAACAAGTTTAGAATTAAAGACAAGCGAATATCCAGATATTCCAAGTTTTGAAACAGAAATCAAATTTCTACGAACTTCTGGAACATAAAGACAGTCTTCTAGAATCAAAATTCTATTATTAGATAATTCTAAACTAAAAACTCCGATGGCAGTCGCTGCAACAGTTGCACCCGTCCCCATCTTAAGGATCAGCTCCCCTTCATGGAGCCTTCTGGTCTCCTTGAACCCCTGCAACATATTGCAGATATGAGAGTTGTAGAACCAGAATCACACACCATGAATTTAATGGACCATCTATTAAATTCAATTCAATTACAAGCATACCTTCAGAAGGTTTTTTTTTAAGAGAAGCTAAGTAAACTCGGTAGTTTCTCTTCCAGTGACCGGGTTTGCCGCAATGGAAACAATTTCCTTTGCCTTTTTGTCACCTCCTTTGTCCTCCTTCTTTGCCTTAGCTGCCTGATACCCCTTATTATTTTTCTTGAAGTTCTTAAACTTGGGTTTGTTTCAGAGGCAGCATTTTCTTGTCCATTATCATCAGAGTTTGTCCTTCTTGATGAGATCTTGAGCTGACTGCAACATATTGAGCAGCTCTGACAATGTCACACTCATCTTGTTCATATTGTAATTAAGACAAACTGATTGAAAGAATCAGGCAGAGATGAAAGAATGGCATCAAATTTTGTGTCACCATCCATCTCAGCTCCCAAAAAGTCCAGTTCGTTGATGAAAGAAATCATCTTCAAGACATGTTCCCGAACTGGGCTCCCTTCCACCATTTTGGTGGACATCAGATTCTTCATAACTTGCTGCCTGCAGAACTGACTTTGCTCTCCAAACAGCTCTTGGAGATAACATATCGCCTTGCAGCTGTAGCTATGCCCTCACAATCTTTTGCAAAAATTTGGACATTGAGGCCATAATATAGCAACTTTGCCATATTCATCATCATCATGCCACTTGTTAAAAACAACTCTTTCTTCTTCAGTAGCATTGTCTAGGCAAGCTCAGGTGACTCAGAGGTTAGGACATGAGCTATTTTATCCACAGTGAATACTATCATAAGATTTCTCTTCCAGTCAAGAAAGTTTGGCCCAGTCAGTTTGTTATCATCTAGGATTCTAAACTCACAAATTTTATAGAACAAAAAACCGTGAACAGTAAACGAATTGTCATACAATAAAATTATGTACTATTCATAATAGTGCGTGAACAGTAATCGGAAAGGGTTTTAGCTTTTGATTCTCAATCAAAAATTAGCAAGGTCCATATAATCCAACAATTGCAATCATATGAACCTGGCTCTGATACCACTGATAGTTTATGCGGAATTAAACTAAATAAATAACATGTTTTCAACAAAACATCTATCAGGATTATAATTGCAATTGCGGATTCGATTACTTACCTTGATATAGTAATTCGGGAATCCACAAGTTTCAACCCGCTTCACAATCCAATCCAAAGCTCCAGCGATTCAGAATAGCAACAATAGCAACACAATGTCTTGCCTCCTAAGGATTTATGTCACTCTCTCTTTTAGGATTTCTCTAATAGGTTCTGATGGCCAACCCCTTGAATATAACAGTTATATTTATAGGCCTTGGGAAACCCTAGAGAGAGCATGAGACATAGGATCCTTAGGGATCTCAAATTCCAGCCGTAGGATTAAACTGAAGAACTCTTCTTCTAATAAAATTAGGGCTTCTACTAATTACAATCAAGTCCATCAACATATTGTAATTGACCCCTGAAATTTGAGATTATTGCAAATATGCCCCTTTACATACAATTAATTCCTTCCACCAAACTATATTCCATATGAGATATTAGGACTGGGTTACTCGTTTGGTTATCTAGGGCACATAATTCTAACAGAACAGCCACCACTTCAAAATGCGACTTTCACCAGATAAGCATTAGGACAAATAAATTAGAAGGCCAGAAAAACCATCGTACCTTGACGGAGTTGCAGAGATCCGGCACTGATTTACGATGGACAGTAATGCTCGCCGCGATGTTCCGCGATATACCAATGAACTGAAGCTCCTCGTTCTTGTCGTAAATGGCGTAGACGCCAGCATCGGACGGCAATTTCCCCGAGACGTCCTCAGCTGCTGGGGGCACTTGGGCCAGCTCCGTCTCCGAGAGGTTCTTGTGAGAGAGAGCGATTGTTAAGGCGCGAATTTTAGCAGCGCCGTCGGATTTCAGAGAAACGGAGGGGAAAGTAAGGGAAGACTTACGGGGTGAATAGAGTGAAAGGTTGGAGGCGTTTTGGGTAGAGAGAGAAGAACGGAAGCGAATAGAGTGGGGTGTGTGAACTGAAGAGAGGTTGATTGTGGCCATTGAGAAAGAGTGAACGAAAGTCAGCAAGGTAACCCCGGCGACCATATGGGATATATTTCTCCCCTATTCCTTCTCGGTCCGCGGAGGTTTATTGTTCCCTTGTAGAGAGAAGGAGAACTTCCAAGTTCCAAAATGGGCTAATAACCCAACCCAATTTGCTTAATAGGACCCCGAGATTATGGGTTGGGTCATGCGTTGAGAATTAGGCCCAACAGGCTCCGGGAACCTCTCTTCTCGTTCTTCTGTTTTTCGGGTAGGTGGTTTCCCAATCCAATAGAGAAGAAGAATTAGCCCACGTAGCTACATGGGTTACGGATCATGTAATGATATCTTACAAGAATATAAAGGTATAGGGATATTTGATTCTCCTACAAGAAAATATTTTTTCGTTAATGATTAAAGAAAATATAAATTTGAGATAGTATTTTTAGGTGTTTGAGTTAATAACTGTAGGGAAGCTTCAACATTTAGAACATTAAAGATATATTGCAAAAAGATAATATTGATTTTGAACATAATATTGGTCATAAATCTAACAAAACCTACCCCCCCTTTCATGAACCTTTACCAACTTATTCATGCCCTTGATCATACCTAAAACTCGTGTCAATTCACTCCTACATAACAAAAGCTTTCCTTATAACAGAATTTCTAAGTATCTTTTGTATATTTTGACATTGATACTTTAACGACGGTCTACTTTCTTTTTTCCTCGTACAGTCGTAATAAACGCAATGATGCCCTCATATGTTAAAGAACTCCACAAAGAATGACCCCTAATTCCAACTTATCGTGTTAATACTATTAAGCACATGTCAAAGTACAAAACAAATAATTTAGTGAGTCTCATTTGAATTTCTACTCGAAAGCCAACAATCACGTCGACCTCCTATTATAAGACAAGGATAAAGCCACAAATTTTCCACCAGTAGGCTTTAGTTGCTGTATCAACTGTCAACAGTAAGGTCACATTTGAGTTTGCAATCACTTATTATCTCGCTTTTGACATACCTCCATTTTATTCCTCTCCCTTATTCCCTTTAAGTTTATTTAGCATAATTAAAGATATTTCCTTAATTTATGTTTATAATGATTTTTCTGTGATAATTATCCTTCCTATTAGGACCAAATGTGGAACGTCGGCTGAGACTACTAGTCTGAAAAAACATATCGTTATCTAGCGAATGCATCTTTTATTATGTGGTAGTGGCAGAAATGACTAGTAGGATGTTGGTGATATTATTTCCCAACTTTGGTTAAAGGTGCTCCTTCTATGCCAACCAATCTCTGTCTATCTTAAAATTTTGAATGCTGCATGTAAATTATGTTGACAACTTGGCTGCTCTTATTGCAATTGCTATTTCCAGTCTGAAAGTTTTTGATTAGTCAAGTAACAACCCCTCAAATACATCATGCTCTCTAATATTTTACTACCTATTACTCTTTTCTACTTCTCGACTATATTTTACTATTTCTATATAGAAAGTCTCACACAATCCAAACAATTTTATACTTAATTGTCTATAACATTCTTAGTTTCTACTGATTGTCTTCATTGATCCCGCCTTAATTAAGTGATACATTATTTGTATTTTGCATGCTATTTGAATACCATATATTCAATGTAGACTTCATATAGTTTCAAAATATAAATATATTGCACGTTAGTTTTGAATTTTCTTGGACTCCACGTAGCTGAAATGTTAGGGGAAGTCTCCTTAGTGCATTTAATCATGATTGGTTTACTTTTGATTAAATAATAAACTCCACATTTATATAACACATCTATTGAAACATCTTGATTAAAAAGAGAGTCTTTATTTATTTTATATCTCGTACTTGATATCTTGTTTCTCTCAATTTATAAGTTTATATTAGTATAATAAATAATGTTGGTTCAAGCTAAGGCGTTTTTTTTTAACGGTGTTTCATAACAATCAATAAGGATCTTTCTGCCGTCTCTCACAATGCTGTGATTGTGTCGATGTACTTTCGGTGTGACAACAATGCCGTCAAGGCGTTAACCGCAGGCCCACATATCTCATAGATCAGATTAGTCACAACCTACATGAAGACCTCGTACACGGAGCACAATTTTAGACGTCGATTATATAGTTTTCCGAACTATAAGATTAAATGTGTGTGTGGATTTTTTGTTTGGGTTAATCTTCCAATGTGTGACCATGGAAATAGGGTGTTGAAACTCATGCGAGATAGGCAAGAACGTTTAAATGTTGATAAAAAAGAAGTGCAAATCCTGAAGGAGGAGGTCATTCTGAAATCTATCGCATGGCTTTGAGGAGATCGTACAACGGCCTGGACTTACAGCGTTTTCTTATGTTGTGTGAGGTGTGCGATTTCTCAGTGAAATAGTAGTTTGAATAACCCCTGAGATCATTGATATGCATTATGTGGTCTACTAATACCAGGCTTCGGTTGCACGCGCTTGGCTCTTAAAGAGGTCACTCTTCATGCAAACTGATCCTGCTACTGTAAACTCAGCTACCTTTTGTATCAGAAATAATTGTCCAGAGATCCTCTCTGATCGTGCATTAATCCGATCTCAATTTGTAACCGTTGGCTATGCTAGCTAGAGCTAGGATTGCCACCCATTAACCGACTGTTCCCCAAAGAAACTGGCTGCTCAACCACTTCTCCACGAAACAAGAGTCATCCGCCCGTTCTGCTCTTATTATTCACTAGTGCTATTATGTGTCATATTGGCACCCATCAGTCGACCCACGAAACATTTCGAATCCAATGCTTGCTTTGGCGACAAAAGACCAACTTATGTTGTTACACAGGTGGCAAATCTGTGAAATTTGTTAGTGTCATAACTTAAGTCAGAACACTTTTTTTGTGAATAGCATGCCCTGCAGACCTCAAAAAGTGGAAACTTTCCACACGTTGAACACTATAATTATTCTGACGTCCACAGCCCCACAATGATGCAGGCAAGCATGACTTATATTACGCATGTCAGTCAACATTGGATTTGGCCCCCATGGAATCGACTGTCTTTTATGGGTCGCATCTCAGTAACGTTCCACATATTCAAAGTCCATAGTTGTTCTTCGGCATTGGGGGCGTCTGAACCTTTTAATTTTTTGTAGAGGATAATGAATGAGATTTGCATAGACATCTTTACTCTAATATTAAAGTTGTAGGGTACAAGCTAAATAAGACCATATGTAATGTTCTCAAAAGTGGATATGCCCTTTCCTCTACAATATAAGCATGTCTCATGTCTTATACAACTTGTCCATCATAAGACATAATACAAATGCACATACTGAAACCAAAAGTACAACATGGCACACAGGCATCTCCCACAAGACCACTTCCCTTACACCCAATCCTGCCACACTGAAAAACTCCTTGAATAGGCAAAGTCCTTGAGCTGGAATCCAGCCGCAAAAACCTTAGGCCAGACTAGCGAATACGAGGCTACTAGCTCAACAAGGCCTCAACACTCGCCACTAGCAAGCACCCTATACATCTATCTTCTCTCCCGAGCGTTAATGCCTCCTCCTCCGTATATCATGTTGTGTGTGATGATAGACAATTGCGTATCAATCCGCCACATGCCAGCGTCTTGACGGTGTACGTATTAGATTAGCTAAGTTTTTGCGGCTTGGTGCCAGTGTTTTTTAAGGATTATTTTTGGAGTTGGGTTTAAAGTCGTTGGAATCGTGCTGACAGTTGTACTTTTTGGTTTCAGTATGTGCAGTGTTTTTGATGTTCTTATGATGGGCTAACATAGAGTTGTCTAGCATAGAGGCAACCATGAGACCCAATTCCTATTGTATTCCTGACCGGAGGACCTTCTGAAGCTGCATAATACCCACCTTGAACATTCAATACTGTCCGTACTATGACTTAGTTAGCCTGTAACTAATATTATAGAGTAAAGATGATTATCTGCAAATCATTCATTATCCTCTTTACAAAAGATTAAAAATGTAGACAAAGCACACTCCTCTCCTCTACTGTCGTATCTCATACTCCTTGCACAATTCATATGCCCATTCATTTTTAAATTAGTTTCGATGTCCGTAGAAAAAATCACACACTCTATGCATTACACTGGACTATCCAATCTTTCTTCCTGCACAACATTCATAAAAAAAACATCTATCACATAAAATCATGCTTCCTGCACATTGCTTGCAATTTCAATAGTTGACGTGGAAAAGTTTCCACCACATTTAGTTCTGTCACAATTAGTTTTTCAATTAACACAAAAATTTAGAATTTCTGCGATTCTCACATCTCTCAATATATACGCACAGAAAGAACATCTTACGAGGCCTCGATTGGCTTTACCCGAACAGATAGATGAGTCTTATCGTGTCGCCAAATGCTCACCGCATCTGATCCAGAGACCAAAATTAAAATCAATTACATCGTCATGCCGTCAAACAGTTGCCTATTGTGATTCGCTGCAGATCCTATGACAAGCACGAAACGACACACCCTCCTTTCGTGTGAATGACCTCATGAGCAAATTTCTCAGCATGATAGACGAATCGGACCACTTTATCCCATGGTGAGTCCGGCCAACACATATTTGCCATGTCCAACAAAAACTTACATACAAGGACATTCAACTCAGCGCGACAATACGTAAAGACCAGTTGTTAGGAAGATAATATTTTTAGCGTAATAGAAAAAAACTAACTTGGAGAGCTGTGAGTGCTTTAGTTTGATCAGATTCTCACATAGCAAGTGCATCACATTATTTGAACACCTTCAGACTTTAACAAACCCACTTTGGATTACAAATGCACTTGTGCGATCTGACGGTATTTTCAAACTAGACATATCAGACTCAGACAATAGAATTACTACCAACATTGAACAACAGCTGTCGAAAAGAACCTACGATTCGTTACTCTGTAATTTCAAAGCACAGGCTTGCCCAATCTTTCAAACTCCATCGCTCTCTGAATTTGCACTCTTTTTTCTACCTCGTCATCTTAACGTTCATCTGCTACTAGTCTCTTGCAACATTGTCTTTTTTCAGAAGCACCGTATTATCCGCATTGTTTTACAGCAAACATGTTTAGAGAATCTCATAGAGAGCCCAGTTCATACGATAGTATTATACAACTTAAATTCAGCTGTCACGTTTTTAACTTCTTCAATGTAGTTATTACTGGTTTGACAAGCTTAATTTATAAAATGGCCATATCCAAAAACGCATAATCGTTCCAAGACAATTGTGCTATTCCGTTGACTGACTGAGGTGGCAATTCAATCTTATTTGTATGACGCAATCTACAAATTAATACATCTGGCTCCAGGCGCTTGCCGCACTTTCCCGTTTGATGAACCCAAATCATCAGCTCATGGAAACAACTACTCTCGGTTTATACAGAGACATGATACAACTCCATTTGCATTTATCTTTGTCAAATAAAACGAATAAAATATAATATACGCCTTCGATAAATCTGAGACATTACACTGTCATTACATATCACATTGAACTCCCGATATATAATAGAGGTAATTTGTTTTATATTACATAAATTAGAACAAAACAAGTATCTCATCGCGATTATATTGATAACAATATATACCATTTCCTATTGTATCTACAATTAAAATAGCACTTATTATATATCTCGTAGTCTACCACATTTAAAGCTTAGTAGACCCCCTCCACTCATATTCTCAGCCATAACTATTAGTTAACACTGAACTGAAAATCTAAGAAGAACTAGCATTGGCTAAATTATTCTTTAAACTAACAGATATAAGTTCCCCCCATACTATAATTATTCTATGAGTGCTATAGTTCTTATCTACTCAACGTATTAGTAATTAACATTAATTAATGTCGACTATGACTCTCAAGAAAACAACTCATATCCAAATCAATATATTCTACAGTCTAAGTAGATTATACTTTTAAATATAAAATAATTTATGATTGTAGTAAAAATACATAGTAATGAAAAACAAGCTTTTTTCACAAAAAATAAATACTATAAGAAATTTAGACACATCCAAGCTTGTATCTTTTTTCGAGAAGAATCCCTAATCTCAAATGTGAAATATAAACCAGGTATATAAGCAATAATGAAAAAGACCACTCCAATGTTGCCTTAGCAAGATTATGAAAGGGAAAGAAATTCATTATTTGTGGAGTAAAAATCACCCACATAAACTTGACGCCAATTTAGATTCCATTTCTCAGACAAACAACTACTATGCAGAAAGTGCACATACAACCTTCCTTTCAATCATTAACATTATCGTCTCGAATACCTAAACCGAAAGATCATCATCCACACGAATGTACTTCCACGCATCATCATAGAGCACTAATAGAGAGGCAACATCTTACAGCAACAAAGCCCCATCAATAACCCATATCAAATATAACCCTATTGTACAAAGTACATATCAAAGGAAGCAATAAGAACAGTAAAAGCTAATCATGATGTGATGAATTACCATTGCGTATCTGCAATACAAGTCAATTTGATTTCAGTTTAAACCAATAGCGTGGATTATTTCCATACTCTGAGACCTCCGTTCGGTCAGGAATGCATTTTGTACTCATTCAACTGATAGGTGTCCACCCTAGTTACGTGCTCTTCTGCTTTAAGAACAACATCACTCACGGTTCTCATCGATATCTAGAGTTCTTTGTCTCTGATCTATTTCTTAGTGATTACAACAAAGTGGATGTGTTTGCACAAACGAGTGGCAAGGATCTCTGATGTACTTTTGTCTCATACAATTATTGAGTGGCTAATCTGTTATCTCGCGGTCTGACGAAAATAGACAGTACGAGTGCTTAGATTAAAAATCCACGAGTGATGTCAAAAACAATACAGAACGACGTTTAAGAAAGTTTAGTATCGAAAGTCATACTCCCGCAGCCTTACGAATTACACGAGCCGATATTCAGATTAAGTAATGGCAGTCTAGCTCTGAGATAAATGGCAACGTTTTTTAAGTGCTACATTTGTTTAATTTAGACCTCATAAATTTTAAACTTCTTTCTCTTCTAACACAAATATTTATTGTATTCGTTAATATAAATCTCACACCACCATTCACACAAACACTTGTAAACCACATTTACAATTATTCTCAATATACATATATTGTGCTATCTTAAATCTTACACAAAAATAATATTTTTAGTGTTTACTCATATACCAATAAATATCATTAAATCTCATGTTCAAATAGCAGCTTCAGTTTGTGAGGGCATACCTATAATCTATTCTTCACTACTTTATGTTTTGGACTTGGGAAAAGACCATCCTACAGCCGCATAACATAAACCAGAAGGCACAGTATAGACGAGAAAGAGGTTCCGTGTCGCTCCTCTGTTCCTGAATTCATCAACGAGACACCTGAATCGCGCCAACCTTTACATTATTAACTTGTCGGAGGTACCTAAATTTAAGCCATAAAAATGTCTTTCACTTATTCCACCTCCAAAGTGTTATATTGACTTCGGACTCCTCATTCGCGATGCTTTATCAATAGTCATGCTGAGACAAGTAAACCTTCCCATCGAGAGGATATAGATGGTATACTAAATCGGAGAAATTAGAATCTCACCACCAAATTTATGACGCAAGGAATTACCTGATCTTCTTCACGTAACACTCTCATCTCAATATTGAGCCAACTCTCAATTTTAGCCACCTATGGGTTCTACTTCAAGTTCCACAACTCACCTAACTCTCCATTCTCGACTCTCTCTCTGCAACCTCCCACACTAAACACAAAAGACAGACCATCCTAAGACCAATGCTTAAAAACTTCACTATTCTTACCCCGTTAGTTACTCTCATTATCGTCTTCCCTCCGTTTTCTTCTTGGTAAATCCACCGCTGCTAAAATTCGCGCAGTCTCAAACATCTTTACATACTTCATGCTGCACCAATACCACCTTCTCTCTTGTGAGATCAGGTCATGGCAGCAGCCCTCCATAATTGCACAATGTATCCCAAGTATCTGTTATCATTGATCACAAACATGATGAGCTTTTCACATATTACACATTTCATGGATTCGGACGTCTCGGTCGGGAAATTTTTTTGCTTCCTTTGCCCAGCCAATAAACCTCAGAGATCATTAACTCTTCATTATCTACGTATATAACGGTCGAGAGCCGTTGCTAGTTACTTTTGGTAGTGCAACCATTGTTTTATATTACTGCGCGAGAACATCGCATATTTTGTCAACTGGTCGACACTGCGAGCTATATTTACGTCCATCGTTAAATCTAATCATGCGGACACTCTCCCCCATCCAATCCGTCAATCGATACGATGGATTTTTCTGCCTTGCTAATCAATTTATATCCTAATCACCTCATCTCCACTGTGATAACCAGCTTTTGTGCCAAGTCACGGCTAGCCCCGCCGTGGCCCACCCTCTGTTCTGTTAGATAGATTATGTCCAGCTGCCGGACATATCGACTAACCCACACGAGTATTCGCCATCACCTCATATATACTGCATTATGAGAGTAAGCGTCACTATTGTGGGAGAGAATAATCATGTATGTACAGACGGGGGGGCCTAAAATGCAATATACTGTCCGCAATAATCTCGACAAATTTCACGGTAATCCAATCTCCCAATATCCACCCAGTTGATGACTTGGATTTAATCTTAGTAGAAGCCCTAATTTTATGTAGACAAAAAGCACTTATCTTCAGTTTAATCTCTACGCGCTTGCGAAATTTAGATCCTAGCGTGAACCTCACTTAGCGTTTATCTCTCGTGCTAGACCAGTATTTCCTCATAGGGCCGTCCTCCCAAACTATAACTTTCTATTCAAGGTGAGTTACCGACCAACCAAACCAACCATAGAGAAAATCCCTTAAAAAAGAAGAGAAACGAATAGAATGAACATTAGGAACGAATCTCTTCGATATGAGGAAAAGAACATACATTCTGTGTTCGTCCTATAGTCTCGTATGACTATTTCTCTTGAAATATATCGTGCGACCCAATAAATATAGTATATAATATACATCTCGTAAGAAGCGAGCGCAGATCAAACATCTCACCGCTCCATCAATCTTTTTCCGAAAAACAACTTACTAATCAAGGATTCTGTACTAGCGGACCTAATCTAATAGATCTCAAATCCAAGCTCCAGTCGAAAGCAATTAGAAGATCAATCATGAGATTCGATATAATCTTCGAATTGCAAATAAGCAATGTTATATTGATGTTATTTTTCAACTGTCCAGCATCCTTTATCCACCACTATTCGAAAATTGGCTCCAATCGGATCAAGCCGTGTAAAGTTCAAAATAGATAACTCAAATTTTGATATATTGGAACCGTTACTAACCTCTTTTTGATGCTGTTAGTTCATTCAAAAGCCAAAACCGCTCTTTACTAATAGAATACTGTTTCACATCTGTGCACGTTTTCAACGAAATTCAGTTTGACTAAACAATTAATCAAAGCCACTTTGCATAATTTTGGCGGTTTATGACAATTCGGTTTACTTGTTCACCGTTGTTTTAGAAATAGTCTAGTAAGTTTAATGGAGAACACATAACATTAGCTCATGAGATATTACACCAAGGGCCCTTACTAGATACGTATTTCGCACTGTAATATTGTATGTGAATATTCGCAATTTTTAAAAGATCATAACGAATTAAAAAAACCGAACCCAAATTTAATAATTTAAATCAATAAAAAATGCATCTGCTTCAACGGTATCCACACGTAGGAAATATTTCTAAGAGCAGTATTCTCATCTGGGAGAGATTCTCAAATTAAAAATGAAGTTAAA
>CM025852.1:11803105-11906339 GCA_003952965.2 Morella rubra
ATTGAAAGGTGATTCATTGGGACACTCCAGAGAGATAACATGTAGAAATAAATTCTATTTACAATATGTCCTCTACAGGATACAAAAACAAGAAACATATAATAATTTATACAACCCACACCACTACCCCGACAAAATCTTTTG
This sequence comes from Morella rubra, assembly GCA_003952965.2. NCBI lineage: Eukaryota > Viridiplantae > Streptophyta > Magnoliopsida > Fagales > Myricaceae > Morella > Morella rubra. Next base: position 11,803,250 of record CM025852.1, read on the forward strand.
GACTAGAGTTTAATGACTCGACTTTCAATACAAATCGAGAAAAAATATATAAGTAACTTTTGGGCAGAGAGAGCCCAAAATTTCCCTTTTTATACAGCAATAATATGGGTTGTGGGTATTTAGTATAAAGTATTATTTAGTCCAAACGAAGACCAGTACGTATATAGGGAATTACAAACAGGAAATGTTGGTTTGGTTAATTTTCCCCAAAAAGGTATGAAAATTATATTCCGTCACAACCTGCGGGTTACCGGTTTTCAATTAGTTTTTGGGTTTAGAAACAGGGTTTAATGATAAAAAAACGTGGGACCCGCCCTTGTTTTTTTACTAAGTTATGCCCCCAAACACTCGAACCCCCCGAATCCGATAAAAATGAAATAATTTACTTAAATAGCCCGCCCCCCCCTCCCGGAAACCCGAAACACGATGGGTTACCCCGGGGGGGGGTTTCCCCCCCATTTCGTTATTTTTTATTTTTTGAAAAATTTTTTTGGACCAGTACCAAAGGAAAATTTGTGGGGTTTTATTAACCCATGGGGTAAAAAAATATTAATGAATTAATAAATTATCAATAATTGGTTATAAACACTAGAATAAAAAAAAAAGTGGGGTTTGTAAAAAAACTTCCCATCATCACCTATAATTTAAATTCTCCTTAAATTTAATCCCTAAATAGCCCTTCCAAACTATAATAAACCGTGACAAAAAATAAAATCTTATATTTTCTATCTTATATTGCCTCTACTTTAAAAATATGAAAAGCTTCCCCAAATATAATAAAAATCCTTACTGTCATAATATATAAATACATATCTAAAAATATACACTCCAAAATAGGGGTCCCCTCCCCACGAATGGAAACACATCCAATAGTTAAATCCCAAAAAACCCTTCAACTTCTACAATTAATTAATTACTGAAACCAAGGCTCCCCTACCACGAAGTGTTAATTGTTTTAAATTAATATAAAAAAAAAATTAATTAGAGCTGATAATAAAAAATCACAACTCCAACATCCCATAATATAAGTCACATTCCCCTAAATTTTTACTATTATATTTGCACCCAGAGTGAAAGAAATTGAAAAAAAAACACCGTCTTCTCAAAAAAAAAATTCACCAACCAAGCCCTGGTAAAAATAATATCACACCCATCCAATTATTGTTAAAATTGTGGTTCCTCCCATCTTCCTAAATAAGCTATTAAATCTCGTATTTTAAGCATATATAAAAGAATGTTATAATTTTCCAAATATATGTAAACCCCTCTAGTCTCCCGAAAATAATATACTTTGGGGAAATTGGTGTTTGTAGGGCTAAAGTTAAAAATTCTTAAAGTAATTTTTTATGAATTTTTGCACTAAAATATACATACCACCTTGTTCAACTTGGAGGACAAAAACAAAAAAGAAATAAAAAAAAAAAAAAAGAAATATGCGTACACTATATTAGGAAGGGTTTTTTAACACCAAAATTAGTTTTAATTAAGAGAATTTATTTATTTATTTTTTTTCTAATATGTGACAATTCGGCCACCTTGGAGCTATGCCAGGCCAAAATGAAAAAAACATTCCGATCATATTTGCACAGGCTAAGAAATAGAGTACAACTAGGAAATCAGAATTCTAGAGATGTTGTTTAGCGCCGCCCCCCTCCTTTTTCCGGTAAAACTGAGACACATATATTAGAAATTGAATATAAATCAAAGAGCCTAGTAACAATATAAAAAGAAAAAACCCGTAAGGAATAATATACTATTAGAACTCAGTGTTACTCCAAGGGAGGAAAAAATTATAATAAAACTTTATTTGTCCCAGCGAAATTAAATAATATCGCGCGGAGGTTTATACTTTTATTGAAGGACAAAACTCCCCATTCGTCCTATTAACCTCTACCAGGACCATTAGGGAATAAATAAAAAACCGTTTCACAGACAGCGAGTATACAGAGAGAGATAAGAAACCCAGTAGAGAACGAAAAACCACAACACACGCAGAGACCAACAAGTAAACAAAGAGTAAAGAGACTTCGAACCAAGAAGAGAAGAGAAACCCGAATTAAGAAAGCCGAGATATATAGATTATGAAGGAGAAACCTCAAGTGCACACACCGTGAGATGTGTGACGTGTACCCCGCGCGCACTGCACCCACAAATTTTATAAAGAAACAAGAGAAGAAGAAGGTGTTAAATTCTAACATCAAAAATTGATCAGGAAGATTCGTCGGGCTAAAATATGACATCTGAAATATACACATTTATTGCTCTAACTAAGGTATGGATATAAAAACCAGTAAAAAAAATTAGCATGGGGTCATACAAAGGGACTCAACATAATATAAAAAAACTTATAGAAAACTTTCATTACAATGGGGCCCACTCTCTTGGGAAAAGCAAGATAAATAAACTGATCCCCAAAAGGCCGAAATGGACCATAAATCCCCTTTTATACGTTCTATAGTGGGCCATTATCGGAAACCAAGGACAGAGATAATCACATAAGATCGAGGGATGTTAGAGCACCTCCTCCCCATTTGCAGGTTCCCCTTCAACACCTGAATAAAGAGGAGACCTTATGTATAAATTGTCTTTCCAAATCTAGAGAATTCAACTTACTCGCAGAGCCAGAGCGCTAACACGAAAAAAATGAACTCTGAAAGCATCTTTCACTTTCCACACAGGGGTGAGTAAAGTTTCTAAAATTAGTGGCGGCCAAATCTTCCTTCCTTTAAACCTAACCCAAAAACAGAATAAATTGGGAAAGTACATAAAATCCTGGTGAAAAAGCTTTCGTCTTCCAGCACAATTCCACAATAACGACGAAACACTCTCCACTATTAACACAAAAACCCACACACAGAGAAAGACCGAGAGAGTAAGGAGAAAAACGCAAATGAAAAGGGTTTGTCTACAAATGTTAATCTCTCCTACAGCTATTATCGACAAAAAATACCTCCTTAAAATATCAAACTAATAATATATCTTTCGCGCTTTCGAGCGTTAGAGCAATAAACGCTCGAAAGAGGGCCTGCAGATTATTTTATTAATGGGAAAATATATTAATCCCACCCCAAAACCCAACAGATATAGAAAAACTCTTCACCCCCAAATATAATAAAAGCTGTATTTGCTGCCTCAAATAGATTTAAAACCAAAAAAAAGAGATCACCACTTCCTTTTGTCCGATGATAATATTGAAACAAGATAAGAAGATAAGGCTGGTTTTTCCAAAATTAAAGAGAATAAAAAATAAACATAACAATAATATATAACCCACCCATCTCAGAAATTATTATCACTGTATACTGGGGAGAGAGATATAAAATAATTACAACAAAGCTTTTATAAAATAACAGAAGAGCAATTAACTAAGTTAAATAATTAAATATATGGTCAAATTACTGTTTCCGCACTGAAGAGAAACATCCCTCGTCTTCGCCCTCCCCGTACACCCCCAACCAAAACATCCGTTGAGTAAAGAGTCACCTATTGAATGAGAGGCGTTAAGAAATTTAAGAATTATAGAAATATTGCTTTGTTTTTATAATACTCATGGTTAACCTCACCTAAAAACAATGAAATTACCAAAAAAAATAAACCCCAAAAATTTGAAATATACACACAAAACTGAGAGGAGAGAGAAAAAAACATGTGTAAAAAAAATTTATTAAATTTTCCCTTGACAAAGAGGAAATAGTATATAGCAAATAGAGGGGAGAGACCAATTAAACGGCAAACCCGGCCGAATTTTCTAACTATAAATATAAACATCCCCCACCACCAAATTATTTAGTAGTGTTTTTTTACAAGGAGACCCAACATAAAAATTAAAAAAAAATGCTTTTCCAAAAGATATGCATATAAACTTATAAAAAAAGAAATCCCCTAATAAGGGAAGACTGCACGAACCATCATAAACAGGGATCTTTTTTTGTTTCTTTGTAATTAGCTAGTTCTATTTGGTTTTTATTTTGTGTTGGGGGGGTAATTTATATTTTTGGAAGTTTGATAGAATAACTTGAGCGGAGAAAACTGAAGATATCCTGAAATGCCTTTTAACCTCTCTGTATCAACAGAGATAACACTATTGGAGTTCAATAACCAGGGAAACGTCTTTAAATAGGATGGAGAAACCAAAAAGAATTTTAAGAGAGGTGAATAATGGAATAGCTGTATGAAAGAGTACAGTCTCAAATTTAACTTTCCCCTTAATAATTTTTTGTCTTTTTAATACACAGAAAGCAAAAAATAACAAGAAAAGGAATATAATAAGACCAAAGATATAATGTCAAAGAGTCCCTATCTCAAAGTCAATCCTTTTTTAATAAATTTTGTTTCGTCAAGGTTAAAGGAAAATCACCCACGAATACAAATTACAGACCATTATGAGGGAAGTGATTTAAGAATAAGAAACAAATTCCACAAATAAATTTATTTATAAGAAAAAATATATACCATAAACTTGCCCTCCGAAGTTACACAAACCCCATCCCCCACACAACTGAATAATAGAGACGTCCGGTGGAATATTTATGATATCAACTTATTAAGAAGATTACTTATTTGGCCTATCAAGCCTCGCCGATAAAATAACAAAAATTAGGCTCTCCTCACTTCTCTCCTGGTTTGACTCTACCAACCACCTTGGAATTTCCAATCCAAATTAATTGAAAATATTATTTTAGGAAGAGGCATAATAAATGAGATAGAGATAATAGCCTGCGGAATACAACCCCTTCGCAGCTCCCCTCCTAGTAGACTGGCCTTTCCCAAGCCTTTTCTCCTCAACTTTTGGTCTCCCTCCACCAAAATTAGAGTAAAATAATAGAATTTAACTTTCTCTGAGGGTATTTGCATCTCTTCCAACGCGATAAATCCATTAGTGTCCATTCCTGCATTCCAATGTATAAATGAAATTCTCCTCCTAAGTAAATTTTTTTGGGGTGCAATTTGTCAAAAAAATTCTGCATAAAATATTGAAAACCTCCTTTGCACAAATATGTAAATTACAAAAGCAGGGTGGGATAAATTAGCTGTAGAGAGGGAAGGGAGAGAAAATAAAGCCGGTACACAATACCCCTAAAAAAAGAAAAAATAAAAAAGTTTTTTTAAATTTTTGTGTCCCTCGTTTTGGGGAATAAACGCCGCTCATTTTATAATTGTTTACTGGATTCTCACAAAATGGCTATTGTCGTATTGCATCTACAGTATTATTATATTGGGTATTTCAAGTTTTGTTAACCTGTATGTAATAATATTCGGATGGAGTATTATGAACTAGAGTTCGGAATGTAAGATCCGTTTAAATTTTGAAAATATCTAGACCCCTTCCGTCCGCGTCAAATCAGTGTGTTGTTGATATGAGTCAAAATAATACCCCTCTTCCCCATGTCACCTTTTCCCAATTTCTTCTTGATACAAACAGGATGAGAGAAAGGAATATAAATCGTTGAGTCAAAAAAAGGAAAAAAAAATTTAAAAATTTCTTTTCCTCCGCCGGCCTAGAATAGTTACCTCACCGCATTTATTCACTTGTTTTAGCTATATAGATTCTTCTTTACACAAATCAATTTTGTATACTAATTGTCAGGAGCAATCAACTTGCGGGAGAAAGAGAAAACCCGGAGATGTTCCTTCTGAGAAGGAGTTCCCCCGCCGGATTAAGAAGTGTCCTCTGCATCTTCTCGTTAAAATGTCAACATATATATGGGTAGGAAGATGAAAGACAGAGACGGAGAGAATGTTCGTAAAGAGTATAAACCCAACGTCAAACAGTAAAAGATTACCGATCATGGAAAAATATATTCAAACAAGAAGAACATCATAAAGAAAAAGTATAATGAGATATGTAGTAGGAGAGAAAAAATCAAAGATAACAAACAAAATAATAGCGCGAAAAATCTCAAGTGATTCAAATGCTTCAAAAGGCTTGGATGTTTCCATGAATGGATCTAACCCGGGCTAAAACCGCATTGCCCAGAAATTTTTTGAATAGAGCCATTGGTGGGAAGTTTCCACCCCCCAACGAAGGCTCAGAACAGAGCAGTATATGGAGTCCCCTGTGAGCAGCAAAAGGGCAGTCTTAAAATACAAATATCACTCACAACACTAATAGTTAAGAAAATACGACATTAATTCCTGAAACCGAAAGCTGGGAGAAGCCAAGACAACAGGCGAAAAGATACAAGGAGCAAACGGATGCTAGGATATAAATTTTTATGTAAGGATATCAGGCAAAGGACTATACAAGAAAAAGCGGCGCCCAAAACTTGGACCTATAAAATGGTATGGAGTTTGGATCCACATGCATAAAAATTTCAAATTAACCAACCTTTGAGCAGCAATTGGCATTAAAATGGACTTACAATGGTATCTTCCGACCTGTTTTGGACAGCTCCCGTTTTTCCTTGCTTCAAAGCTTTTTCCCCAGCAACAGAAACCAAGAAGATTTAATTTTTTTTTTCCGTGGAGGCCTCAAAATATGAAAATGAAGGAAGGTAAAATCCTTCCCCTAGTGGCCAACGTATTGTGTTTTATCCCCTCCCCCCTTGGCAGAACTTCTTCAGATTCCTTATATAAGAATAACTACGTCTGATGGACGGTGAATGCTCATCTTTCTGAAAAAGATTTTTATCAATCCAGTGTGGGCTCTGAATTCCTAAAAAATCGAGCTATATTCATAGTTTTCAAGCCACCGCGACAGCTTCCGTTCAAAGAAAACTCATATTCACTCTGTCTCAATGACCTTTCTTCAGTTTGGTAGGTCTGAAGCAGACGGAGAACCTTCCTGTTGGTTCTCTCTGCAGCCACTGCAATGGAATAAACTTGCTCCCAATATCTGAATTATCCTAATCACTGACAACACAGATTGTCAATGCCGTGATAAGTGCCTGAGAGTATCTCAATGGTGGATAACAAAATCTTTGCTGAGCAGGACCCGAAGTAAGACTTAACTGAAAAGAAATTCATAAAGAAATAATTCCACCATTATCCATTCTGCAAGGCCCTAAAGGAATGGTATATTTTTCAGTATACATTTGCAGAATTCTCGGGTGAAACCACCAAAGGCCGATAATCTATGGTGGCAGTGGTTTTGCAGGTCTAATTATCGATAATTATTACTATGTTCAATGGCCTCCTTTCGAACTTTGTGCAAGGGTGCTATTTTTGTTGAGCCTCTTTAAATATCTATTCCGCATTTGGATTGCTGATTTTTGATTTTCTTGTCATCCAACCTGGTGTTCTGATTCTATTCAATTCTTTCCGACCTTTTTACACGTATGCCATTGTTTGCGGCTGTCTAGTGGCCTCACTGTTATTTGGAGAAAGCGCAACCCGTTCTTTTGAATATAGTGGTTAAAAGGAATTTGGGATGGATGTGAAGTGGATCCCAAAAAATTGGAAGGTGGGGGGGGGGGGGGGTCCGCGGAAAGGGCGGTGGGGTTGGTGTTGGTGGGGTGAACCTGAACCTGATTATTTAAATTTCGTGATTCCCGTTTGAGTAAAAATATGGTTTGTGTATGTTCAAAGGATTTGGGTAAAAGAAGGAAAGCAATTTTTATATATGGCGCACAGAATATTATTGGTGCCTTTAAAAGATGAAGGAAAATTGTGGACGACGCGAGAGTAAAGGAGACAAGGAAAAAACACAAACAACACAAAAAACATCAAAGAAAAGACGAAACAGAATTCTGTGGGAAAAAAGCAGAACTTGAAGAAAAAGAACAAGCAGGCGTGATATGGGCCAATAGTGAAAAAAAAGCGAATGAAACGAGTGAAATCCTCCCAAAAAACAATTCGCTTTTTTGCCATGCTTTGCCCCTGGTTGGCTCTCAAATGCGTAAATTTCGGTCGAAAAAGAAGGAAATAAAAAAAAAACACCTAATGGCCATAGAAAAAAACGTAGATTAATAATGAGAGAGCGTCTTCTAAAAAAAAATTGGTCTCGCCCCCAGATCATTCCTGGGGGTGTGACCAATAATTAATATCATGAGGTTAAGATACATGATGAAGATGTGGTCCAGGACTCTAGAACTCCATCGAAAAAAGTGCATCTACTTTTCTGGAAGCATCGCTGTGTATTTGTCTCGAATGCCTTTGGAATCTACACCATTGGAAATATATGAAAACTTGAAAGACAGAAAATTTATTTTGCTTACATACTGAAAGGCAAGGAAAAGAAAAAAACAGGGATAAAAATAAAAGAAATCCCAACACAGGGAATCACGCACCATTTTATAAACGCGTGGTTTTTTGAGGAAATAAAAAACCAATCAAGTCTTTTGCAAAAATGGAGATATCAGGACAGACAGAACGCTTCAAGTCATCAATAACCTAATCAAGAAAAGCAGAGCCCCGGTTCGGCAATAAGGTATATATTTTGGGTGTTGCGCGGGGAGGAGCAGGGAAAAAACCATATGAAGAACAATGAAAACTGGAGATGGAATTAGATTCTCCTTGTGTTATCGGTATATTTATAAGTTATTAACCCTTATATACCCCCTCAGGTTTTCCGGGGTTTTTTTATAAGAACCAAAATAAAAGGGCAATAAGTGGAATGCCCATTTCTCACAGTCACTAAACTCAATTGATTCACCAGAAGCTTTCAGCATAGGCGGGGGGAGGGAAGTATGTACGATTAAGAACTTTGGTTTTCCGTCTTCTCCTAATGCAAAGACATGTTCCCGAGATAACAGTTACTGCTGAACATCTCCAAATCTCCCATTAGCATGAAGCTTGTCCATTTTCCTTCTCTTCTCTTCTTTTCTTTTTTCTTTCTTTCTTTATTTTTATTTGGCCCTTTTCTGAAAGACTATCTTCACCATCAAGCAATTACATCTTAACTTTCTTTTTTTTCTTTCTTTCCCCTCTATTCCTCTCCTCTCTCTCTCTTCTCCTCTCTCTCTCTCCTCACACACACACACACACAACTTCTACTAATTCTTTCCAACTTAGGGTATATTTTGTTAATGCACGCTTGCCTATGTATTTTTTTTTTCTAAGTTAAAAAAAAGCCCTTCAAGAGAAAGACCATGAAGTCAGATCGAAGTATACTACCATTTAAACTTGAAAATTCTATAGGGCATGGAAACCATCAGAGCTTAATGGGACTACCATAATTCGAACAGTAATTAAGAGCAAGCTTGAGTTGTAAGCACAGCCCTCACACAATTAAACCACCACCCCTGCGGTCAGTTAATATACAGAAACCACATTCATTGATCCGTACGATGTAAATAATTTTTCAGGAGGTAAACATCTAGTCTTCCATCTAACTTTAATTGGTAGCTAGCATCTAATTGTTGTCTTTCTCAAATAAATAGTTTAGTACGAACTAGGACGACCTGGATCTCTTGGCTCTCCTTCTTTTGGAGAAGAAAAAAGCTGAACAGAATTCCCTCTGAAAAGTTACTATAAAAAAGGTCATAAAAAACACATTTGAAATGCAGTGGGAAACGAAAGGTGGCCAAGATCGTTGTGAGAAAATGAGGCAAAGAGAATAAAGGGTGATCGTTTTGTCAGTAATCACGACCTTTCGAAAAACAAAGCTGCCCCAAAATCAAAAGAACATTTGGGGGGGGGGGGGGGGGGGGGGGAGAAGTGGCAAAAGGATGATGACGCATCCAGGCACGCGCATTTTAGCACAAGTCCCTCTCCGGTGCGCAGCTTTGTGTCCAAGACGACCAAGACCGTCGAAGGCGATGTCTAAGCTGAGTTCTTGTTCGGACCTCTAAGCCTGTCGGCCTTGGACGTTGCCGTGACCTTGAGTCGATAAGAAACACAATCAGTGGTCACCCTGTAGGGTTGCTGTACTGTATGTTAGATGATCAGTAGCCACTCTGACATGTTACTCGGCAGTGTCAGATATGGAAGGGCCGCCCCAATTGAAAAAAGTGAAGCCAAGTGGTCCACACAAGCTTCGAGATCTGCAGAGCCGACGAGCTCTTCAGGAAAGATGCCCGAGACTTGAAAGGCCCCCGTCAAGCATCCAACTCCAAAGAATCTTCTCTTATTGCCATGTTTGATTTTTTTTGTTATCCCAAGTCACTTAGAAAGATCTGTAGATGTAATCCGTATGATTAAAAGAACAATCGAGAAACTGATACAGTTTAGAAAGAAATAACACGATAATTGAATTTTATATTATTTAATAGTATCTATATAATCTATTATATTCATCTTTACCCAAATTCTATCACGTCAATTAAAAAAAAAAATAGAGACTTAGATTTATAATAATTAACTAAAAAATCTATGAGAATAAAGATTATTTTAAAGTTAAATATACGTTTTTTCTTTTGAATTTGAAAGTTTCGACATATTACATTCCAAACTTCAATTTTTATCGCGGAACACCCTTAAACTTTCCTCTTTCATGACTTTACACTCTTCCGCCACTTCTATGAGATGACGAAAACGCCACAAGTGGCTTAGGAAAAAAAGAAAAAAAAAAAAAAACGCCACAAGTGAGTTTTTCGTGTGCTTCTACTCTTCTACCTCTAATCTTGTGACCTTACTTTGAGCCCACCCAATATTTACAAACGCAATTTAAATCGCTATTTTGCCCGTATGACTTGGAGAAGTTTCTAAGTCTCCATAGCTGAAGTTGTTATGTCAAATAATTTTTATTTTACATAATGTATATGTGACCTCCTCCTTACGTGAAAAGATAAATTTATTCTCGTTTAAGTCCTCCTGAACTTTATACATTGATTCTAATAATTCATAGACTCAAAAAATAATATGTAATCAGTTGATTTTTTTATTTAACAAAAAAAAAAAGATGACTCACTTAGAATCGAACCGGTTAAATTTATCTTTTCAAGTAAGGAGAATAATGAGTCGTTCACGTGTAACGGAAATCATTTGACATAATAACTCTAGCATGTTGAAGGATAAGATCGTAACAAGAAGTATAATTTGTGAGTATGAGTTGTAACGAGTTAAACATTTGTAGAGTATTTAAGAATCGAGTGGTAGTTTGAAATGAGAAATTGTAATTAACTATTTTTTGAATGTTGTATGACACATGTGAATTGCATATATTCAAGTGAATATTTTGGAGTGCAGTGTGATTGCTTTGACAAGATTCATTTCCCGGATTTTTATTTTTCCATTCAACAGCTACAAAATAATCGGTACAAACATACATGCTTTACTACAAGATTGAGTTATTATCACAAGGAAACAACCACACGGGCATTAGGGTAGCATCAATCATGTTCCACTAGTGAAGCATCAAGCACAACCTTTACTAGATTGTTATAAAAAATAGCAATGATGAACCCAAATAGACAAAATCAAAATGTTATAACTCAAATGCAATTTTTCTTATTAGGAGTAAAGTTATAGTTTGCCCCACAATTATAGTGCAATATCAACCTTGACCTTTTAATTATTAAAATGATGATTTACCGACATATCTTCTAAGACAAAATTACTACAAAAAATTAAAAAAAAAATCGTATTATTTAAATAAAACTATTTAAACTCTATTTAAGTAATCTACTTATTTTTTTTATTTAAATTTTTGAATTTTTATTTATTTTTTAGAAATTTTTCTTAGGGAGGCATTTTCGATTATTTTGTATGATTTTTTGTCTAACTTAAATCTAATTTGGATGAGTGTACATTGAAGATTTTTAAAAGATAAAAAATATAAGTTGCCGTTTTAATAGTTGAAAGATCAAATTGATTTTGCACCCTAGTTTTGAGGCCAATTATGATTTTTTTTTCTTTTTATTAATATAAAAAATTAACTTATTTATCCTATTTTTCGGATAAAAAAAAAATGGCACCAAACATGAATGAATGCATTTGATTGGACATAAATTGCCAAGTTATTCCACATCCTAACTAACATTAAAGAAGTTGTAGACCATGGCAACGCTAGATGAAGAGAAAACGAAATAAGAAATAGAGTATAATATCGACATCTGCCATGGGACGGAAGATGCTAAAGAAGGAGTTGAGCATTTTTCTTTTACCATGATTGCTAAAGACTGATAAAGCTTGCTTTATTTTTTGTTTCTTTCCCTCTCTTTTGCTCTTTTGTCATAAAGTACTCTTGAAATGTATTTTTTATTATCCTAAATAATATGACAAAATAGTAATTTTAGTGACGGGGCCCAATAACCAGGCCACGTGTCATCTCAAAGGTACACCCCTACATGTCGTTTGACCATATCCTGACCAGCTTCAGCCACTGTCGACTAGACCCTTCTATAATAAACGTCCAATAGAATCCATAACCACCCTTCCCTATATAACGCCCCCCACGTCCCAAATCCTCATCACCTCTTTGCAGAACTCCAAAACCACCCGCTTTCATGGAAGAGACACTTCTGCCAAAGATCATTCCCCGCGCTGGCGCCTCCCCTCGCGGCGGGACCCAGCTTCCGGAGAGCCCGAGATTGCCAATGGAGTTTCTCTCGAGATCATGGAGTGCTTCGGCTCTTGAAGTGTCTAAAGCTGTTGCTCCTCCTCCTCCGTTTCCTTGCACGGTTTCAAAGCCTGCTAGCGGTTCTTCTTCTTGCACTAGCAATTCTATCCCAGAAGATATAGCCGGCGAGTCCGAAGAGCTTCCACCAACAAGTATCGCTGGGAACCAGTTTTCTTTCGCTTCCTCAGCTACTTCCCAGCTTATTCTTGACCGCATTATGTCACAATCAGTGAGAGAGGTGCTTATTGCTTAATGATCTTCCTGTCCATTACTCTGTTTCTTTTCCCCTGTTTCAATAGTCTACGTACGACGCGCAATTTTTCTAAGAATGAAAGAAACGACAATAAAATGCATGTATGGTTTTGTTCGGCAAAAGAGAACAGAACTTTTCCTCTTTTTGTCCTTTTTCTTTCCTAAGAAGCAAAAGCAGAGGACAATAAAACAGAGGATAATTCATTCTTAAGATCTTTTCTTTTGCTATCATTGATTCTTTTATTTATTTGGGTTTTGAAGTGCTTTGGTTATTTGGTCGCTTTTCTACAGGAAGTGTCGCCATTAACATCAGGGAGGCTATCTCACAGTAGCGAGCCTTTGAACGGCATTAGTTCCTTAACGGGAACAGATAGCCCCCCAGTTTCTCCCTCAGAAGAATTTGACGACATCGTTAAGGTTTTCTTCTCTTCTCCAATACCCTTCTTTATTCTACCAGACAAAAGTTTATGATTTTGTGCAATTTCATATTGCGTCTATAATCTCCATAGGATGCTCAGCTTTTTGCTGTCTTCCTCTGCCCCATAATTGTTGCTGGTAGCACTTTTCTTTCTTTCAAAGCAATAAGATAGTGGTTGGAAGTTCAGCACAGACAATGCCGAGGACGCCTCTGTTTCCATTAAACAAAAGCTTTTAGTACAATCTTCCTAAAGATGTTTTAAGGTGTCAAATCGACCAAGGACGATCTTCATGCCCCAAAAGAGAGATCTGGCAAGGTTGCCACAGTGCCACTAAAGGTTTGGGCTTAGTTGGCCCGTGCAACTCATGCTCTTCAAGTTAGGTACAGACTACTTTCTAGGCAGTTTGACCCAGACTACACCTCGTCCAAATTGAGGTCGGCTAAGCTAAAACTGGCCCAAGTGGGACTTACTCTGGTAGATATGGTCTAGTCATGTTTGTCCATGATGTTTTGGCTATTGACCAACCGTCACTCATTCTGCACGGTTTTCTCCCCCCTTCCCATATTCTCACCATTAATAATATCCAAGCAGAAGCTGTAGCATTCTTTTGGATCTCTCATCTCAACGGCTTAAGGCAGTAGTGCACTTTTGGAAACATGCGAATATTGAAACCCTCTATTGTATTTTATCACTGAGTGCTCACGTAAATCAATCCTTTCACATGATTGCAAAAGAAGAGTCAGAAGGAAACCAATCTGCCAGCACAACTTGATTGCGGCGTAGGAGAAGCATTGCCGCGAGGAAACCAGTTGCATTATTTTTGTGCTGTTCTGCACCACCTCATGGATTTTCCCTCGAAACAAATAAACTAAGACGCCATTGAGATTTGAGCTCATCAAAGGCTGGAAGGTCTTGAATGGGACCTTACTTTTAATTGCATTATTAGTCCCTTTTTTTAAAAAAATGATAGTTAGTTTTGTAAATTCATAACAAATTTTAATGTTTTCTTTTGGTTTCAGTTGATTATATTTGTCTTTGCTTGCAGTTTTTCCGTGCCAATAACTCCATTCATCCCCTGTTCAATGGTGGCCGTGCCAGTGCTGGTAACCCCAATGGCAACCCCGTTGCTGGAGCGAAAACAGTTGGGAGGTGGTTGAAGGACAGGAAAGAGAAGAAGAAAGAGGAAACCAGGACCCACAACGCCCAGCTACACGCAACTGTCTCCGTTGCTGCAGTGGCAGCGGCCATAGCAGCCATTGCAGCGGCCACTGCAGCTTCTTCGGCCCCAGGAAAGAATGAGCAGTCGGCCAAGACTGACATGGCCGTGGCCTCAGCCGCAACACTAGTAGCCGCGCAATGTGTGGAGGCTGCTGAGGCCATGGGAGCCGAGCGAGATCACCTTGCTTCGGTTGTCAGCTCTGCTGTTAATGTCCGTTCCCATGACGATATAGTTACACTTACAGCAGCAGCAGCTACAGGTAAAAGGTTTGATTAAATGCAATCTGGATGGGTTTAATAAGAAGTTTGAGCCATAAACTATCTGCACCATTTCTCAGCGACTTCTGATGCGCTTCACAACACGACAGGGTTGATTGAAAAAATTTTGTTGCAACGAATTTTAATACTGATTCACTGTTGCATGGACAAAGTAAGAGTTTATAGTACTCATCGAAAAGAATTCCTCTCAACAGATTGAGTAAAAGAAAAACAGAAAGAGACAAACCGAAAAACTGCCAAGAGAAATAGGAAAAAAAAAAACATTTTCTTGTGAATGAACTTGCGTTAAAGCCCCGAACTAGAAGGAGAAAATGTTTCTTCTGTTGAACAGTGGTTTTCTGTTTGTATGCAGCTTTACGCGGAGCAGCAACCCTGAAGGCAAGAGCACTGAAAGAAGTGTGGAATATTGCAGCAGTTACACCGCTGGACCGAGGAATGGGGATCGGATTCTGTGGCAAAGGCAATAATGGTCTTCCTAGCGGTAGCTCTAGTGGGGAGCTAGCCCCTGAAGAGAACTTTGGAGGACTCTATAGCCAAGACCTTCTAGCTAGGGGCAGTGAACTCCTTAAACGCACTCGCAACGGTGACTTTCAAAATTAGTTCTATGATATTTTCCTCTCTTTTATCTTTCACTTTCGCAAACCGACAGCGAATCCTTGACATAATAAACTAATGTCGATTTTTCTAGGTGATCTTCATTGGAAGATTGTCTCTGTTTATATTCATCGAACGGGCCAGGTTAGCTTCCTCATTCAAAACTGACAAATGATATAAAGCTCAGTACGTATAAGTGCTACTGTACTGCTTCATTTATCATGAGCCCCTGCTTTCACTTTTTGCAGGTAATGCTAAAGATGAAGAGCAAACACGTTGCAGGGACCATTACCAAAAAGAAAAAGAGTAACTCACCGCTAGCTTTTTAGCTTTTCCGCCCTTACCCCCTCTTTTTCTTTCACCACAAACAAGTTCTTTATTTGATGCAAAAGTGACGTACGTTTTGTAACGCGTAAGTTTTGAGTTTCAGATGTAGTGTTGGATGTGTACAAAGACTTGCCAGCATGGGAAGGAAGAGACTTGTTTGATGCGGGAGAGCAGCGTCGTTACTTTGGATTGAAAACCGAAACGCGAGGAGTTGTGGAGTTCGAATGCAAGAACCAGAGAGAATATGATATTTGGACTCAAGGAGTTTCAAGGCTTCTCTCCATCGTCGAAGAAAGGAAGAACGAACATAATAAATAAAGTATTTTTTGCTTGCTTGGCAATGAGTGTTAGTGATTAAACTAGGGGCATCATAGCTTATTAAGCAAAAGCAAAAGGTAGTAGGATACAGCCTGCATTGAGGTTGTAGAAGGAAATGAGAAACGAGTCGTGAAGGGATAAAAGGCTGCTTTAGGTTGGAAGTAAGGGTGAAAGTTCTACGAGTTGGCCTTTGCTTTTGAATGATTATTTCATACCTCTTATGAGTGATTCTCACTTCCATCAAACAAGTGCTTGGAAATCCAGTTCGAATTGCGACTCCTCTTTGCCCAACTAGATGTGCCCGTTCAAGGGAAAACTATCGAGAAAGGGAACTAGAAACAGAGTATCAAAACAACGCATCCTCTAAAGATCTGCCCCTGTCCAGTATTATTCGATCTCAATGCTTGCACACAATTCACTACGGGACTTGAACTCAGACTTTGATTATGATACTACGTCAATCTACTGTATATCCAAAAAGTTTAAATTACTAAGAAGATATAAAATTTATTATTTAAATTATATTCTCTAATACTATTGAGTCTCTCTAGACTCCCGCTCTATAGAAGGAACTCCGACGACTCCATCATCGGCTGTCTCCTCCCCGGCTCATCTGTACATATGTGCTAGCGGTTGCCATCTTTTGTTGGGTACTTTTTGGTGGAGCACTTTATGACAATCGACTTTCCAAGCTTAGCGTTGTACAAAATTTGCGTATTACCCATTATATTTCATCTTTCCGTTTTAAGGAAATTCGATTGCTTAGAAAATAAGATAAAGGTATAAAGATTGATTTGAGTACAAGTTAAGATGATCTGCAATATAATCACGAAAGTCGTTCAATAAAAAGCCATGGGAATTACCAGATGATTCCATATGAATATTGTGGGTTTTCAAGGTAATCTTGGTAAACATTGAAAACCCAGAAATAGGAGCAATAAGGCGTCTATTCAGGTCGATGTATTTTTTTTTTGCTAAATAAACCTCATGATATTAAGGGAAACGAAAAACAGATATCACCACCGGATATGCTGAAAATTTTATAAAATGAAAGACAACCGAAACTACCCGAACTAGCAGACCATTTAGCGAGAAAATGAGCCGATCGATTACAATAGCGAGGAAGCAATCTTCCAATCCTTAAAACCAGCAAGGTCAGCCTAAATAATCTCCACAGTAGAAGCAATAGCTTAGCACGTGGGCCTATCAGAAGAGAAAACCTCCTTCCACAGAATTAAAGAATCACACTCGAAATTCACCCGAAGCCAATTCTGTTCACTCATACGACTTTCTAGGTAAGTTTAGTTACTTCTCTAAGCTGTATGTTACAGCTTCAGTAACCCTTTTCATTCCAATGGCGAAAGAGGTTTGCTTTCGTAGATTTCTATATATAGGAATCGACTTTTATCATCGATACAAGTAAGAAGAGCTGATGCGATTTATTTTAGCTTTCTTAATGAAGAAGAAAACTAAAACTTGGTCTCCAGGTTTCCAGGATAATCAATTTGGTCATTATTTCAACACTTACAAAAAGCGATCCAGGGGGACCTCCACCTGAGTCGCTCATCCATCAAGCAAAACATTCTCTTGCCCAAATGCAAGGCAGTGATAATGGCAACTGCCAACAGCAGAGTAAAACATTTGGTTCAAAAGAACAAAACCCAATTTTTTCAACTATTTCAGTATAATTACAGAATCCGAGTGACTTACAACATTGACACTTGGCCTACTCATGACTCATGAAATGAAAAAAAAAAAAAAAAAAGACATCTCATAGCGGACAAGAATTTGTTCTTTGCTCGAAGAAGACATACATAAAAGCAGACATCCAGCAAAGATTTTCTAAACTATTCAGTAGCCCTGAAAATAGTTAACAGTGACAGGAAGAGGTTGATGATATCCAAATACAAGCAAATTGCAGCCCAGATGTACTCATCATAGGAAAAGCGTTTGATCAAATTATCAGTATCGTAGATTATGTACCCAGAGAAAATGAGTGAGGCCAAGCATCCATAGATCATGATGGAAATCCTACCCAGCGGAAATATAATCTACAGCCAGAGATAAGAAAACCGAACCCGAGTTAGCAAAACGGATGAAGAAATATTATAACTTCAGCCATAGCTAGATGGTAGAAAATCAGCATACCTGAATCATTGCAAATACCATCAGAATAATCACAGCACTAAACAAGAACGGCCCAAGGAAGTTGAAATCATGGCCTCTCCTTGCAGCCCAGAACGTATAGAGAGTGAGAGACACTACGACCACAGTTGTCAGAATGACTGATTCCAATATAACCTTCCCTGTTTCACAAGCTCGGAGTAGTAAGATACCAAGATAAAATTCAAACTCAAAGACAATTCCTTAAGAGCGAACATACAAGTAATATAACAATTCAACAGCTGCTTACATAACCTCACCTCAACCATTCAAAAAGATCCGATATGAATATCAGTATTTTTAGTTAATTTTGTATTTAAAACAGAAGAATGCCTTATAGAGCCTCATCTATATATGTTCCTAGAGTGTCAGCCAACATCTAAAACTACTACAGCATTGAACCTTCATTTTAAGAACAGTAACTCCTGGGGTCTCCTCCATTGTCTCCAGTCTCTAAGTCAGAAAATTATATAGTCTCTACGAACTTATAGACAACCTCCATCAAGTAAATAAAACAATGATACAAGAATCAAAGTGAAAAATATTCACAGGAATCAAATAACGTTGCAATTACTTCTGGTCTTTGTAGGCAAAACTGCTTTTCCTCCCTTTCTAAATCTTAGGATCCGCCAAATAATCAGGACCAGGATTACCAAATTTGGAAATCCTTACTTGTCTTAACTGGGATTCCGACCCAAAACTTCCTATTAATACCCTACCCAGATACCACAAACAAGGATCCTAAGCCCTCAATACGGTTTACAATCCAGACCAAAAAGATTTCAGAATAGTTTCTATAAATAACTACCATGGATCTCATTGCTCAGAATAAACTCATTTCCGAAACCAAGGTGCCTATTATTCTCAACCAAACTAGGAATTAAGTTCGAGAAGGAAATCGAAAATCAGTATTGCTTACCACTGGTAAATGCACAGGTCAATCCAACCGCAAACGCAAGCGAAATGGTAAAAAGCCCAAGAAGAAGATAATTGACCGGGTGCTTCTGGTGGTAATAGTACAACGGGCACAACACTGCAACATTCACCCACAATCAAATAAAAAAGCAAAAAGAAAGCCCAAGACGAGTACTTCCAGAAAGCAATTTCAGAAAACGAGACGTACCCAAGAAGGGCATGATGATGACCACGATATAGAGCGCGAGGCCCGCCCCAGTGCTCACGAAGAAGGACGCGATCGGTTTGACCGAGACGACCACGGCGCCGACAGCGATGGTGGCGAGCAATTGGATGGTGAGGATCGAATAAACTTTGCGAATGAATGCCCACCGGAGCTCCGGGCTCTCCAGCATCATTGGGTACAAAGGCCTCGCTCCGGCCTCCACGTCATCCTTCCGGAAAGGCTGGGCCCACATCTTCTTTGTTCAGCAGTTCTCACACCAAACTCACAAGACAAAACCTAAAGAAAGTAGGAAACTGAACTAAACACCAGTAGATTTCTTCCTCGAGATAGCGGGAAGATTTGTGACTCTTGGGGTTCGGGCACGAGGATTGAAAGAAGGTCTGCGAGGATGGGGGGTGCTAATAAGAGCGGAGTGCGGTTTCTTGGTGGAAATGAGAACGTTCGTGATGTATCAGGCACACGTGTGGTTTTATGTGGCCGTTGAAGTTGAGGTTGACACGTGCAAGCGGGTTCGGAATAGGAACCGGAAGGACCGCAAAAGTTCCAGAGGTGTCTTTGCCTCGCCTCTGTAAGGAAGGGAAAAATGTTTTTGGATTTTTGGTATATATTCCTCGTGCGGGAAAATGAAGGTATATGGGGAAAGCATATACTTTGAATTAAATTCGTTTCCAGCCAAGATTCTTTGGGGGACAGCTCTGGAAACAATTTCGGGAATCTCTGTGGGGACAAATCCCACTTGTCAGTTCCGACATTCTCAGGCCCAACAACCTAGTCAGGCCCACTAAATAGTGGATTTACGAGACTCGGCTTTGTTTTGAATGAAGAGAAAACAAATTTTTTTGTTTAAAATTATTTTATTAGTAGTATAAGATTCTATTTAGGTTTCTGAAAAAAGTATTAAAGTTTGTACAAAAAATAATTGTGAAAAAAAAATTCAAAGAATTTTTGTGCCAACAAACATAGGCTAGTTGGCACTGCATCATAAGTCATGAAAGGGAGAAGAGACAGTTAATTGACTAAAATATCCAACATGCTTGGCACTCATGGGTTAGTACACACAACGTTCATATTACGAAGACCAATACTCACCATGGTATTTTGACTAAAATGACTTAAAAAGAAGAGGATATTTTACATAGTGTTTGACAAATCAAAATTTTAACTCATAAAATTTTATCATCGTTACAATTTTTTCTCTCTTTTCACTTTTTCGTAATTTTTTTTACTCTCTTTTTTATTTTTTCACCAGCTTTTTCTTTCTCTCTCTTAACCTTTTTAGTCTCTTAATTGCATCTGTTCCAATTTTTGGGTCATGTGTCTATCATATTATTAAGTATGGCATATTATTAACGGTTAGATTCTATGACGAGGCCAACACTAATAAATTTTAATAATTTGAGGCCTTAGTATAACGAAATTAGTGATTCATATACTCAAAATGACATTTGGTTTTCTCAAACACTATAGAACTTCTTGCTATTCAACATTTATTTACAAAGAAGTTCCAGACACTCGAAAATCAAAGTACAAAACTTGGTCTTGATAGAAATTCTTTCTTGGGGAAAGTACACTTTTGCATCTCTCAAGTATGAGATAGTGACACTTTGTATTTCTATATTTCAATTTCGTCGCATTAAGCTCCTCAAGTTTCGATTTTTAGAAAGTTGCACCATCTCGTTAAAACTAACAAAAATTAAAATAAAAAATATTTTTGCCCACAATCAACGAACAAGGCATAAAATGTTTTTTTTTTATCAAAACTTGAGAGACTTAATATCACAAAAATTGAAAGATAGAGTGTAAAGTGTCAGTATCCCATATTTGGAGGAGAAAGTGTACTTTCCCCTTCTTTCTTGTTCAGCCTGAGTAGCAATCCCACTTTTTTTTTTTTGGTAAAAAAGCTATCCCACTTAAGCCACTGTCTCAGTTGCCTATCTTTTATAGATGAGGGGAGTACCTTACCAGTAGGTTCTCGCACTTATAAGATTGACCTCCTCAGGTGCAAGATATGAATATTTTATGAATTTTTAGAGAATGCTCCACGGCCTGCTACAAGCTTCCAGGAAGAGAAGAGATGATCAACGACAAGTCGTGCGGGTCCCCTTTTGCCTTTTTGGCTAGGCTAATGCTCCACCAATGGGACGAGAGCCTCTCATGCCAGAATTTGCTCATAAATCCACTTTGTTCTCCCGGAAATCACTTCAATTATAATACATGATGGGAGGAGAGAGGAAGGCAAGAACCATGCTTTCATAGAAGTGGCGGTCCGAATTGCTGATTCTTCTGTGCACACAGAAAAGAAGTCTTAATGACACAAGTTTGAAGGGGCCGCCACCAATAGTAAGGAAATAGAAGAGAACAGAGGCAAACCTCGTATCTGTTTTTATAGGGACAACACTTGCATTTATTGTTTTTGGTATTCAAACCATTATTTAGTGGATCTTTCACATGCCACATTGCTGTTGCCACAACACCCTAGATGGAATATGAAAAGTGACACTTTTTTTTTTTTTTTCTCTTTTTACTAATAAGGGATAATTCGCAATGTATCGAGTTTAGATAAATCTGTGTTAGGATACATTTGGAAGAGTTAACGTTATCCAAATTCCGAATATTTGTAATGGTTTCTTATCATATATATTAATTAAGTCGCCCTAATTTTGTTATGAAAATTGGAATCTGAGGATTTCGATTTGAAAGGGATCCACCTTTGCGGTTTCACTCACGCTCGAGGAGACTGAAAAAAAGAAAAGAAAAGAAAATTGACACTTCGAGTGCCATGTCTCCTGATACGTCTTAGTAATTTGATTATAATTGACTCAATAGCAGGCCGAGAGCACAAGATACATCTTAGGCCCAATAATTGAGGCCAATGATTTGGGCTTAAATGGACACACAATAACATAGTGAACTAAATGAGACTTTAATTTACGGACACATGACCTAGAAACTGGAACAGATTCAATTTAAGAGACTAAAATGTCTTTTTAAAAAGAAAGGGACTAAAATATCTCACAAACTAGATAGATGGCAAATGTGTAGACGTGCGGTCGACTCGCAAGTAGGGTTGTATTCGAGTTGAGTCGAATCGAATATTGGCTGTTCGAATTTGGCTCGTTAGACATATATGTGAGTTCAATCTCAAGCTGACTTTTAATCGAGTTTTTGCAGGAGTGTTTGAACTCAGCTCGTTTAAAATTGTTCATATTCGAATAAGAACAAGCTCGAGCTTGATTAAACTTATATACACTTGTTGAGTTTAGGTTTATTCGAGCCAAGTTCAAACTTGAAGTAACCAATAAAATTTGAGCATAGAAAAATAGATATCACAAACAAAACTCAAATCAAGTTTCGACATATGGTGTCATAGTACATAATACACGACATATCATAAAACACTTATCATTTGTGCGAATTTCATTTTAGAAAATATTTAGATTCATATATAATCTATGTTAATTGGCAAAAACGACCGAGAAAATATATTTAATATATAGAGGGCATAACAAATCCTTATGGATAATACTCATCCATTCATATATCAATATAATCAAATGCATATTTTACTAATATGTGACTATTAAATATAAACTAATAAATAAATAAAAAACTTATAATACACACAAATGTACTGAGCTTTTAAATGAGCTCAAACGAGCCGAGTCAAACTTATACAAGTTCTGTTCACGAGCTTAAATCGAGTCGAGTCGAGTTTAATCGACTTTGGTTCGTTTAATATTTGAGCCATAAATGATGTTTGAACTCGGCTTATACGAGTTATGTTTATGAGCTTAAATCGATTCGAGTCGAGTTTAATCGACTTTGGTTTGTTTAATATTTGAGCCATAAATGATGTTCGAACTCGATTCATTTATTAAACGAACCGAGCCCGAGTCGAGTTTATACAAACTGAGTTCGAATTGTTTATGAACAACTTGTTTCAATTACAACCCTATGCCCAATTAAGGTCCTTTACTACACCTGGTGCATATGGTTGACACATTTAAGGCATCTAGCTCTTCCATGCTCACACGTGACACTCATGCGAGCACTTCTTCCAAAGATGACTTCCACAGTTTTGGGTCTTTGATTGCTACTCACCATTCTAACTTTTTTAGCACGTAAAAATAAAACAGCTTAACTAAATTTTGCACACTTTAATTATAGGGTCTTGATATTTTCCACTTAAATTTATTTATTTATTTTTATCATATTACACCAATCAACTATTGATTTCATACACTTTACACAGTGCATTAAAATTTTTGTCAGTTTGGACAAATTTTTTTTTTGGCCTCAACAATTACGATTTTATCCTTATAAAATGGTCATTGCCAAAAAATTATGAGAATAAAATTATAATTTTGCACATCACAAAATTATTTTTCGACTAAATTGACCAAAATTTTTAACAGGAAGTATAAAGTATTTGAAATCAATAAGAGGGTGGACAATATATTTATCTAAAAAAAAAAGCTATTTTGACAAAATTGATTCAAGTTTGATTTATTTTTTCTCTCTCTTTCTTTTAGTTGGCAATTTAGTGGAGGACAGAACAATCCCGCAGGTAATAGCATGCACACAGTACGACAATCACCAAATGAGGGGGTGTGAGGCTGTGAGCCATGAATTTGCTCTCCACTGATCACTGGTTCGAATCCCCCTCGCGTTATTGGAGATTTATTCCGTTCTTAACTTCAAGTCTTCCAAAATTAGTTGAAGTGTGCATAAGATGGTACAAATACTACTTTAATTAACCAAAAAAAATTCATTGATTTATATCATATTTCGTTATCATCTGGGATCATGAGATGCTCAAAAAAAATTGCTAGCGTTGTATTGATTTTTATATATCTAGCCTTGTACTGCTTTTTAGAAACGATCTTGTTCTCCCCAGATCTCTGGTGTTTTGAAAAATTAGCTTTATTAGTTACCATTCAATCTGTGGTAACATGGCTTAAATTAAGTAGTGGTACGTGGTCATACTAGAGAGAAATTATTAGTTACCATTCGATCTCCAGCCTAGGACCACTGAGGTATTTTGGCATCCCCTTGTTTGGTTTAATGGTAATGTGCCAAGGTTTTCTTTTTATCTTACGACTGGCAATTCGAGGAAGACTTAGTACTATGAATAGACTCATGGAACACGGGTTAATTTAAGATGCTAGCTGTTGCTTCTGTGAAGCTAGCTAGGGATGAAAATATTAATCATTTGTTTTGTGAATGTAGTTTTGCTAGCAAAATCTGGACGCTCCTGGGGGACAAATGTCATTTTCCCCGTGTCAAGAGAAGATGGGATGAAACTGTGACCTGGTGTGCTGAAGGTTTTAAAGGGAAATCTTTGAGCGCAAAGGTGAACCGATTGGTGCTCTTAGTCAAGGGTGAACAAAAATTCCGGCCAAAATTAAAATTCTAGGTTTCGATTTTGGTTCCGTAATTCTGGTTTTGATTCCAACACATGCTGAAAACTGGAATGTATTTTTTGCATTTTTTGTAATCGAAATCAGAACTGGAAATTCTGGCGAAATAAACAAAATTTTTGGTTCCGAATTTTTTTTTTAAAATTATTTTAAAAAAATATACCTCAAAATAGTGTAATTTTACTTTAGATTTTGGGTGAACTTTTATTTTATTTTAGATAGAGTTTAAAACATTGTAATTTTAAAATAGGGCTCAAAACCCTTTTTTATGCCCATAATTTTAGAATGTTGTAATTTTATTTTAGATGAATTTTTATTTTATATTTTATTTTATTTAATTAATTAATGTGTATAACAAAATAATTTATGCAAAATTTCAGCTCAAAATACCTAATGGGCTTATTAGGGCCCCAAAAAATCTAACAAAAAAGCTCACATAATGAAATCGGAACTTCTGGTTCTAATTATGAAAATTTTAGTTTCGTTCCGGTTTTGTCCGTTCTGGCACCCACATCTACTTTCAGCTACCCTATCTGGTGAGAGAGAGATGTTTAGCAACATAGTGCGCAAACTTGTTCATGTGTACCTCGAGATTGTTTCCTATGTGAGAGCAAGAGCCTCTTCCTTTGAGAAAGTGAAGAGGACACAGCGCAAGTTGGTGATTCTAGCTTGCTCGGACTGACCGATTCAGATGCTTGATGGTGGGTGATGCACCCATGGTGTTTATTTGAAATACTATTTTGTTTGTTTGCTTTGCTCTGTTGTTCTGTTCTTGTGAACTTGCATTGAGTTTGTGTGTTCTTGTTTACCTTCTTGCTTGGGGGGAGGTGTGTTCTATTTTGGCAACTCCTATAACTTAAACTCAGGTTGGTGTTCAACCCTTTTGGGAATATGTACTAACAGGTTAACCAAAAAAGAAGAAGTAATGCCGTTAAAAGACATTTTCACTAGTGGTCGTAAAAAATGCCACTCGACTTATGGCGACGGAGATCCAGCTATAATTTGCAAATGCTACTGGGTGATCGCTAGCGTTTTTCTTAGGATTTCTGTGGCGATTTTCGGCCGCTGCTGAAGGCTATTTTTTATTAGCGACACTTGGACCAAATATGTTGGTAGTCAAATTACAACTCAAAGTTGGAATTTATTTGGTACGAGATTAAGCCAATATGCAACTAAATTCTAACAAAACCAATGAAGGAAGTAGTCAATGTGTGTTTCTTTTTTGAGATAAATATAATTTACACCCGTCAAATATGAGGTTTTGATATTTTATACCTCAAATTATTATTTTTGTCACATTACATTCATCAACTATTAATTTCAGACACTTTATACCTTACGGTCGGTTTGTTTGCTTGTAGAATAAATTTTTTAATTTGTTTTACTTGTTTTCAGATATTTGTCAGCACCTGAAACTAAAGTCGAAGTAAAAAGTTTTTACGTCAACAGTAAAATTTATTATTTTTCAGAAAACAAATTAAGTTCAAATTTTCGTAAACTAAATGTTTCTTGGGGAACATCATAACGCTCATAATCTATTGGCAAAAATCAATAGGCCAACTCATGTTTCAAAATGTTTTATTTTGTCCCATATGTTTTAAAAATAATCAATTTTCTCCTTTTTTTTATTTGCTGTTAAACCACGTATAAAATGACAGAAATTGCCCCTCCAAGAAAAAATCGCTAAAAATATTTAAAAAATCTTTTTAAAAATAAAAAAATGCTATATAAATAAAAAGTAATTTTTTTAAAAAACAAAAAAGGAAATTCAATTTTTGGTCACTAGGTTTTGCCCCATTTTACAAATTAGTCACTAGGTTTACTTTTTTTTTTTTAGTTTTCAGTCACTAACTTTATGCCCTTGTAAATAATTAGTTCTTTTGTCAGTTGATCGTTGCTTTGACTATTTGGAACAATGTCCACGTCAGCTGCCTAATTACCTTGTCACCCAAATATTTCCACGTCACTTTCCGCCTCAGCACTCACATTCAAAAATGACAGACAATATTTTTCAAAACACTGTGCAAGCAAGCAATCCACATCGTTTTTACCAACCCACACTAAGACTAAACATTGGTTGCGGTCTTCTTTGCAATTGTTATTACACAGAAGAGTAAGTGGAGGTTCTGGTATCTGTGGGTGGTTGGGTCTGTGCTTGGAGTATGTAGCACCCCGAATTTTCTTATTATTAATAAAATATTTATTTTAATTGGATTTTGAATTTTGAATTATTTGAAAAAGTTATCTTGTTTTAAAGTTTGAAATATTGATTTGATTTGAAAAGTTATATTTTTAAAAATATTTGAAATTTAAAGAAGAGATGGTTTATCTTTATCTCTTTAGATTTTAAAGTTTTGAATTTAAATACTTCTTTTGAATTTTAAAATGGATAGCAATCCAATTTTATCATATTTAGAGTTCTTTAAAAAGGGTTGCAATCTAGTCTTTTATAAATCCTTTACTAGTCTTTGTGATGCGTATTGATTGGGAGAATGAGAAATCAAGCGTCTTTTCTTAGGTTCTAATATAGTTTCTTGAGGTCTTGGAGATTAATTGATAAAGGGTTCAAGTATTATGAAGGGCGAGGTAAGCAGGGTAATTATGCTAGATTTTCTTAAAAGACTGAAGTGATATTTGATAATTGCATGTTTTATTAAAAAACCTCGAAGTTTTATGTGCATTACATTATGATAAAATTGTCAAATATTATAGCATAAAATGTGTAAACATGAGCCTATTTTTGATGTTCAATGATATTACATGATGTTTTCAGTGTTTAAATAATGCTTTTTGTTATTTATTGTTATTTAAGATTTGTGCATTATGTTTCATAAAAAGAATAGAAAGATGCAAAGTTCAAAGTGATGTTTATAGTATGATATTTTATGTGTTTTCAAACCCTGAGGCCAGAGTTCAAAGTTACATCAATTGGTACAGTGAGTGTGCAAGGAGTCTATGGACTGCACAATTATATCATAGGGGAAAATGTAACCTACAGTTATTGCCAAAAGGATTTTCTATAGTATTATTATGAAAAATAAAAGTTGTTTTACAGTGATAGTTATACATTATTTGGATTGAGATTTACAATTTTCTATTGATTTTTACTTTTTAAATGTAAATGTGGCTCTTGAAATGCACCATAGCATTGTCACACTCACCCCCTTAAATATTCTCTCCTTTTAGATGATATTTAGGAGCATGTCGAGAGTCGTGTTAGATGGAGTCTAGGTGGTGGGTAGCTGAGAGAAGGCTTAAGAATTTTAGTTAGACCTAGTGTTTTGTCTGTAATTTTTCAGTTTTTGAAGATTTTGAAATGAAGTGTTTTTATTCAATTGTTTCAAAGTTTTAAATGTGATTTTGTTATCAAGATTGTTTATTTTGTGATAACTTATTTATATTCCCATTTTTTTTACTAGTTTTACGCGTAGAAGTAACCCCTAATTGTCGGGGTTCAGAGCGTTACAGAGTTTTTGGGATGGTAGTGGTGGGTTATGCCGTGATGGTGTCTGCCAGGATTCTGAAGACAAAGAAGATTCAAGTAATGGAAAAACAAGCTCAGGATGATTTGATCCTTGAAAGTAGATGGGTTGGTGTACAGGAAATTTCATCTGTAGCAACGCTAGTTTTCGTTGCCTAAAGTATAGAATACAGTCTCTAAAAGCATTTGTCGATGTGAACCAGTCATCAAGGCTTTCGTTGAGATTGCCTCGTCGGACTAGCTTTCACCAACGACATACTGTTATGTTGGGGCTAGTCTTTACCAACGCCACATTGCCACAATCCTTTAGCAATGATAGAATATTAGCCTTGGGACTAACCTTTACCAATGACAAATTTTTTTGCAGGGACAAACCTAAACCAATGACATATTATGGCAGGTAAAAATTCATTTGTTCAACCATTTTTTTCGTAGGGATTAGTCTGTACAACTGACATATTATCACTTTTTTACCACTTCTTAACCAACGCAAGTTGTTACAAGAGAACAGCAGCCACCAAAACCCATTCATGATATAATACACAACTACACAAGATCACACATTACACTGTATCATAGAAACATCAACATAACTTTACAATTTATGCTTCATGAATAACCCTAAAAGCCTTACAAATGTTCAAAGTATCGTCATGGTCCTAACGTACCAACCAAGGTTTATACATCTTGTAAATGAAAATAGCGTATTACATGCTCAAATGTCACAAATTCACCCCATAAGCTCAGGATTGAGAGATCAACATTACAGATACTAAGACACTTGCATACACAAATAGTCACCGCTCCATGATTCACTAATTTCTGCCAATTAAGCTGCCGTTTGGGATAGATACAAAACCTGTCGACAGAAAGTAGAGTGGAAACAATGAATCAATACAGCCAAGCCAACACAACTTTTTTACTTGGGTGTTCAGCCAATCTTAGGTACCTTCAATATCAGAGATCCGTTGCAATGGTAAGTCATAGATTCACCAAGCTATTGGTATACCCTGTAATTGATAATTTTAAAACAAGGAATGGCAGATAGAAAATAAAAATAGCATAACACCATAAGTTTTATTCTATTGAAACACGTAACAGAGACAAGAAGCACAATTACAAATTTTTGTGCGGAAAGTGCATAACTTAGTGGCTAAACTTGTCCCAATTGAACATAGAGGTCTTCCATAATAAAAACAAAGTTTTTACAGTTTTATATATGCAGGTGTTTAGCCAATCTTAGGTACCTTCAATATCAGAGATCCGTTGCAATGGTAAGTCATAGATTCACCAAGCAATTGGTATACCCTGTAATTGATAGTTTTAAAACAAGGAATGGTAGATAGAAAATAAAAGTAACATAACACCATAAGTTTTATTCTATTGCAACACGAAACAGAGACATGAATTATAAAAAAAAAAAAAAAAAAACAGAGACAAGAAGCACAATTACAAATTTTTGTGCGGAAAGTGCAGAACTTAGTGGCTAAACTTGTCCCAATTGAACATAGAGGTCTTCCATAATAAAAACAAAGTTTTTACAGTTTTATATATGCATTTCTAGAACTTAACCATCACACACTATCATGCATCAACCGTATGTATCACTTCATTATAGTTATGAGGACAAAATATTACACCCTTCATAGAGATGTAAAAATGATCCAGCACACCTGATGGTTTTCGGACTCTACTTTTGCTTTTGCAGTTCCCTTTAATAAATTGCAATTAAAAGCCCCTGTCCATTATGTATTTAAAAGCCCAAGTATAAACCAATTACATTGAATATGGCAACCAAACTCAAAATTCAGCCAAATTTTGGTCACCCGGAATTGATTTGTACCTCAAACAAAAACTGACAATGGATTTTTCAGAGTGCTTGTTGAACACAAGTGAAGTTGGGTGCTCCTAAACTGAGCTGAGTAATCCTGCAAATGCTGCTCGATGGCGGCTTCCATCTACATCGGTGAACCGATGACATTAATCTGGACAACCTTCGGAAAGGTGTTGACGAGATAATGCCTCACCGCGCACGGCCTTGCCTTGTGTGTGCTCTAGTAGCAGTGGGTTTAATGGATCTCATCAGTGGGGAGAAAGGCTTTTAGTTGAAGGCTCTGTTTCGAGTAATAGATCCTTTAACATCTACTGTTCTGATCTGTTGAAATAGCGACAAAGTACGAACCCAAAGAGAGTGCCGCTGACGTGGAAAAAATTTGGATGACAAGGCAAGCCTACTTCTCGTCAGTCAAAGCAACGGTCAATTGATAGAAGGATTAATTACTTACAAGGGCATTAACTCAGTAACTGAAAACTGAAAAAATTAAACTTAATGACTAGTTCGTAAAAAGGGGCAAAACCTAGTGACTAAAAATTAAATTTCTCAAATAAAAATATTGAAACTATATTCAAAAATTGAAAAAATAATTAAAAAATATAGATTACATATTTTTATTCTTATTTACATATCATTAAATTTAATATTTTTATTTAAAAACATTATTTTTTATATCATTATTTTTATTATTTATGAATTGTTATATATTTTTAGTCATTTTATCTTGGAGGGGCATTCCGGTTTATTTATACGTAGTTCAAAGGGATCATTTATTATTTTTAAAATATATGAGGCAAAATTAAACTTAGTGACTAATTCGTAAAAGGGGGCAAAACCTAGTGACAAAAATTGAATTTCTCAAATAAAAATATTGAAACTATGTTTCATGAAAATTGAAGAAATAAATTAAAAAATATAGATTACTTATTTTTTATTCTTATTTACATATCATTAAATTTAATATTTTTATTTAAAAACATTATTTTTTATTATTTATGAATTTTTTTAATATTTTTAGTCATTTTATTTTGAAGGGGCATTTCGGTTATTTTACACATAGTTCAAAGGGAGGGATTTATTATTTTTAAAATATATGAGGCAGAATAAAACATTTTGAAACTTTGAGGGGGGTTTATTGACTTTTGCCCATAGATATAGGGCGTACTATGATGTTCCGACCAAAAAACCTTAGGTTATTAAAATTTCGAGCTTAGGTTGTGTTTCTAGAAAATAATAAAGCTTCTTTCGTTGAATTGAAATTGTTTTACTTTGACATCATTTTCAGGTGCTTGCGAAATATCTGAAAACAAGTAAAACAAATTATAAAATTTATTTTAGAAGCAAACAAACTGACCCTAATAGTTAAAAATTGTTAAAAAAATTCATCAATTTGAGCAAAAAGTGATTTTTGCCTTGTAAAATGACAATTTTATTCACATAAGTTTTTTGCCGGAAACATTTTTATGTGAGGAAAATCATAATTTTAGAAGCTGAAAACTCATTTCTGTTCGAATTGATGAAAAATTTTAACAAAAGGTGCAAAACATTTTAAATCAATAGTAGGTTAATGCAATGTGCACAAATAACAATTTTAGGTGTAAAGTGTTAAGATCCCATAATTAAGGGGGTGTTTGTTTCCCCAATATTTTGGGGCACCAAAATTTTCAACAAAATAAACACACTCTAAAATTTTAACTTTTACACATACACACTTCCTTTTCACAAACCCAATAAATCTCAATAAAGTAAAGATTCTAAAATTTCGGGAATATTTCCTAAAATTTTAGCAAACAAACACCCTTAAATAATACAAATTGTATTTATCTTTTTTATTTAATTAGATTTGCGAAGCCAAACTTACAGCGGTATATATATTGTCGGTAGTAATTTCTTTTTCAGCTTTATGTTTTTCTTCCCAGAGGAAATTGCAATGGCCGGGAAAGGAACGACACGGAACCGAATGAATAAGAAAGTGTAACAAAGGAATAAAGAGTAAAATTAAGGAGGATAAAGAAAGATTTGGTGTTCTTTTGCTTTAATACTGTGCCGTACATGCTGTTTGTGCTTTCACTTTTATAGAGAACCACGTGATAGCTGGCTTGCCTTCCTTCTCTAATTTCAAATTGTACGAGTTCCACGTCTTTTGGGTTGGACCCAAGAGGAAGACCTCCCGTCGAACATGACATTCTTTTCACTTTATGTAACAATATATTCCTTGATAATGTAGGTCCAATGAAATCATGCTGTTTGTTCTTTCACTTTTAAAGAACCATTTGATATCGTTCTTCCTTTTCTCTTTTCAAATTTCAGGGCGTAAAACACGGCCGGGGATGATTTATCCTTCAGCAAGCTGTGGCCGGAACGTACTTCGCTTGAGATATATCCAGCGTGAAAAAGATGGGGGATGATTCATCCGTCTGCAAGATGTGGAACATACTTCGGTTGAGTTCCACGTCTTGTGGGCTCCGGCCAAGAGGAAAATCTCCCGTTCAACATGAAGTTCTTTTCACTTTGTGAAGCAGTATAGTCCTGGACATAATATATTGGAGTCTCATCCCAATTGGAGCTTTCATCATGTTAATCACAAAGCTAATTTTGTACCTCACAACGTAGCCCAATAGTTACAGGTGAAGCCCGCGCTAAGCAGGGAAAGAATCCCTCATTAAAATTATTTGCCCTCACCTCACTGACCATAGTCTACTTTTGGTGGTGATGTTTGGTTAGCAATTTTTTGAACTTTTTTAGAAAAATTTTCAAAAAGCCAAATTTTTTACGATCAAAACATCAAAATCTCAAAATTATTAAACAAATTCTAATATCTTTTCACATTAACTTCAATAAAAAAAAGACATTAAATCTTTTCTCCTCACATTTTAACAAACTCAATACTTCAGAATTAAAATTTTTTATCTATTCTTATCTCTTTTCACTTTTTAACAAATTTCAATAAAAATCATTTTACAATCAAAGATTCGTAAACTTTTTTACCAACTCTTTACAAACCCCTCATATAAAGTCAAAATCTCAAATTTTTCTCCTACAAACTCAAAATTCTTAACAATTTTGCTTCCCTGATGTCACCTTAAAGTAATCATGTAGATATCATAAACCAAAAGGGGAAATAAGCGGTGCACTCTCATGCCTATAAGAGGGGCAAATACGCATTCCATTGATCCTAGGATGCTACCTATACACTCACCCCAAAAACTTACTTAGACATCGGACTAGTCTCATTCAAATGGTGACTCTAGCCTTATTTTTTACTCTCTTGCAACATCGTTCTTAATCTTGAAGATGTTGGGAAAGAGACCATGGTTCATGCTGGGCCAGACATTATTAGGCATCATCAAGATCCTAGCTAGCAAGGATGATGTATAATTGTACTTTATTGTTTGGGAAAAGTAAAGTCATATTGGTGTCTTTTGTAGGCAAGGTTGAACTCCAAGAAGAGGTACTCTTACTTTGGAAGCCACACGCACAAAGTGTGGAATGAGTTTTTCTCTTTCGAGGGAGGTGTTTGTGCGCGCGCGCCTGTATGAGTTGTAATGTGGCAGTGGCACAGGACTCGATTTCTAGGACTATAAATTAATATCCCAACCGCAGTATCACCAGCTGCCATCTATCCATTTTTTGTAGCTTCCTTGTTCTCAGTATAGTAGCAGGAGAGAAAATGGAAATAGAGGCAGAGAAAATGGAAACAGGTCGTGAGGTAGAGAAACAGTTGATCGAAAATGCCCTAAAAGGCAAATGGGACAAAATTGTCGAGATTTATAAGAGCAATCCTGCGGCCTACGAGATGAAGATCAACAAGTCAGGGGACACTGCATTGCACTTAGCTGTCTCCGATGGCAAAGTGAAGATAGTCAAAGAACTCATAGCACAACGGAAAGCTTCCGCTCTCCCTGAAAACGACCAAGGGAAAGCTTCCGCTCTCCCTAAAAACGACCAAGGGAATACCCCTCTCCATGTTGCCGCATCAATGGGGAATGTGGCTATGTGTAAGGCCCTATTGAGGCTTGATCCACCTAGAGGATCACTGGTCGTGTGTAAGGCCCTATTGGGGGTTGATCCACATAGAAGATCACTGGTCGGTTGTAAAAACGAGGACGGCGAGACCCCTTTTTTCTTAGCAGCGTTCTATGGTAGAGAAGACGCCTTCCTTTATCTTCACGAATTCTGTACACTCCATGAATTGGATGCTAGTAAGTTTTCCAGGAGGACCGTCGACGGTGACACTATTCTTCACAGTGCCATTTCTGGAGAATATTTTGGTGAGTACTATTACTTCGGTACATTCTCGTCTGTGGCAAGTAGTAGTGTAGGGAGATATCTTGTGAAGTGCATATTACGCTCAAACCTTTCATTTTGCACTGCGCAGCTTTGGCGTTTCAAATAATTGGTTTATACAAGGAACTGGTGTACTCTAAAAATGAACAAGGAATCTCCCCTCTCCATATACTGGCGGCCAAGCCTACCGCTTTCAACAGCGGCAGCCGCCTGGGACTATACGAGAAAATCCTTTATCAGTGTAAGTATCACCAAGTCGTCGCTTACTGGTGAAATATTTGATCAACTTCATCCTTCCCTTCTATGGCTGTTGCATGCTCTCTCTTCTCTATCCCTAGTTCATATCTCGGTTACAATCCTAGACGTATTTTTGTCCGAAGAGTAATGCATTTTGTTTTAAGTTTCCAAAAACACAAGGCAAGTTGAAGTCATCTCATTCTTCTGTTTACAGAGTTCTGTATTCCGCAATCTTATACCACTTCCAAAACACGGGGGTCTTTCACTCATCGAATATCGAAGTTGGAATTTTAATGCGCCAAATGTTTTCAAACCCACAGCATTTAATTTGTATATATTCTTAATTACAGCTTGAATATTGTGTCAGATAAGTTTTAACCTTTGGCGCTGTTTTATGGATTAAGTCATAATTATTCCGGAGCTCGAATTAAAGGCGTACGGGGACAATCTCCAGCCAAAGGAAGCAACGAAAAACAGCCCCTGCTTTAAGTTCATTTGCAAAGGTAGTACGTGATTTTTTTTCCCCTGTTCTCTTGTTGTGCGTCTGACTGCTATGACCTCTTACAAACGCCACAGGATATGATATGAACACCATGGCCGTGAGGTCATGACAGTGAATTCTCTCCACGAAAGTCATTTACAGATCTGGGCTTCCCCAGTAATTAATTAAAACAAGCAACTTACAATAAAGATGTTATTTAATTGATATTCTCACGTCCAGATCATGTCCATAAATGCTTGATTCTTCTTGCCCTCGGGATGCACTTTATGACCCATTTGCTATATGCCATGGTGACCGAACTGGTTTTTCTTTACTACCAGTTACAGAAGAAAAAAAGAATGGAGGGCAAATAGATGCAGAGGACCCTGAAAACCGAAAGGGAAGAGATCAAGGTTTAGCAATGCATACTCTGTTAATTATTGACATATCGCAGAGTAGATTGAAATAAGTCAGTCGCTCTGTCTTGTGACTCTATTACTTTTTCTAAAAAATATACACCTATCTCGTGCAGAATGGTTGCCGGCAAATTATGATACCTGCTATGCATTTTTCAAGCTCGGATTCAAGGGAATTATTCTTACCTGCTATGCATGTTTCCAGCTATTCAAGGGAATTCTGACCGTTCTCCGACTTGGTACGTCCCTACGTAACAAAAGTAACATGAGAATCCAGTAGTTATTGTTGAGGAGATAAACACCGGGGAGTCTCTCTAGTTGGCTTATAATATAGTATATATGGACACCCAACTTAAAAGCTTAAACCAATAGATTTGCGCCCAACTATATTATATTAATTGCCCACACTTATGACTTTTTTTCAATGTGAAAACATTTTTACCCTCTCATACATATGTATTTAATAATCTCCCTTTTACATGTGAGTCTATCACCACATTAATTCACTCTCTCCGAAGTGACGCTATCTAGAGATAAAGAGATAGGTGTATGGTCCGGAACACCTTTAGCAAGATGTCTTGGATTCTCATATTTCTTAAAATCTGTCAAATTCTGATTTTTTTATGAAAATCACATCTCTTCTTATGATAATCTTCTTCTTTTCCAGACCCCACAGCTAAATTCTGCATCTTCATAATCAACAAAAATGCAAGTAGTGGCTTCATCATTAAGATTCAACCGCTGTCCCTTAGGCACATGTGCAAATACTTTGCATCTAAAAACCGTTGTTACTTATTTTAGAATCTCAAAACCCAAACGAACTGATAGAGACCGGTTGATTAGGTAGCATCCAATAGGAATAGCTTCACCCAGAATAACTTAGACAGTCCAATCGTCCTTAATTAACATGGTTTTCCTTGACTACCAGGAAAAGACAAAAAGAATGGAGGGCGAAGCGATGCAGAGCACCCTAAAAACCAAAAGGAAAGACATCAAGGTTTACCATTAATGCTCTATTAAGCTTGTGTTCTTTTTTTCTAGGCAATGAGTACTTTATTTGATGTGGCCGGATTAGAACCATAGAA
This sequence comes from Morella rubra, assembly GCA_003952965.2. NCBI lineage: Eukaryota > Viridiplantae > Streptophyta > Magnoliopsida > Fagales > Myricaceae > Morella > Morella rubra. Next base: position 11,839,641 of record CM025852.1, read on the forward strand.
ACGTGCTATGTTATGCATTCAAAAAAATGATGTACTCCTACCTCCCGCAGAATGGTTGCCGGCTAATTATGGTACCTGCTATGCATTTTTCAAGCTCGGATTGAAGGGACTTCTGATCGTTCTCGGACTTGGTACGTCGCTACATATATAACAATTAAAAGTAACAAGACCAGAACCGAGTGGTTATCATTTCAAACGCACTGTACTCACATAATCGTGTACCATTCATGTACGAGGCAATGAAATATAGTACATCCTCGTACGTATACAATATACATTGGTTTGTTTCTTACTTGTAATGTGCGACCTGTAATATTGTCAATTAGGGTACGCCACGGTAAAGAAGATTGAGGAAAAGAAACGGAAGCACACCTGGGCCTTTCAAGTCATGAAAGAATTACTTCCAGACAATAGTTCAGCGAATGAATATGCAGAATCCGTTGGGCAGCAACCCAGTAATGCAGTACGTCCCGTTTTGGAAGCTCCGGATCAAGAGATCGACGGTAAAATAACAGTCACAACAATTATTTGATTTATTGTATCACTGTGTGTAAGGTAGATGAGTATTCTCTCAAATCTTTTGGGGTCTAAATTGAATGTCATATTTTTAAAAAGAGAAAGATATAATAATTATTAAATGCAGTACATCGAGTATTCGAGTTTATACTAGGAGAAATTCATAGATATGTAATAAATGTTGTAGGATACTTCTCCTATATCTCTCTGCATCTGGATTATTCAATTTGGACAAAGAATTTGAGAGGACCACTGTCCACCTAACATTGATAGTTTAGAAACAAATGTTATAAAAAAAAAAAAAGTTCAGTCAAAGCCTAAACACTATAGAACTACAACTTTCGTTAGTGGCACAGACCCTCAAAGAGGTGAAGACTACCATTGAAATTACTACCAGTAATGGTATCGCCAACAGATTCGTGGAGACAATCCAGGACATTTTTCCTGTTTCCGTACAAAGCCAAGACAAGAAGAATATAGTGCTATTGGTGGAGAAGGACAAACACTCTGCAAGGGCAAAGCAGCCTGAGACTCCCATCCTAATTGCGGCTAAAAATGGTGTCACTGAAATTGTGGGTAGAATTCTGAACCTTTTTCCGGCTGCAATACACGACACAGATGAAGACGGGAAGAACGTAGTGCTATTGGCGGTGGAGAATAGGCAGCCGCAAGTATTTCAATTCTTTCTTGATAAAGAAAAAGTGTTAGATAAAGACAGCGTGTTCCGGAAAGTGGATAAAGAAGGTAATAGCGCCCTGCATCTTGCCGGAAAGCTTGGAGATTACAAGCCATGGCGAATTCCAGGAGAAGCGCTTCAAATGCAATGGGAACTCAAGTGGTATGAGGTATGCACCCGAATTAATTAATTGTGACAATCTGGTACTGTACTCTTGGATCAGAAGGGATTCGACCATTTATTTTAGCAAAATATAAGAGGTCTTACACTTGATGCTTGGCATGATGCAGTTTGTCAAGGGTTCCATGTCCTTTCACTTCTACACGCACTTCAACAAGCAGGGGAAGACCTCTAAAGAGGTGTTCAATGAAACCCACAAGGAGCTTGTCAAAAGCGGTGGCGAGTGGCTAACCAAAACCTCAGAATCCTGCTCCGTCGTTGCTGCACTCATCGCTACGGTGGCCTTCGCCACCTCAGCCACAATCCCTGGCGGTGTCAAGTCAGACACTGGGACTCCATTGCTCGAAAGAAAGCCTGCATTCGATACCTTCGCTATCTCATCACTCATTGCGCTCTGCTTCTCGGTCACCGCCTTGGTCATGTTCCTCGCCATCTTAACATCAAGGTTCCAACCAAAAGATTTTGGCACGGACTTGCCGCGGAAGCTCTTCATAGGTTTAACGTCACTATTGGTTTCCATAGCTGCGGTCCTCATATCATTTTGTGCGGGACATTTCTTTGTATTGAAGCATAGGCTCGGATATTGGGCGCTTCCGGTCTATGCGGTGGCGTGCCTTCCCATATCTTTTTATGGTCTTGCGCAGTTTTCGTTGTACATTGATGTTATGAGGGCTATTCTCAAGAAGGTGCCACAACGTAGCTACAGCTCAGCCACTGGTCCTTCATGAGGTGTTGTTAAACTTGCTCCCCCTCCGCCAAAGATGGTTTTTTTTTCTTATGTATTTTATTTATATGATGAGGGTATTCAACTGACTAACCTCTCGGTTTTGTGCAGTCCCTCAGTTTTACTCAAATCAGGTGTATACGACAAGATCGCAGGTCTGGAGAGTGACCCTAAAGGATTGATAACAGTTGGGAGTTTCAAACCTTGAACTTCGGACAGAGAAACTCCCACATGCGGAGCCTCGTCATTACGTTAGTTTTGCTTCTGTTTTGTTTTGTTTTGGGATCGGAGTTATCTGTCTCCCGGTCTCTCTCACTATCTCTTGTGTGTGCGGCTATGCGTGTCTTTGCTTTTGCAATAGTTTGGTGACTGAAATAAATGAGAGACTGAAATTTTCTTTGTTGCTCTGTTTCATGCAACAACTTATGGTTCATTTTTGTCATTGATGAGGATGAGTTTTTGCATGTATAACTTTTTGTTCTTTTCCTTTTTGCTTTGTTAACAACGAATGTAGATTAAATAATCTAAACCGAGAATATGGGGATTAATCTATCGGTTCAAAATAAAGGGATCAAACCGAGATATAAGGAAGGCTCAAAATATGGATAAACTCCCCATCAGGCAGACCGAGTAAATCATAAGATCTTATAGAAGAAAATCTCAATTCAAGGATCAGATCCTTGCCCTATGAATATGGGAAAATGGCCTATTTTTGCTTTGGGTAAATGGAAATGGACTTTTGATGAAGGTAAGTTGTTCGCTCTATGATATCTAATCTGCCCTGGCTTCTTTACGTCCATTTTGCTGACTTAAGCATCATAGTCTCTCCTCTGTCCCCTAAAGGATACTTCTTTTGAGATTCACAGGCCGAGTCTGGACAGATAAAATGATCAATTTTAATAGAACCTTAATTTCATTGATAGCACGTGTAGTTAAATTTGTTGATGGTTTAAAGATATTCGGCAGATCAAAGATTTTTATCCAAACTTGATGAACTACAAAATAAAACCTAAAATGTTATTTTTACTATCATTGATTATACTTAATTGTAATTTACACCTGGGCGATAGGAATGCTACTTCCTTAAAAGGAAATCTTGTAGTTGATTGCAAGCTTTTCAGCCGAAAATACGTGATGAGTAGAGAACTATTTCTTCAATAAACTAAAAGATGACACAAGAGGTACTCTCTAAGTCAAGGAGAAACAAATGTTCAATTTGCTGGATTGAACTAGTCCTGTAAAGGTTCTAGCTTTCCTAGCACCGAGTAGGAGAATACAAAATTATATATTCCCTTTTGTAATAGTTCTGAAAACTTTTTAATTATCGAAACTATCATACATTATATGATCCCAAGATGGAATCGAACATATACTTGGAGTGATCCTATGTCATGTAAGCAACTACTAAAAATATTAGGGAGAGTTTGAGATGTGGGATCCTTAAGGATCTCAATTCTCAGCCGTAGGATCATCGTTAAAATCTATTGTCATATATTTTATAAAATACAGTATAGGGGTAAACTTATAGTTAGCCCATTATGTTTGGGCAAAAATCAAGTTGCTACCCTTATTTTTCAATCCAACAATTTGAGACCCATAACTTTCAAAACCGATCAATCTTCGCCCCCCATCTAAATTAAATGTTAAATCAAATGGAAAAGTATGAAAAATGACCAAAATGCCCCTCCAAAATAAAATTACTAAAAAAAAAAAAAAAATTCATTAAAAAAAAAAATATATATTTTTTTAAAAATAATATTTTTAAATAAAACTATTGAAACTCTATTTCAATAATCTATTTATTTTTAATTTATTTCTTAAATTTATATTATTTTTTAAAATTTAGCATTAGAGGGGCATTTTGGTCATTTTGCACGATTTTTCGTCAGACTTAACTCCTGATTTAGACGGGGGGTGAAGATTGATGGGTTTCGAAAGATATGGGTCTCAAATTGTTGGATTGAAAAATAAGGGTAGCAACTTGATTTTTGCCCAAACATAAGGGGCTAACTATGAGTTTACCCAACAAATTATGAGCTTCGACAAATTTTCATAATATCCATTACCACATTATAACTAACTCCTAAGAATTTAAGATTCAGCATTTTAGTCCCCCATAAAATCAATTATAAATCGTCTTTCCACCAGTTTATATTCCATATGGGCCACTATACATGGTCATTGTTATACCCCTAGCTCATATAATTTTCAATAACATAATTCATCACTATTACATATGTGATCATTGATGCAACATGGAAATGTGAGGGAATTGCCTTTCGTGCCTATTCTATGATCCAGAAAATTAAGCTCTCAAGCCTTCCCTTAAAAAATGGAATGTGCAACACATTGCACTACAAGAATATCGGGCTCACCCGACGAGCGCTGCCGTCACCAAAACTACACAAAATCGTCACTGGAGCCCTTGAGCCACGGCTTTCGGTCATCGAGCGTTGGTTGCGGTTGCTGCGTGGAGACGGCTCAACTGCGACAATCATACTTCTCCGTCAGTGAAGTTGATGCTACGTCGACCTTGAATGGTGTTGGGAGAACGGTTGAGCAGTCGTCGGTGAAGCGTCCATCATTTTGCATCGATCGTCGCTGTTGCTCTATGGCCTACGACGTTCAGATTGTCAAGGTTTGTTCACCTTTCGCCGACGATGTGCAGTGCGTCAATAATACCTCATTTTTCACCGACGATGTCAAGACGACGCCCAGTTTTGACGTGTTGACCCAACAACGACGGTGCTGTTCTTTGTGGCTAGAGGCCATTCTCGACGGAGCTTCGGTTGCAGGGAGTATTTTTGCAAATCACATGAGGCGTGGGCATTGCAGATTTTTGTTTTAGAGTAGTCTAGAATTATTCTAGCTATTTTTTGGAATTTTCATTAGTTGATTATTTGTAGATTTCTCTCCATTGAGCTCTATTGGTTGATTTATTTCAAGTGATCATAAATAAATTTCTGACACGAGTACAGTGCAAATGAATAAAAAGAACAGAGTATCATATCTGTGGGATCTCCACTATTAAGTGTGGGATAACAAAACAAACATTCACATATATAACTATGGAGATCAAAGTTATGAGTATGCAAATCCAGATTTTGCAAATATTTACATTACTCCAAAACAAAAGTAGCTACCTGTGACTACAACCTATATTAATAACCTGATCCTCTTGAACTCTTTGAGCATCTGACCCTAAAATTGTCAAAACATCATTTGTTGATCTACTCACAAAAAACTCCAATCCAACCAAGCTTAGTTCAATAAGTTCCTCTCAGATCAGATATTGAAAGCCACAGCAACATGCGCTGCAGAAAGTGTTGAAGATAAAATCATTACATACAAGTGTTGAACCATCTGTTACAATATATCGAAAACACAACAAACAGTTTGATTCCATATTGGCTGCTCAAAAAAAAGAAAATCCCCCAAATCACAATAATGGTTCATACTTGCTTATCTTCACCTCAAATGAAGCAAAAAAATGGTAAATGAGATACCTATATCCTAAACTGAAAAATCACATAATCACACTCACTTAGATTTGTCCAACAATGCATTTTAGATAGTTTACTTGTGTCACGCCCCGTGCTGGTACTTACCCCCTCGGCTCGCGTATAGTAATCGCATGCACAAAGTTCGGGGATTACCGCATGATAAAATCTCTTAGAATCGCTTAAATGCCCTCGAATTTACTTAGTGAAGTCTTATTTTAAAACAGTTCTTAGTTAAAAGAAGAATAATTAAAATTAGAAGATCAAAAATCGATTTAGAAGCTTAAACGAAAGAGGTGAAATCGTAACAAATATTAAATCATAATAAATTCCACTCTAATTAGGAAAAACTTTTAATAATGACTTGGATAGTAAATTATTCATAATAAAAAGATTAATACGAAATTGAAGGAATTTGATAAAAATGTGAAATTGAAACAACATGAAGAAATGCATCATTTTATTATAAAGAACATTGTTTATTACAAAAGAGGGTCCTTCGGGAGGATTAAAATAAATAGGCCTAAGATGTGGAACACTGTGAGCTTCCTACAGTCCACCTGGCTTATACAACCACGTTTCCAAGGGTCTACAAAATAGATCCTGCATCTAGAATCTCTTCGATCTTGAAATAATCCAACATCCTGCTTAACCATAAAAAGGCAAATACAAACAAATATAAAAAGGGTGAGTCCTATTGACTCAGTAAAGGGAAAAAGGGAATATGTCATGCAAAACAGATAAGTATGAATAATTAAGGTAGCTTGTAAACAATAAATAAGCATCGATAACACTAAATAGGGTAATGATGTATGATCGATGCAATATAGGAATGATGCATCTGTTTCCCAGTCACTTTACTTTCTTCTTCTTTCTTTCTTTTCTCTTTTCTTTTCCTGTCTGTAGAGGTGTTCTTTTATTCCTCTATTTAACCCCCAGAGTTAGGGTTGTGCGTCCCTCCTCTCCTCTAGGACTGTCTTGTGCCTCGGCACTAGGACCCTGTTGTGTGTATATTGTTTCATGGTAGGGATACCAACCACTATCCTTTTAGTGGTAGCTTGCACTATCCCACTGTGATCGGTACCGTCACCCTGTCATCGGACCACCTCTGGATATGAGTTTCATTTCCATTTCTGTCATTTAGTTATTAGATTTTCCATACCCATGACATGACTCATGACAGGATGATGCAACATGTATCATATGTTTTATTAAAAATCACTTAACTCAAAATGAGTAATAGATTTCATGGACCAATTGTCATATAAAATGCATATAAAATAAAGTCAACCTAAATTCACAGTAACTTTTCTTGATCCATAAGTGACCAGGTCTAAGCTTTTGTAGAAAGGCCTAAGTGTTTATTTCATGATATTCATTCATTAGACTTGGTCAACTTAACACGTACAACATGCTGTTAATAGGCAAGTCCAACAACTTATACAAGTAAGTTATTTTTATTACTAAAGCCAATAAGGACTGGCGGTATTTAAAAGAAAGGATTTTAAGGCTCTTGACTAGTTTCAAAAGAAAATCCTCCCGGGCATTTTCATTTAAAAACTTCTTGGGCATCATAAAAAAAGAAGCTTCCCAGGCATGTTTATTAAAACTTCCCGGGTAAAGAGTAAAAAGGCTTCCCGGGTACGTTTTATAAAAGGCTCCCCGAGCATGCTTATTAAAACTTCCCGGGTAGAGAGCAAAAAGGCTCTCCGGGTACGTTTTATAAAAGGCTCCCCGAGCATGCTTATTAAAACTTTCTGGGTAGATAGCAAAAAGGCTCCCCGGGTACGTTTTATAAAAGGCTCCCCGATCATACTTATTAAAACTTCCTGGGCAGATAGCAAAAAAGCTCCTCGTGTGCGATTTATAAAAGGCTCCCCGGGCATGCTTATTAAAACTTCCTGGGTAGAAAGCAAAAAGGCTCCCCGAGCATGCTTATTAAAACTTCCCGGGTAGATAGCAAAAGCCTCCTAGGTACGTTTTATAAAAGGCTCCCGAGCACGGTAGTAAAACAAAGGTCTTTCCCGAGCATGCAAAACAATTTCTTGGTATAGAAGAACAACAAGTCCTTCCCAGGCATGTAAAAATAAGGCCTTCAAAAATATCTCCCCTGGCCATGCAAAATAAAGGCTTTCAAAAATATCTTCCCCGACCATGCAAGAACAGAGGTTTTCCCTGGGCATGTAAAAAAGAGTTTTTCTAAATCCACTAAGGACTAACGTTCAAGGATCCTAGGGCTCCGCTAGGTTAGTATGTTCAACTTATGCATTTCTTTTTCCACATCCCTCATTATTTCTCCTACATGCCTATGGCTATTCCTTATTACCGATCCCATGTAATGTAAATTAGTTCACCCTTACCTCTATTGCTTCGGTGGATGTGGATTTCTAAAGGATAGAACACCCATTTTTCTTCTTTTGGTTGATTCCCCTTTTTCACCTTTGGTCTCTCCCTTTGTCCCTTGGTCTCTCCTCTTTTCTCCTATGTCTCTCTCCTTTTTTCTCTTTTGTTTAGGTGCTGGTCTCTCGCTCAAGTCTCTATCTTATTCTTTTAGTCGACCACATAAGCAGAAAGGCAACTAACGGTGTGTATAATTCACTTTATACCCATACATATGCTGCCACCACAAGCCCCATATCTTACGTCTTTTTTGCAAGCAACACGTCAATATATGAGCCAACGACTAAGCTCCATCTAGGCGGCCAGATAAGACATGATAAGAGTGAATTGAATGCACACCATATAGTTAAGACACATGAAAAGTAACATGCAAAAGGAAAGGTGATGCCACCTAAACCAACGTAAAAATCCTGGGCATACAGGGCTCACAGCACCCGGGGTCCAGGGCTCAAACTGCTCGGGGTCCAGGGCTCAGCACACCAGGGCTCCAGGGCTCAGTACTCCTTGAATTTTCTCGGGCCTCAGTACTCCAGGGATTTCCCGGGACTCAGTACTCCCCGGAATGCAGGGCTCAGCACACCTGGGAGTTCTGTTCTCGGTAATCCCAGGAGTCCAATTAGCCCAATTTAAATTTAAAAGAAATTAATTAAACATGATCCAAAATAATCTAACAATTTAAGGGAACAAAACTCAAGTCAGATAAGACATTTAAGCACATGGATTTAAATGAAATAATGCAAGGAGTTAGGAATAAAAAAAGAAGAAAGAAAGCACTAAAAAGGTAGATCAAAATACTAAGATCAAAATACTACAGTCACAACTTTAGAAACCGAAGCAATTTAAACAAATACCAAAGAGCCTAATTACATTAAAATATTAGAGGAAATAAAAATCGAGTCAAATTAAGAAAAACCTTAACACAAGAGTCTTAAAAGTAGCTTAAAAGATTAGGGGTATCACAAAATATAATCACCTATTTGAAAATGTAGAAGAAGTAAATGTGTGCTAAGAAGAAATTAAGCAAGAAAATTCCACGGAGTAATATTTATTAGATCACATATGTACCAACTAGGTGTAAAAGAGCTGGGCAATACAACTTGCAAGCCACATATTACGCAGTTCTACGTCTAAATATAGCTACTAACCCGACGTGATCAATTATTAAGTGCACATACCTCTCAAAAATACATCATGAAAGACTTGCTCTGCCACTTCCAAATTTGTCTTTGCAGGATCCCTCTTTGTGAATAACTTCATTACCTCATCTTGTTCCATCCATAAACATTAAGCCAACAAATTTCAAACCCAATAGTGGCAGATATTGCCTCAACAACTACCACAAAATGCCCCTAATTCATTACTACCAAGGTACAAAAAAAGTAGTTAACATCGTGATATAAAGTAATAGATTAAAAAAATTTCTAAAAATCTCAAGCACCCTCAAAACTTCAATCAATAAATCATTTAAATGTTAAGAGCTTTAGTAAATTAAGAACAACGTTGCACTGCTGCACACCTATAACCAATATTTGGTTGTTGTAGAAGGAAATATTTTCATCAGATGGGTACATCCATAACACCACAAAAATTTAATAGATGGTTGAACAAAACAACAAGAGCTTACAAGAAACACTTTAGTTTTAAGGAAACAAATACTAATTGGCCACCATTCTTATCCATAGCAAATGTAAGATTAAACACAAAACTAAGTAGATTATATGCAAACCAACGTCATCCTCACATATGTTTCTTCTGCCATCCCATTGATGAACTTTCCATCTAATTTTCTACAATGAGATCGCTTGTAGAAGGTAATTAGATTCTCGTTGCTTTCAGTCTGCATATATTACGAACGTTAGTTTATACTTGCTGACTTTTTTTATATTACATCGTCACTCCTAATGATTCTAACCTTCTCTGCCTGCAGATTTTGCAAGCTCTTGGATCTAGCAGCGTGAGGTATATTGTGCTTCTTCCTGTTTATGGTATTCCTTTGGCAGACTTTCTGTAAAATTTGTGAACACAAGCATGCCAAATGGTTAGCACACTAATTCAGCTAGATTTGCTTCAGAGAACTTGTTGGTGTACATCTTAAACTCTTCGAAAGAAAATGATCTTGCCCCTTTTAAATGAGGAATGCCACCACTGCCGTTATTGGGATCCTAATGTGCTGCATCATATGGTATGAAAGCGAGTATGTTTAGATACGGTTCCATATTAGTAAGTCTGAAACGCCAAAATTTTTCATCACACATATCTTACCAAAAGGATTTAATTTCTCCGAAGCTCTTTCTGCTCTTCGCTTTTGGTGAAATGCATAAACCCCTACAAGGAGTACTAATAGCAGCAGGATGGTGCCACCAGCTGCTGCACCAATTACAACACCTTTGCTCAAAGATTTCTTTGATTCTGTAGGCCCTAAAGAATGCAAAAAAGGGAGGCCAAGATAGCATGGTGAAAGTTTTGTTTCTAGAGATGCATAATATTAAAACAACAAACACTGTTATTAGTCTTATTGGAAGTGTGAAATTGAGGCTACCTGCATAGTAAATCCTCGAGTAAATCCTCAGATTCTATTCACCTCACTGGGATGCAATTTCAATGACAAAAAAAAAACTTGTTCACAAAAAAAAAACAAAAATGAAAAAAAGGAATACTATATCATGGCAATTTGAATTCCAAACAGATAGTCAATTTTTATACCCACAAAAGAAAGTTCCAATAACTCACAATCATGAATACAAGCATTAAAATCATCTTTCAGACCTCTCACCTTGAGCAAACCCCTAACTTTTTCAGAATCGTTCCTAATAATGTTAAAATCACCGGCCACAACCCAAGAAAACTATTGATTATCATGGCCCCACAAACAATCTCATAACTCATTTCTCCCTTAGTGCAAACATTTAGCATATACCAAGGAAACCATCATTTGATGTTCTTCATGGACCACCCAATCAAAAATAAGCTAAGTAGAGATTGTACTTATAGAAAACTCATAGTCCTGCCTAAAAATCCATATTCCCCCCACCCCCCTTAAGAAACATTAGAACAACAAAAGGTTCTAAAAATACAACCATTCTTAGCTTATACTTCCTGATTAAACAAGACAAATTTTTTTTGGAGGAAACAATCCTTCTCACTTTCCAAACAAAGACATTAATCATTACAATAGATTAGGTTTTTGACCCGAAATGGCAACCAACATCATCGTTTTCTTTCTCTTTCTCTTTTGTAATGACTTAATAGGTAAAGCAAGTTTAGGGTCAGTGTTATTATCCATACTAGGATTTTTCTGAACAATTTCCTCATCATCATCAAAATTTGTGCCAGAAGTAAGACATTGGAAAGAATCAAATTTCAAAAGCTGAAATTCCCCACTCGGACAAAAAGATATAATACTTTGCTTCATTTCTAATCCATCATTATGTGAGGAGCTAAACCCAAAAGGACTGAAGGTCGGTCACCAACCACCATTTCTGTAGAACCTTTAGACGTCTCAACATGCAAGCTACTTTTGTTATAATGAGCTACCAAACCATCACCTGCAACCAGTAATTTTGTATTATTTACCACCACCCTTTCAAGCTTAGCATTTTGTTTAGATTGTACATCTTCGACATGACCCACATTAATAAGATCAGAATCTTCAAGCTGCTTTTCAGAGTCCAAATTATCATAGACATTGTTTTCCATGAACTACATCTCCTCAATCACCAACAAATTATTCACAATTCCAGAATTATGAACAAGATGACATACTTTTTTAACTATTTTAGGTAACCCAACATTTGCTTCAACACCTTATCCTTCTCTCCTTAAATATTACTTTTCAAATCAACAAATTGTTTACTCCCCATTCTACAAAACGATTTAGAGTGCCCTAGACTCCAAAACTTAATTCAAAAGGAGTATAATTTTCATAGATCACCACTTAAAAATGACTACCTTGTGCTCCAAGCATCCCAATCTAAAAGGATTTAAGAAGAGATTTTAACGCATCCATCTCAATGAAAACCTAGGCTCTAGTTGGCTAGGATATAAAAGCCGTGGGATTATCACTTTTAAGGAATTTCCCCATAGGAACAACAATGCTCCGCAATACATATTCATGAAAAAATGAATAGACAAGTGAGGAAGTATTAAATATCAATGATCAAAGACTCAGCTTTGGTTGAAAACTCTATAGTCCATCTCGACAATCTGAAATGATGAGAACTTATTTTTCGAAACTCTCAAGCCATTACTTTGAAAAAATCGTCTTCAAAAACCAGCCGAACTAACACTTGCTTAGGATCATTTGATTACCCAACAACTGGTATATGCAATAAGCCCATCGATATTTTATGTAAGACTGAATAACATCCAACGACGGTCTCGACCCCATAAAATTTAATACCACCTTAAAATAAGACAAGTCATCCAATCTTTCTATCTCTTCCTTGAAAAATTACACAAACACCTCCCTGTTCAAAATATTTGGTTGTTTCAAACAAATAGAAACCTTAGGAGTGGTTGTGGCCCAGTCTTTTTTTGCTAAATAATACTTCATCCTATTAAATCTAATAATCTGAAAGATGCATATCACAAACCTAGATATGCTCAGGTATATCAGGTAAAAAAAGAACGCCTACTCTACCCAAGCAAGCAGCTCAATTAGCAAGATTGTGAGTCATGCGATTACACCTCTTTAGCACCTAAGCTATCTTCCACACCTGGAACTCTCCCGAAAACCATCGAATATGGGCTAACATATAAGAGATCGCTTGAAATTGACTGGGTTCCTGGAAGAGTATCTCTCTGCTTACAACCAAAGGGTCGCATTTTAAAATTACTTGTTCCTTCTCACAACTAAGAGTTATGTGTATGCCATACAGTGGGTAATAGAAGAATCTCTTACCGAGACTGCTATGTAAGACTCATTCGGTCGAATTACTACATCTAAGTTAATCTAAAGCCATCCAAAATGCGGGGGTTGCCACCTGAAATTTGCTCCCCTGTCCACGCCTTCCCAAGCCATAGTGTGCTCTCCATACCACTGTTTGATCGACCTCACCATTTTCTTGGTATCAACCGGTTTAGAATTATGTCATCCACACCAGTTGTGGCACATCACTAGCACATCCACAAACAACCGAACAATCGATATCGATTTTTGCCACACAATGTTGTGCCATTCACCTTCCAGCGACATTCGACTCTGTTGGTGACTAGACTTCCGACTGGGCATATTGTAATATTTATTTGGCCCCCATAGATAAATTCCTAGCTATGCCATGCACTATAATAAATTTAAATTTTTGTGACGGATTCTTTTGGGACGCCAAAAATTCCTTCCCAAACAGCTTGGGACGGATATTAAAATCCATCCCAAAAAATAAAGGAAGAGTGTTTTTGCGACAAAAATCATGACCATCTCAAGAAATAAAATTTTTGTCTAAAAAAAAGGTTCATTTGGGACGAAACTAAGCCATCCCAAAAAAATTATATTTTTAGGGATAGATTTGGTTGTCCCTAAACTGGCGTTCGAACTAAAACCTTACTGTTATAACTCTTTGGAATATTTTGGGACAATACATCATCATGTCTCAAAATATCTCGCATAGTTCGAATGCATCCAGACCTATTTTTCCCACCAACCGCCTTAAATGCACGTCCCGTCATCAATTCTTATTTACTATTCTAGGTGTTTAAATGAGTAGTATAATCCGGTCCCACGTGTCCGAAAGTACAACCGTTATACGTCAATTGCGTTTGAACCCAAGCTTACCATTAAATGTGTTTGAATCTTTTGTGACGAAATGTCATCGTGTCCCCAAAAACCACTAAATGTACGAACGCGTTCGAATTACTTTTCCCACCTACTGCCTTAAATACGAGTCTTGGTAAATGTGCTTATTTACTATTATGACCGTTCGAACGTTTAGAATAAGTCATTCCCACGGTAACATTAACCATCGTAAATTCCAAAATGTTCTATGTAATGAAAGTTCGAATGTTATCAAACGGCCTCTAATGATTATTTTTGAAGGGTTCGAACACGTTCAAACGTATATTTGAAAAATAAGAACACCCGAGCCAGTTCTTCCTCACAGTTTTCTCACCAAAAATTTCTCTAATCCTGTCAATCTCTCATTCACATTTCTACCGTGGAATTTTGGCGAGTTTTTTAATCTTAAATAGGTTCTTCCTCACAGTTTTGTTGTTCGGAGTCTTATGCAATATGACAATTCGATTAATTTTAATTGATAATCTGAGGTACAAAGTGTAAAAACACCAATAGTCGAGGGACGAAAAATATATTTTTCCCAAAAATTAACAACAATATGGAATGGACAATGATTCTGTGAATTTGAAGTGAAGTTTGACTCTAAGAATTTGATGATATGATATTTGAAATAAGTTGAGAGAGCAAACGAAATAATGGTGGAAAATAAGAACATTATTACCGAAAGAATTCTTCAAACACCTAAGTTGCGGGTTTCACCATCTATGGTTCATGGCCTAATTAACTACAATCTCCTAAACAACTCAGTCACTTCTCCATTCAAGGCAATAGCGCCTGGCAAATAAATCAACTGAAGCTCAAACTATGAAAAATCTTCAGAGGAATTGTTTGTTTTGTGATATGATTTTAACATTCACAGTTTGGCTGCAAAAGCTTGTGTTCGTTCATTCAAGCATTTGATGTGCCTTTCGTCTACAACAAATCATGTTCAACCATTTCAAGTTCTCTACAGAAAACCAAGGTTAAATACAAAGAATTACATGGCAAACGGCATTAAATTTCTGTTAATTACAGCCTTGAACCATATCCAACTACTTCACACAACGTAGGCTATAGATTTAGCTTTCCACGTCTATGATAAAAACAGAGCAGCTAAGCAGCCAAGGAGACATTTCTTTTCCAAAACAGAGAGCTACGAAAAAGAAGGAAAAAAGTCTACAAAGAATAAAGAAGAAGTCGAATCTCTTCTTTGTCCACCTCCACAAAAACCACGTCCATGAGAGGAATCTTCTCTCTTTCCCAATCTCCTCGCATCTCCCCTTAACAAACTTCCTTCTCCCACTCTCTTACGCACGTTTCCCCCCAAGCTTGAGAAGTTGCTCATTCCCGAAATTACCCCTTTTCATTAAAACAAACAGCAGCCATTTATTAAGGGTACGAAGGGTATTTCAGTGGAAAAATGGTAAAATATTGTGTTTAAGCTCAAAATGCAGTCATTTATATGTTTATGCATCTATAATTACTACCCAATAACACTTCCACATATTAGTAATGCTTATTTACACATTTTTATTACATATACAATTGGCTAATGGAGAATGCATGTGCAAAGGTTAGAAGAAACTTGCTTTCTTGGTTAACATTAGTCTCTGAAAAAAGCCTATATTTTGATGCTCAAAAATAGAGAAATTTTTCTTTCCTTAATAAAAATTTTCTTATTGGGATCATGTAGAGTTTATTTACGAGTTTGTAAAAACTTGAAAGAAAATTTGAAGGATATTTAGTTAGAAATTAACTTTTTATTCGATTTTTGTTCAAAAAGTATAGATAAAGATAATTAGATGGAGTTTTTTTTTTGATGAAAATGTGTTGGAGTTTGTTAAAAAAAATGTAGAAAAAGATTATTTGAGTTGAGAAGGGTAAAAATTTGTTGACCACAACTTTAAGATTTTGTTGTTTAGCAACTAAAATTTTGAAAAATTAAAGGGGTAAACTCATAGTTAGCCTCCTATGTTTGGGCAAAAATCAAGTTGCTACCCTTATTTTTTAATCCAACAATTTGAGACCCATAACTTTCAAAACCTATCAATCTTCACCCTGGTCCAAATTAGATGTTAAATCAAACGCAAAAGTATGAAAAATGACCAAAATGCCCCACCAAAATAAAATTACTAAAAAAATTTAAAAAATTCATTAAAAATAAAAAAATGATTTTTTTTTAAAAAATAATATTTTTAAATAAAACTATTGAAACTCTATTTCAATAATCTATTTGGGGGGGGGGGGGGAGCGAAGATTGATAGGTTTTGAAAGTTATGAGACTCAAATTGTTGGATTGAAAAATAAGGGTAGCAACTTGATTTTTGCCCAAATATAAGGGGCTAACTATGAGTTTACCCTAAAATTAAAAAGTTTCTAAAAAGTACTAGAAAGTTTTTGTGTTGCCAAACATGAGATTATAAGTTTCGGAACTCTTTCTCTTCCATTTTGGCCCACTCGTTCTCTCGTGCAAGCACACTCTAACAGGCAAATGAATAGTTAGTCTCTAGACAAGGTTTAGAGACTTCAACCACATTAGCTGAAGGGAACATGGCTCTCTCATGGAAAGGTGAAACTTTGCATCAAAGATTTAAGACTATGAGGATGTTCGGTTAGAATGTTTTTTTGAGAATTTTTAGGTGATGTTAACTTTATTAGTATGCGTGCTGTAGTTGTTTTTAGGTGATGTTAAAAAACATGTTCGGTTTTAGAATTCTAAGATTCAAAAGAATCCTAGAAAAACAAAGAAAACGAACATCATCTATGTCACCATTTGGTGCTTTTTTTTGCCCTTTTTTCTTTTGGAATGGGCTGGGCCTTTAAGGATGCCCAAGTTAGTAGAGGAAAAATTTCATCAACTACTTTAGTTCAGTGCCCCCCTCCTATAATGGCCTACAATTGGTATAATAGTTGAATTAAAGCAGTCCGTCTGTTAGAGTACTCGGCCCCATCAACTGCCTTTAAAGACTTGCCATTTCACGAAAGGATCTTGGAAAAATGGGATTGGTACCATTTCTTGATTTGGTATTTTTTTTTGTAAGCAAAGATTAACGATCGAGTCAAAGTACAAACTTATGGTGGCTTAAACTGCCAATCACATAGTAGAATAACAGGGGAATATCGGTTCACTACAACAAAATTAAGCTTTAAACCGGAATTTTGTCCTACAAAATTTTTTGGGGTGGAATCCGTTTGTCGCCCCTACTATCCCAACAAACCCGATACAAAAAGTTTTGTAAGACGGAAATAATGTTCCATCCCAAAAAGTACCCTTTCGGGATGGGAAGGCTTCCATTCCTAAATAAAATTATCTTTCGAAAACTTTAGCGCGGACAGTTGAGGATTATGTTCGAATATCTTTCAACAGAAAATATAAATTCATTCAATAATGCAAATAAACTTTCGAACAACAATACATTTTTTTTACGTTGATATTTAAGGTACCGTTCCAACGCTTTAAAACGGAAACAAGTTTGAATATTTTATGACTTTCCAACGGATATCATTAAATCTGTTCGATATATTGATCAGGGAATAAAAAAGTTGTTCTTCGAACATGTTATGAACGGAAACGCGAAAGTTCGAATGTAGGGGAGGCATGTTGTATTTCGAACGTTAAAACAAACGTTAGAATGGCTTATTTTTATTTTTTAAGAAAATAAATATTGCTAGAAAATTATTCAAAAATATATTATTTAATAAAAA
This sequence comes from Morella rubra, assembly GCA_003952965.2. Taxonomy (NCBI): domain Eukaryota; kingdom Viridiplantae; phylum Streptophyta; class Magnoliopsida; order Fagales; family Myricaceae; genus Morella; species Morella rubra. Next base: position 11,857,109 of record CM025852.1, read on the forward strand.
TTAATTAACAAAATGTGCAATTAAATAATTAATCACAATATTCGAAACAATTAAATATAATACGCAATAAAAAATAATCTATCTTCGTCGTCACATGCATCCTTGTCTACTTGTATCCAACTCTATGTGCATCAAAATTTTTTCCAACAATGCGTGCATCATTATCTTCCTAAATCAAAAATTGTAATCAATATAACGCTTAAATAATTGACAAAAATAATCATTAAAAAAAATGAGCTGAATGAAAAAATCAAATAACTTACCTATACATCTACTCGATGTTGTTTTCGGTGAAGGTGATCTAATATCAGAGTAGGAAAAGTTAAGGCCCCAGACAAGGCTGATGCAGCTAAAGGATTATATGTAACATATTTATACCGATCAAATGTATTGTAATCTATCGAGCATGTTCAAAACGTTTTTTTTTTGTTAGGAAAATTAGAAGTTTTACATTGTGCACGACAAATTTAAATAAAAAGATGTTGGGCTTGAAATGGATTTGCATAACTGTAACAGTATTAACATCTACAGGAAACCAATGGAGAAAATAACAAAAGCTGATACAACATTTTTCAAACTAATATTTTTCATTGTATGAAAAGAAATAGAGAGTAATACTCTAGTCAGTAGAGCCAGACATATGAAAACCTTTTAGTCACACATCAGACCTACAAAGCAATTCTTTGCATGTTCTAGTTTAGAAGGAAAAAAACTGGTTTTTAAGTCAGATGTGTGGCCAAAAAGTTTTCAGAAGTCCAACCTTACTGACCAGATTGCTCTCTATTTCTTTCCGTATAATGAAAGATGCTGGTTTGAAAAATGTTGTATCAGTTTTTGTTATTCACTCTATTAGTTTCGTGTGGATGTTAATATTTTCATAGTGATACAAACCAATTTGAAGCCCAACATCTTAAATTTAGATTTGTTACGCATATTTTTAAACTTCTAAGTTTTCTAAAAAAAAAAAAAAAACGTTTGAATATGTTCGAATGACTATGATATGCTCTAATGGTATAAAGTTATCGTTCGAACATATTTTTCATCCATTTAAATGAACCATTGTAGCAATTCGTTTGAACGAGAACTTTTACAGTGTTCGAATGCTGCGCAAAACTTACGATAAACAGCGACCTGAAATCTCTCAATCAATCCCAAAAACTTATTTTTTTTTTACTGCTAAAACATTTATTCAACACTTCTAAACACGTATGAAACTAACTATAAGCAAAAAATCCAAATCACAACAAAAAATCTATACCTAAACAACTAAGAAATTTATCGATAAAATGATAAATCTTACCTCTAAAACACAAACAAGCTCCATTTGAGTATTTTCCTACAACAATAAGACAAAAAATGTAAGATTTTGATACATGAAAAAAGCAAGGCGAATTTGTGGTGTTTTGAAAGTGTGGGTGAAATGAGGTCTCACGGTCAAATCTATGGTATTTGAGTTCGTGGTTTCCGTTTGAACGTGTTTTGCTACGTTAGAACATTTTACCAAAAAATGAGATGGAAAAAAATGCGCTTAAAGTACCGTTCGAACTCTTTTTTCAAACACTCGAATGATTCTTTGTTATCTGAATGGTGTCATTAGTTTTCAAAATCATTCTAACATTTATTGAAACGACATTCAAACGTATTTTAGAAAATGAAACAACATCGTTTCATGTTTTTTAGTGTTTGTTCGAATTATACTTTTGCGTTAAAGTGGTACACCAAAAAGGGGCGGCAAAAAAGCGCGCTTAAAATACCGATCGAGCATTTTTTCACACACTCGTACGATTATTTTTCTATTTGAACGACGTCGTCTTAGTTTTCAAATAACGTTCTAACGGTTATTTAAGTATTGTTCGAACGTTTTTTTATAGTTGATACGACGTCGTTTTCATGTTTTTTATGGTTTGAACGGTATTTATATGTTTGAACTTTTTTTTAATAATTTAAATAATACTTAAATAATATGTAGAAGGTATTATATATTACAAAGGGAGTAGTGCGAGGATCCGCATTATCTCCAGCTTATATTTTTAATCTACCCAGTTAGAGCTTTAGGCAACTGGTTCTACTAGTCTTGTCTTCAAGTAGAAGGCCAGGCAACTAGATAACTAGTGCTAGAAAAAGGAAGCCGAAGGTGAAAGGCTGCTCAAGCAAGGAAGCTGCTAATTCAGATGCGGATTCCATGTTGCTGTATTGACAAAAAAGTGGGCATCAAAGGAAGCCAACTTAAAAGCAAAGCAAGGAAAGGCAGAAGAGGAATATTGAAGATTCAATCTTTTAACTTTTAGTTTCACTTTTAACAAGGATTTAATTTACAAACTTGCATATCTTTTAAATCGTACATCAATTTATCATCACAAGTTTGACAACCAAAATGCGCTTTAAATGTTTCAAATCATCCCTATATAAAATCCTAAGCCTTAGTTATACTTTTGGGGAGTTGGTTTTTGACATTGATATTTGAAAAATGTTAAAAATGGGCTTTTTAATTATAGCAGATGATGAACTGAGTTATAGCGATTAATTGGTATATATAGTGGTCTATCAGCTTTTCATAGTAGTCGACCGGTAGCTACAGTATCGCTACAGTACCGCGAATCGAAAAAATTCAATTTTTTGACTGTTGGGCAACATTTAGTTAAAATAGTCGACCGGTACAACTTTAAAATTGTCAGATCGATCTCCAACGGCTAGAAACGGTTAGTTTTTATATGTTGCCTATATAAAGACCTTCCTAAGGTCTTAAAACAATAGAGAACAATCACATATCATTTCTATAGCTTGAGAAATATCATAAACCTTCTTATCCATATTTCTCATATCATTCACACAAATTACGTCTTTACATCCTTGTCATTGTGTGAATTAAAAGAGATAGAGCTTTCCATTTTTTTATCCACTCTTTGAGAGAGTTTAATTCTTGTATCTTCCTATTCAAGAGAAGTGATTCCTATAATAAGGTTGTTCACTAAAGAAAAAGCTTAGAGATGATATATCTTAAGCTTGGTTAGGTTGTGACTTGTGAGTGGTGTGCCAAAAAAATCACTTGGGTTGTGAGTGTTGAGTCCGAGAATGCACTTGTAAGGTTCTCTAGCACCGGAAACTAGAGTGTACACTATTGAGAATATAGCAGAGAAAACCTCAAGGCTTGGAATGAAGCTCGAGGAGTGGATGTAGGCGAGGTTTGCTAAACCACCTAAAACTCATTGTGTTTGCTTTTTTAACCCTACTCTTTACATTCAATACTTATATATTTGTTGCTATAATATTTGCTCAGTATTTGTGCTAAATTAGACTTTACTTTGCAAACACATTTTTGGGAGTTAAAAGTAAAAATGTTTAGAAATCCAATTCACTCCCGCTCTTGGGTTGCCTTAATCCTAGGAACTTCACAAGGTACTATATATTATATATGTAATATATGCAAGGTACAATTATATAATATGTATAAGGTACTATAAAATAATATGTACAAGGTACTATATATTTCATATATAATTTGTATAAGGTACTATTATATAATATGTAAAAGGTACAATTATATAATATGTACAAGGTATAATTATATAATATGTATAAGGTACTATTAAACAATATATATATAAGATACTATTACATAATATGTACAATGTACTATTAAACAATATGTATAAGGTACTATATATTAAATAATATGTACAAAGTACTATATATTACATATATAACATGTATAATATGTATAAGGTACTATATATATTATATATATATAATATGTATTATAAGGTACTGTTACATAATATGTATAAGTTACTATATATTAAATAATATGTATAAGGTACTATTATATAATATGTATAAGGTACTATATGTATATATTTGATTTTGATTAACTTTATTCTTTTTTATTTTTAATTCATTTTATAATTTTATTTGATTTACTATTTTTACTGTTCTAACGTTAGTTGTCTTTTCTAAAGATTTATTATTATTTATATCATTAGAACAGAAAATAAATTTATTATTACTTAATTTTTAGTTTGAGTTTCTTTTTAATCATAATTTACTTATCAAATAAAATGAGATTCCGTTAGCTAAAAAATAAATCAGATCATCATGCACAAATAATATAATATATGCAAACATGTATAGGCATAATTGTTTGAATGTCTGAAAAAAAAAACTAAATACATGAAAAAATACTATAAAGAAATTATGGGGCCATCTCCTTCAGCTCTTGCACCACGTCAACCTCGACATCATCTATCCTAATTCCTCTGCATGATGTCTTCCTGGTTCTCGTCATTTGCCTTCTTCAACTTCAGCTGCATCGACTCAATATTCTCGAGTCTTTTCTCTATAGTAGCGAGATTGCTGATGATGGGAATGATGGCCGTCTCCACAATGCTCCATCTCTTGCATAGCTTGGGTCATACCACCCGAACGCTACGGCACAGCTGGAGGATGTTGTGACCTTGATCCATGTCCCATCGAATGTTGACAAGTCACATTGTTGATGGGGTCGAGTTGCATCGATGTCAGCTCATAACGTCTGGCATCTACCTCGGCATCCAAAATCAGCTTAGCCAATGTGTTTCTTAACGGTAGGCCGTCTTTGCTCGTCGATTGAGCTTTGGTTCTCATGGTCTGGGAGATAAAGAGCGGGAGGTCGAACAGCTCTAGACGAGCCACCATTAACATCACTTGTGCACGCTCGGCTGTGTACTCCGTGTGATGTTGCTTTCGGAAAGATGTTGTGGCTGAATTTGTGGTAGAACACCCTCCAAAAGGCGGGGAAGGAGCCCTGTGAAACTGATGACTGGACTAAGTACTAGTCCTCCCCATTCATTAGTTTAAAGATCTCCTCGGCTGACAGAAGCGGTAATAGGCTCCACGATAGGATAACAACCACTTGCCTTGGAATGCGCAATTAGGTGGAGAGCCTGTCGGGGGAGATCCTGATCGGTTGTCCACGGAGGTAGACCTTCCACTCGTCCTCTTCAATGTCGACATTCTACAGCACCGAGTAAAACTCATTGACCAATTTTGTGTACAGCTGGTCCCTCCAAGAGAGCACACGCTCCCGACCATAATGGGTGAATATCTGGTCAAACTGAAACTCTGAGAAGTCGTATGTGTTAACCGGCCTTTCTGCCACTACTGTGCACGTAAAATTAATCACTTGCCTCTCGGCTATAGTCAGTGCTCTTTGCTATGTGGAAGAAGAGGAAGATGCTCTTGAATGTTTTGCCATTTTAAGTTAATCTGAAAAAGGAAAAAAAAAACATTAGAACGGCTGAAAAACATAAAATGAATATACGTTTGAACGAAATACAATGAAGCATCGAACAAATGTAGAACGGAAATCAGAAACATCGAACGGAATATAAATTTCAAATGTGTAAAGAAACTACGTATCGAACGGATATAAAACGGACGGTAATATCTAACCATCGAACGAACAGGTAACGGAAAATAACATATCAAACGGATACAAAACTAGGAATCGAATGGAATATGCCTTTATAGAATGGAAAAACTTTTGAAATCGTTTAGCCATTTCGTTCGAACAATAAAGCTTATCGTTCGAGCACTATAGCTCAAAAATGATCACGGCCGTGTCAACTTGGCTATGTTGAAACTCCCTAAATCTATAGTTTTCTACGTTAAAATTAATCGATACAAAACGATCCTCAACTAACTACAAACACCCACATTCATCAACATGCATACAATTTTACAAGTTTATTAATATATTCAAAGCCAAATTCAATACGCAAAATCAAACAATTTTTTTTTTGAAAAACCACATTTTAATCGATTAAAATGCACTACAAAATGTATTTGAAGCGTGTAGGACTAGAAATGATGCAATCCACAGACTGAAAATGACAATGGAGATTGAGAGAAGTTTGAAAGAATTCGAGTGATGAGTATGTGAGAATGTGAGGAAATGAGGTTCGGGTGTTCTAATATTCGGATGATCGTTTGAACGTGTTTGAATGGTAAGGAAAAAATCGTCTGAAACTATTCGTTAACCAACTTTTTATGTTTAAACTGTCAAATAATCGTTGAAATTGATAGCACTCTTCATTCGAATGGTAATAAAAATTGATAAAATTAATGGTAATTGGACTTACACTTATAGGGGTAGGTGAAAAAGTGGTGTTTGAAATCGTTCGATCACCTGACGGTTTTTCGAGACACAAACTATCGTCCTAAAAAGATTATGTTCTGTTCAAACGACAATTTTTAAGAACGAATGCGAGTTTCTGAATTTCGATTTTTTCATTTGAGTTCAAATTGCTGTTATCATTTCAAACGAGAATTCAAATTTGGGTTAGAATATTGGGTAATTTGCAGTCAAAGTTTTGTAAAACGAATGCCCTTTAGTTCGAGCGTATAGCTTATCGTTTGAATGTTGGTTTTGGGACCGACATTTATGTCCCTAAAATGTTATTTTTTTTTACCTTTTTTTTTTGGACGAGCAATTCTATCCCAAAAAGTTCAAAACCGTCACAAAAAGATTTTTTTTTGGACGGTTTGAATTTCCGTCCCAAAAAGAGAAACTTTTATGTTTTTCAGGATGTATTTCCGTTGTCAAAGATGATTTTTTGGGACGGATTTTTTGGCGTCCCAAAAAATACCGCTCCAAAAGGTGAAAGTTCTTTTAATGGTTACAGCTATATTTCCTGAACACCGAGTCTGCCCCGCTCACTTAGCAATCTTATGGGCAGGGCAATTCTGTTTTCTGGGTACCCAACTCAGCTTCTAGCCTGGGTGACAAGACAAAATGTCATGGCAACCATTACAGTCTGCTACAAGATAGCCCTCTAAATCCTTGCCATTTTGATTGATGCTGAGCACGCATTCAAAGATATTTCCTTATTAGGTTATGTTTGCTTTATGCGTTGTTTTGGTGAGACGTTTTAGGCTTCCCTCCCTTTTCTTTTGTTTAACTGATGAATATGATACTTTTGTCAAGAACAAAAAAAGTACAAGGTTTGGTGGCCTAAAAGACAGCTTTGTTGGTTTCCGAGAAGATCAATCCGGATCAAATATCGGAAAGAATTAAGCAACCGTAAAATATTGAACGAATGGAGGAGGTGGACAGTGTACTTTAACTGTGCTTGTGCTTTCACTTTTAGAATCTCTTGTTGGAAAAGAAAAGTTTAAATTCCAGTGGGAAAAGCACGGGAGATGATTCATCCCGTCTTCAAGACGTGGAACATGCTTCGCTTGAGTTCCAAGTCTTGGGCTCTGGGCGAGAGGAAAATTTCCCATCCAACAAGACATTCTTTAATTTCACTTTGCGAAGCAGTATATTCCTTGATAATGGCGGGTGCAGTCTAATGAAATCATTTGATAGCTAGATTGTCCACCAATCAGCAGATTATAACACAGATAATGTCAGAAGCAGACTTAGATCGTAATTAGAATGTGGTGTAATTGATTTTCTATTCCCATTTAATTTTAAATTGTTATGTCTCGGATTGGCAGGAATTAAGTAAAGTGACATTGGTATCTTTCGTATACAAGCTTGAACTTCAAGACGAGGTACTCTTGCTTTCCAAGCTACACGAACAAAGAGGGGGGATGAATTTTTCCTTTTCAGGGGGAGTGATTTTGTGTGCGGGCCTGTACGAGTTGTCATGTGGCAGTAGCACAGGACTCGATCGGTATCTAATACTATAAATCAACCTTCCAATCGTAGTATCACCAGCTGCCAATTATCCATTTCTTCTAGCTTCCTTGTTCACAGTGTGGTAGCAGGAGAGAAAATGGCAACAGCGGTCGAGGAAATGGAGGCCATTAAGAAAAGCTTGATCGAAAATGCCCTGAAAGGCAGATGGGACGAAATTGTCAAGATTTATAAGAGCAAACCTGCGGCCTACGAGACCAAGATCACCAAGGCAGGTGACACAGCATTGCACTTCGCTGTCTCCGATGGCCAAGTAAAGATAGTCGAAGAACTCATAGCACAAATGAAAACTTCCCCTGATCTCCCTGATCTCCGAATTGCAAACGAGCAAGGGAATACGCCTCTCCATGTTGCTGCAGCAATGGGGAATGTGGCTATGTGTAAGGTGATAGCACATCTTCATCCACCCTTGGTTGGCTATCAAAACGTGGAGGGAGAGACCCCTTTTTTCTTAGCAGCGTTCTATGGTAGAAAAGATGCTTTCCTTTGTCTACATCGATTCTGTCGTAGTGAAAGTTTGAATGGCACTGCGTACGCCAGGAGGAAGAATGGTGACACTATTCTTCACAGTGCCATTTCAGGAGAATATTTTGGTGAGTACTATAACTGAAGTATATTCCGAACGCGTTGCATACTGATCTTCTGTGTGAGGTAGTAGTGTAGGCAGAAATCTTGCGAAGTACTTCATATTGTGCTCAAACTTTCATTTTGCACCGTGCAGATTTGGCGTTTTACATAATTCAGTTGTACAGGGGACTGGTAAACTCCATCAATGAGGAAGGATTCTCTCCTCTCCATATACTAGCGGGCAAGCCAACCGCTTTCAAAAGCGGCAGCCGCCTTAGACGGCACGAGCAGATAATTTATAGCTGTAAGTAATCACCTATATCAACTTCATGCATCCTTCCTTTCTATTGCTGTTGCATGCTCGCTCTTCTTTCTACTTAGTACTTAATTAGTTCGTAGAAATCATTCGTCCATAGAGGCAATTTTATCCGAAGAGAAACGCATGTCTTTTAAGGGATGACAAACTCCCATTCGTGGAGTAAAATAATCCCATACCAAATGTTTTGAAACCAGATGTTGGAAACCCACAGCATTTTGTATATTTTCAGTGAAGCTTGTATGTGTCTGAAGACCGGAGTATATATTAACTTTGTTGATTTATGGATTAAGGCTTAATTGAGAAACTCATGAAATCATTCCGGGGAGACAATCGATGGTCCCATTCGTCTATAAACATCCCATACCAAATGTTTTGAAACCAGATTTGGGGAGCGCAGTGAAGCTTGTACTGAAGCACATTGCATTGTTCCGACTCATTCTTATCATGGATTCTTATTGGCAGACTTCGGGCGGGTACGTTCGTGAATGATTCTTCCGTTTTGTTTATATTATGTATATCTCTGAACTAGTAAGACCTCTTACAAACAACACGACGATAGGAATGTTGGATTGGACTACACTCAATAATTTGTTTGTGAATTAAAGTGGATAAAATAAAATATTTCAACAAAGGCTTTATTCCGCTCACTTAAAAAATAACACAAAGTTTACTTTGATATTTATGGTCCACAATGAGACTTTACAATTTCTAAAACATAGCACCCATATAAATCTCACAGAATTCACTATAGTAAATCTCATTTAACTCACACATAATGAGAATATTAAAAAGATCTCTAACTCTTCAACTTTGTAATCTATGAGAAAACTAAAAGACATAACCTCTCTACTAACAAATTTTATTGGAAATAAACTCTAATTAAGTTTAATAACTAACAAGGAACCCCATCGGCTGGCAGATTCAGGCCATTAGATCAGCGAATTCTCTACGAGTCATTTACAGCTCGGGGCTTTAGCAGTTTAAGGGAGCCACTTCTGCCCCATCCTTGGTCTTGAAAAATGTCAAATTTGTCATTTTGTGTCGAGGAAATTGCAGCTAAAAGAACTTAACCGCAGGAAAAACAAGCAACTTGATGGAATTGGGGGAAAGCAAGCGAAGGTTACTTAAATTGATTTTGCTTGCTCTTAAGATTCACTTTTCAGCTAAATGGTCAAAAGTTTAGCGTGTGCACAACTAAGAGGACGTTGTAGGTGCATAAATTAATTTTTATGACCCCATTTGCTATATGCTGGTGATCCCGAACTGTTGTTCTTGACTATCAGGCACTGAACGAAAAGAAAATGGAGGGCAAATAGATGCAGAGGACCCTGAAACACAGAAGGGAAGACATCAAGGTGAGCAATGCGTACTCTTTACTATTTACTAAAAGTTAATAGATTTGAAATAGGTCATTTGGGCGGGTGAAATTGTAGAACCAATGACGTCCAAACCTGCTGCGAAGTAGATAGACTTGCAGATCCTGTTAAATGCATTGAAATGTATCACTCCTATGGCCTTTGCAGAATCGTTGCCGGCTAACTATAATACCTGCTATGCATTTGGGAAGCTCGGCTACAAGGCAATTTTGATCGTTCTTGGTCTTGGTAAGTCGCTACAGCCGACAGCCTCCATCACCAATGTAACATTCTAACGGAGTTATAATATCATCGAGTAGCGTTCATGCATGCGCATTGATTTTTTTCTTGCTTATGATGTGCTGCCTGTAATGTCAATAAGGATCGCCACGACAAAGAAGATACAGGAAAAAAAACGGAAGCACACATGGGCCCTTCAAGTCATGAACGAACTTCTAGAGGATATTTCAGCGCACGAATATGCGGGAAATGTTGGGCTGGTCCCCAAGAAAGGAACATCCGATGATCCTGAGGAGACTGTCCCTTACGGTATTGAAGCTAGTGGCAGCGTCGTCAAGAAGGCCTTCATGGGGGATGATTTAAGTCCACATCAGACTGCTGATTCTGGAGCCCTCCACTACTCCTTGATGAACTACTGCATAACTCATGACTTCGCGCTAGTAGGACATAAAGACTATAGCAATTACTCGCCAGTGTCATATCCCGGACATTCAGAGTCGAGGCAAAAAAGATATAATGCTATCGGTTGAAGGGGCAAAGGCTGAGTTGCAGATGGTGTCGTTCTGGAACGTTTTCCGGTTGCCATTGTAGATAGTTCTAGTCATGTATATCAACTCTACTGCCTGCACAGACCTAAGCCATGGCGAATTAAGCGCTTCAAATGCAATGGGAACTCTGGTACACTTGGAGTTATATATATACTAGATCATGCAGTCAAAGATTCCATGTTCCCCCATGCATGTTATCAAAAGATTTCAGAATCGTTGCTTCATGCCAGCAGTGCAGGACAGATTCCAATACTCGAAAGACAGCCTGCAATCTCATCAGGAGGTCATGGCTTAACACGGACCAAAAGAACGATAAGGAAAAAAAACGGAAGCACACATGGGCCCTTCAAGTCATGAACGAACTTCTAAGGATATTTCAGCGCACGAATATGCGGGAAATGTTGGGCTGGTCCCCAAGAAAGGAACATCCGATGATCCGGACTGTTTGTATGTGATGATAGTGGCAGCGTCGTCAAGAAGGCCTTCATGGGGGATGATTTAAGTCCACATCAGACTGCTGATTCTGTGGAAATTTTGGAACTCACACACGTCACTAACTGCGAGTTGATGGAGTCTTATATAAATTAAATACTGCATGACTCTTCTTTGCGCTAAAAGTGGGCAAGGAAAGCAGATTCACATAGATCAGCCTCTACGAGTCATTTAAGGCAAAGACTACCATTAGCTAAAAGAACTTACTTGATTTAAGGAATTTTGGGTCAGCCAGCGTGTCATAGATGATTTGCTATAATCCCGAACGTTCTTGAGGCACTTTAGATTTGTTGCGTACGTTCATTGTAGAACCAATGACGAGGCAAGATCCTGATGCATTGAAATGCTATGCAGAATCGTTGGACCTGCTAAGGAACTACAACGACCTGCTACAGGGGTAACATTCTAACGGAGCATCGAGTAGCGTTCATGCATCCTTGCATGCCCATTAAGCATGGGCAAGTCATGAAAATGGTGAATATGCACTGAAATCCGATGTGGACGGTATTGAAGCTAGTGGCAGCGTCGTCAAGAAGGCCTTCATGGGGGATGATTTAAGTCCACATCAGACTGCTGATTCTGTGGAAATTTTGGAGCCCTCAGGTAAAGTAACACTACTCATAACAATAATTTGATTTTGTTGATCAGAACTTATATAATTAAATACTGCATAACTACATGACTTCGCGCTAGTGGCAAGGAAGGACATGACCCAGGAAACGGCAAAGACTACCATAGCAATTACTTTTAAGAATGGTGTCGCCAGTGTCATGGAGAAAATCCCGGACATTTTTCCTGTTGTCGTTCAGAGTCGAGGCAAAAAAGATATAATGCTATCGGTGGAGAAGGACAAACGACCTGAAGGGGCAAAGGCTGAGACTCCCATCCTAATTGCAGCTAAAAATGGTGTCACTGAAATTGTGGAGAGAGTTCTGGAACGTTTTCCGGTTGCCATACACGACACAAATGTAGATGAAAAGAACGCAGTTCTATTGGCTGTGGAGAACAGGCAACCACATGTATATCAACTCTTGAGAGAGAAATAGTGACGAAAGACAGCGTTTTTCGAAAAGTGGATAATGAAGGGAATAGTGCGCTGCATCTCGCGGCGAAGTTTGGAGACTCTAAGCCATGGCGAATTCCCGGAGAAGCGCTTCAAATGCAATGGGAACTCAAGTGGTATGAGGTATGCACTGTACACTTGGATTATTTGGGCTTGGGCCATTATTTTAGCAAAATATGAGAGACCTTGTACTAGATGCTTGGCTTCATGCAGTTTGTCAAAGATTCCATGCCTTTTCACTTCTTCCCCCACTTCAACAAGCATGGAAAGACCTCCAAAGATGTGTTCACGGAAACCCACAAGGAGCTTGTCAAAAGCGGTGCCGAGTGGCTAACCAACACTTCAGAATCTTGCTCCGTCGTTGCTGCACTCATAGCCACTGTGGCCTTCGCCACCTCCACCACAGTCCCAGGAGGCGTCAACCAGGACAGTGGGATTCCAATACTCGAAAGACAGCCTGCATTTAACGTCTTTGCCATCTCATCACTCGTTGCGCTCTGCTTCTCGGTCACGGCTGTGGTCATGTTCCTTGCCATCTTAACATCACGGTTCCAACCAAAAGATTTTGGCACGAACTTGCCGTGGAAGCTCTTGATGGGTTTAACGTCACTGTTCGTTTCCATAGCGGCAATACTCATTTCGTTCTGTGCGGGACATTTCTTTGTGCTGAAGGACAAGCTGAAATATTGGGCGTTTCCTGTCTATGGAGTGACGTGCCTACCAGTGAGTTTTTTCGCTATGGCACAGTTTTCGCTGTACGTTGATCTTCTGTGGGCTATAATCAAGAAGGTGCCACAACGTAGCTACAAGGCGGCTCCTATCTAACGTACGTTCTTGCTCCACTTAGTGATCCCCCTGGGGTTTTCTTACACTTCTCTTAATTTTTTTTTTCTCTTTCTCCCTTTTTGGACTTTGTTTCTCTCTCTACCTATTCTAGGTGCGGCTTGTGCTTGTCTTTGTTGCACAAAAGTAATTGTTTTTAGAAATTAATAAAGTTGGACCGAAATTCTCTTTGTTTTTGTGTCATGCAACAATTCCTGATCATGGGTTTCAATATTGATGAAGGATGAGATTTTTGCTTGTGTAAATTATAATTTTTCCTTTCCTTCCTCTGCTAAGCTAAAAAATGTAGAAGGGAGCGACCGCAAGTGACAACCCTACCAGCATGTAACCGTAATAAGTGAGGATGCATCTACTCCTCAATTGGATGGCTTGTGTTGGAGCAAAGATAAGAAATTATATTCTAGAGGGAAGAGTGAGAGATACCTATTTCTGAAAATTTAAATTTCTCCAACTCTATTGCTTGTCAATGGCTTACTTTGTATCAATGTATACTTGGGTATTTATAGACTTATAGATACACCCAGCACTACAAGAAAAATGGTTTTGGGTGTCAAAACAATTTGTCACCAAAAGCAATATATTTGTCAGCAAAACGTTTTCGTATCAAAATACTTTTGACAAGTGGTATGTCACTGTATGCATGTCACGCAATATTTTGAGTGACGGCTTGCCAGTTTCGTCAAGAAAAATCGCTCAGACGGTAAATGTATAGGTCCAGATGGTTTTCAATTGACGTGACGTATATGTTATCGTCACCCAGGGTTGTTTTTTGTTCGTTCGGATATATAACATGTTCGCACGCTTTATGTTGCGTGATGAAAATCTAATTCATCACTGAAACATGTGCACAGGGTCCATGCAAACAGTTCCAATGTATTTTATATTTGTGACAAAAAAAAAATTTCACAGAATGTAACATCCGACCACTTGTTCAACAGTTTGCACGTGGTCAATATTTTCAAAGGAAAAAAAATGTCAGCGAATATACTGTGCGAACGGTTAGTTAATGTGCGGATGATAATTAAAAAAGGGCGTGTGGACGACAATAAACGTTGGGATGGTTTTTGGAACTAATCGTGCGAACGTTTATTTTCCAGACATTATTATATTTATTAAATTTAAATTACGTGATGTAAGAAAATTATATTAATTATAAAATATAATTAATAATTGTCTCTAAAAGTATTTAATGGTCATAATCTTAAATAAAATAAATTATGAAAATCGTCATAATAGAAAATAAATTACTTAATATAAATCAAGTCTGAAATAAACAATTTACCCAAATTTCCGTTTGGGCATCATACGGGATGCCATCAGCTATCTGATGTGCTCAATCATCTGCTCACTCATTGATTGTTCCATTAGTTGCATCTTCTGTTGTTGCTGTTCTTCTTGCTTCCGTTGCTTGTCCTCTATTATCTGTTGATGCTCTCGCATCGTCTGCTCCATTTTTGACCTCTTGACCAGAAGCTCTTTATATTCTATCTGTCTAGCCCTCATCGCCTCTATCTCTTCTCTAACCTCCTCCAATCACCGGACCAGGTCAACGAACAACACTGAAGAAGATGGTCCAATGTGCCACACTAATCGGTGTAAACCACGCATGTAATCCGTTTTCGTCCCTAAGACGTCTGTGAAAATTTGCACTTTTATAAATGACTTTCCCTCAGACTCGTGCTTTAACTATAGCGCCTCCATCTTTTCCTACAAGTTAAGGAGAAAAAAGTAAAGTTAAAACATTAAATATTAAAATTTAATAATGCATAATATAACTTTATATAACTTACAAAATTTTTCCGTGCATTATTTGATGTCCATGCACCATCCTTATTAGTATGCAATTTTTTGTACAACAATGCAGGATTATTCTAATCAGTTTCTGAATCTTTCTGCAAACCAAGAAATGACATATATATTAATTACTTTAATTATGTATCTAAGTAATCATGCACTATTTCTTAGTTGAAAATATTCTTAGATGATTGAGCTCAATACCATCAAAGCTAACGTGGCTGGAAATATCTCGAGCTCGAAGTGTGAGCAACCGTCAGCTTAGCCCTATTTTGACAGTTGATTTCACTTCTTCTGTAACGCCCAGACCCAAAAGTCTAAACGAACAGAGTTTTGCTTGAAAAATGGGACTTTCCACTTTGCTTACAAACAATATTTCCCTACCAAGAAAAAGAAACTCACAAGAATCTTTATTCCATCTTTAATAATCAATATGAATCCCAACAATTTAGTCAGAACACTACTCTAAAAAAAAATCCTTAAATACTACTCTTAACAAAAGTCTCAATAAACAATTTTCCAAATAAACAATAAAACAACTAAAGTCTACGAAATAAAACAATTATTACTAAAGTCTCCAGAGGGCTCTTTATTCAATAATTATGTGTCTTGCAACTAATCTCAGAACTACCACTCGAGATCTTTAATTATTCGTTGCAACCAACCTCTAAATCTGAAAATTGGCCACACAGGCCACAAAGATTCATTGGCCACACAGGCCACAAAGATATATAACCAATACATGGATAAATTTTTCAAGTATGATCACAAAATAAATATATTCCAACAACCTAACATTTCAAGTTATATATTTCAAACAAATTCATGAAATCTAAATAATTTCATCTTATCAAAAATTTGTACATTTTCCCCATATAATGAATCAAAACCATGTAAAAATAGTGCACGTTTTAAAAATCTATTTCACCAATGTCATGAGATTTAATCTCGCACAAAGACATATTTTCAAATTAATTTCATCTCACAAAATAATTAAACATCTTGTGCACTTAGATTCCACAAAAGATTAGAGAAATAAAATTTCATTGAAAAGCCACTTACCTCAATGTTTAACCGAAGCTTAAGATTTTACAAAGAATTGTTGAAGAGTTAATCAATACCTAAAACCCATTTAAAATATCAGTCATTGCTTCATCTTAATCCTCACACATCTCCAACGAAATCTAATAATAAAATTTCAATAATAAACGCACCTGAACTCCACTAACTCTATAAGAATACGCTATTCCCATAATCGCAAAACTTCCTCAAAACCACCTTCAATTACCCTACAGCAACCCAAAAACTAATATGAAAAATCTAGAAATCTTAGATCTAAAACTCCGTCAAAGATAGAAACTTGAAAATAACTCACCCAATGCGCTGAAAAAATCGTCGAAGAATCGCCTAATACTTGAAAAACGGCTTTCTAACGTCGTCTATAAAACGACATAACCCAAATCAATCCAAAGAAATTCACCCTAAACCAAGATTAAATCAAACCTACTTCCAAAAATACCTTACCCCCGCAATTGTGTCTCCAAAGGTGAGAGAAAGAGAGTTTCGTGAAAGAGAGGGAGAGAGAGAGAGAGAGAGGGGGAGAGAGAGAAAGCTTCAAATGAGAGAAAGCTCCAACTTTGGCGGCAATTTTCGAAGATAACAAAGATCCATACTTAAAGATCTCTAAATAGATTTGAAAAGGGCGAAAATTCGTTCAAAATTTCAAGAAAAATCAAATTTTGAATAAAAGAGGCATGCGGCAAAATCTTTAGCTTTTGAACTGAACATTCTGTTCAGTTTTCGTGAAACCTGTGGTAGGGATAAGTCACCTGACGCTTTGTTTCACTTATTTTCAAATTTTTTTTTGGGCATTACATTTTCTCTACAATGCACATCTATCGTCTTAGTAAAATTATCACTGTGTAAATAAATATAAATATTAAATATTTTACCTGAAATTCTTCGGTACTAAATATTCGAAGATGGGAGCCCAATCTTTTTTCTTCATGTTCAGGTATAGATGTTCTAACACTTCCTCTTTGGTAGGGAACAAAGAATAGTATTGATGCATTCTGTTTAATGCGTTCTGTACGCTGTGTTCATTGTAGACATCGTAGTATTTCGATCTTCTGGTCGATCATAATTGAGGTTAAGTCATCCTGAAATAAATAATGTTAGTATAATTAAACAATAAATAGTAAGCGTAAGCATAAGCACAATTTATTCTAAGTTACACTTACCAACACTTTGTTCATTACGTAAGTCTTAATCTCATCGAAAACTTTGGACCACTTAGCCGCATCCAACAGCACATGTGATCACACGAGCGACCCAATATGACTAGAGAGCATCGAAGATGCCTTGTCATCATCGCCCATACTACCCTCGGGGAAATGAACACTTAGCTTTCCTGTGATACGAGCCTTCTCTAATGCGATTCTGCGCATCTTACCTCGTACTTGTTTAATCCCCGATGTTGCTATACAGAAACGAAAATATTAGCATACCAAAAGAGATTAGGACAAAAACCTTAATGCTAATGAACATTTGAAATGCTTACACGCACAACTACTTTGGGTGGTACGTGGGCTAATCGTCTCGACTGGAGATGGTGAATCATTGCTTGCTCCTTGTGAAGGATTTGCTGCACCAATTGCTCTTCCACCTGAATTGCATCGAAGACATTTTCCCCAGCTACCATGATGATGTCCGGTGACTGCACAATTCGTAAAACATGCTGTAAGAACGAGTGTACTCTCGAAAAGGTGGGAATACCTATGGACATAAAATACCTAATCTAGAGTTTCAACAAACATGTCATGTGATGTGTCATGTAATGCACCTCATATTAATTTGTAGCACTATGTTGCAATGAGGAAAAATGTTCAAGAATTGTCTCTTTCCATCACCCAACCTGAAGGAACATTTTCATTGCCTAATTATTTGTTCAATCATGCGATACTTACAGACTTGTATATCAATATACCCCACCTCGCTGGACTTCTACATATAGTTTTGTTTCTCGAGTCTGGAGAAGTTGATCATCAAAGACCTTGTATGTGGGAATACCTCGGGACGTCTCTTCTTGATCTAAAGTGCTTTATTTTTATGACGCTGATATAAAGAGATTGGCACTCTCTTGTATAGCGTCATGTGATGCAACTCGTAATAATTTCTAAACGGGACTAAGTAATACAAAATGCCAAATGAAAAAAAAAATTAATGCACACAAAACCGTCCGAATAGTAAACGAACCATCCGCACATGAACAACCTAAGCTATGTCACTTCAAACAAAATCATCCACACACCTCG
This sequence comes from Morella rubra, assembly GCA_003952965.2. Classification (NCBI taxonomy): domain Eukaryota; kingdom Viridiplantae; phylum Streptophyta; class Magnoliopsida; order Fagales; family Myricaceae; genus Morella; species Morella rubra. The sequence goes on from CM025852.1 coordinate 11,875,322, forward strand.
TACTCTTCCGAACGTTTAACGAAATAAACGTTTGGACTGTGATTGTTGAAGAAATAGAGACTTCGCAAAAACAAGCCATGGTAGACGATTTAAATCCAAAACCAATACATAATAACTACCGTTTATGTATCAAATCAATCCCAAACTCTAACTAAACATGATTATAAGCTACTCAAGTCATTAAATAACAAAAAATCAAGCATAAACACTTAGCTTTTACCTAAAACCCACAATCCCAAACATTTCAAAACTCCTCGTACCTTAAATCTTTGAAATCCTCATTTTCTCTCAACTCCAACACTTTCTCTACTGAATTTCCTACGATATATATGCATTTAAGTTGTTAGCTACAATTAGAATTGAATAAACACAAGAAAATTAAGATTAAAACAAAAAAAATCAATAAATTACCTTTACATACTATAAAATGCTCCAAAATCACTTACATCTATGTTTGAATCTCTTTCTATCTCTTCCTAAACGATTTCTAGAGTTTCGCTGAATTTCAAGGCTTTAGGAGGTTTCGGAGAGTTTTGGTGAATGAGCCATGGTTACTGGGTTCCTCGACTTTGAATCTATTCAAGAACCATCTAGAAGACTGAAGAGATGTTCGAACAAGATCCACGTGAAATTTTTTGGCATGAACCTTTATCGTCAAAATATTCGCTTCATCCCAACAGTTATATCTGTTGCACACAACATCCTTTAAACAACGGACGACGTCGTTTTGCCCAAAAAATGATGTCGTCTTCTTTTGTAACCGTTCGCACGGTCAAGGCAAAATATAAATCATTGTATTACCTAAACTACTCCGTTTTAAATCCACATATTAACCATGCCCATGGTTTTGTCATACCATTTGGACAACTGCCTGTGTAAAATGTCATTGTTTTTCTCTTAAAAACGACATCGTTGCTCATCCGGACAAATGTCAATTTGTTTGAACGCTATTAACTTAACATATTGAGTTATGCAAGAATTAGTTAAAGTTAATTAACATAAAAGAGAATCACCATATGTATATATATATATATATGTATGTATGTTATAGTACATCATATATATTAAGTTAGGATATGTATATAGTTAACATATTAAATTAATATATCAAGTTAAAGTAAGAATTAGTTAAAAAGTTAATCAACATAAATTTCAAAAATAAAAATCATATGTCAGCAAATACAAATCCATAAATAAAAGATGTCCATAAAACATAGCATAAAATAAAACTAATAAAGCAATAAATATAAAGAGACAAAATCAAGGTCATGGTGCAGGCTCCAAGGGTCCTAATCCAACAACCTCAAGTATCTTGTCCAAGAGCTCCACCAGGATGTCCATCCATTTCATGAGCGTCCATCGCTGTGCCGGCGTGGAAGTCATAAACTGCTTGAGCTCGGGCATCTACTCCTTTATGGTAATCAAATCCTTCAGATAGCTGATCCACCCCTGATCATCCATATATCCTTGATGCTCCATTTCTCAAATTTCATTTCCTCAAAATTAGGAAATGTGACGTCACGCTCCACAATAACAGAGTGTGTGAGGATCTCTGCCCGGTGCTCCTCCAGCGTCACATATTCGTTTGGACTGCTAGGTGTCTGTAGCCTGGAGCTCGAGGGGCTAGAACTAGTAGTAGCTGAAGTTGGCGCTTTGACATTTCTTAATCTGTTGAAAAAATAAATATTAGTATATAAAAGTAAAAAAAAAAACAACATAACGTTCGGACAACTAAAATAAATTATTTTATAAAATAAAATGACTTCGTTGAAACAAATAACTGTGTGCACGGTTCCAAAAATGCATTCAAACATGTATAAAATAGTCACTTCAAAATTAATAACAGTCCATATAGAAATAACTGTGTGCACACATGACACACAAATGAATATCATATGAAAAAACTAACTTTAACGGATATCATATTAATAAAACGACGACGTCTAAGCCCTATATGTGTGCATGGTGAACACTAACCGTCCGAAGGTACAAAAACATTCGGACGGATTGAGGAAGATGAACTAGTCGACTCAGTCATGGTGGGTTTCCTCCCTACCTCACAACCACCCCTGATCGTTCCTATATCCCGATGCTCCATTTCTCAAATTTCATTTCCTTGAACTCAGGAAATGCGACGTCATGCTCCACAATAACAGTGTGTGTGAAGATCTCTGTCTGCTACTCCTCCAGTGTCACATATTCGTCTAGACTGCCAGGCATCTGCTGCCCAGAGCTTGAGGGGCTAGAACTAGTAGTAGCTGAACACTAGCACTTTGACATTTCTTAATCTGTTGAAAAAATAAACATTACTATAAATAAGTAAAAAAAAAATCGCAAAATGTTCGTATGTCTAAAACAAATTATTTTGTAAAATAAAACAACTTCGTTGAAAAATAACCCTGTGCACAGTTCCAAAAATGCATCCGAACATGTATAAAATAGTCCCTTCAAAAATAGTAATAGTCCGTACAGAAATAACCATGCGGACACACGACACACAAACAAATATTATATGAGTAAATCAACGACGTCTAAGACCCATACGTGCACACAGTTAGTAATACTGTCCGCACTGGCCGATGAAACACTAACTTTAACGAATATCATATTCATAAAATGACGACTTCTAAGCACTATACATGCACATAGTGAATACTAAACGTCCAGACGATGTAAAAATAATAAAATTACTTAAAGTAACCGTTTGATGGCATAAAAATGATCGGATGGATCGGAGAAGATGAACGAGTCGACTCAGCCATGGCCGATCTCCTTGTACCTCACAACCAGCCTAAAACAATGCCAAATTTAACCACATTATAGTCTAAACAATCCTACAATCCTAAGCAATTCATATAAAATCCAAAAACAATACGTTTAACAAAATTTCATGGCCTAAAAATTGATTTCAAAATTTCTACGTAAATAATGTATAAAAATGACATTTTCACCAAAAAATCAAAATAAAAACATATGAACCATACCTTGATATGAAGTAGTGGAGGAAATAGGATGTAGAGTGGAGAATTTGTGAGGTAAAATGTCAAATATTTAAGAGAAATGGAGAAAAATGAGGTGCGGTTTACGTCAGAAAAATGAGTTACGATGGTTTCTCCTCGAATTTAAAAATCATTGATACCGTCCGAATGCCAATGCGACATGTCCGAACGCTGATGGGACGTGCATTAAATTCCATGACTTGAACCTTTGAGAAAATGCTTGAAATCACACATTGTTCAGATGACGATAGTATGTGCGGACGTTCTCTGTGAGACACTAATCAACATGGAGGTCCAACATTCGTTTAGAAAACAAGCAAATGCTTGGGGATGTGTAATATGCTGTGCGGATTGGAAGAACTATTTCACATTACTGTTGTGGCACACACTTGTCCATCATGCGAGGATTGTGTAGACAGTTTGGACGACTCTAGCTGGGATGCCCCAATGGTTTTAGTATTTTGTGATGATTAGGATGCAGCACAGAAGGGTGACAAATGCCTTTGTCGCCGAAAATGTGTTCGCACATTTAGTAGGCATCCGAACTATAACAATTGTTACGCATTTCATCTGGCACCAGCGTTTGGACTACTATTGCAGTTACGCCCGGACGTTGTTTAGGCTTTTGTGACTATTTAGCTTTCGTCACAGATGTGTGACGAGGTATTTTGTCACCCAAATAACATGTGAACCGATTTTAAACCGTGGGGACGTTGTTGTTTTCTTTTATGGCAAAAATTTGTTATCACAGATCTGTGATGTTTGGGCATTCGTCACTGGAAAAAATGTGCGAACTGTTTATTATGTCGTTCGGACGTTTTTTAACCTCTTTGGACACCTTGCATGACTATGTTGATTTTGTTGTCAGGAAAATCGTTGTTTACATTGTGTTTGGCTTTTCAAAATTTTAGTAAAATTATAGTAAAATGTTATAAAATTTTAACACCGACACAAATTTCAATACACTTCAAAATTTTACTTTTACTTTCATCACTCATTCACCAATTCCAATACCACCTCTTTTTTAATACCAACACAAAATTTTAATAAAATTTTTAACACAATTTTGAAATCAAACGCCATGTTAGTGCCAAAATATTTTTTGACACCCAAGAATTTGACACATAAGGTCAATATTCTTGTAGCGCAGTATTAACTCTAAATACATAAACTCTCAACTACATGAATAACCAAGTACATAGATTCCCTAAATACATGTATTACTACTTTCAAGATGAACCTACATTCTAGTTTTGAATCTGCCAAAAGACACAACACTTCATTACATTAAAGTTTATTATTCAACACCCCCTTTAAACTTTATTCTTGGTAACTCCAAGCAACATCCGCAACTTGCTATATGTATCATATTTGAGAGGCTTTGTAAAAATATCCGCAATTGATCATGGGTCTTCACAAATTTGACTTGCATCTCTTTCTTGACAATGCATTCTTGAAGAAAATGAAATCTTGTATTTATATGCTTGCTTCTATCATGAAAGACAGGGTTTTTTGCCAATGCAATTGCCAACTTGTTGTCAACAAAAATCTTCGTCACTTCCTTTTTTACCATGTGTAGCTCCCTCAATAACCTTCTCAGTGAAATTGCATGACAAATACAAGATATTGAGGCAAAATATTCAGCTTCACATGTGGAGAGTGTCACAATTGGTTGCTTCTTGGAACTCCAAGTAAATGCCATACCTCCTAAATAAAATACAAACCCAATAGTGTTCTTTCGATCATCCAAAGTCTCCAGCCCAATCACTATCATTATATCCCACAAGCTTAAATTCATTAGAAAATGAATAAAGAAGGCCGAAATCAATAGTACCTTTGACATAACGAAGAATCCTCTTCGCCGCTTTGAAATGCATTATGCTTGGTGACTCCATATATCGGCTAACAAGCCCAACTCCAAAAAGTATATCCGGCCTTGTACAAGTCAAGTATCTCAAACTTCCAACAAGACTCTTGAACATTGTGGGGTCTACCTTTTCTCTCCTTCATACTTGGACAATTTTACTCCACATTCAACTGGAGTGCTCACGCATTGACAATCTTTCATCTTGAACTTCTTGAGAATTTTCCTTGCAAAACCTTCTTGAGAGATAAAAATTTTATCCTCCATTTGCTTGATCTCAATGCCAAGATAATAAGAAATGAGACCAATATCGGTCATTTCAAACTCTCTAGTCATGGCTTTCTTAAATTCTTCAAACATGCTTGAATTATTACCGGTGAAAATTAAATCATCAACATATATGCATACAAGCAAAATATCTCCATTTTCACACGCCTTAGCATAGAAAGCATATTCATGTGGATGCTTGTTGAATCCATTCTCCTGAAAATATTTGTCAATCCGACTATTCCATGCCCTTGGCACTTGTTTCAAGCCATATAAGGTTTTCTTTAACTTCATCACTTTATCTTCATGCCCTTTGGTCACATAACTCATAGGTTGCTCAACATAGACCTCTTCCTCAATAATTCCATTCAAGAAAGCTGATTTGACGTCCATTTGTTAAATTTTCATTTGTTTTGAGCGGCAAGAGAAACAATCATTTGAATTGTCTCCAATCGTGCAATTGAGGCAAAAACTTCTCCATAATCAACGCCGGGACATTGGCTATATACCTTGGCCACCATTGTACATCTCTCTTGGCATTCTTCTTCACTTTGAAAACCCACTTCACACCAATGGGCTTTTGTCCCTCCGGTAAAGTTGCCAACTCCCAAGTATCATTCTTCTTATGGATTTGATCTCCTCATCCATGGCAATTGTCCACCTTTTGTCTTGCACGCTTCTTTAAAACATATAGGTACATAATCGGCAAAGTGACAAAAAAGAGTTAGATCATCACTTAAATTCTTCGTTACCTCATAAAAGTCTTGAAGATTTCTCATTCGGGGTGGCTTTTCACTTGAACTTCCTTCATGAGAAGATGATAAAGGAGTACTAGGAATTGTGGTGATCGAGGAGGTGTTGTAAGCTCTTGTTCATCATTTCCTTGATCTTCATCTTCAAGAATGGAAAGAAATCATATCTTTCCTTTTCTTGATCACTCCAATCCCACGAACCTTTTTCATCGAATTCCACATCTCTACTAATGATCGTCTTCCCAACACTTGGATTATAAAACTTGTAGCCTTTGGATCTTTGATCATAGCCAATGAAGATGTGCTTCTTACTTCTATCATCAAGCTTGGATCTCTCTTGATTAGGCACATGAACATAGCCAATGCTCCCAAAAACTTTCAAATGAAAAATGCTTGGCTTTCTTCCGCTCTGTGCTTTTTGAGGAGTTGAGTTCAATAGGCTTCTTGTAGGACACCAGCTTTATAGATAAACAACACAACCAACTGCTTCCGCCCAAAACTCTTTAGGCATCAACTTCATCTTCAACATGCTTCGCTCCATATTGAGAATTGTTTTGTTCTTCCTTTTAACTACCCTATTTTATTGAGGTGATTTAGGAACCGTAAAAAACTGACGAATCCTATGTGCTTCTAAAAACTCATTAAATTGATTAGATGTGAACTCACCCCCTCTATCCAATCTCAAAGTTGTGATTTCATAACCACTTTGTTTTTCAACAAGTGCGTTAAATCTTTTAGAAGCACTAAAAACTTCAGAATTTATTTTCAAAAAATATACCTAAGTTTTTCTACTAAAATCGTCGATAAAAGGAAGGAAGTACCAATTTTACCAAATGAAGAAGGCTAGATCGATCCACAAACATCGGCATGAACAAGTTGAAGAAGCGCACTTGCTCTTGCTTCTTTTGGAAAGCTATTTTGAAATTATTTGCCAACAAGACACCCTTCGCAAAGTTAATCTAATTGATCAATAGGTGAAAAGCCCTTCACAACCTCTGTCTGAGCCAACAACTTCAATCCTCCAAAATTTACATCCCCAAGCTTCAAGTGCCAAAGCCAAGAAGGATCTTTCACACACGCTTTCAGACACTTGGCCACATCAGTTTGAATATCAAGCAAAAATGTCCTATTGCTTGTCATAGGCACTTTCACAATTAAATTCTTCTTCTCATCTCTTTGTAAAAGACTACAACTTTTCATTTCAATCTCAGCCTTTTTCCAAGAGTTGGCCAAAACTCAAAATATTGATTTTCATACTCGAAACATAATAAACACTAGACATAAAATTGATGGCTCCCATTTTCAAATGAATTAGAATTGTACCTTTTCCATTGATGGAAATTTTTGACAAATCTCCAAAAGTGACATTCCTGCTCACCAATTCATCAAGCTCCACGAACTTACATTTATCTCTACACATACGATTACTTGCCACATTATCCAGATACCACAAATTTGTCTTGCAAGTATCTTCTCCTTTGTAGGCTAGCAACAACGTGGGCTTTGCTTCCTCCTTCTCAACTTGATTAACCTTCTCTTATACATTGCTAGAACTCCAACACTCCGAAGTATAATGGCCAAAATTTTGACAATTGAAACATCAAATTTTGGACTTGTCATATTGCCTTCCATTCTACCTTAAGTAATTTTCTCTACAATGGCCTCTTAAGGATTGACCTCTTTCTTCACAGTTAGCATTTTGATTATATTGTCCACCTGAGCCTCTTCCTCTTCCTCTTCTTCCTCTACTTTGAAAACATTCGCGTCCTCTTCCTCGTTGACTTTTATCACAATTTTATTCCTTCACAGAGAGCTTTGTGGCTACAACATGCTCAATAGGTTCTTCCTTTTTCTTCTTAACTCTGTTTTTCATGGGCTTGGAGAGAGCCCATGAGTTGATCAACTGTCATCGTCTCCAAATCTTTCGACTCTTGTATAGCCACCACAATATAATTGAACTTCAAGTGCAACGAGTGAAAGAATATATCTTCTCAATCACTCGAAAGTCCTCCATTTTTTCTTTATACCTCCTCATTTGATTCACAATGACCAACACCCTCGAAAAAAATCCGCAATTGCCTCAAATTCTTGCATACATAGTACTGCGAACTCTCCTCGTAGCGTCTGAAGGTACACCTTCTTCCCTTTATCATCTCCTTGATAGGAGTTCTGAAGGATCTCCCATGCTTACTTGGAAGTAGTGGCATTAGCCATTTTCTTGAACATGGCTTCACCCAAACATTGATGGATGAGTTTGAGAGCTTGTTGGTCCTTCTTCTGCAGATTATCCCTTTGAGTGGGACTCAATGAAGCTTCATCTCTCGACTCGTCATAGCCTTTCTCTACAATCTTCACGCATCTTGGGATCCAAGCAAAGCCTTCATACGGATGCAAGCAAAGCCTTCGTATTGGTCAAATGTGGAAATTTGAAATGAAAACGTTGAGTTGGCCATCTTCTGAATCAAGAAACCGTAGCTCAAATGCCACTTTGTTGGGGAAAAGATAAGAAATTCTATTGTAAAAGGAAGAGTGGAGAGATACTATTTCTAAAAATTTCTCTAACTTTATTTCTTCTCAATGGTTTACTTTGTGTCAATGCATATATGAGTATTTATAGGCTTATAGATACACCCAGCATTAACTCTAAATACATGAACTGCAACTACATGAATACCCAAGTACATGAATTCCCTAAATACATGTTTTACTACTTTCAAGATGAACCTACATTCTAGTTCATGAATCTCCCAATAGACACAACACTTCATTACATTAAAGTTTATTATTCAATAGCTTGCAACAGAAGTGAAGAACACGAGTTTTGTAGTTTTGACATCTAAGCCACATGTGCTTTTAGCATTAGGCCGCCACCATATATAGCTGTATGAGTAGTTGGTTGTTATGTTTTTGGTCCTTGTGTTTTGTTAACAATCAAGCGTACCTTTTTCAAATGAGCTTAAAGCTGGGTAAAACAGGAGACTTAGAGATGAAAACACCTCCAAAGTGCTCTGTCAAGACACAGCTTATCATATCTTGATCTCCACCTCAATTGAAGTATCATGATAAGAAACGGATGCGCTGAGATATTATTGGTAGGAGTCTCATTCCTTCAGCATTTTCCCTATAGAGACTCACACCTACATACTTTACAAGAAATAGGCATTGTAAATATTCCATAAAACCACAAGGAGTTAATTTGCTCTACCATTAACCAAATCATTTTTTTGTAGCAATAATTAAGGGGTTATAGCTTCATCTATATATATATATATTTTCCATGTAACTTGCTCCATCTATAATTTTGGAAGTGCGTACAGTTGTTAAATCGTTTCTTCAAGAAAAAAGAAAAGTAGGGTGATCCTTCGATATAAAACTAGAAACACAACTCGTACAAATAGAGTTTCGAAAATATGATTAAAAATTGAATTCTCCTTGTTAAATTTTTTCAAAATAATATTATCTATAGATAGTATTTTGAGAGTGAGAATGTCATGTCCCTCGTGCTCAGATTAGTCTCTAAGCTCTCTTTGTAGTAACAAAGATGCATATATGGCGAGATTACGGTACGTCCTTATCCTATGGGTCTCAAGAATGTGGTAATATCCTTGGAGTGTATAAAGATTACTATAAAGTAAAGAAAACCAATGGAAGACTTTATAAAATATATTCAGAAGTAACAAGGTGAAAATGGAAGTCAAGTTAGAATAAAAAAGATATACTAACAAACAGACAAGTCATAATCAGAAAACAAGACTCAAGAAAAACAAAACAAAAGAAAAACAAACCAAACTGCTAGGGTTAGGGATTAGGGGATACAACTCATAGACTAACATAAGTAAGCCTATAGTGAAATCTCTAACCCTATTGATCGAAAACATATACAAGCACACCAAACAAACAAATGAAAACATGAAACAACAACATCATTCAAGAGAATCTTCATCCGAGGAAACATTGAGGTTAATCCAGTCTATGTGGTTGTGGTTCGCTCCCATGGGACATTTCTCTAGTGGAAACTCCCACGACAGATGAGGTAGGGCTGGGAGTCCACGATCACTTCTAGGCAATTAGCTACTAGTGCTCGAATGTGGATGACCAGGACATGGGAAATGAATGAGTCGAATATCAGCATTATCTGTCGTAGTGAAATAAATGTGGACAGACAAAGGGGTGAGTCTAAAGAACTTAGTAAAAGGGGGATGGGAGCATGCCATGACAACCTTACAAACAGTACATATATGTTCAATAAGGAATTCATAAGTTAATGAGATTACAAGTGCCATAATATGCAGTATGCAGTATATAGTATATAGGATGCAGTAAGCAGCATGCAACATCTTAAATGCAGTATGCAACATGCAATATGTAGAATGCAGTATGCAATGTAATGCTTATGTCCGTTTTTAATGCACCTTATCTTTCCTTTACAAATCCACTGTTTCACCCCCAGAAGTTGTGTTGTGTGTCCAATCTCTGCTGCACTTTAGGACAGTCCTAGGCATTCTGTTTTCCTAGGACAATGGGTAAAAGCCCATTTTGCCTTCTACCCTGGGGCCATGCACTACCCGGTAGTGATGGCTGCATTCCCGAGTGCTCGATACCGTCACCATATATAAACTTTTTCATTGGAGTTATATCCTTTATACCATTTAATGCAAACGTCATGCAATGTCCTGCAAATGCAAAGAGAATATAAAAAAACATCGATATGTATTTGTCAAAAAAATATGTCCTTACCTTGAATCATGAAAAACATCACAGGTAAACATTCCATAAGATAATTTCATTTTCCTAAATCACTTAGCAATTTTATCTCCATATCTTGTATTTATTTCAAAAATAAGTACCATTAATCAAACTGAAATACTCAGCCAAATAAGCAAGCAATTAAATTTAAAATTTTACCTTAATCAAACACAAGCCAAAAATCTAGGTTTACTAATTCAAGTCCAATAGAGACTTGAACTTGGGCTTGCTGGCAAATCCATTTTCAAACAAGGTCAGTAGCTACAGAAAGCTAATTGGGCCAGCTCAAAATAAGGAAATGAGGCCCAAAGCCTTTGGTCAACTAAAGTAAGCTTTTTGGGTCCAAAAGGGGACCTAACATTGGGCTCCACTTACAAAGCCCAAAGCTTAGCCAAAACACAAGAATTTCAGTCCATAAAAACAGTACAAGAGTTAGAATATAGGTCCAGTTCGTATGGGCAATAAACAGACCCGTTTTTGTGAAAAAGCTAGTTTGTGACTATAAATTCAAAAATTCATAACTTATTCATCCTATCTCTAAATGACTCGAAATTTTAACTGGAAGATTCTAAGGGTGTCTAGTATAATACCTCAAAATTTCATATCAATAAAGAGTCGTTTACTATATAAGAAAAATCACTAAGTGTACTGTTATCAAAAATTAAGCTAAACTAGACTAGGTTTTAACCTAATTAATCATTTATATATATATATATATATATATATGTCTCTTTTTCCACGTAAAACATTGCATGAAACCTCTCCTATATGTTTTTAATACCTCTTAATCATCTAGAAACCATGCCACGCAAAATAATTACTCAAAATTTACCTTAAAATTCATCAAAGGGGCAAAATGACCTAATCTTCACAATATCTTCTAATCTTCAAAATTCTATTGCATCTAACCAACCTAATCCCTTATCTAACTCATGAACATCCTAACAGAAAGTCCCAGATCACTATATGGCTTATTGCTAGCCTAAAAGATAGAGATGCTATTAACATGACTAACATGCAAACTAACCCCTTACCTCTTGATTCTCTTTGACCTCTTGATGATCTCTTGAGTATCAAAAACCTCCATTAAGTTCACTGTTAGTATCAATAACCAAGATAAGAACCTTTAAACACCAGAGCTCAAGATACCTCAACCTGTTTGCAATTTTTTTTTCCAAAAATTCTTCTTCTTCTTCTCTCTAGGTGGCACGGCTCCTTTCTCACCTCCTTTCTCCTATTTCTCCTCATTTCTCCAGCTCTCTCTCACTCTCTCTTTTTCTAAGAAATGGATGGATGAAAGTGTGAAGAATTACTTCACCAATGGCTCCTATTTATCCTACCACTAACTAGGGTTAGTTTAGGCTTTCCTAGGGTTAAGTAGGTGTCTAGGCTTAGCTTAGGTAGTCTACTCAAGCATTAGAAGGTGATTAGGCAGCAAGGGAGGCAGCTAACGATTGCAATGCTGACTAATCATTGCTCTTTGATTACAAAAATTTCTATGGGCACTAAACTAGGGGCTGGCCTGTTTTCTGACTTCAAAATAGGTGGGCTGGGCTTTGAAAAAGGGCTAGGCAGAATTGGGCTTGAGAGAGGTCCATTGGGTTTTGTTTTCAAGCCTATATGTAATAACCAAATTTCTAGGCCTATTTTAGCTAATTAAAAGAAATAATTCTAAAAAATATTCCTAAGATGCACTACTACCTTAGAACATGTCCTATTGGCTTAGTAATTAAGGGAGTAATGCAAATCAAGCAAAAAAATTGAAGAGAAAATAAGGTTTTATAAGAAAATAGGGCTAAAACATGTATTAGGGGTATTTTAGTATTTTCAGCAATAAAATATACTATTTAAAAATATTTAAGGTGCTGAAATGAGTAAAATAAGTAATTAAATCAAAGAGCTTAAAAAGATAAGAAAGAGATATTTTTCTCATAATTTTTGGATATTGAAAACTATTTTTAGGGATTTTTCCCCATTTAAAAACTAATAAAATAATTAAATCCTAAAAATAGTAATATAAATACTACTTATTATAATTAATTTAAAAAATTAGGATAAGTAAGAATACTTAGAGGGTCGGGGTATTACAAAGAAACTTTATGGAAAGTATTTTGGGGATAGTTCACATGGAAAATCTCAAAAAGTGAGAAGACATTAATGTCACAAGCATTTGCATTAGTGCAAAGTGTGGTGAAATTGTTGCACCAAGCCCACGTGACATGTGGCGCTAGTGGTGCATATGAGGCGCACTTGGCACGAATTACATCAGAGCAAGGATCTGAGCCATACATCGAATCGTAACTTTAGTTAAGATCCAACGGTTGGATTGACTGATCAATGCAGTTACTTGACCAAATCATGGTTAATTAATGTGAACCACATTTTCTTCTTCGTTAACTATGCAACGCAGTTTGAACAAGTTGCACAAATTGATGGGGACAAATATCCTTTGAGGAAAGCAACGTTGTTGTACCTTAGGAGCAATTCTTCAAATCTTCAACAATCTTTCTGCCAATTTAAACGAGTAATTGGAAAAACCAATTAAAATTTGGTTTAAATAGTTCAGTAGTACTTGAGGTATGACCTAATTCCAAACTAGTCCTTAGGATTTATTTCATCCTAAACTAGTCATTGGGTAATTCATCATGTCCTAAAATGAACATTTTGTCAACACGGTCGGTCCTATTAATGGAATAAATCACATGTGGCTAAGAGGGACCTATTAACACCAATCAAAGCAGCCATGTATCCCCAAATCACTCAAATTGCTAGGTTAGACCATTAGTTGTTAATTTAAAATCTGCATCAAATTGTCTACGTCATCTGGACCTAAAATGTCATACTAAACAAGTCTTTTGTGAAGGCAACGCATCCCCAAGTGACTTGAGGTCACGTGATTGCTTGAGATTTGTGGTGATTTGTCCCTATTATCCACATAAGATTATCTTGTTAACATGGCCAATCGGGTTGTCAAAGTGACCACTCCGGAACACAAAGGATTTTCTAGGTTCCAATTACTTAAAAAAAACTTAAGGAACAGTTTGGGATCCCACCATACTCTAGTGACTAGTAGACTAATTTAGCTTTAAACTTTACAATCTCCAAAAGTAATTTTTTTATGATTAACAGTAGTCTAAATATATGTGTTTTAGTTTCATAAAAACCTGAAAAACCAATTGTCTCACAAAACTTTCTTTTCAAATAAATTTATTGTAGACACTACGAGAAATTTAGTTTTAGGTGACAAAATTTTGGTGTCAAACCAAATTTTGTCACCTAAAGTGAACTTTCTATGACAAAATATTAATTTCGTCACCCAAAACCATCCAGGAACGCCAAAACCATCGGACCGGCCAAAAACCCGTTCGTACGTATTTCTGTGTGACGACATACACGCGTTGCGAATGAGTGACGATAAAAATCGTCACAAAAAAATGACCTTCCGGACGAAATAGAAACCCGTTCGGACTCGCTGTAGGGTGACAAATTCCAAATCGTCGTAACTGAGTGACAATTAGAATTATCACAATTTTTACACTCTCGTCCGGACTTGTTTATATAACGTCCGAACGTACATCACCTAACGTATAATAATCGTCAGGATAGAGTGACAAATTAAAAATCATCATGAACACTCTATTCAGTACGGACGTTGTCAACAGCGTTCTAACAAATAAATAACCACGTCCGGACGGGACAAAAAAGGTCCGCACAATTATAAATGCTTCTTCCGCGAATTGTGTGGTTCCAAGTTGCAAAACTTCAAACCCGTGACATCGATACCGTCTGGACCCATAAATAGCGTCCGGACTGTATAAGTTCTAGAACCTTTTCGAATCGGGCATTTTAATGACGTTAAATTTGATAGGGCCACGTGTGAATATAACCACTGAGAAGCGTTCGAACTTGAATCTATAGAGTTCGGACGGGTACTGGGCACATTAAAACCGCCAGACTTTGTCAAAATCACAAACTCACTCACTTCTCTCAAACTCTTCTCTCAAACGTTTTCACTATCCATTTGAGATCTCTCAAGGAACTTCAGGTAAAACTTCCTTTATGAATTTGCTTCTCAATTTCATGCATTTCGATTAAATACCGTCCCTTGTTTAGTTTGTTGTGTTGTTTGTGTCTATCAAATTAGGTTGTTTTGCTGGTGTTCATCGAAACACGTTCGGACGTCTTTTTACACCGTCCGAAAGTTTTCTTAAACGTTCGGACGTTATGTCATTTTATGTTCGGACACTCTAAAATGTAAACGACACAGTTTGATGTTCGTGCGAACGGTTTATGCTGATGTTCGGACGGTTTTTGCTAGGTTCACCATGGAACGCTCTAGGAGAAGTATCACCAATGTCGAGGGACAAACAGAGCGACCAGCTTGGGCAGATGCCTATTTAGCGGAGTTAAACGAAAGTATTCGGCGATAGTGCAGCTGACACATTCGTTGTGCATGGAGCTCCAATGTCGCTTGACCGGTCTGGAGACCAAACTTGCTCTAATAGATAGGGCTATAATGGAAGAGCTGAATATTATGCGGATGGAAATAATAAGGATTAGAGAACAATTGTCTCAATTGTTTCAGTTTGTCCACACCGTTCCGGTACAACTGCAGACACTCGTCAGACGGGTGGATAATATGGAGGAGCATTTGGCGCATGTTCGTGATGCCCTTGGACAAGATTTGGGCGAGCCAGAGGCAGCTCGTGATTTGGACTAGTCTTCTGTTTATGCTTTATCACTATTATTTATTTATCCTTTGAAGGACCATTTCCAGCTTGTACTAGACATTATGATTGTGTTTTTCGTTCGGTATTTGGATTATTTTTTATATTTTATATTAATTATGTTTTTTCACTAGATTAAATTTATTACAATTTAAACGGATAATTAGTAAAATTAAATGGGTGATTACACTAACGGAACGGTTAGTGTAATTAGATTATAAAGGTTAGAGTAATTAGCTTGCAATTACAATTAAATTGGTGATTAGTTATAATGGATATTTAAGTATAAAAGTATGCCTAACTATATATATATATATATTTTTTTTTATGTATTCAAAATAAATAAATTAAGTTAAATATTTGTGCCAAAATACATTGCGTTAAATTGAATGAAATAAATTAAATTATTTACGTAAATTAAATCATTTAAATAAATTAGGTTTTGTGAAGTAAAGTAAATTTAGTGAATTTAACATGCAAAATAAATTTGCTAGACATTCGGACGGTGTCTAAGAGAGTCCGGACTCCCATATCATAATTGAGAGTAAATGAGGTAGGCATTGGAATGGTTTAGTCACTGTCCGGACTTTCCTGAAACCGTCGCATGGCGTACGTTATATGAAAGTTGAAAACGGCTGTCACGTCCGCACGAGTTATAGATGTCCGGACGATATTCGCCGTTTATTCAGCCAAACGTGCGCTTCCACGTCGCATAAATTTAGTGGAACGACGTTCGCACGCCGTGATAAAACGTCCGGATGTGTTTATCACGGCGTGTCGTTCCACTGAATTTACGCGTTTATTGTGCCGAACGGTTTTAAACGGTTTAAATTTTGGCATTTAATACAAAGTACGTTGATTGGGCCACGTGTGCAGAAAAGAGTCGGACGGCATGTTTGGTGTCCGGACGCTGGCAACGTATTTTCATAAGTCGACAGTTCGTCATTTTCACAAATACCGAACCGTTTCTCCTTAAAAAATCTCTCAAAACTCAAGTTTTTTCTTCACAAATCTTGACGAAATATCACTCTTTCGTGGATCTAATCACATCTAGGTATATTTTGCTTACTTTTAACAAGATTTTAATAGTAAAAATTTCATTTTTTTTATAGTTTTACGTATAGAATTTCAATTCCATTTTTTGCATAGTACATTGTGTTTTTTAATTGATTTTTACGTAGAAATTGATTGTGTTAAGTGTTAGGTTTGTTTTAAGTGTATTAGTTTGTGTTTTGGTTGTATTTTTGGGCGTGTGGGGAGGGGAGGGACGCTGCCATGGCTGAGTTAACTCCGTTGTCCTCCAGAAAGCGTCCTGGACACTTTATTTAGTTGTCTGGACGCGTTCTTTATGGGGTGTTTGTTTGCCAAAATTTTGGAGAATATTCTCGAAATTTTGAGAATCTTTACTTTATTGAGATTTATTGGGGTTTGTGAAAAGTGAAGTGTGTATGTGTAAAAGTTAAAAATTTTGGAGTGTGTTTGTTTTGTTGGAAATTTTCCAAAATATTCCTTAGTTGTTCGGACACGTTATTTAGCCGTTCAGACTCGGTGGTATACGTTGTCGTTTTGATTGTGTTAACTCTTGTCGTTTTGATTGTGTCCGGACACTTTTTCAATGCAGTCTGGACGATTTAATGTTAAATTTAAATAATTTTTTATCTGCTTGAAGTTCGGACGGATATCCAAAGCTGTTCGGACGGTTATCCAACCGTGTGTACATTGTTTGGACGGATATTCAACCGTTCAAAATATGTCCGAACGGTTATCCAAAGTTGTTCGGACGCTGTTATTTTGGTTCAGACGTATCTCTAACCGTGCGATCGATGTCTTATACAGATTCTGAAAAAATGAGTAAGCGTGCACGTACCAGTAGCCAGGCTGATGACGAGCAATCTTCGCTCAAACTTTAACGGCGGAGTAGCATACAACGATCATTATGTCTCGCTCGATTGTTGTCGAGTGGGATATCAAGTTGGTAGACTTTAACAATCTCACATTTGAGGGTCGGACGCTTTCGGAGGTGGTGGAGGGGTTAGGTTGGCTTCCGTTAATCCACAGGACCGGCTATGCATCAAAGAATATGGTGTGGGAGTTTTATTGCTCTATATTACGGGCGAGGGACCTCGAGGAGCCTAGTATGGAGCTCACTGTCCGTAACGTTCCGATCATATTCTCGCCTGACGAGCTGGTGAATTCTTGGGGTACGAGAGAGATTTGACGGCGTTCCCAAACCTGCCAATGAGCGAGGAGGGCCGGCCTACTAAGGCCGAGGTATTCCGGACCATGCTGGGCGATGATACAACGATTTTGGAGGGATCCTTTATGGTACACGGGCAGCTGCTTCCTTTTTGGCGGATCATGCATCTGATCCTATGCTCCTCCATCGACCCGAAGAAGCACACCACAGAGCTGTCTTATAGTCGGGCCGAGTTCCTGTACTGGCAGTTGTACGGGGGCTACCTGTTGATATAGCATCATACATCTACCTGTCCATTCGTGCAGAGGCCTTGAAGACTGATGCTACGATTTCATTGCCGCATGGGATTCTTCTGACCCAATTCCTGCACGCCATGATGGTACCTGGAATGGTGACGAGCCGAGGGCGCTTCCACTTGGGTCGATCAACAAGACAACGCTCTCCAAATCGATTGCCCAGACACGCTAAGCGCTGCAAGCTGCTCGGGTTGCTAGAGTAAGATGACAGGAGCAGCCTAAGGAGGCAGAGCTCGACTCAGGGACTTGGGGCACAACGGCCGGGTTGGATGGACGATATGATGACGGAGCTGTCTCAGGGGATGGAATCGGTCTTGCAGCCCACCCATTGCATGGTCAGTGATATCAGTCGTCGTCTGACGGCTTTGGAGCAGAAGGTCGCCGACATGGACGTTGGGTGGAAGAAGGAGGTCGCTGCGCTTAAAGAGGTTCTTGGCAAAAGAGCGTGGAGAGCGTGACTGAGTGCTGATAGAGGAGCACCTTCGTCACGTTCTAAAACTCACGGATGATGATGATGAGAGTAGTCAACATTTATTTACTTTTATTGTCACGTTTATTTTTTTATTATGTTTTGAGGACATTTACTTTTATATTATGTTTTGTGGACATGTATTGATTTTATTTGATGTTTTTGTTCATATTATGTTTTGACGATACTTGATATATTTATGTCGTCTCAGTTATGTTATTTGTATTTATTAGAACTTAATACAATATGTTAATTAATGTTACATTTCTAATTTCGGTACACTCATTCAAAAAAATATTGATATTAGAACTTAATCCACTTAAGATTATTTACATTATTAACTAACTTTGGTTATTTCAAAACTTGCTAATAAAGTTAATTAAAAAACGAAAAAATATATATCAAAATCATCCAAAACCGTTTGGACATTAATGTCTCCATCTGGGTTGTTTAATGTAAGCTCGAACGGTGTCGTATTATACAAAACAAACCGTCCGAACACTTTTTTATACGGTCGGGACGCATAAAAATTGAATATCGTTTGGACTCTTTGTTATAACGTCCAGACGTGGTTGTTTATTATCACATGCTATCGTCTTGGTATTTCCTAAACAGTCTGGTGTGATGTAAGGGAGTGTTTGGACGGTATCTATACAGTTCGAACGTCTATGTTAATGAGCGTACGCTGTCGTTTGAGAATTACTAAAACGGTGTGTTGAACTGTAAGACGGAGTTCGGATGGGAAAATCGAGGTGCGGACGCTTATGAAATTTTGGCGGCATGAATTCCTTCGAAAACTAATACACGTATGCGTCCGAACTTGCTTTGATGTGTCCGAACGGTATTCAAGCGTATGAAAGTGACAGAATCGCAAACAATGGAGAAAAAACGGAAAAACAAAGTAAACGAGAGATTTGAGAACGAGGAGAAGCGGAGAGCTGATTTTGGGCGTCCAATCTGTTTGAAGAGGGTGTGAAAGGAGCATCTCTTTTAGAATTTTAAATTGGATTGTATTTGAGGTTAGTGGTTTTTAAATTTAATTGCTTTGCGATGAAAAGCATGTATTTTAATATATGAAAGCATGTGTTTTTCGAAATTTTAGAGTCTAAAATGATAGTAGTGGAGTTTGGGGTTAGTTGTGATGTGTTTATATTGAAGTGTTTGTGATTTGGGTTGATTTTGATAAGATTTTGGGCTGAAAATAGAGTCTGTGCGTTGAAGAACTGTCTTGTTCGACAATCGCAGTCCGGACGGTTGATGTACCGTCCGGACTCTATTTTTCGTTCGGACGTGTTTATGTATGGTTCGAACGGTTATGTTACATAATTTTGAGCAACATGTGTCATTGTGTTATTGTGTCTATTTTGAGCGTGTCTATTTTAAATTTATTTTGAGCAACATGTGTCATTGTGTTAATTGTTTCTCTAATATTGATTTATTTGGTTACAGGACGACGTCATGCTAGCGGGAGGGAAACGTCTTCGGTGCGATTCATCAGCTTGAGCTGAGAGTAGTCCCGGTACACTAGCAATGTCGGGTCCTTCAGTTAGGGATAGAAATGAATTACCGTCTTCTAACACAGCTAGTCCAATAGGCACCCAAAGTAGTTATGCGTGTAAGCATCTTAACCCGTCAATTGAAATTAAATACTATGACTTTTAAATTTATATGCTTAACTGAATTTTAAATTTTTTGTTCTTTATTTGTAGCGATGTCTGGAATCAGACATGTTCGAGGTAGTACACGTGGGATTGCCTTACTCAAGGCTCGCACCGAGGAAAACTGACTGTCCATATCCCTGATGGACGTACGGGCGGTGATGACAAGGCGTCCTCAATGCTCTCAAGTCATATTGGTGCGCTCGTTCGACAACATATCTCATTTGATTCAAGTAAGTGGAAGGAGGTCCTCGAAGGAGTTAAATTGTATGTGATGAACTGAGTGTTGGTAAGTATAATTTTTTAAAATTTAATTATTTAAACTTTTTTGCGTTTCTAACTTCTATATATGTTAAGGATGACTTCCAACTAGATTACGACTGAGCTGAGGATTGGTTCACTGTGACGTCTACGATGAACACAGCGTACAGGACGCACAAAAATAGAATGTTCCAACATTACTCGGTGTTCAATTCCAAAGAAGAGGCGTTAGAACACCCGTATCCCGAGATGAACAAGGAAGAATGGACTCATGTTTGTGATTTATTCACGAGTGAGGAATTTCAGGTTAAACATTTTTATTCCGTACTGAACGTTTATTTTATTTTATTATTAATTGTGGTAACAACTGTAAATGTACAATGCAGAGGAGGAGTGCAATCAACAAGGAGAATAGAGCTAAGCTGAAGATTGTACACACATCGGGAGCAAGGTCTTTCCAACGCACGAGAGCGTTGTTAGTAAGTAATAAATTTAAATATAAATTTTTATTATTTAAATAAATAATTTAGGTATTTTAATATTCGCATTTTATATTTCTTTTGGTGTACAGAAAAATCCAGAATCTGATGAGATTAGTGCTGCGTTGCTTTATAAAAAGACGCATACTAATAAGGATGGCATGTGGACATCAGAAGATGCACGAGAAAATTTTGTAAGTTGTAACATTAGATTTAATGATGCATTCGTGTGTGTTTATGTTTCATATGTGCTAGTTTTTATTTTATTTTCTAATTTTGTAGGAAAAAATGGAAGTGTTACAGTTGCAGTACGAGTCAGAGGGAAAGTCATACACTGAAGTGGAGATCTTCGCTGAGGTGTTGGGGACGAAAGCGGGTTACGTGCGAGGTTTAGGCTGTTCAGTACGGTCTGTTGGATCATCTTCATCAGTATCATTCGTTGATTTGTCCCGGAAGTTGGAGGAGGCCAGATTACAGATTGAAGAGATGAGGGCTAGACAGTTGGAATATGAAGCACTTCTTATCAAAAGGTCAGATATGGAGCAGACGATGCTAGAGCATCTATAGATGATGGAGGAGCAGCAACGGAAGAAAGATGAAGAGCTGATGTAGATGATGGTAGAGCAGCAACGAAAAAAATACGAAGAGCACCGAAAGATGATGGAGGAGCAGCAAAGGACCCTAGTGGAACAACAAGAACGGAGGATGCAACTAATGGCGGAGCAGATGCGTGAGCAGTTGGTGGAGCAGATCAGACAGCTGCAATCTCGTTCGACACCCAAACGAAAATTTGGGTAGATTTATATATTTTACTACTTTCTTAGCATTTATCGATTACCTATTGTATTTACTTTTAATAACGATTGCATATTTATAGATATTTTATTATTTAATGAGCATTGAATATCTTTTTATTTGTAAAATATTTTTAAAATTTTAATAAAATTATTTGACATAATAAGAAAAACGTTCAAACGGTATGAGTGAAAGTCCGAATGGTTAGTTGGCGTTGATAACGTGCACACACTTAAAATTCCTTCCGCACACATCGCGTCAAATTAGTCCGTCCGAATGGTTGTTTTCGCGTGCAAACGATCTTTTCATCTAGCAAACGTGCGCTCGCTAAAACTACACGTTCGAACGTGTTCAACAGAACAAGCATCCGAATGTAATGCGTCATAGTTCGAACGGATTTGGAGGATGACAAATAAAAATTTCGTCATAAATGAAACAATGGTGTGGATGTCTTTATGAGAGCGTCCGGAGGGAAACTCTGTACGTGCGCACGGTGTTGTATATCCGTGCGCACGGTTGTACATGACGAAATTCATTTCGTCACCCAGGAAGAACCGTTCTCATTAACCGTCCGAACATATTTAGATTACGTTCGCACAGCTCATGCGAACGGTTGAATTGTTCTGCGCATGACGATTTTCAATTTCGTCGCTATGGAAAAACACCGTTCGGACGGTGTAGAAAACGTCCGAATGGTTTCGAGCGACAGAACATCAAAATCGTCACCCAAAACTTTGGCTGACGAGCTTTAGGTGACAAATCGAGTGACAACTCAGTTTTGTCACCCAAAACATTAGGTGACGAATTTTGTACTTTAGGTGACAAATTTTTTTGTCACCCAAAGTCTTTTTCTTGTAGTGAGACTTCAAAACTTTGATAATTAACAAAAAAAATCACATTTTAATCATTCCCGGTTTTCCAAGCATATCTTCCAGGGATTGAAACTAAGTTCAATTGGAGAGAACGAAATAACTCTAAATAGACCAAGCCAACATGCAGCAGTACCTTAGGCGTGCTTGTCCAGAATGTTCATCCTAAAGGAGCATGTCGGGGATATGATATAGATTGTAAATAGGCCATAAATGCACAATGGTATGTACTTACTGCAAGGAGGTCAAGCCATATATAGAGTACTCATTTGGTTCCTTTATGACTTTATTTGTGCTCTTTATTTTATAATATTAATATTAACACATATATCACGGAATTTTACAGTGAGCATTTTTCTGAGTTAAGCACCAACAACGCTATTGATAAAACTTGTAACCATGAGAAGGAATTTTCAAAGTGATTTCTGATCCAAGTAGGCGGATCGTCTTATTATATATCTAAAGAATGCCACATTTGTGTAATTTTTCTCTATTGTTCTATATATTTGTGCTCATATTGTAGCTTAAAAAATTACATAGTTGCACTTACTCACGTGAAATTGATAATATATATGCCCTTGTACGTGGTCTGGAACTAAGGGCATCCCAATTTTCAGCGTGCATTGTCAATGGGAGTAGATATTATACAGCTGAACGGGAAGTCCGTAGAAAGTCACAGAATTGTGGTGTTGTAGTTCCAAGAGATCACCTTGGCTAGGCAATTAGGTACTACAGTGTAGTTGTGGACATTTTTGCACTTCGCTACTTACTTAACAATGAGGTAGGGGAAATGAAAATTTTATAAACATAACCAAGATTAAGAAAATGTAGTGAGTAATACCAAACTGAAAACAATAGTTATAACAAAATATTTCAGGCTAAGCAACGTAGTGAAATTATCAATAGTCACATAGACTCCAATGGTCACAAAGACCACAATGGTCACACAGACCACAATGGTCACAAAGACCCTAATGGTCGCAAAGACCACAACAGTCACAAGCGCGATGATAGCTTGGTAGTATGCTCACAATACAAATTTCACAAAATAGGCCAACCATTTCAAATGAGTTCGTGAAATCTCATTTTTACCAAAATTTGTTCAGTTCCCTAACGCATCAAAATATTTTAAAATACAGTGCACGTTTAAAATCCAACATTTTCAAAATCATAGAATTCACAATGACTCATCCAAACCAATTTCGATTTGTAAAAGAAATATTTAACAATTGTGCACTTATTTTCCATAACATAATAATTTCATAAAAATCTCATTGAAAGATCATTTACCTCAAACGCTTAACCCGAAGCTTAAAGTTCCTCAAAAGATTACTGAACAATCAATCATAATCTAAATAAATTTAAATATCATTCATCAATACCAACATGGAGTTTGAATCATTCTATAAGACTCTAAAATAATTAAACTACTACGTTAGCTAAAGCATCTCCTTAGGAACACTCTTAACCCTAGAAACCATCACATAATCCACATTGTAAAATCTGAATAGCCCTTAATACACCATCTTTGCACCTTCAACCACACATATCTCCATTATAAACTAAATGATAAAATTTCAGCAACACGCATCTCTATTAGACACAAAGGGCTTGTTTGGAAATGGGTTTTTGTTTAACTTTTGGGTTTAACTTTCAAATTTCAAATTTCAAATTTTTTTATTTAAATATCATTCATCAGTACCAACATGGAGTTCGAATCATTCTATACAATTCTAAAATAATTAAACTCTATATTATCTAAAGCATCTTCT
Organism: Morella rubra; assembly: GCA_003952965.2. Taxonomy (NCBI): domain Eukaryota; kingdom Viridiplantae; phylum Streptophyta; class Magnoliopsida; order Fagales; family Myricaceae; genus Morella; species Morella rubra. The sequence goes on from CM025852.1 coordinate 11,899,473, forward strand.
TAGGAACCCTCTTAGCCATAGAAACTATCACATAATCCACATTATGAAATCTGAATAACCCTTAATACACCATCTTTGCACCTTAAACCACACATATCTCCATTATAAACTAAATGGTAAAATTCCAGCAACACGCATCTTTATCAGACACAAAGGGCTTGTTTAGAAATGGGCTGTGGTTTTGGTTTTTGTTTAACTTTTGGGTTTAACTTTCAAATTTTAATTTTTTTATTTAAATATTATTTTGTTGTAAGGGTTTGTTTGGTTGTTTGAGATTTGAAATGATTTATATTTTAATTAAATAAAATAATATTAATTTATAGTTGTTATGATATTCAAAAAAAAAAAAAAAAAAAATGATTTTAAAAAATCAGAAAGATATATAATTCAAAAAATAAGTATAATATAGTTTGATAAATATCAACAATGACAAAAATAGATAAAATATGAAACTAATAAAAAATATTCATAAAAATTAAAAGACAAAGATAAAAATCGTGCAAAATTTATAAAACAAATAAAACTTTACAAAAAAAAAAACAATAAATGAAAAACTGTTGTGACTATTTTAATAATTTTTGTTTTTATTTAAAACAGGATTTATTGTGCTGTCTGAGGTTCACTGGGGCGGAAAAAGGTCGTGGTCCCGTCTTGATCGACCACATGTGCAATATTGACCAGGGAAGGTTTGTGTAGCGTTGGTAATATTTCCGCCCCATTGAATGCCCAACTATGTCCATCCTGTAGGGGATTAATTAATGAAAATGCAGTGCATTTGACATGACAATAATTGTTCCAGTGTCTTGGTATCATCAAAAGAAGGAAGCTTTTCTGGTAGCTCAAAACCTCAGGGTTGTAAACGGAATGTTAGATATAATTTTTGTTCTCCTTTGGAATGGAATACGGGTGCTGTTGATGTGATCTATAAGGTATTTCTGATCGTTAAGAATTAATGACGGAGATGTCAATTGAGCGGATTATTAGATAATGTTGATTGAAATATGCCATGTGTATTCAGTGTGAATTGTATGTCAGGTTTTAATTGTTCATCATGTACCAATTTTTTTGAAATATAGCACTGGTTACCATTTGAAGCTTTATTTAGACAAACCATTAGTAGCCTTTATTATAGTATTGGTTGAGCACGGTATTTAATTTGTTTTATGGTTTGTAGATACTCCATCTAGACTCTAGTTTTGATGGTTTGTAACTATTTTAATAATTTTATTTTATATTTTCTCTATTGTTTTATTTATTACTTTTTGTAATAATTTTGATAATGATTATATTTGCTAATTATTGTCAATTTTTTATTTTTGAAATTTTTAATCAATTTTTTTAATTATTGTTTTTTATTATTTTTGTAAAATTTTATTTGTTTTATAAATTTTGCATGATTTTTATCTATCTTTTAATTTTTATGAATATTTTGTATTAGTTTCATATTTTATCTATTTTTATCATTTTTGATATTTATGAAACTATTTTCTACTTATTTTTTGAATTATATATTTTTCTGATTTTTTTAAAATCATTTTCATAATAACTATATATTAATATTATTTAATTTAATTTAAATATAAATCATTTCAAATCTTAAACAACCAAACAAACTCTTATAACAAAACAATATTTAAATCAACAAATTTGAAAGTTGAAAGTTGAACTCAAAAGTTAAACCAAAACCAAAACCACAACCCACTTCCAAAAAATCTCAAAATCCGGAATCCAAACTTCATCATAGATAGAGACTTGAAGAAGAGAAAATATTCACCAAATGCGTCGACGAAAACACAGAAGAATCGCTTAGCCTTTGAAGATTGGTTCTCCAAGGTTATCTCCAAAACTTACCTAGCCCCTGCGAATCACGTCTCCAAAAGCTAGAGAGAGAGAGCTTCAAAAAAGGGAGGTAGAGAGAGAGAGAGAGCACAACCTAAGAGGCGATTCTCGAAAAATAATGGTAGAGATACATCTTTTATCTTGACTAAGGTTTCCTAGATTTGAATAGAACGAGATCTTTAGGCGAAAATGGTGAAGAGATAGAAGTTTTAAAAGGAAAATTGAAGATATAAAATCGACGGCAAAACCATCTGAAAGAAAAAAAAAAGTTCTTTTTGCATTAAGGAGAAGAAGGTTTGCAGAAGGGAATTGCCACTTATCAAAATGCACAGCTTTAGTTTTTTTTTTTTTTTAAGGGGGGGCGAATATTACTGTAATATTAACATTCAGGATGATTTTTACCTGGATTACCAACGTCCTGTGGTCATCCAGATGGTTCAGGCAACAATGGTAACTATTTACCAACAATATAAGTGTCGTCTCCACAAGTGTTATGCGAAGTGGGATACCAAAGACAATGATGTGAACCTCGCCAAGAATAACGAGACCCAACAACGAAAGGAAACCCAAGATCGTTCTAGGACTGATTCGAATGAAGACCTCGACCTGTTGTTTAGGAAAACAAGAACCTCATTATAAGGAAGACGCCACAAACGGTGATGAAAATTCCGTTTGATAAGTCAAGTTGAACGCCACGGGAAATCCCGATAAGTTCGAGTAGTTCTTCAAAAAACCAAAGAGAATAAATCCTCACAATTTTGATTAATCAATGTCTGCCGAATTACAAAGCAAAAGCTCCTATTTAAAGGGCTAAACATTACAAGGAAAATAACCCTAACATGGAAACCTAATTAAAACCCGAAATAAGATAAGGAAATAATTCCTACACGCCTAAAAACACACAAAGCAATTAAGGAAATAATGCCTTGCTTGCCTAACAAAAGTGTGGACACCTAAAATAAAGAACTAAATATGGAAAAAACTGCTGGACATCCAAAAGAAGCGCAAGCCATAAAAAAGGAATGATTTGGGCGCCTAGAATAGAGATCCTTCTAGAAGAGCCCCAAAAATATTTCTTTCCAACTTGAAGCTTACCCTTGACCGGATTCTTCTAGAACTTGAATCAAGGTGACCATTCTTTGTGGCCCACGTGGATCATGTTCAATGGGCTTCCACGAATTCGCTTGAGCCCATAACTCTGGAATAAGTTCGTTGAGTACATCCTTAAACTTCTTTGTCTGTGCTCTCGTAACCGACCCAATTGGTACTTGAACGAGATCCTTCGAAATGGTGCCTTGATCTCCATCAGAGAAGGCACTGCTACATCCATATCTAGATACATTAGCGAAGCATTAGGCGAAAGTGTGCTATTATTTTTCAGAAAACAAACTAAGCTCAAATTTTTCATAAGCCAGAATTTTTTTTTTTTTTTGAAGAACATTACTCATATCTATGGGGCAAAAATCAGTAAGCCTCCCTCAAGTTTAAAATTATTTTATTCCACCCCATATGTTTCAAAAAACATTTGCCTTCCATTTGATTTGGTCATTAAATTACATGCAAAATGATCGAAATTTCCCTCCAATACTAAATTATTAAAAGTATTAAAAATTTTATTTTAAAAAATGATATATGAATAAAAAGTAAAGTTTTTTAAGTAAAAATTGAATTTGAAGGTTGCATATGATAGTTTTATATTCTTCTCTTTCCAGACTACGTGGGCACTTCTCTGTTAGTTGTCTAACATCAATTGAATTGCAAATACCAATTTTATCGTAAAAGTGTAGCTCGTGGATCTTCATGTTGAAATTAGTACCTTCGGGATTAAAATATTAAAATTTTGAAAAAAAAATTTCATGACACGCGGTAGCCTACGATTGGTGTAGAGATGATGTTTAAAATCCACGTAAGCACCATTTCATCCATAGGCTAACAACAATTGGACAGGGGGTCGACTTGTCTCAAAAACTTACCTCAGGGACCCGATGATTGAAATCAATACCTAATGACTAAAATGTCATAAGTGCAAACCACAGGGACCTGTACAGTAATTAAACATTTTTATGTAAATATGTAAATCATTAAGCCTGTCAAACATCAAAAAAATATTTTCTTAAAATTATTTTAAAAGAATAACCAAACACTGAAAATGAATTTTTTTTTCTTGAAAACGTTTCAATGAAAAGTTTTTTTTACGTAAAACAATAGTCTTACAAGCAAACAAATGGACCCTTATTTTCTAGTGAAGAGTTCAAAGTATATCAATTATTCAATTTGTTATATTTTCATTGTCCGTTTGAATTATATATTTATTTATTTTAAAGAAAAAAATGAAATTAATAAACAACATCATGCACGTTTGACTACCTGCCATACCTCGGGATCGAGATCGTTTCTACACACTTGTGTGAAAATGGTATTGTTATTATTATTTTAAAGAAATTTTATTACTTTATAAAAGAAAATTATTATTGCATACTTAATAACCTTATTTTGAAACAAATAGATCCTGAGATGGGCAAGATTGATCTAACATAGTTGTATAAAAAGAATTATACAAATGCCAAAGGCGAGTGGGTGTTGTACGCTGCAAGAAAATTTTTTATAAGTGTTTATTTCAATAATTAAATGTCAGTTCATTTAATATGCTGTATACTTATTTTTTCCAACTAAAATCATAAATTTGTTACTTTTATTGGTTGGGCACGTGCAAGAAAAGATTTTCAACAAAAGTGTATATTTGAGGGCAAGTCATACACTGAGCTTGAGGTCTACAATAAGGTACAGGAAAGAAAGTTAGATTTGTGTACAGCTTGGGTAGTGCGGTGGTCTGCTACTTCGTTGTCTTTAGCATCAATATCAATTGATATCGGTCACCAGCTAGAGCAACAGGGGTCAAAGATGGAAGAGATGCGAGCCCATACACATGCTAGGGATGAGTACAAAAAAGTAATGACCAAGCAAGCAGAGATGGAAAATCTCTTTCAAGTATAGCAGGAGAAGCAAAAGCGAATTGAAAACCAATTACGACTAAAGATGGAGACACAGTTGGAGTAAGAGATGTAAAAATTCTTAAAGCGGTTAGACTCATCACGCCGGGCAATGATAGACTGTTTGTTTTATTGAGTATTTTATATTCTCTTTATTTTAAAAGATAACGGTTGGTTTCCTACACGGTTCGACCCTAGTCCGATTCAGATGGCTTCCCACGCCGTCAGCCAACCTATCAAACTGTCGCTATCTGGTCCTGGATGTGATTCTGGCATGTCTCCTCAAATCTGCACGAGCTGTTGAGGACGCACGTTGGTTGTCTGCTTTAAAACAACTGTAGTAGGATCCTTCAAAACCCTTAACCTCTTCTTGCCGGCAGCTGGTGAATGGTGTTGCACTGACAATTGCCCATCTCTTTAAGTACATACTCCCCTTGTGTTCTATGTTGCATCGATGTAGTGTCAAGGGTTGACTGCAAGGTGGGTGACTTTCTTGCTGTTTTCATAGATGGTGGATGCCATGAACCTTGCATCATAGGTTTTAACAATAAAATTATGTCCCATTACAGATCCCGAAAGTGAAAATAAAACGATGTTCAAGTATTAAAAAATATATCTTTCCCTTCTCTTTGGCGTACTTATGCGACGATCTCCAAACCGATGAATCTTCACGAACTTCAAAGGGTACATTTTGATGAACATGTAAATTGTGAATTACTTAAAACTAATGTATCATACATCCACCAGTGGGGTTGCATGTGTTTTCCTTGGCTGTTGAGACGATGGAGTTGACTGCGTTATAGGCTGTGATAGTATCTGCATATGTAAACTAATAAGGATGGATGTAACTACACTTTTATTTATGATCACACAAGCACTAAAAAATGCATGTGAAATAGGTACACTTATGCTATCAATATATATCTCAACAGCAATTTCGAATGGCACTGGCTCGAAAGGGCCATTGGCTACGCTCGTGAAAGATTATTCAACATTATTGGCCTTATTTTTCTTCTTCGGACATCATCTATTTGTGGTGCCCTTTACTGCTTGCACTTTGATCGATCACTTGATTGAAATTCCCAATGGCGGAACCAAAAATGCAATCGAAGGGGGTCAAACTCCTAAGAGAAAATGACAAAAAAAATTTTTTTACTACATAATGCCAAAAAATATTTTAAGAGTTAAAATATCAAAAATTAAGGATTAAAAACAGTAAAAATATTGAAATACATGTACCATACTATTTGCATTGGCAATTGGATCCTACGGGACTGCATCTTCTGAAAACGTTGTAAAATAGCTTCGTTTTCTGAAAAACGACAAGAAATAAGTATTATGTTTCTATTATTCTTGAAAGACAATAAGAGCAAAACGAAGCATATTGAAAAAAATAATTTTCTAATACTCTGTTTCAACTCCCCAAGCTCATTCAAATTACAAGGATCCAAAGTTCAAAAAGAATCCAAAGGATCCAAGGGCATAGAGCTACTTCCTACCCTTGCTATAGCTATCTTTTAGTGTGGCAGTTCTATTGAACACGAGCTTCTCAGGAGTAAAATCTTTATCAACAACAAAGTAATCTGGAATTGCAAGGAGAAAATACATACTTGGCTTAGAGGAAAAAAAAAAAAAAAAAGCAAACATTTATTGGTGTTTGTGTAGGATTTTTTGAGATTTTGGATGTTCGTTTTGTGAATTTTGTTAAATACATTGTATCCTAGAATACTTTTGTAAACGAACATGATGCAAGACGAGTTTTGGAAGACATCGTCAAATTTGTCTGCATATAGCACTAGGCAGTGGGCCCCTACCTCTCTGCTTATATACCAATGTTTTGACAAAATATGTTCTTGGCCTCTCAAAATTTAAAAAAATGTCCCTTCAAACCATTTTTAATTTCTTAAGAATTTGAAATATAAATTTTGGAATATTTAATAATAACCTATCATTTTTAGTTTGAATAGATTTTAAAAACACATTTAATAGGATTAAAAAAATTCAATATTCAACTTAAATCTTTAAAATCTAGAATTTT
>CM025852.1:11907439-12028078 GCA_003952965.2 Morella rubra
ATTGAAAGGTGATTCATTGGGACACTCCAGAGAGATAACATGTAGAAATAAATTCTATTTACAATATGTCCTCTACAGGATACAAAAACAAGAAACATATAATAATTTATACAACCCACACCACTACCCCGACAAAATCTTTTGGACTAGAGTTTAATGACTCGACTTTCAATACAAATCGAGAAAAAATATATAAGTAACTTTTGGGCAGAGAGAGCCCAAAATTTCCCTTTTTATACAGCAATAATATGGGTTGTGGGTATTTAGTATAAAGTATTATTTAGTCCAAACGAAGACCAGTACGTATATAGGGAATTACAAACAGGAAATGTTGGTTTGGTTAATTTTCCCCAAAAAGGTATGAAAATTATATTCCGTCACAACCTGCGGGTTACCGGTTTTCAATTAGTTTTTGGGTTTAGAAACAGGGTTTAATGATAAAAAAACGTGGGACCCGCCCTTGTTTTTTTACTAAGTTATGCCCCCAAACACTCGAACCCCCCGAATCCGATAAAAATGAAATAATTTACTTAAATAGCCCGCCCCCCCCTCCCGGAAACCCGAAACACGATGGGTTACCCCGGGGGGGGGTTTCCCCCCCATTTCGTTATTTTTTATTTTTTGAAAAATTTTTTTGGACCAGTACCAAAGGAAAATTTGTGGGGTTTTATTAACCCATGGGGTAAAAAAATATTAATGAATTAATAAATTATCAATAATTGGTTATAAACACTAGAATAAAAAAAAAAGTGGGGTTTGTAAAAAAACTTCCCATCATCACCTATAATTTAAATTCTCCTTAAATTTAATCCCTAAATAGCCCTTCCAAACTATAATAAACCGTGACAAAAAATAAAATCTTATATTTTCTATCTTATATTGCCTCTACTTTAAAAATATGAAAAGCTTCCCCAAATATAATAAAAATCCTTACTGTCATAATATATAAATACATATCTAAAAATATACACTCCAAAATAGGGGTCCCCTCCCCACGAATGGAAACACATCCAATAGTTAAATCCCAAAAAACCCTTCAACTTCTACAATTAATTAATTACTGAAACCAAGGCTCCCCTACCACGAAGTGTTAATTGTTTTAAATTAATATAAAAAAAAAATTAATTAGAGCTGATAATAAAAAATCACAACTCCAACATCCCATAATATAAGTCACATTCCCCTAAATTTTTACTATTATATTTGCACCCAGAGTGAAAGAAATTGAAAAAAAAACACCGTCTTCTCAAAAAAAAAATTCACCAACCAAGCCCTGGTAAAAATAATATCACACCCATCCAATTATTGTTAAAATTGTGGTTCCTCCCATCTTCCTAAATAAGCTATTAAATCTCGTATTTTAAGCATATATAAAAGAATGTTATAATTTTCCAAATATATGTAAACCCCTCTAGTCTCCCGAAAATAATATACTTTGGGGAAATTGGTGTTTGTAGGGCTAAAGTTAAAAATTCTTAAAGTAATTTTTTATGAATTTTTGCACTAAAATATACATACCACCTTGTTCAACTTGGAGGACAAAAACAAAAAAGAAATAAAAAAAAAAAAAAAGAAATATGCGTACACTATATTAGGAAGGGTTTTTTAACACCAAAATTAGTTTTAATTAAGAGAATTTATTTATTTATTTTTTTTCTAATATGTGACAATTCGGCCACCTTGGAGCTATGCCAGGCCAAAATGAAAAAAACATTCCGATCATATTTGCACAGGCTAAGAAATAGAGTACAACTAGGAAATCAGAATTCTAGAGATGTTGTTTAGCGCCGCCCCCCTCCTTTTTCCGGTAAAACTGAGACACATATATTAGAAATTGAATATAAATCAAAGAGCCTAGTAACAATATAAAAAGAAAAAACCCGTAAGGAATAATATACTATTAGAACTCAGTGTTACTCCAAGGGAGGAAAAAATTATAATAAAACTTTATTTGTCCCAGCGAAATTAAATAATATCGCGCGGAGGTTTATACTTTTATTGAAGGACAAAACTCCCCATTCGTCCTATTAACCTCTACCAGGACCATTAGGGAATAAATAAAAAACCGTTTCACAGACAGCGAGTATACAGAGAGAGATAAGAAACCCAGTAGAGAACGAAAAACCACAACACACGCAGAGACCAACAAGTAAACAAAGAGTAAAGAGACTTCGAACCAAGAAGAGAAGAGAAACCCGAATTAAGAAAGCCGAGATATATAGATTATGAAGGAGAAACCTCAAGTGCACACACCGTGAGATGTGTGACGTGTACCCCGCGCGCACTGCACCCACAAATTTTATAAAGAAACAAGAGAAGAAGAAGGTGTTAAATTCTAACATCAAAAATTGATCAGGAAGATTCGTCGGGCTAAAATATGACATCTGAAATATACACATTTATTGCTCTAACTAAGGTATGGATATAAAAACCAGTAAAAAAAATTAGCATGGGGTCATACAAAGGGACTCAACATAATATAAAAAAACTTATAGAAAACTTTCATTACAATGGGGCCCACTCTCTTGGGAAAAGCAAGATAAATAAACTGATCCCCAAAAGGCCGAAATGGACCATAAATCCCCTTTTATACGTTCTATAGTGGGCCATTATCGGAAACCAAGGACAGAGATAATCACATAAGATCGAGGGATGTTAGAGCACCTCCTCCCCATTTGCAGGTTCCCCTTCAACACCTGAATAAAGAGGAGACCTTATGTATAAATTGTCTTTCCAAATCTAGAGAATTCAACTTACTCGCAGAGCCAGAGCGCTAACACGAAAAAAATGAACTCTGAAAGCATCTTTCACTTTCCACACAGGGGTGAGTAAAGTTTCTAAAATTAGTGGCGGCCAAATCTTCCTTCCTTTAAACCTAACCCAAAAACAGAATAAATTGGGAAAGTACATAAAATCCTGGTGAAAAAGCTTTCGTCTTCCAGCACAATTCCACAATAACGACGAAACACTCTCCACTATTAACACAAAAACCCACACACAGAGAAAGACCGAGAGAGTAAGGAGAAAAACGCAAATGAAAAGGGTTTGTCTACAAATGTTAATCTCTCCTACAGCTATTATCGACAAAAAATACCTCCTTAAAATATCAAACTAATAATATATCTTTCGCGCTTTCGAGCGTTAGAGCAATAAACGCTCGAAAGAGGGCCTGCAGATTATTTTATTAATGGGAAAATATATTAATCCCACCCCAAAACCCAACAGATATAGAAAAACTCTTCACCCCCAAATATAATAAAAGCTGTATTTGCTGCCTCAAATAGATTTAAAACCAAAAAAAAGAGATCACCACTTCCTTTTGTCCGATGATAATATTGAAACAAGATAAGAAGATAAGGCTGGTTTTTCCAAAATTAAAGAGAATAAAAAATAAACATAACAATAATATATAACCCACCCATCTCAGAAATTATTATCACTGTATACTGGGGAGAGAGATATAAAATAATTACAACAAAGCTTTTATAAAATAACAGAAGAGCAATTAACTAAGTTAAATAATTAAATATATGGTCAAATTACTGTTTCCGCACTGAAGAGAAACATCCCTCGTCTTCGCCCTCCCCGTACACCCCCAACCAAAACATCCGTTGAGTAAAGAGTCACCTATTGAATGAGAGGCGTTAAGAAATTTAAGAATTATAGAAATATTGCTTTGTTTTTATAATACTCATGGTTAACCTCACCTAAAAACAATGAAATTACCAAAAAAAATAAACCCCAAAAATTTGAAATATACACACAAAACTGAGAGGAGAGAGAAAAAAACATGTGTAAAAAAAATTTATTAAATTTTCCCTTGACAAAGAGGAAATAGTATATAGCAAATAGAGGGGAGAGACCAATTAAACGGCAAACCCGGCCGAATTTTCTAACTATAAATATAAACATCCCCCACCACCAAATTATTTAGTAGTGTTTTTTTACAAGGAGACCCAACATAAAAATTAAAAAAAAATGCTTTTCCAAAAGATATGCATATAAACTTATAAAAAAAGAAATCCCCTAATAAGGGAAGACTGCACGAACCATCATAAACAGGGATCTTTTTTTGTTTCTTTGTAATTAGCTAGTTCTATTTGGTTTTTATTTTGTGTTGGGGGGGTAATTTATATTTTTGGAAGTTTGATAGAATAACTTGAGCGGAGAAAACTGAAGATATCCTGAAATGCCTTTTAACCTCTCTGTATCAACAGAGATAACACTATTGGAGTTCAATAACCAGGGAAACGTCTTTAAATAGGATGGAGAAACCAAAAAGAATTTTAAGAGAGGTGAATAATGGAATAGCTGTATGAAAGAGTACAGTCTCAAATTTAACTTTCCCCTTAATAATTTTTTGTCTTTTTAATACACAGAAAGCAAAAAATAACAAGAAAAGGAATATAATAAGACCAAAGATATAATGTCAAAGAGTCCCTATCTCAAAGTCAATCCTTTTTTAATAAATTTTGTTTCGTCAAGGTTAAAGGAAAATCACCCACGAATACAAATTACAGACCATTATGAGGGAAGTGATTTAAGAATAAGAAACAAATTCCACAAATAAATTTATTTATAAGAAAAAATATATACCATAAACTTGCCCTCCGAAGTTACACAAACCCCATCCCCCACACAACTGAATAATAGAGACGTCCGGTGGAATATTTATGATATCAACTTATTAAGAAGATTACTTATTTGGCCTATCAAGCCTCGCCGATAAAATAACAAAAATTAGGCTCTCCTCACTTCTCTCCTGGTTTGACTCTACCAACCACCTTGGAATTTCCAATCCAAATTAATTGAAAATATTATTTTAGGAAGAGGCATAATAAATGAGATAGAGATAATAGCCTGCGGAATACAACCCCTTCGCAGCTCCCCTCCTAGTAGACTGGCCTTTCCCAAGCCTTTTCTCCTCAACTTTTGGTCTCCCTCCACCAAAATTAGAGTAAAATAATAGAATTTAACTTTCTCTGAGGGTATTTGCATCTCTTCCAACGCGATAAATCCATTAGTGTCCATTCCTGCATTCCAATGTATAAATGAAATTCTCCTCCTAAGTAAATTTTTTTGGGGTGCAATTTGTCAAAAAAATTCTGCATAAAATATTGAAAACCTCCTTTGCACAAATATGTAAATTACAAAAGCAGGGTGGGATAAATTAGCTGTAGAGAGGGAAGGGAGAGAAAATAAAGCCGGTACACAATACCCCTAAAAAAAGAAAAAATAAAAAAGTTTTTTTAAATTTTTGTGTCCCTCGTTTTGGGGAATAAACGCCGCTCATTTTATAATTGTTTACTGGATTCTCACAAAATGGCTATTGTCGTATTGCATCTACAGTATTATTATATTGGGTATTTCAAGTTTTGTTAACCTGTATGTAATAATATTCGGATGGAGTATTATGAACTAGAGTTCGGAATGTAAGATCCGTTTAAATTTTGAAAATATCTAGACCCCTTCCGTCCGCGTCAAATCAGTGTGTTGTTGATATGAGTCAAAATAATACCCCTCTTCCCCATGTCACCTTTTCCCAATTTCTTCTTGATACAAACAGGATGAGAGAAAGGAATATAAATCGTTGAGTCAAAAAAAGGAAAAAAAAATTTAAAAATTTCTTTTCCTCCGCCGGCCTAGAATAGTTACCTCACCGCATTTATTCACTTGTTTTAGCTATATAGATTCTTCTTTACACAAATCAATTTTGTATACTAATTGTCAGGAGCAATCAACTTGCGGGAGAAAGAGAAAACCCGGAGATGTTCCTTCTGAGAAGGAGTTCCCCCGCCGGATTAAGAAGTGTCCTCTGCATCTTCTCGTTAAAATGTCAACATATATATGGGTAGGAAGATGAAAGACAGAGACGGAGAGAATGTTCGTAAAGAGTATAAACCCAACGTCAAACAGTAAAAGATTACCGATCATGGAAAAATATATTCAAACAAGAAGAACATCATAAAGAAAAAGTATAATGAGATATGTAGTAGGAGAGAAAAAATCAAAGATAACAAACAAAATAATAGCGCGAAAAATCTCAAGTGATTCAAATGCTTCAAAAGGCTTGGATGTTTCCATGAATGGATCTAACCCGGGCTAAAACCGCATTGCCCAGAAATTTTTTGAATAGAGCCATTGGTGGGAAGTTTCCACCCCCCAACGAAGGCTCAGAACAGAGCAGTATATGGAGTCCCCTGTGAGCAGCAAAAGGGCAGTCTTAAAATACAAATATCACTCACAACACTAATAGTTAAGAAAATACGACATTAATTCCTGAAACCGAAAGCTGGGAGAAGCCAAGACAACAGGCGAAAAGATACAAGGAGCAAACGGATGCTAGGATATAAATTTTTATGTAAGGATATCAGGCAAAGGACTATACAAGAAAAAGCGGCGCCCAAAACTTGGACCTATAAAATGGTATGGAGTTTGGATCCACATGCATAAAAATTTCAAATTAACCAACCTTTGAGCAGCAATTGGCATTAAAATGGACTTACAATGGTATCTTCCGACCTGTTTTGGACAGCTCCCGTTTTTCCTTGCTTCAAAGCTTTTTCCCCAGCAACAGAAACCAAGAAGATTTAATTTTTTTTTTCCGTGGAGGCCTCAAAATATGAAAATGAAGGAAGGTAAAATCCTTCCCCTAGTGGCCAACGTATTGTGTTTTATCCCCTCCCCCCTTGGCAGAACTTCTTCAGATTCCTTATATAAGAATAACTACGTCTGATGGACGGTGAATGCTCATCTTTCTGAAAAAGATTTTTATCAATCCAGTGTGGGCTCTGAATTCCTAAAAAATCGAGCTATATTCATAGTTTTCAAGCCACCGCGACAGCTTCCGTTCAAAGAAAACTCATATTCACTCTGTCTCAATGACCTTTCTTCAGTTTGGTAGGTCTGAAGCAGACGGAGAACCTTCCTGTTGGTTCTCTCTGCAGCCACTGCAATGGAATAAACTTGCTCCCAATATCTGAATTATCCTAATCACTGACAACACAGATTGTCAATGCCGTGATAAGTGCCTGAGAGTATCTCAATGGTGGATAACAAAATCTTTGCTGAGCAGGACCCGAAGTAAGACTTAACTGAAAAGAAATTCATAAAGAAATAATTCCACCATTATCCATTCTGCAAGGCCCTAAAGGAATGGTATATTTTTCAGTATACATTTGCAGAATTCTCGGGTGAAACCACCAAAGGCCGATAATCTATGGTGGCAGTGGTTTTGCAGGTCTAATTATCGATAATTATTACTATGTTCAATGGCCTCCTTTCGAACTTTGTGCAAGGGTGCTATTTTTGTTGAGCCTCTTTAAATATCTATTCCGCATTTGGATTGCTGATTTTTGATTTTCTTGTCATCCAACCTGGTGTTCTGATTCTATTCAATTCTTTCCGACCTTTTTACACGTATGCCATTGTTTGCGGCTGTCTAGTGGCCTCACTGTTATTTGGAGAAAGCGCAACCCGTTCTTTTGAATATAGTGGTTAAAAGGAATTTGGGATGGATGTGAAGTGGATCCCAAAAAATTGGAAGGTGGGGGGGGGGGGGGGTCCGCGGAAAGGGCGGTGGGGTTGGTGTTGGTGGGGTGAACCTGAACCTGATTATTTAAATTTCGTGATTCCCGTTTGAGTAAAAATATGGTTTGTGTATGTTCAAAGGATTTGGGTAAAAGAAGGAAAGCAATTTTTATATATGGCGCACAGAATATTATTGGTGCCTTTAAAAGATGAAGGAAAATTGTGGACGACGCGAGAGTAAAGGAGACAAGGAAAAAACACAAACAACACAAAAAACATCAAAGAAAAGACGAAACAGAATTCTGTGGGAAAAAAGCAGAACTTGAAGAAAAAGAACAAGCAGGCGTGATATGGGCCAATAGTGAAAAAAAAGCGAATGAAACGAGTGAAATCCTCCCAAAAAACAATTCGCTTTTTTGCCATGCTTTGCCCCTGGTTGGCTCTCAAATGCGTAAATTTCGGTCGAAAAAGAAGGAAATAAAAAAAAAACACCTAATGGCCATAGAAAAAAACGTAGATTAATAATGAGAGAGCGTCTTCTAAAAAAAAATTGGTCTCGCCCCCAGATCATTCCTGGGGGTGTGACCAATAATTAATATCATGAGGTTAAGATACATGATGAAGATGTGGTCCAGGACTCTAGAACTCCATCGAAAAAAGTGCATCTACTTTTCTGGAAGCATCGCTGTGTATTTGTCTCGAATGCCTTTGGAATCTACACCATTGGAAATATATGAAAACTTGAAAGACAGAAAATTTATTTTGCTTACATACTGAAAGGCAAGGAAAAGAAAAAAACAGGGATAAAAATAAAAGAAATCCCAACACAGGGAATCACGCACCATTTTATAAACGCGTGGTTTTTTGAGGAAATAAAAAACCAATCAAGTCTTTTGCAAAAATGGAGATATCAGGACAGACAGAACGCTTCAAGTCATCAATAACCTAATCAAGAAAAGCAGAGCCCCGGTTCGGCAATAAGGTATATATTTTGGGTGTTGCGCGGGGAGGAGCAGGGAAAAAACCATATGAAGAACAATGAAAACTGGAGATGGAATTAGATTCTCCTTGTGTTATCGGTATATTTATAAGTTATTAACCCTTATATACCCCCTCAGGTTTTCCGGGGTTTTTTTATAAGAACCAAAATAAAAGGGCAATAAGTGGAATGCCCATTTCTCACAGTCACTAAACTCAATTGATTCACCAGAAGCTTTCAGCATAGGCGGGGGGAGGGAAGTATGTACGATTAAGAACTTTGGTTTTCCGTCTTCTCCTAATGCAAAGACATGTTCCCGAGATAACAGTTACTGCTGAACATCTCCAAATCTCCCATTAGCATGAAGCTTGTCCATTTTCCTTCTCTTCTCTTCTTTTCTTTTTTCTTTCTTTCTTTATTTTTATTTGGCCCTTTTCTGAAAGACTATCTTCACCATCAAGCAATTACATCTTAACTTTCTTTTTTTTCTTTCTTTCCCCTCTATTCCTCTCCTCTCTCTCTCTTCTCCTCTCTCTCTCTCCTCACACACACACACACACAACTTCTACTAATTCTTTCCAACTTAGGGTATATTTTGTTAATGCACGCTTGCCTATGTATTTTTTTTTTCTAAGTTAAAAAAAAGCCCTTCAAGAGAAAGACCATGAAGTCAGATCGAAGTATACTACCATTTAAACTTGAAAATTCTATAGGGCATGGAAACCATCAGAGCTTAATGGGACTACCATAATTCGAACAGTAATTAAGAGCAAGCTTGAGTTGTAAGCACAGCCCTCACACAATTAAACCACCACCCCTGCGGTCAGTTAATATACAGAAACCACATTCATTGATCCGTACGATGTAAATAATTTTTCAGGAGGTAAACATCTAGTCTTCCATCTAACTTTAATTGGTAGCTAGCATCTAATTGTTGTCTTTCTCAAATAAATAGTTTAGTACGAACTAGGACGACCTGGATCTCTTGGCTCTCCTTCTTTTGGAGAAGAAAAAAGCTGAACAGAATTCCCTCTGAAAAGTTACTATAAAAAAGGTCATAAAAAACACATTTGAAATGCAGTGGGAAACGAAAGGTGGCCAAGATCGTTGTGAGAAAATGAGGCAAAGAGAATAAAGGGTGATCGTTTTGTCAGTAATCACGACCTTTCGAAAAACAAAGCTGCCCCAAAATCAAAAGAACATTTGGGGGGGGGGGGGGGGGGGGGGGAGAAGTGGCAAAAGGATGATGACGCATCCAGGCACGCGCATTTTAGCACAAGTCCCTCTCCGGTGCGCAGCTTTGTGTCCAAGACGACCAAGACCGTCGAAGGCGATGTCTAAGCTGAGTTCTTGTTCGGACCTCTAAGCCTGTCGGCCTTGGACGTTGCCGTGACCTTGAGTCGATAAGAAACACAATCAGTGGTCACCCTGTAGGGTTGCTGTACTGTATGTTAGATGATCAGTAGCCACTCTGACATGTTACTCGGCAGTGTCAGATATGGAAGGGCCGCCCCAATTGAAAAAAGTGAAGCCAAGTGGTCCACACAAGCTTCGAGATCTGCAGAGCCGACGAGCTCTTCAGGAAAGATGCCCGAGACTTGAAAGGCCCCCGTCAAGCATCCAACTCCAAAGAATCTTCTCTTATTGCCATGTTTGATTTTTTTTGTTATCCCAAGTCACTTAGAAAGATCTGTAGATGTAATCCGTATGATTAAAAGAACAATCGAGAAACTGATACAGTTTAGAAAGAAATAACACGATAATTGAATTTTATATTATTTAATAGTATCTATATAATCTATTATATTCATCTTTACCCAAATTCTATCACGTCAATTAAAAAAAAAAATAGAGACTTAGATTTATAATAATTAACTAAAAAATCTATGAGAATAAAGATTATTTTAAAGTTAAATATACGTTTTTTCTTTTGAATTTGAAAGTTTCGACATATTACATTCCAAACTTCAATTTTTATCGCGGAACACCCTTAAACTTTCCTCTTTCATGACTTTACACTCTTCCGCCACTTCTATGAGATGACGAAAACGCCACAAGTGGCTTAGGAAAAAAAGAAAAAAAAAAAAAAACGCCACAAGTGAGTTTTTCGTGTGCTTCTACTCTTCTACCTCTAATCTTGTGACCTTACTTTGAGCCCACCCAATATTTACAAACGCAATTTAAATCGCTATTTTGCCCGTATGACTTGGAGAAGTTTCTAAGTCTCCATAGCTGAAGTTGTTATGTCAAATAATTTTTATTTTACATAATGTATATGTGACCTCCTCCTTACGTGAAAAGATAAATTTATTCTCGTTTAAGTCCTCCTGAACTTTATACATTGATTCTAATAATTCATAGACTCAAAAAATAATATGTAATCAGTTGATTTTTTTATTTAACAAAAAAAAAAAGATGACTCACTTAGAATCGAACCGGTTAAATTTATCTTTTCAAGTAAGGAGAATAATGAGTCGTTCACGTGTAACGGAAATCATTTGACATAATAACTCTAGCATGTTGAAGGATAAGATCGTAACAAGAAGTATAATTTGTGAGTATGAGTTGTAACGAGTTAAACATTTGTAGAGTATTTAAGAATCGAGTGGTAGTTTGAAATGAGAAATTGTAATTAACTATTTTTTGAATGTTGTATGACACATGTGAATTGCATATATTCAAGTGAATATTTTGGAGTGCAGTGTGATTGCTTTGACAAGATTCATTTCCCGGATTTTTATTTTTCCATTCAACAGCTACAAAATAATCGGTACAAACATACATGCTTTACTACAAGATTGAGTTATTATCACAAGGAAACAACCACACGGGCATTAGGGTAGCATCAATCATGTTCCACTAGTGAAGCATCAAGCACAACCTTTACTAGATTGTTATAAAAAATAGCAATGATGAACCCAAATAGACAAAATCAAAATGTTATAACTCAAATGCAATTTTTCTTATTAGGAGTAAAGTTATAGTTTGCCCCACAATTATAGTGCAATATCAACCTTGACCTTTTAATTATTAAAATGATGATTTACCGACATATCTTCTAAGACAAAATTACTACAAAAAATTAAAAAAAAAATCGTATTATTTAAATAAAACTATTTAAACTCTATTTAAGTAATCTACTTATTTTTTTTATTTAAATTTTTGAATTTTTATTTATTTTTTAGAAATTTTTCTTAGGGAGGCATTTTCGATTATTTTGTATGATTTTTTGTCTAACTTAAATCTAATTTGGATGAGTGTACATTGAAGATTTTTAAAAGATAAAAAATATAAGTTGCCGTTTTAATAGTTGAAAGATCAAATTGATTTTGCACCCTAGTTTTGAGGCCAATTATGATTTTTTTTTCTTTTTATTAATATAAAAAATTAACTTATTTATCCTATTTTTCGGATAAAAAAAAAATGGCACCAAACATGAATGAATGCATTTGATTGGACATAAATTGCCAAGTTATTCCACATCCTAACTAACATTAAAGAAGTTGTAGACCATGGCAACGCTAGATGAAGAGAAAACGAAATAAGAAATAGAGTATAATATCGACATCTGCCATGGGACGGAAGATGCTAAAGAAGGAGTTGAGCATTTTTCTTTTACCATGATTGCTAAAGACTGATAAAGCTTGCTTTATTTTTTGTTTCTTTCCCTCTCTTTTGCTCTTTTGTCATAAAGTACTCTTGAAATGTATTTTTTATTATCCTAAATAATATGACAAAATAGTAATTTTAGTGACGGGGCCCAATAACCAGGCCACGTGTCATCTCAAAGGTACACCCCTACATGTCGTTTGACCATATCCTGACCAGCTTCAGCCACTGTCGACTAGACCCTTCTATAATAAACGTCCAATAGAATCCATAACCACCCTTCCCTATATAACGCCCCCCACGTCCCAAATCCTCATCACCTCTTTGCAGAACTCCAAAACCACCCGCTTTCATGGAAGAGACACTTCTGCCAAAGATCATTCCCCGCGCTGGCGCCTCCCCTCGCGGCGGGACCCAGCTTCCGGAGAGCCCGAGATTGCCAATGGAGTTTCTCTCGAGATCATGGAGTGCTTCGGCTCTTGAAGTGTCTAAAGCTGTTGCTCCTCCTCCTCCGTTTCCTTGCACGGTTTCAAAGCCTGCTAGCGGTTCTTCTTCTTGCACTAGCAATTCTATCCCAGAAGATATAGCCGGCGAGTCCGAAGAGCTTCCACCAACAAGTATCGCTGGGAACCAGTTTTCTTTCGCTTCCTCAGCTACTTCCCAGCTTATTCTTGACCGCATTATGTCACAATCAGTGAGAGAGGTGCTTATTGCTTAATGATCTTCCTGTCCATTACTCTGTTTCTTTTCCCCTGTTTCAATAGTCTACGTACGACGCGCAATTTTTCTAAGAATGAAAGAAACGACAATAAAATGCATGTATGGTTTTGTTCGGCAAAAGAGAACAGAACTTTTCCTCTTTTTGTCCTTTTTCTTTCCTAAGAAGCAAAAGCAGAGGACAATAAAACAGAGGATAATTCATTCTTAAGATCTTTTCTTTTGCTATCATTGATTCTTTTATTTATTTGGGTTTTGAAGTGCTTTGGTTATTTGGTCGCTTTTCTACAGGAAGTGTCGCCATTAACATCAGGGAGGCTATCTCACAGTAGCGAGCCTTTGAACGGCATTAGTTCCTTAACGGGAACAGATAGCCCCCCAGTTTCTCCCTCAGAAGAATTTGACGACATCGTTAAGGTTTTCTTCTCTTCTCCAATACCCTTCTTTATTCTACCAGACAAAAGTTTATGATTTTGTGCAATTTCATATTGCGTCTATAATCTCCATAGGATGCTCAGCTTTTTGCTGTCTTCCTCTGCCCCATAATTGTTGCTGGTAGCACTTTTCTTTCTTTCAAAGCAATAAGATAGTGGTTGGAAGTTCAGCACAGACAATGCCGAGGACGCCTCTGTTTCCATTAAACAAAAGCTTTTAGTACAATCTTCCTAAAGATGTTTTAAGGTGTCAAATCGACCAAGGACGATCTTCATGCCCCAAAAGAGAGATCTGGCAAGGTTGCCACAGTGCCACTAAAGGTTTGGGCTTAGTTGGCCCGTGCAACTCATGCTCTTCAAGTTAGGTACAGACTACTTTCTAGGCAGTTTGACCCAGACTACACCTCGTCCAAATTGAGGTCGGCTAAGCTAAAACTGGCCCAAGTGGGACTTACTCTGGTAGATATGGTCTAGTCATGTTTGTCCATGATGTTTTGGCTATTGACCAACCGTCACTCATTCTGCACGGTTTTCTCCCCCCTTCCCATATTCTCACCATTAATAATATCCAAGCAGAAGCTGTAGCATTCTTTTGGATCTCTCATCTCAACGGCTTAAGGCAGTAGTGCACTTTTGGAAACATGCGAATATTGAAACCCTCTATTGTATTTTATCACTGAGTGCTCACGTAAATCAATCCTTTCACATGATTGCAAAAGAAGAGTCAGAAGGAAACCAATCTGCCAGCACAACTTGATTGCGGCGTAGGAGAAGCATTGCCGCGAGGAAACCAGTTGCATTATTTTTGTGCTGTTCTGCACCACCTCATGGATTTTCCCTCGAAACAAATAAACTAAGACGCCATTGAGATTTGAGCTCATCAAAGGCTGGAAGGTCTTGAATGGGACCTTACTTTTAATTGCATTATTAGTCCCTTTTTTTAAAAAAATGATAGTTAGTTTTGTAAATTCATAACAAATTTTAATGTTTTCTTTTGGTTTCAGTTGATTATATTTGTCTTTGCTTGCAGTTTTTCCGTGCCAATAACTCCATTCATCCCCTGTTCAATGGTGGCCGTGCCAGTGCTGGTAACCCCAATGGCAACCCCGTTGCTGGAGCGAAAACAGTTGGGAGGTGGTTGAAGGACAGGAAAGAGAAGAAGAAAGAGGAAACCAGGACCCACAACGCCCAGCTACACGCAACTGTCTCCGTTGCTGCAGTGGCAGCGGCCATAGCAGCCATTGCAGCGGCCACTGCAGCTTCTTCGGCCCCAGGAAAGAATGAGCAGTCGGCCAAGACTGACATGGCCGTGGCCTCAGCCGCAACACTAGTAGCCGCGCAATGTGTGGAGGCTGCTGAGGCCATGGGAGCCGAGCGAGATCACCTTGCTTCGGTTGTCAGCTCTGCTGTTAATGTCCGTTCCCATGACGATATAGTTACACTTACAGCAGCAGCAGCTACAGGTAAAAGGTTTGATTAAATGCAATCTGGATGGGTTTAATAAGAAGTTTGAGCCATAAACTATCTGCACCATTTCTCAGCGACTTCTGATGCGCTTCACAACACGACAGGGTTGATTGAAAAAATTTTGTTGCAACGAATTTTAATACTGATTCACTGTTGCATGGACAAAGTAAGAGTTTATAGTACTCATCGAAAAGAATTCCTCTCAACAGATTGAGTAAAAGAAAAACAGAAAGAGACAAACCGAAAAACTGCCAAGAGAAATAGGAAAAAAAAAAACATTTTCTTGTGAATGAACTTGCGTTAAAGCCCCGAACTAGAAGGAGAAAATGTTTCTTCTGTTGAACAGTGGTTTTCTGTTTGTATGCAGCTTTACGCGGAGCAGCAACCCTGAAGGCAAGAGCACTGAAAGAAGTGTGGAATATTGCAGCAGTTACACCGCTGGACCGAGGAATGGGGATCGGATTCTGTGGCAAAGGCAATAATGGTCTTCCTAGCGGTAGCTCTAGTGGGGAGCTAGCCCCTGAAGAGAACTTTGGAGGACTCTATAGCCAAGACCTTCTAGCTAGGGGCAGTGAACTCCTTAAACGCACTCGCAACGGTGACTTTCAAAATTAGTTCTATGATATTTTCCTCTCTTTTATCTTTCACTTTCGCAAACCGACAGCGAATCCTTGACATAATAAACTAATGTCGATTTTTCTAGGTGATCTTCATTGGAAGATTGTCTCTGTTTATATTCATCGAACGGGCCAGGTTAGCTTCCTCATTCAAAACTGACAAATGATATAAAGCTCAGTACGTATAAGTGCTACTGTACTGCTTCATTTATCATGAGCCCCTGCTTTCACTTTTTGCAGGTAATGCTAAAGATGAAGAGCAAACACGTTGCAGGGACCATTACCAAAAAGAAAAAGAGTAACTCACCGCTAGCTTTTTAGCTTTTCCGCCCTTACCCCCTCTTTTTCTTTCACCACAAACAAGTTCTTTATTTGATGCAAAAGTGACGTACGTTTTGTAACGCGTAAGTTTTGAGTTTCAGATGTAGTGTTGGATGTGTACAAAGACTTGCCAGCATGGGAAGGAAGAGACTTGTTTGATGCGGGAGAGCAGCGTCGTTACTTTGGATTGAAAACCGAAACGCGAGGAGTTGTGGAGTTCGAATGCAAGAACCAGAGAGAATATGATATTTGGACTCAAGGAGTTTCAAGGCTTCTCTCCATCGTCGAAGAAAGGAAGAACGAACATAATAAATAAAGTATTTTTTGCTTGCTTGGCAATGAGTGTTAGTGATTAAACTAGGGGCATCATAGCTTATTAAGCAAAAGCAAAAGGTAGTAGGATACAGCCTGCATTGAGGTTGTAGAAGGAAATGAGAAACGAGTCGTGAAGGGATAAAAGGCTGCTTTAGGTTGGAAGTAAGGGTGAAAGTTCTACGAGTTGGCCTTTGCTTTTGAATGATTATTTCATACCTCTTATGAGTGATTCTCACTTCCATCAAACAAGTGCTTGGAAATCCAGTTCGAATTGCGACTCCTCTTTGCCCAACTAGATGTGCCCGTTCAAGGGAAAACTATCGAGAAAGGGAACTAGAAACAGAGTATCAAAACAACGCATCCTCTAAAGATCTGCCCCTGTCCAGTATTATTCGATCTCAATGCTTGCACACAATTCACTACGGGACTTGAACTCAGACTTTGATTATGATACTACGTCAATCTACTGTATATCCAAAAAGTTTAAATTACTAAGAAGATATAAAATTTATTATTTAAATTATATTCTCTAATACTATTGAGTCTCTCTAGACTCCCGCTCTATAGAAGGAACTCCGACGACTCCATCATCGGCTGTCTCCTCCCCGGCTCATCTGTACATATGTGCTAGCGGTTGCCATCTTTTGTTGGGTACTTTTTGGTGGAGCACTTTATGACAATCGACTTTCCAAGCTTAGCGTTGTACAAAATTTGCGTATTACCCATTATATTTCATCTTTCCGTTTTAAGGAAATTCGATTGCTTAGAAAATAAGATAAAGGTATAAAGATTGATTTGAGTACAAGTTAAGATGATCTGCAATATAATCACGAAAGTCGTTCAATAAAAAGCCATGGGAATTACCAGATGATTCCATATGAATATTGTGGGTTTTCAAGGTAATCTTGGTAAACATTGAAAACCCAGAAATAGGAGCAATAAGGCGTCTATTCAGGTCGATGTATTTTTTTTTTGCTAAATAAACCTCATGATATTAAGGGAAACGAAAAACAGATATCACCACCGGATATGCTGAAAATTTTATAAAATGAAAGACAACCGAAACTACCCGAACTAGCAGACCATTTAGCGAGAAAATGAGCCGATCGATTACAATAGCGAGGAAGCAATCTTCCAATCCTTAAAACCAGCAAGGTCAGCCTAAATAATCTCCACAGTAGAAGCAATAGCTTAGCACGTGGGCCTATCAGAAGAGAAAACCTCCTTCCACAGAATTAAAGAATCACACTCGAAATTCACCCGAAGCCAATTCTGTTCACTCATACGACTTTCTAGGTAAGTTTAGTTACTTCTCTAAGCTGTATGTTACAGCTTCAGTAACCCTTTTCATTCCAATGGCGAAAGAGGTTTGCTTTCGTAGATTTCTATATATAGGAATCGACTTTTATCATCGATACAAGTAAGAAGAGCTGATGCGATTTATTTTAGCTTTCTTAATGAAGAAGAAAACTAAAACTTGGTCTCCAGGTTTCCAGGATAATCAATTTGGTCATTATTTCAACACTTACAAAAAGCGATCCAGGGGGACCTCCACCTGAGTCGCTCATCCATCAAGCAAAACATTCTCTTGCCCAAATGCAAGGCAGTGATAATGGCAACTGCCAACAGCAGAGTAAAACATTTGGTTCAAAAGAACAAAACCCAATTTTTTCAACTATTTCAGTATAATTACAGAATCCGAGTGACTTACAACATTGACACTTGGCCTACTCATGACTCATGAAATGAAAAAAAAAAAAAAAAAAGACATCTCATAGCGGACAAGAATTTGTTCTTTGCTCGAAGAAGACATACATAAAAGCAGACATCCAGCAAAGATTTTCTAAACTATTCAGTAGCCCTGAAAATAGTTAACAGTGACAGGAAGAGGTTGATGATATCCAAATACAAGCAAATTGCAGCCCAGATGTACTCATCATAGGAAAAGCGTTTGATCAAATTATCAGTATCGTAGATTATGTACCCAGAGAAAATGAGTGAGGCCAAGCATCCATAGATCATGATGGAAATCCTACCCAGCGGAAATATAATCTACAGCCAGAGATAAGAAAACCGAACCCGAGTTAGCAAAACGGATGAAGAAATATTATAACTTCAGCCATAGCTAGATGGTAGAAAATCAGCATACCTGAATCATTGCAAATACCATCAGAATAATCACAGCACTAAACAAGAACGGCCCAAGGAAGTTGAAATCATGGCCTCTCCTTGCAGCCCAGAACGTATAGAGAGTGAGAGACACTACGACCACAGTTGTCAGAATGACTGATTCCAATATAACCTTCCCTGTTTCACAAGCTCGGAGTAGTAAGATACCAAGATAAAATTCAAACTCAAAGACAATTCCTTAAGAGCGAACATACAAGTAATATAACAATTCAACAGCTGCTTACATAACCTCACCTCAACCATTCAAAAAGATCCGATATGAATATCAGTATTTTTAGTTAATTTTGTATTTAAAACAGAAGAATGCCTTATAGAGCCTCATCTATATATGTTCCTAGAGTGTCAGCCAACATCTAAAACTACTACAGCATTGAACCTTCATTTTAAGAACAGTAACTCCTGGGGTCTCCTCCATTGTCTCCAGTCTCTAAGTCAGAAAATTATATAGTCTCTACGAACTTATAGACAACCTCCATCAAGTAAATAAAACAATGATACAAGAATCAAAGTGAAAAATATTCACAGGAATCAAATAACGTTGCAATTACTTCTGGTCTTTGTAGGCAAAACTGCTTTTCCTCCCTTTCTAAATCTTAGGATCCGCCAAATAATCAGGACCAGGATTACCAAATTTGGAAATCCTTACTTGTCTTAACTGGGATTCCGACCCAAAACTTCCTATTAATACCCTACCCAGATACCACAAACAAGGATCCTAAGCCCTCAATACGGTTTACAATCCAGACCAAAAAGATTTCAGAATAGTTTCTATAAATAACTACCATGGATCTCATTGCTCAGAATAAACTCATTTCCGAAACCAAGGTGCCTATTATTCTCAACCAAACTAGGAATTAAGTTCGAGAAGGAAATCGAAAATCAGTATTGCTTACCACTGGTAAATGCACAGGTCAATCCAACCGCAAACGCAAGCGAAATGGTAAAAAGCCCAAGAAGAAGATAATTGACCGGGTGCTTCTGGTGGTAATAGTACAACGGGCACAACACTGCAACATTCACCCACAATCAAATAAAAAAGCAAAAAGAAAGCCCAAGACGAGTACTTCCAGAAAGCAATTTCAGAAAACGAGACGTACCCAAGAAGGGCATGATGATGACCACGATATAGAGCGCGAGGCCCGCCCCAGTGCTCACGAAGAAGGACGCGATCGGTTTGACCGAGACGACCACGGCGCCGACAGCGATGGTGGCGAGCAATTGGATGGTGAGGATCGAATAAACTTTGCGAATGAATGCCCACCGGAGCTCCGGGCTCTCCAGCATCATTGGGTACAAAGGCCTCGCTCCGGCCTCCACGTCATCCTTCCGGAAAGGCTGGGCCCACATCTTCTTTGTTCAGCAGTTCTCACACCAAACTCACAAGACAAAACCTAAAGAAAGTAGGAAACTGAACTAAACACCAGTAGATTTCTTCCTCGAGATAGCGGGAAGATTTGTGACTCTTGGGGTTCGGGCACGAGGATTGAAAGAAGGTCTGCGAGGATGGGGGGTGCTAATAAGAGCGGAGTGCGGTTTCTTGGTGGAAATGAGAACGTTCGTGATGTATCAGGCACACGTGTGGTTTTATGTGGCCGTTGAAGTTGAGGTTGACACGTGCAAGCGGGTTCGGAATAGGAACCGGAAGGACCGCAAAAGTTCCAGAGGTGTCTTTGCCTCGCCTCTGTAAGGAAGGGAAAAATGTTTTTGGATTTTTGGTATATATTCCTCGTGCGGGAAAATGAAGGTATATGGGGAAAGCATATACTTTGAATTAAATTCGTTTCCAGCCAAGATTCTTTGGGGGACAGCTCTGGAAACAATTTCGGGAATCTCTGTGGGGACAAATCCCACTTGTCAGTTCCGACATTCTCAGGCCCAACAACCTAGTCAGGCCCACTAAATAGTGGATTTACGAGACTCGGCTTTGTTTTGAATGAAGAGAAAACAAATTTTTTTGTTTAAAATTATTTTATTAGTAGTATAAGATTCTATTTAGGTTTCTGAAAAAAGTATTAAAGTTTGTACAAAAAATAATTGTGAAAAAAAAATTCAAAGAATTTTTGTGCCAACAAACATAGGCTAGTTGGCACTGCATCATAAGTCATGAAAGGGAGAAGAGACAGTTAATTGACTAAAATATCCAACATGCTTGGCACTCATGGGTTAGTACACACAACGTTCATATTACGAAGACCAATACTCACCATGGTATTTTGACTAAAATGACTTAAAAAGAAGAGGATATTTTACATAGTGTTTGACAAATCAAAATTTTAACTCATAAAATTTTATCATCGTTACAATTTTTTCTCTCTTTTCACTTTTTCGTAATTTTTTTTACTCTCTTTTTTATTTTTTCACCAGCTTTTTCTTTCTCTCTCTTAACCTTTTTAGTCTCTTAATTGCATCTGTTCCAATTTTTGGGTCATGTGTCTATCATATTATTAAGTATGGCATATTATTAACGGTTAGATTCTATGACGAGGCCAACACTAATAAATTTTAATAATTTGAGGCCTTAGTATAACGAAATTAGTGATTCATATACTCAAAATGACATTTGGTTTTCTCAAACACTATAGAACTTCTTGCTATTCAACATTTATTTACAAAGAAGTTCCAGACACTCGAAAATCAAAGTACAAAACTTGGTCTTGATAGAAATTCTTTCTTGGGGAAAGTACACTTTTGCATCTCTCAAGTATGAGATAGTGACACTTTGTATTTCTATATTTCAATTTCGTCGCATTAAGCTCCTCAAGTTTCGATTTTTAGAAAGTTGCACCATCTCGTTAAAACTAACAAAAATTAAAATAAAAAATATTTTTGCCCACAATCAACGAACAAGGCATAAAATGTTTTTTTTTTATCAAAACTTGAGAGACTTAATATCACAAAAATTGAAAGATAGAGTGTAAAGTGTCAGTATCCCATATTTGGAGGAGAAAGTGTACTTTCCCCTTCTTTCTTGTTCAGCCTGAGTAGCAATCCCACTTTTTTTTTTTTGGTAAAAAAGCTATCCCACTTAAGCCACTGTCTCAGTTGCCTATCTTTTATAGATGAGGGGAGTACCTTACCAGTAGGTTCTCGCACTTATAAGATTGACCTCCTCAGGTGCAAGATATGAATATTTTATGAATTTTTAGAGAATGCTCCACGGCCTGCTACAAGCTTCCAGGAAGAGAAGAGATGATCAACGACAAGTCGTGCGGGTCCCCTTTTGCCTTTTTGGCTAGGCTAATGCTCCACCAATGGGACGAGAGCCTCTCATGCCAGAATTTGCTCATAAATCCACTTTGTTCTCCCGGAAATCACTTCAATTATAATACATGATGGGAGGAGAGAGGAAGGCAAGAACCATGCTTTCATAGAAGTGGCGGTCCGAATTGCTGATTCTTCTGTGCACACAGAAAAGAAGTCTTAATGACACAAGTTTGAAGGGGCCGCCACCAATAGTAAGGAAATAGAAGAGAACAGAGGCAAACCTCGTATCTGTTTTTATAGGGACAACACTTGCATTTATTGTTTTTGGTATTCAAACCATTATTTAGTGGATCTTTCACATGCCACATTGCTGTTGCCACAACACCCTAGATGGAATATGAAAAGTGACACTTTTTTTTTTTTTTTCTCTTTTTACTAATAAGGGATAATTCGCAATGTATCGAGTTTAGATAAATCTGTGTTAGGATACATTTGGAAGAGTTAACGTTATCCAAATTCCGAATATTTGTAATGGTTTCTTATCATATATATTAATTAAGTCGCCCTAATTTTGTTATGAAAATTGGAATCTGAGGATTTCGATTTGAAAGGGATCCACCTTTGCGGTTTCACTCACGCTCGAGGAGACTGAAAAAAAGAAAAGAAAAGAAAATTGACACTTCGAGTGCCATGTCTCCTGATACGTCTTAGTAATTTGATTATAATTGACTCAATAGCAGGCCGAGAGCACAAGATACATCTTAGGCCCAATAATTGAGGCCAATGATTTGGGCTTAAATGGACACACAATAACATAGTGAACTAAATGAGACTTTAATTTACGGACACATGACCTAGAAACTGGAACAGATTCAATTTAAGAGACTAAAATGTCTTTTTAAAAAGAAAGGGACTAAAATATCTCACAAACTAGATAGATGGCAAATGTGTAGACGTGCGGTCGACTCGCAAGTAGGGTTGTATTCGAGTTGAGTCGAATCGAATATTGGCTGTTCGAATTTGGCTCGTTAGACATATATGTGAGTTCAATCTCAAGCTGACTTTTAATCGAGTTTTTGCAGGAGTGTTTGAACTCAGCTCGTTTAAAATTGTTCATATTCGAATAAGAACAAGCTCGAGCTTGATTAAACTTATATACACTTGTTGAGTTTAGGTTTATTCGAGCCAAGTTCAAACTTGAAGTAACCAATAAAATTTGAGCATAGAAAAATAGATATCACAAACAAAACTCAAATCAAGCCTCGACATATGGTGTCATAGTACATAATACACGACATATCATAAAACACTTATCATTTGTGCGAATTTATTTTAGAAAATATTTAGATTCATATATAATCTATGTTAATTGGCAAAAATGACCGAGAAAATATATTTAATATATAGAGGGCATAACAAATCCTTATGGATAATACTCATCCATTCATATATCAATATAATCAAATGCATATTTTACTAATATGTGACTATTAAATATAAACTAATAAATAAATAAAAAACTTATAATACACACAAATGTACTGAGCTTTTAAATGAGCTCAAACGAGCCGAGTCAAACTTATACAAGTTCTGTTCACGAGCTTAAATCGAGTCGAGTCGAGTTTAATCGACTTTGGTTCGTTTAATATTTGAGCCATAAATGATGTTTGAACTCGGCTTATACGAGTTATGTTTATGAGCTTAAATCGATTCGAGTCGAGTTTAATCGACTTTGGTTTGTTTAATATTTGAGCCATAAA
The DNA here is from genome assembly GCA_003952965.2 of Morella rubra. Classification (NCBI taxonomy): domain Eukaryota; kingdom Viridiplantae; phylum Streptophyta; class Magnoliopsida; order Fagales; family Myricaceae; genus Morella; species Morella rubra. The sequence goes on from CM025852.1 coordinate 11,930,583, forward strand.
TGATGTTCGAACTCGATTCATTTATTAAACGAACCGAGCCCGAGTCGAGTTTATACAAACTGAGTTCGAATTGTTTATGAACAACTTGTTTCAATTACAACCCTATGCCCAATTAAGGTCCTTTACTACACCTGGTGCATATGGTTGACACATTTAAGGCATCTAGCTCTTCCATGCTCACACGTGACACTCATGCGAGCACTTCTTCCAAAGATGACTTCCACAGTTTTGGGTCTTTGATTGCTACTCACCATTCTAACTTTTTTAGCACGTAAAAATAAAACAGCTTAACTAAATTTTGCACACTTTAATTATAGGGTCTTGATATTTTCCACTTAAATTTATTTATTTATTTTTATCATATTACACCAATCAACTATTGATTTCATACACTTTACACAGTGCATTAAAATTTTTGTCAGTTTGGACAAATTTTTTTTTTGGCCTCAACAATTACGATTTTATCCTTATAAAATGGTCATTGCCAAAAAATTATGAGAATAAAATTATAATTTTGCACATCACAAAATTATTTTTCGACTAAATTGACCAAAATTTTTAACAGGAAGTATAAAGTATTTGAAATCAATAAGAGGGTGGACAATATATTTATCTAAAAAAAAAAGCTATTTTGACAAAATTGATTCAAGTTTGATTTATTTTTTCTCTCTCTTTCTTTTAGTTGGCAATTTAGTGGAGGACAGAACAATCCCGCAGGTAATAGCATGCACACAGTACGACAATCACCAAATGAGGGGGTGTGAGGCTGTGAGCCATGAATTTGCTCTCCACTGATCACTGGTTCGAATCCCCCTCGCGTTATTGGAGATTTATTCCGTTCTTAACTTCAAGTCTTCCAAAATTAGTTGAAGTGTGCATAAGATGGTACAAATACTACTTTAATTAACCAAAAAAAATTCATTGATTTATATCATATTTCGTTATCATCTGGGATCATGAGATGCTCAAAAAAAATTGCTAGCGTTGTATTGATTTTTATATATCTAGCCTTGTACTGCTTTTTAGAAACGATCTTGTTCTCCCCAGATCTCTGGTGTTTTGAAAAATTAGCTTTATTAGTTACCATTCAATCTGTGGTAACATGGCTTAAATTAAGTAGTGGTACGTGGTCATACTAGAGAGAAATTATTAGTTACCATTCGATCTCCAGCCTAGGACCACTGAGGTATTTTGGCATCCCCTTGTTTGGTTTAATGGTAATGTGCCAAGGTTTTCTTTTTATCTTACGACTGGCAATTCGAGGAAGACTTAGTACTATGAATAGACTCATGGAACACGGGTTAATTTAAGATGCTAGCTGTTGCTTCTGTGAAGCTAGCTAGGGATGAAAATATTAATCATTTGTTTTGTGAATGTAGTTTTGCTAGCAAAATCTGGACGCTCCTGGGGGACAAATGTCATTTTCCCCGTGTCAAGAGAAGATGGGATGAAACTGTGACCTGGTGTGCTGAAGGTTTTAAAGGGAAATCTTTGAGCGCAAAGGTGAACCGATTGGTGCTCTTAGTCAAGGGTGAACAAAAATTCCGGCCAAAATTAAAATTCTAGGTTTCGATTTTGGTTCCGTAATTCTGGTTTTGATTCCAACACATGCTGAAAACTGGAATGTATTTTTTGCATTTTTTGTAATCGAAATCAGAACTGGAAATTCTGGCGAAATAAACAAAATTTTTGGTTCCGAATTTTTTTTTTAAAATTATTTTAAAAAAATATACCTCAAAATAGTGTAATTTTACTTTAGATTTTGGGTGAACTTTTATTTTATTTTAGATAGAGTTTAAAACATTGTAATTTTAAAATAGGGCTCAAAACCCTTTTTTATGCCCATAATTTTAGAATGTTGTAATTTTATTTTAGATGAATTTTTATTTTATATTTTATTTTATTTAATTAATTAATGTGTATAACAAAATAATTTATGCAAAATTTCAGCTCAAAATACCTAATGGGCTTATTAGGGCCCCAAAAAATCTAACAAAAAAGCTCACATAATGAAATCGGAACTTCTGGTTCTAATTATGAAAATTTTAGTTTCGTTCCGGTTTTGTCCGTTCTGGCACCCACATCTACTTTCAGCTACCCTATCTGGTGAGAGAGAGATGTTTAGCAACATAGTGCGCAAACTTGTTCATGTGTACCTCGAGATTGTTTCCTATGTGAGAGCAAGAGCCTCTTCCTTTGAGAAAGTGAAGAGGACACAGCGCAAGTTGGTGATTCTAGCTTGCTCGGACTGACCGATTCAGATGCTTGATGGTGGGTGATGCACCCATGGTGTTTATTTGAAATACTATTTTGTTTGTTTGCTTTGCTCTGTTGTTCTGTTCTTGTGAACTTGCATTGAGTTTGTGTGTTCTTGTTTACCTTCTTGCTTGGGGGGAGGTGTGTTCTATTTTGGCAACTCCTATAACTTAAACTCAGGTTGGTGTTCAACCCTTTTGGGAATATGTACTAACAGGTTAACCAAAAAAGAAGAAGTAATGCCGTTAAAAGACATTTTCACTAGTGGTCGTAAAAAATGCCACTCGACTTATGGCGACGGAGATCCAGCTATAATTTGCAAATGCTACTGGGTGATCGCTAGCGTTTTTCTTAGGATTTCTGTGGCGATTTTCGGCCGCTGCTGAAGGCTATTTTTTATTAGCGACACTTGGACCAAATATGTTGGTAGTCAAATTACAACTCAAAGTTGGAATTTATTTGGTACGAGATTAAGCCAATATGCAACTAAATTCTAACAAAACCAATGAAGGAAGTAGTCAATGTGTGTTTCTTTTTTGAGATAAATATAATTTACACCCGTCAAATATGAGGTTTTGATATTTTATACCTCAAATTATTATTTTTGTCACATTACATTCATCAACTATTAATTTCAGACACTTTATACCTTACGGTCGGTTTGTTTGCTTGTAGAATAAATTTTTTAATTTGTTTTACTTGTTTTCAGATATTTGTCAGCACCTGAAACTAAAGTCGAAGTAAAAAGTTTTTACGTCAACAGTAAAATTTATTATTTTTCAGAAAACAAATTAAGTTCAAATTTTCGTAAACTAAATGTTTCTTGGGGAACATCATAACGCTCATAATCTATTGGCAAAAATCAATAGGCCAACTCATGTTTCAAAATGTTTTATTTTGTCCCATATGTTTTAAAAATAATCAATTTTCTCCTTTTTTTTATTTGCTGTTAAACCACGTATAAAATGACAGAAATTGCCCCTCCAAGAAAAAATCGCTAAAAATATTTAAAAAATCTTTTTAAAAATAAAAAAATGCTATATAAATAAAAAGTAATTTTTTTAAAAAACAAAAAAGGAAATTCAATTTTTGGTCACTAGGTTTTGCCCCATTTTACAAATTAGTCACTAGGTTTACTTTTTTTTTTTTAGTTTTCAGTCACTAACTTTATGCCCTTGTAAATAATTAGTTCTTTTGTCAGTTGATCGTTGCTTTGACTATTTGGAACAATGTCCACGTCAGCTGCCTAATTACCTTGTCACCCAAATATTTCCACGTCACTTTCCGCCTCAGCACTCACATTCAAAAATGACAGACAATATTTTTCAAAACACTGTGCAAGCAAGCAATCCACATCGTTTTTACCAACCCACACTAAGACTAAACATTGGTTGCGGTCTTCTTTGCAATTGTTATTACACAGAAGAGTAAGTGGAGGTTCTGGTATCTGTGGGTGGTTGGGTCTGTGCTTGGAGTATGTAGCACCCCGAATTTTCTTATTATTAATAAAATATTTATTTTAATTGGATTTTGAATTTTGAATTATTTGAAAAAGTTATCTTGTTTTAAAGTTTGAAATATTGATTTGATTTGAAAAGTTATATTTTTAAAAATATTTGAAATTTAAAGAAGAGATGGTTTATCTTTATCTCTTTAGATTTTAAAGTTTTGAATTTAAATACTTCTTTTGAATTTTAAAATGGATAGCAATCCAATTTTATCATATTTAGAGTTCTTTAAAAAGGGTTGCAATCTAGTCTTTTATAAATCCTTTACTAGTCTTTGTGATGCGTATTGATTGGGAGAATGAGAAATCAAGCGTCTTTTCTTAGGTTCTAATATAGTTTCTTGAGGTCTTGGAGATTAATTGATAAAGGGTTCAAGTATTATGAAGGGCGAGGTAAGCAGGGTAATTATGCTAGATTTTCTTAAAAGACTGAAGTGATATTTGATAATTGCATGTTTTATTAAAAAACCTCGAAGTTTTATGTGCATTACATTATGATAAAATTGTCAAATATTATAGCATAAAATGTGTAAACATGAGCCTATTTTTATGTTCAATGATATTACATGATGTTTTCAGTGTTTAAATAATGCTTTTTGTTATTTATTGTTATTTAAGATTTGTGCATTATGTTTCATAAAAAGAATAGAAAGATGCAAAGTTCAAAGTGATGTTTATAGTATGATATTTTATGTGTTTTCAAACCCTGAGGCCAGAGTTCAAAGTTACATCAATTGGTACAGTGAGTGTGCAAGGAGTCTATGGACTGCACAATTATATCATAGGGGAAAATGTAACCTACAGTTATTGCCAAAAGGATTTTCTATAGTATTATTATGAAAAATAAAAGTTGTTTTACAGTGATAGTTATACATTATTTGGATTGAGATTTACAATTTTCTATTGATTTTTACTTTTTAAATGTAAATGTGGCTCTTGAAATGCACCATAGCATTGTCACACTCACCCCCTTAAATATTCTCTCCTTTTAGATGATATTTAGGAGCATGTCGAGAGTCGTGTTAGATGGAGTCTAGGTGGTGGGTAGCTGAGAGAAGGCTTAAGAATTTTAGTTAGACCTAGTGTTTTGTCTGTAATTTTTCAGTTTTTGAAGATTTTGAAATGAAGTGTTTTTATTCAATTGTTTCAAAGTTTTAAATGTGATTTTGTTATCAAGATTGTTTATTTTGTGATAACTTATTTATATTCCCATTTTTTTTACTAGTTTTACGCGTAGAAGTAACCCCTAATTGTCGGGGTTCAGAGCGTTACAGAGTTTTTGGGATGGTAGTGGTGGGTTATGCCGTGATGGTGTCTGCCAGGATTCTGAAGACAAAGAAGATTCAAGTAATGGAAAAACAAGCTCAGGATGATTTGATCCTTGAAAGTAGATGGGTTGGTGTACAGGAAATTTCATCTGTAGCAACGCTAGTTTTCGTTGCCTAAAGTATAGAATACAGTCTCTAAAAGCATTTGTCGATGTGAACCAGTCATCAAGGCTTTCGTTGAGATTGCCTCGTCGGACTAGCTTTCACCAACGACATACTGTTATGTTGGGGCTAGTCTTTACCAACGCCACATTGCCACAATCCTTTAGCAATGATAGAATATTAGCCTTGGGACTAACCTTTACCAATGACAAATTTTTTTGCAGGGACAAACCTAAACCAATGACATATTATGGCAGGTAAAAATTCATTTGTTCAACCATTTTTTTCGTAGGGATTAGTCTGTACAACTGACATATTATCACTTTTTTACCACTTCTTAACCAACGCAAGTTGTTACAAGAGAACAGCAGCCACCAAAACCCATTCATGATATAATACACAACTACACAAGATCACACATTACACTGTATCATAGAAACATCAACATAACTTTACAATTTATGCTTCATGAATAACCCTAAAAGCCTTACAAATGTTCAAAGTATCGTCATGGTCCTAACGTACCAACCAAGGTTTATACATCTTGTAAATGAAAATAGCGTATTACATGCTCAAATGTCACAAATTCACCCCATAAGCTCAGGATTGAGAGATCAACATTACAGATACTAAGACACTTGCATACACAAATAGTCACCGCTCCATGATTCACTAATTTCTGCCAATTAAGCTGCCGTTTGGGATAGATACAAAACCTGTCGACAGAAAGTAGAGTGGAAACAATGAATCAATACAGCCAAGCCAACACAACTTTTTTACTTGGGTGTTCAGCCAATCTTAGGTACCTTCAATATCAGAGATCCGTTGCAATGGTAAGTCATAGATTCACCAAGCTATTGGTATACCCTGTAATTGATAATTTTAAAACAAGGAATGGCAGATAGAAAATAAAAATAGCATAACACCATAAGTTTTATTCTATTGAAACACGTAACAGAGACAAGAAGCACAATTACAAATTTTTGTGCGGAAAGTGCATAACTTAGTGGCTAAACTTGTCCCAATTGAACATAGAGGTCTTCCATAATAAAAACAAAGTTTTTACAGTTTTATATATGCAGGTGTTTAGCCAATCTTAGGTACCTTCAATATCAGAGATCCGTTGCAATGGTAAGTCATAGATTCACCAAGCAATTGGTATACCCTGTAATTGATAGTTTTAAAACAAGGAATGGTAGATAGAAAATAAAAGTAACATAACACCATAAGTTTTATTCTATTGCAACACGAAACAGAGACATGAATTATAAAAAAAAAAAAAAAAAAACAGAGACAAGAAGCACAATTACAAATTTTTGTGCGGAAAGTGCAGAACTTAGTGGCTAAACTTGTCCCAATTGAACATAGAGGTCTTCCATAATAAAAACAAAGTTTTTACAGTTTTATATATGCATTTCTAGAACTTAACCATCACACACTATCATGCATCAACCGTATGTATCACTTCATTATAGTTATGAGGACAAAATATTACACCCTTCATAGAGATGTAAAAATGATCCAGCACACCTGATGGTTTTCGGACTCTACTTTTGCTTTTGCAGTTCCCTTTAATAAATTGCAATTAAAAGCCCCTGTCCATTATGTATTTAAAAGCCCAAGTATAAACCAATTACATTGAATATGGCAACCAAACTCAAAATTCAGCCAAATTTTGGTCACCCGGAATTGATTTGTACCTCAAACAAAAACTGACAATGGATTTTTCAGAGTGCTTGTTGAACACAAGTGAAGTTGGGTGCTCCTAAACTGAGCTGAGTAATCCTGCAAATGCTGCTCGATGGCGGCTTCCATCTACATCGGTGAACCGATGACATTAATCTGGACAACCTTCGGAAAGGTGTTGACGAGATAATGCCTCACCGCGCACGGCCTTGCCTTGTGTGTGCTCTAGTAGCAGTGGGTTTAATGGATCTCATCAGTGGGGAGAAAGGCTTTTAGTTGAAGGCTCTGTTTCGAGTAATAGATCCTTTAACATCTACTGTTCTGATCTGTTGAAATAGCGACAAAGTACGAACCCAAAGAGAGTGCCGCTGACGTGGAAAAAATTTGGATGACAAGGCAAGCCTACTTCTCGTCAGTCAAAGCAACGGTCAATTGATAGAAGGATTAATTACTTACAAGGGCATTAACTCAGTAACTGAAAACTGAAAAAATTAAACTTAATGACTAGTTCGTAAAAAGGGGCAAAACCTAGTGACTAAAAATTAAATTTCTCAAATAAAAATATTGAAACTATATTCAAAAATTGAAAAAATAATTAAAAAATATAGATTACATATTTTTATTCTTATTTACATATCATTAAATTTAATATTTTTATTTAAAAACATTATTTTTTATATCATTATTTTTATTATTTATGAATTGTTATATATTTTTAGTCATTTTATCTTGGAGGGGCATTCCGGTTTATTTATACGTAGTTCAAAGGGATCATTTATTATTTTTAAAATATATGAGGCAAAATTAAACTTAGTGACTAATTCGTAAAAGGGGGCAAAACCTAGTGACAAAAATTGAATTTCTCAAATAAAAATATTGAAACTATGTTTCATGAAAATTGAAGAAATAAATTAAAAAATATAGATTACTTATTTTTTATTCTTATTTACATATCATTAAATTTAATATTTTTATTTAAAAACATTATTTTTTATTATTTATGAATTTTTTTAATATTTTTAGTCATTTTATTTTGAAGGGGCATTTCGGTTATTTTACACATAGTTCAAAGGGAGGGATTTATTATTTTTAAAATATATGAGGCAGAATAAAACATTTTGAAACTTTGAGGGGGGTTTATTGACTTTTGCCCATAGATATAGGGCGTACTATGATGTTCCGACCAAAAAACCTTAGGTTATTAAAATTTCGAGCTTAGGTTGTGTTTCTAGAAAATAATAAAGCTTCTTTCGTTGAATTGAAATTGTTTTACTTTGACATCATTTTCAGGTGCTTGCGAAATATCTGAAAACAAGTAAAACAAATTATAAAATTTATTTTAGAAGCAAACAAACTGACCCTAATAGTTAAAAATTGTTAAAAAAATTCATCAATTTGAGCAAAAAGTGATTTTTGCCTTGTAAAATGACAATTTTATTCACATAAGTTTTTTGCCGGAAACATTTTTATGTGAGGAAAATCATAATTTTAGAAGCTGAAAACTCATTTCTGTTCGAATTGATGAAAAATTTTAACAAAAGGTGCAAAACATTTTAAATCAATAGTAGGTTAATGCAATGTGCACAAATAACAATTTTAGGTGTAAAGTGTTAAGATCCCATAATTAAGGGGGTGTTTGTTTCCCCAATATTTTGGGGCACCAAAATTTTCAACAAAATAAACACACTCTAAAATTTTAACTTTTACACATACACACTTCCTTTTCACAAACCCAATAAATCTCAATAAAGTAAAGATTCTAAAATTTCGGGAATATTTCCTAAAATTTTAGCAAACAAACACCCTTAAATAATACAAATTGTATTTATCTTTTTTATTTAATTAGATTTGCGAAGCCAAACTTACAGCGGTATATATATTGTCGGTAGTAATTTCTTTTTCAGCTTTATGTTTTTCTTCCCAGAGGAAATTGCAATGGCCGGGAAAGGAACGACACGGAACCGAATGAATAAGAAAGTGTAACAAAGGAATAAAGAGTAAAATTAAGGAGGATAAAGAAAGATTTGGTGTTCTTTTGCTTTAATACTGTGCCGTACATGCTGTTTGTGCTTTCACTTTTATAGAGAACCACGTGATAGCTGGCTTGCCTTCCTTCTCTAATTTCAAATTGTACGAGTTCCACGTCTTTTGGGTTGGACCCAAGAGGAAGACCTCCCGTCGAACATGACATTCTTTTCACTTTATGTAACAATATATTCCTTGATAATGTAGGTCCAATGAAATCATGCTGTTTGTTCTTTCACTTTTAAAGAACCATTTGATATCGTTCTTCCTTTTCTCTTTTCAAATTTCAGGGCGTAAAACACGGCCGGGGATGATTTATCCTTCAGCAAGCTGTGGCCGGAACGTACTTCGCTTGAGATATATCCAGCGTGAAAAAGATGGGGGATGATTCATCCGTCTGCAAGATGTGGAACATACTTCGGTTGAGTTCCACGTCTTGTGGGCTCCGGCCAAGAGGAAAATCTCCCGTTCAACATGAAGTTCTTTTCACTTTGTGAAGCAGTATAGTCCTGGACATAATATATTGGAGTCTCATCCCAATTGGAGCTTTCATCATGTTAATCACAAAGCTAATTTTGTACCTCACAACGTAGCCCAATAGTTACAGGTGAAGCCCGCGCTAAGCAGGGAAAGAATCCCTCATTAAAATTATTTGCCCTCACCTCACTGACCATAGTCTACTTTTGGTGGTGATGTTTGGTTAGCAATTTTTTGAACTTTTTTAGAAAAATTTTCAAAAAGCCAAATTTTTTACGATCAAAACATCAAAATCTCAAAATTATTAAACAAATTCTAATATCTTTTCACATTAACTTCAATAAAAAAAAGACATTAAATCTTTTCTCCTCACATTTTAACAAACTCAATACTTCAGAATTAAAATTTTTTATCTATTCTTATCTCTTTTCACTTTTTAACAAATTTCAATAAAAATCATTTTACAATCAAAGATTCGTAAACTTTTTTACCAACTCTTTACAAACCCCTCATATAAAGTCAAAATCTCAAATTTTTCTCCTACAAACTCAAAATTCTTAACAATTTTGCTTCCCTGATGTCACCTTAAAGTAATCATGTAGATATCATAAACCAAAAGGGGAAATAAGCGGTGCACTCTCATGCCTATAAGAGGGGCAAATACGCATTCCATTGATCCTAGGATGCTACCTATACACTCACCCCAAAAACTTACTTAGACATCGGACTAGTCTCATTCAAATGGTGACTCTAGCCTTATTTTTTACTCTCTTGCAACATCGTTCTTAATCTTGAAGATGTTGGGAAAGAGACCATGGTTCATGCTGGGCCAGACATTATTAGGCATCATCAAGATCCTAGCTAGCAAGGATGATGTATAATTGTACTTTATTGTTTGGGAAAAGTAAAGTCATATTGGTGTCTTTTGTAGGCAAGGTTGAACTCCAAGAAGAGGTACTCTTACTTTGGAAGCCACACGCACAAAGTGTGGAATGAGTTTTTCTCTTTCGAGGGAGGTGTTTGTGCGCGCGCGCCTGTATGAGTTGTAATGTGGCAGTGGCACAGGACTCGATTTCTAGGACTATAAATTAATATCCCAACCGCAGTATCACCAGCTGCCATCTATCCATTTTTTGTAGCTTCCTTGTTCTCAGTATAGTAGCAGGAGAGAAAATGGAAATAGAGGCAGAGAAAATGGAAACAGGTCGTGAGGTAGAGAAACAGTTGATCGAAAATGCCCTAAAAGGCAAATGGGACAAAATTGTCGAGATTTATAAGAGCAATCCTGCGGCCTACGAGATGAAGATCAACAAGTCAGGGGACACTGCATTGCACTTAGCTGTCTCCGATGGCAAAGTGAAGATAGTCAAAGAACTCATAGCACAACGGAAAGCTTCCGCTCTCCCTGAAAACGACCAAGGGAAAGCTTCCGCTCTCCCTAAAAACGACCAAGGGAATACCCCTCTCCATGTTGCCGCATCAATGGGGAATGTGGCTATGTGTAAGGCCCTATTGAGGCTTGATCCACCTAGAGGATCACTGGTCGTGTGTAAGGCCCTATTGGGGGTTGATCCACATAGAAGATCACTGGTCGGTTGTAAAAACGAGGACGGCGAGACCCCTTTTTTCTTAGCAGCGTTCTATGGTAGAGAAGACGCCTTCCTTTATCTTCACGAATTCTGTACACTCCATGAATTGGATGCTAGTAAGTTTTCCAGGAGGACCGTCGACGGTGACACTATTCTTCACAGTGCCATTTCTGGAGAATATTTTGGTGAGTACTATTACTTCGGTACATTCTCGTCTGTGGCAAGTAGTAGTGTAGGGAGATATCTTGTGAAGTGCATATTACGCTCAAACCTTTCATTTTGCACTGCGCAGCTTTGGCGTTTCAAATAATTGGTTTATACAAGGAACTGGTGTACTCTAAAAATGAACAAGGAATCTCCCCTCTCCATATACTGGCGGCCAAGCCTACCGCTTTCAACAGCGGCAGCCGCCTGGGACTATACGAGAAAATCCTTTATCAGTGTAAGTATCACCAAGTCGTCGCTTACTGGTGAAATATTTGATCAACTTCATCCTTCCCTTCTATGGCTGTTGCATGCTCTCTCTTCTCTATCCCTAGTTCATATCTCGGTTACAATCCTAGACGTATTTTTGTCCGAAGAGTAATGCATTTTGTTTTAAGTTTCCAAAAACACAAGGCAAGTTGAAGTCATCTCATTCTTCTGTTTACAGAGTTCTGTATTCCGCAATCTTATACCACTTCCAAAACACGGGGGTCTTTCACTCATCGAATATCGAAGTTGGAATTTTAATGCGCCAAATGTTTTCAAACCCACAGCATTTAATTTGTATATATTCTTAATTACAGCTTGAATATTGTGTCAGATAAGTTTTAACCTTTGGCGCTGTTTTATGGATTAAGTCATAATTATTCCGGAGCTCGAATTAAAGGCGTACGGGGACAATCTCCAGCCAAAGGAAGCAACGAAAAACAGCCCCTGCTTTAAGTTCATTTGCAAAGGTAGTACGTGATTTTTTTTCCCCTGTTCTCTTGTTGTGCGTCTGACTGCTATGACCTCTTACAAACGCCACAGGATATGATATGAACACCATGGCCGTGAGGTCATGACAGTGAATTCTCTCCACGAAAGTCATTTACAGATCTGGGCTTCCCCAGTAATTAATTAAAACAAGCAACTTACAATAAAGATGTTATTTAATTGATATTCTCACGTCCAGATCATGTCCATAAATGCTTGATTCTTCTTGCCCTCGGGATGCACTTTATGACCCATTTGCTATATGCCATGGTGACCGAACTGGTTTTTCTTTACTACCAGTTACAGAAGAAAAAAAGAATGGAGGGCAAATAGATGCAGAGGACCCTGAAAACCGAAAGGGAAGAGATCAAGGTTTAGCAATGCATACTCTGTTAATTATTGACATATCGCAGAGTAGATTGAAATAAGTCAGTCGCTCTGTCTTGTGACTCTATTACTTTTTCTAAAAAATATACACCTATCTCGTGCAGAATGGTTGCCGGCAAATTATGATACCTGCTATGCATTTTTCAAGCTCGGATTCAAGGGAATTATTCTTACCTGCTATGCATGTTTCCAGCTATTCAAGGGAATTCTGACCGTTCTCCGACTTGGTACGTCCCTACGTAACAAAAGTAACATGAGAATCCAGTAGTTATTGTTGAGGAGATAAACACCGGGGAGTCTCTCTAGTTGGCTTATAATATAGTATATATGGACACCCAACTTAAAAGCTTAAACCAATAGATTTGCGCCCAACTATATTATATTAATTGCCCACACTTATGACTTTTTTTCAATGTGAAAACATTTTTACCCTCTCATACATATGTATTTAATAATCTCCCTTTTACATGTGAGTCTATCACCACATTAATTCACTCTCTCCGAAGTGACGCTATCTAGAGATAAAGAGATAGGTGTATGGTCCGGAACACCTTTAGCAAGATGTCTTGGATTCTCATATTTCTTAAAATCTGTCAAATTCTGATTTTTTTATGAAAATCACATCTCTTCTTATGATAATCTTCTTCTTTTCCAGACCCCACAGCTAAATTCTGCATCTTCATAATCAACAAAAATGCAAGTAGTGGCTTCATCATTAAGATTCAACCGCTGTCCCTTAGGCACATGTGCAAATACTTTGCATCTAAAAACCGTTGTTACTTATTTTAGAATCTCAAAACCCAAACGAACTGATAGAGACCGGTTGATTAGGTAGCATCCAATAGGAATAGCTTCACCCAGAATAACTTAGACAGTCCAATCGTCCTTAATTAACATGGTTTTCCTTGACTACCAGGAAAAGACAAAAAGAATGGAGGGCGAAGCGATGCAGAGCACCCTAAAAACCAAAAGGAAAGACATCAAGGTTTACCATTAATGCTCTATTAAGCTTGTGTTCTTTTTTTCTAGGCAATGAGTACTTTATTTGATGTGGCCGGATTAGAACCATAGAAACGTGCTATGTTATGCATTCAAAAAAATGATGTACTCCTACCTCCCGCAGAATGGTTGCCGGCTAATTATGGTACCTGCTATGCATTTTTCAAGCTCGGATTGAAGGGACTTCTGATCGTTCTCGGACTTGGTACGTCGCTACATATATAACAATTAAAAGTAACAAGACCAGAACCGAGTGGTTATCATTTCAAACGCACTGTACTCACATAATCGTGTACCATTCATGTACGAGGCAATGAAATATAGTACATCCTCGTACGTATACAATATACATTGGTTTGTTTCTTACTTGTAATGTGCGACCTGTAATATTGTCAATTAGGGTACGCCACGGTAAAGAAGATTGAGGAAAAGAAACGGAAGCACACCTGGGCCTTTCAAGTCATGAAAGAATTACTTCCAGACAATAGTTCAGCGAATGAATATGCAGAATCCGTTGGGCAGCAACCCAGTAATGCAGTACGTCCCGTTTTGGAAGCTCCGGATCAAGAGATCGACGGTAAAATAACAGTCACAACAATTATTTGATTTATTGTATCACTGTGTGTAAGGTAGATGAGTATTCTCTCAAATCTTTTGGGGTCTAAATTGAATGTCATATTTTTAAAAAGAGAAAGATATAATAATTATTAAATGCAGTACATCGAGTATTCGAGTTTATACTAGGAGAAATTCATAGATATGTAATAAATGTTGTAGGATACTTCTCCTATATCTCTCTGCATCTGGATTATTCAATTTGGACAAAGAATTTGAGAGGACCACTGTCCACCTAACATTGATAGTTTAGAAACAAATGTTATAAAAAAAAAAAAAGTTCAGTCAAAGCCTAAACACTATAGAACTACAACTTTCGTTAGTGGCACAGACCCTCAAAGAGGTGAAGACTACCATTGAAATTACTACCAGTAATGGTATCGCCAACAGATTCGTGGAGACAATCCAGGACATTTTTCCTGTTTCCGTACAAAGCCAAGACAAGAAGAATATAGTGCTATTGGTGGAGAAGGACAAACACTCTGCAAGGGCAAAGCAGCCTGAGACTCCCATCCTAATTGCGGCTAAAAATGGTGTCACTGAAATTGTGGGTAGAATTCTGAACCTTTTTCCGGCTGCAATACACGACACAGATGAAGACGGGAAGAACGTAGTGCTATTGGCGGTGGAGAATAGGCAGCCGCAAGTATTTCAATTCTTTCTTGATAAAGAAAAAGTGTTAGATAAAGACAGCGTGTTCCGGAAAGTGGATAAAGAAGGTAATAGCGCCCTGCATCTTGCCGGAAAGCTTGGAGATTACAAGCCATGGCGAATTCCAGGAGAAGCGCTTCAAATGCAATGGGAACTCAAGTGGTATGAGGTATGCACCCGAATTAATTAATTGTGACAATCTGGTACTGTACTCTTGGATCAGAAGGGATTCGACCATTTATTTTAGCAAAATATAAGAGGTCTTACACTTGATGCTTGGCATGATGCAGTTTGTCAAGGGTTCCATGTCCTTTCACTTCTACACGCACTTCAACAAGCAGGGGAAGACCTCTAAAGAGGTGTTCAATGAAACCCACAAGGAGCTTGTCAAAAGCGGTGGCGAGTGGCTAACCAAAACCTCAGAATCCTGCTCCGTCGTTGCTGCACTCATCGCTACGGTGGCCTTCGCCACCTCAGCCACAATCCCTGGCGGTGTCAAGTCAGACACTGGGACTCCATTGCTCGAAAGAAAGCCTGCATTCGATACCTTCGCTATCTCATCACTCATTGCGCTCTGCTTCTCGGTCACCGCCTTGGTCATGTTCCTCGCCATCTTAACATCAAGGTTCCAACCAAAAGATTTTGGCACGGACTTGCCGCGGAAGCTCTTCATAGGTTTAACGTCACTATTGGTTTCCATAGCTGCGGTCCTCATATCATTTTGTGCGGGACATTTCTTTGTATTGAAGCATAGGCTCGGATATTGGGCGCTTCCGGTCTATGCGGTGGCGTGCCTTCCCATATCTTTTTATGGTCTTGCGCAGTTTTCGTTGTACATTGATGTTATGAGGGCTATTCTCAAGAAGGTGCCACAACGTAGCTACAGCTCAGCCACTGGTCCTTCATGAGGTGTTGTTAAACTTGCTCCCCCTCCGCCAAAGATGGTTTTTTTTTCTTATGTATTTTATTTATATGATGAGGGTATTCAACTGACTAACCTCTCGGTTTTGTGCAGTCCCTCAGTTTTACTCAAATCAGGTGTATACGACAAGATCGCAGGTCTGGAGAGTGACCCTAAAGGATTGATAACAGTTGGGAGTTTCAAACCTTGAACTTCGGACAGAGAAACTCCCACATGCGGAGCCTCGTCATTACGTTAGTTTTGCTTCTGTTTTGTTTTGTTTTGGGATCGGAGTTATCTGTCTCCCGGTCTCTCTCACTATCTCTTGTGTGTGCGGCTATGCGTGTCTTTGCTTTTGCAATAGTTTGGTGACTGAAATAAATGAGAGACTGAAATTTTCTTTGTTGCTCTGTTTCATGCAACAACTTATGGTTCATTTTTGTCATTGATGAGGATGAGTTTTTGCATGTATAACTTTTTGTTCTTTTCCTTTTTGCTTTGTTAACAACGAATGTAGATTAAATAATCTAAACCGAGAATATGGGGATTAATCTATCGGTTCAAAATAAAGGGATCAAACCGAGATATAAGGAAGGCTCAAAATATGGATAAACTCCCCATCAGGCAGACCGAGTAAATCATAAGATCTTATAGAAGAAAATCTCAATTCAAGGATCAGATCCTTGCCCTATGAATATGGGAAAATGGCCTATTTTTGCTTTGGGTAAATGGAAATGGACTTTTGATGAAGGTAAGTTGTTCGCTCTATGATATCTAATCTGCCCTGGCTTCTTTACGTCCATTTTGCTGACTTAAGCATCATAGTCTCTCCTCTGTCCCCTAAAGGATACTTCTTTTGAGATTCACAGGCCGAGTCTGGACAGATAAAATGATCAATTTTAATAGAACCTTAATTTCATTGATAGCACGTGTAGTTAAATTTGTTGATGGTTTAAAGATATTCGGCAGATCAAAGATTTTTATCCAAACTTGATGAACTACAAAATAAAACCTAAAATGTTATTTTTACTATCATTGATTATACTTAATTGTAATTTACACCTGGGCGATAGGAATGCTACTTCCTTAAAAGGAAATCTTGTAGTTGATTGCAAGCTTTTCAGCCGAAAATACGTGATGAGTAGAGAACTATTTCTTCAATAAACTAAAAGATGACACAAGAGGTACTCTCTAAGTCAAGGAGAAACAAATGTTCAATTTGCTGGATTGAACTAGTCCTGTAAAGGTTCTAGCTTTCCTAGCACCGAGTAGGAGAATACAAAATTATATATTCCCTTTTGTAATAGTTCTGAAAACTTTTTAATTATCGAAACTATCATACATTATATGATCCCAAGATGGAATCGAACATATACTTGGAGTGATCCTATGTCATGTAAGCAACTACTAAAAATATTAGGGAGAGTTTGAGATGTGGGATCCTTAAGGATCTCAATTCTCAGCCGTAGGATCATCGTTAAAATCTATTGTCATATATTTTATAAAATACAGTATAGGGGTAAACTTATAGTTAGCCCATTATGTTTGGGCAAAAATCAAGTTGCTACCCTTATTTTTCAATCCAACAATTTGAGACCCATAACTTTCAAAACCGATCAATCTTCGCCCCCCATCTAAATTAAATGTTAAATCAAATGGAAAAGTATGAAAAATGACCAAAATGCCCCTCCAAAATAAAATTAAAAAAAAAAAAAAAAATTCATTAAAAAAAAAAAAATATATATTTTTTTAAAAATAATATTTTTAAATAAAACTATTGAAACTCTATTTCAATAATCTATTTATTTTTAATTTATTTCTTAAATTTATATTATTTTTTAAAATTTAGCATTAGAGGGGCATTTTGGTCATTTTGCACGATTTTTCGTCAGACTTAACTCCTGATTTAGACGGGGGGTGAAGATTGATGGGTTTCGAAAGATATGGGTCTCAAATTGTTGGATTGAAAAATAAGGGTAGCAACTTGATTTTTGCCCAAACATAAGGGGCTAACTATGAGTTTACCCAACAAATTATGAGCTTCGACAAATTTTCATAATATCCATTACCACATTATAACTAACTCCTAAGAATTTAAGATTCAGCATTTTAGTCCCCCATAAAATCAATTATAAATCGTCTTTCCACCAGTTTATATTCCATATGGGCCACTATACATGGTCATTGTTATACCCCTAGCTCATATAATTTTCAATAACATAATTCATCACTATTACATATGTGATCATTGATGCAACATGGAAATGTGAGGGAATTGCCTTTCGTGCCTATTCTATGATCCAGAAAATTAAGCTCTCAAGCCTTCCCTTAAAAAATGGAATGTGCAACACATTGCACTACAAGAATATCGGGCTCACCCGACGAGCGCTGCCGTCACCAAAACTACACAAAATCGTCACTGGAGCCCTTGAGCCACGGCTTTCGGTCATCGAGCGTTGGTTGCGGTTGCTGCGTGGAGACGGCTCAACTGCGACAATCATACTTCTCCGTCAGTGAAGTTGATGCTACGTCGACCTTGAATGGTGTTGGGAGAACGGTTGAGCAGTCGTCGGTGAAGCGTCCATCATTTTGCATCGATCGTCGCTGTTGCTCTATGGCCTACGACGTTCAGATTGTCAAGGTTTGTTCACCTTTCGCCGACGATGTGCAGTGCGTCAATAATACCTCATTTTTCACCGACGATGTCAAGACGACGCCCAGTTTTGACGTGTTGACCCAACAACGACGGTGCTGTTCTTTGTGGCTAGAGGCCATTCTCGACGGAGCTTCGGTTGCAGGGAGTATTTTTGCAAATCACATGAGGCGTGGGCATTGCAGATTTTTGTTTTAGAGTAGTCTAGAATTATTCTAGCTATTTTTTGGAATTTTCATTAGTTGATTATTTGTAGATTTCTCTCCATTGAGCTCTATTGGTTGATTTATTTCAAGTGATCATAAATAAATTTCTGACACGAGTACAGTGCAAATGAATAAAAAGAACAGAGTATCATATCTGTGGGATCTCCACTATTAAGTGTGGGATAACAAAACAAACATTCACATATATAACTATGGAGATCAAAGTTATGAGTATGCAAATCCAGATTTTGCAAATATTTACATTACTCCAAAACAAAAGTAGCTACCTGTGACTACAACCTATATTAATAACCTGATCCTCTTGAACTCTTTGAGCATCTGACCCTAAAATTGTCAAAACATCATTTGTTGATCTACTCACAAAAAACTCCAATCCAACCAAGCTTAGTTCAATAAGTTCCTCTCAGATCAGATATTGAAAGCCACAGCAACATGCGCTGCAGAAAGTGTTGAAGATAAAATCATTACATACAAGTGTTGAACCATCTGTTACAATATATCGAAAACACAACAAACAGTTTGATTCCATATTGGCTGCTCAAAAAAAAGAAAATCCCCCAAATCACAATAATGGTTCATACTTGCTTATCTTCACCTCAAATGAAGCAAAAAAATGGTAAATGAGATACCTATATCCTAAACTGAAAAATCACATAATCACACTCACTTAGATTTGTCCAACAATGCATTTTAGATAGTTTACTTGTGTCACGCCCCGTGCTGGTACTTACCCCCTCGGCTCGCGTATAGTAATCGCATGCACAAAGTTCGGGGATTACCGCATGATAAAATCTCTTAGAATCGCTTAAATGCCCTCGAATTTACTTAGTGAAGTCTTATTTTAAAACAGTTCTTAGTTAAAAGAAGAATAATTAAAATTAGAAGATCAAAAATCGATTTAGAAGCTTAAACGAAAGAGGTGAAATCGTAACAAATATTAAATCATAATAAATTCCACTCTAATTAGGAAAAACTTTTAATAATGACTTGGATAGTAAATTATTCATAATAAAAAGATTAATACGAAATTGAAGGAATTTGATAAAAATGTGAAATTGAAACAACATGAAGAAATGCATCATTTTATTATAAAGAACATTGTTTATTACAAAAGAGGGTCCTTCGGGAGGATTAAAATAAATAGGCCTAAGATGTGGAACACTGTGAGCTTCCTACAGTCCACCTGGCTTATACAACCACGTTTCCAAGGGTCTACAAAATAGATCCTGCATCTAGAATCTCTTCGATCTTGAAATAATCCAACATCCTGCTTAACCATAAAAAGGCAAATACAAACAAATATAAAAAGGGTGAGTCCTATTGACTCAGTAAAGGGAAAAAGGGAATATGTCATGCAAAACAGATAAGTATGAATAATTAAGGTAGCTTGTAAACAATAAATAAGCATCGATAACACTAAATAGGGTAATGATGTATGATCGATGCAATATAGGAATGATGCATCTGTTTCCCAGTCACTTTACTTTCTTCTTCTTTCTTTCTTTTCTCTTTTCTTTTCCTGTCTGTAGAGGTGTTCTTTTATTCCTCTATTTAACCCCCAGAGTTAGGGTTGTGCGTCCCTCCTCTCCTCTAGGACTGTCTTGTGCCTCGGCACTAGGACCCTGTTGTGTGTATATTGTTTCATGGTAGGGATACCAACCACTATCCTTTTAGTGGTAGCTTGCACTATCCCACTGTGATCGGTACCGTCACCCTGTCATCGGACCACCTCTGGATATGAGTTTCATTTCCATTTCTGTCATTTAGTTATTAGATTTTCCATACCCATGACATGACTCATGACAGGATGATGCAACATGTATCATATGTTTTATTAAAAATCACTTAACTCAAAATGAGTAATAGATTTCATGGACCAATTGTCATATAAAATGCATATAAAATAAAGTCAACCTAAATTCACAGTAACTTTTCTTGATCCATAAGTGACCAGGTCTAAGCTTTTGTAGAAAGGCCTAAGTGTTTATTTCATGATATTCATTCATTAGACTTGGTCAACTTAACACGTACAACATGCTGTTAATAGGCAAGTCCAACAACTTATACAAGTAAGTTATTTTTATTACTAAAGCCAATAAGGACTGGCGGTATTTAAAAGAAAGGATTTTAAGGCTCTTGACTAGTTTCAAAAGAAAATCCTCCCGGGCATTTTCATTTAAAAACTTCTTGGGCATCATAAAAAAAGAAGCTTCCCAGGCATGTTTATTAAAACTTCCCGGGTAAAGAGTAAAAAGGCTTCCCGGGTACGTTTTATAAAAGGCTCCCCGAGCATGCTTATTAAAACTTCCCGGGTAGAGAGCAAAAAGGCTCTCCGGGTACGTTTTATAAAAGGCTCCCCGAGCATGCTTATTAAAACTTTCTGGGTAGATAGCAAAAAGGCTCCCCGGGTACGTTTTATAAAAGGCTCCCCGATCATACTTATTAAAACTTCCTGGGCAGATAGCAAAAAAGCTCCTCGTGTGCGATTTATAAAAGGCTCCCCGGGCATGCTTATTAAAACTTCCTGGGTAGAAAGCAAAAAGGCTCCCCGAGCATGCTTATTAAAACTTCCCGGGTAGATAGCAAAAGCCTCCTAGGTACGTTTTATAAAAGGCTCCCGAGCACGGTAGTAAAACAAAGGTCTTTCCCGAGCATGCAAAACAATTTCTTGGTATAGAAGAACAACAAGTCCTTCCCAGGCATGTAAAAATAAGGCCTTCAAAAATATCTCCCCTGGCCATGCAAAATAAAGGCTTTCAAAAATATCTTCCCCGACCATGCAAGAACAGAGGTTTTCCCTGGGCATGTAAAAAAGAGTTTTTCTAAATCCACTAAGGACTAACGTTCAAGGATCCTAGGGCTCCGCTAGGTTAGTATGTTCAACTTATGCATTTCTTTTTCCACATCCCTCATTATTTCTCCTACATGCCTATGGCTATTCCTTATTACCGATCCCATGTAATGTAAATTAGTTCACCCTTACCTCTATTGCTTCGGTGGATGTGGATTTCTAAAGGATAGAACACCCATTTTTCTTCTTTTGGTTGATTCCCCTTTTTCACCTTTGGTCTCTCCCTTTGTCCCTTGGTCTCTCCTCTTTTCTCCTATGTCTCTCTCCTTTTTTCTCTTTTGTTTAGGTGCTGGTCTCTCGCTCAAGTCTCTATCTTATTCTTTTAGTCGACCACATAAGCAGAAAGGCAACTAACGGTGTGTATAATTCACTTTATACCCATACATATGCTGCCACCACAAGCCCCATATCTTACGTCTTTTTTGCAAGCAACACGTCAATATATGAGCCAACGACTAAGCTCCATCTAGGCGGCCAGATAAGACATGATAAGAGTGAATTGAATGCACACCATATAGTTAAGACACATGAAAAGTAACATGCAAAAGGAAAGGTGATGCCACCTAAACCAACGTAAAAATCCTGGGCATACAGGGCTCACAGCACCCGGGGTCCAGGGCTCAAACTGCTCGGGGTCCAGGGCTCAGCACACCAGGGCTCCAGGGCTCAGTACTCCTTGAATTTTCTCGGGCCTCAGTACTCCAGGGATTTCCCGGGACTCAGTACTCCCCGGAATGCAGGGCTCAGCACACCTGGGAGTTCTGTTCTCGGTAATCCCAGGAGTCCAATTAGCCCAATTTAAATTTAAAAGAAATTAATTAAACATGATCCAAAATAATCTAACAATTTAAGGGAACAAAACTCAAGTCAGATAAGACATTTAAGCACATGGATTTAAATGAAATAATGCAAGGAGTTAGGAATAAAAAAAGAAGAAAGAAAGCACTAAAAAGGTAGATCAAAATACTAAGATCAAAATACTACAGTCACAACTTTAGAAACCGAAGCAATTTAAACAAATACCAAAGAGCCTAATTACATTAAAATATTAGAGGAAATAAAAATCGAGTCAAATTAAGAAAAACCTTAACACAAGAGTCTTAAAAGTAGCTTAAAAGATTAGGGGTATCACAAAATATAATCACCTATTTGAAAATGTAGAAGAAGTAAATGTGTGCTAAGAAGAAATTAAGCAAGAAAATTCCACGGAGTAATATTTATTAGATCACATATGTACCAACTAGGTGTAAAAGAGCTGGGCAATACAACTTGCAAGCCACATATTACGCAGTTCTACGTCTAAATATAGCTACTAACCCGACGTGATCAATTATTAAGTGCACATACCTCTCAAAAATACATCATGAAAGACTTGCTCTGCCACTTCCAAATTTGTCTTTGCAGGATCCCTCTTTGTGAATAACTTCATTACCTCATCTTGTTCCATCCATAAACATTAAGCCAACAAATTTCAAACCCAATAGTGGCAGATATTGCCTCAACAACTACCACAAAATGCCCCTAATTCATTACTACCAAGGTACAAAAAAAGTAGTTAACATCGTGATATAAAGTAATAGATTAAAAAAATTTCTAAAAATCTCAAGCACCCTCAAAACTTCAATCAATAAATCATTTAAATGTTAAGAGCTTTAGTAAATTAAGAACAACGTTGCACTGCTGCACACCTATAACCAATATTTGGTTGTTGTAGAAGGAAATATTTTCATCAGATGGGTACATCCATAACACCACAAAAATTTAATAGATGGTTGAACAAAACAACAAGAGCTTACAAGAAACACTTTAGTTTTAAGGAAACAAATACTAATTGGCCACCATTCTTATCCATAGCAAATGTAAGATTAAACACAAAACTAAGTAGATTATATGCAAACCAACGTCATCCTCACATATGTTTCTTCTGCCATCCCATTGATGAACTTTCCATCTAATTTTCTACAATGAGATCGCTTGTAGAAGGTAATTAGATTCTCGTTGCTTTCAGTCTGCATATATTACGAACGTTAGTTTATACTTGCTGACTTTTTTTATATTACATCGTCACTCCTAATGATTCTAACCTTCTCTGCCTGCAGATTTTGCAAGCTCTTGGATCTAGCAGCGTGAGGTATATTGTGCTTCTTCCTGTTTATGGTATTCCTTTGGCAGACTTTCTGTAAAATTTGTGAACACAAGCATGCCAAATGGTTAGCACACTAATTCAGCTAGATTTGCTTCAGAGAACTTGTTGGTGTACATCTTAAACTCTTCGAAAGAAAATGATCTTGCCCCTTTTAAATGAGGAATGCCACCACTGCCGTTATTGGGATCCTAATGTGCTGCATCATATGGTATGAAAGCGAGTATGTTTAGATACGGTTCCATATTAGTAAGTCTGAAACGCCAAAATTTTTCATCACACATATCTTACCAAAAGGATTTAATTTCTCCGAAGCTCTTTCTGCTCTTCGCTTTTGGTGAAATGCATAAACCCCTACAAGGAGTACTAATAGCAGCAGGATGGTGCCACCAGCTGCTGCACCAATTACAACACCTTTGCTCAAAGATTTCTTTGATTCTGTAGGCCCTAAAGAATGCAAAAAAGGGAGGCCAAGATAGCATGGTGAAAGTTTTGTTTCTAGAGATGCATAATATTAAAACAACAAACACTGTTATTAGTCTTATTGGAAGTGTGAAATTGAGGCTACCTGCATAGTAAATCCTCGAGTAAATCCTCAGATTCTATTCACCTCACTGGGATGCAATTTCAATGACAAAAAAAAAACTTGTTCACAAAAAAAAAACAAAAATGAAAAAAAGGAATACTATATCATGGCAATTTGAATTCCAAACAGATAGTCAATTTTTATACCCACAAAAGAAAGTTCCAATAACTCACAATCATGAATACAAGCATTAAAATCATCTTTCAGACCTCTCACCTTGAGCAAACCCCTAACTTTTTCAGAATCGTTCCTAATAATGTTAAAATCACCGGCCACAACCCAAGAAAACTATTGATTATCATGGCCCCACAAACAATCTCATAACTCATTTCTCCCTTAGTGCAAACATTTAGCATATACCAAGGAAACCATCATTTGATGTTCTTCATGGACCACCCAATCAAAAATAAGCTAAGTAGAGATTGTACTTATAGAAAACTCATAGTCCTGCCTAAAAATCCATATTCCCCCCACCCCCCTTAAGAAACATTAGAACAACAAAAGGTTCTAAAAATACAACCATTCTTAGCTTATACTTCCTGATTAAACAAGACAAATTTTTTTTGGAGGAAACAATCCTTCTCACTTTCCAAACAAAGACATTAATCATTACAATAGATTAGGTTTTTGACCCGAAATGGCAACCAACATCATCGTTTTCTTTCTCTTTCTCTTTTGTAATGACTTAATAGGTAAAGCAAGTTTAGGGTCAGTGTTATTATCCATACTAGGATTTTTCTGAACAATTTCCTCATCATCATCAAAATTTGTGCCAGAAGTAAGACATTGGAAAGAATCAAATTTCAAAAGCTGAAATTCCCCACTCGGACAAAAAGATATAATACTTTGCTTCATTTCTAATCCATCATTATGTGAGGAGCTAAACCCAAAAGGACTGAAGGTCGGTCACCAACCACCATTTCTGTAGAACCTTTAGACGTCTCAACATGCAAGCTACTTTTGTTATAATGAGCTACCAAACCATCACCTGCAACCAGTAATTTTGTATTATTTACCACCACCCTTTCAAGCTTAGCATTTTGTTTAGATTGTACATCTTCGACATGACCCACATTAATAAGATCAGAATCTTCAAGCTGCTTTTCAGAGTCCAAATTATCATAGACATTGTTTTCCATGAACTACATCTCCTCAATCACCAACAAATTATTCACAATTCCAGAATTATGAACAAGATGACATACTTTTTTAACTATTTTAGGTAACCCAACATTTGCTTCAACACCTTATCCTTCTCTCCTTAAATATTACTTTTCAAATCAACAAATTGTTTACTCCCCATTCTACAAAACGATTTAGAGTGCCCTAGACTCCAAAACTTAATTCAAAAGGAGTATAATTTTCATAGATCACCACTTAAAAATGACTACCTTGTGCTCCAAGCATCCCAATCTAAAAGGATTTAAGAAGAGATTTTAACGCATCCATCTCAATGAAAACCTAGGCTCTAGTTGGCTAGGATATAAAAGCCGTGGGATTATCACTTTTAAGGAATTTCCCCATAGGAACAACAATGCTCCGCAATACATATTCATGAAAAAATGAATAGACAAGTGAGGAAGTATTAAATATCAATGATCAAAGACTCAGCTTTGGTTGAAAACTCTATAGTCCATCTCGACAATCTGAAATGATGAGAACTTATTTTTCGAAACTCTCAAGCCATTACTTTGAAAAAATCGTCTTCAAAAACCAGCCGAACTAACACTTGCTTAGGATCATTTGATTACCCAACAACTGGTATATGCAATAAGCCCATCGATATTTTATGTAAGACTGAATAACATCCAACGACGGTCTCGACCCCATAAAATTTAATACCACCTTAAAATAAGACAAGTCATCCAATCTTTCTATCTCTTCCTTGAAAAATTACACAAACACCTCCCTGTTCAAAATATTTGGTTGTTTCAAACAAATAGAAACCTTAGGAGTGGTTGTGGCCCAGTCTTTTTTTGCTAAATAATACTTCATCCTATTAAATCTAATAATCTGAAAGATGCATATCACAAACCTAGATATGCTCAGGTATATCAGGTAAAAAAAGAACGCCTACTCTACCCAAGCAAGCAGCTCAATTAGCAAGATTGTGAGTCATGCGATTACACCTCTTTAGCACCTAAGCTATCTTCCACACCTGGAACTCTCCCGAAAACCATCGAATATGGGCTAACATATAAGAGATCGCTTGAAATTGACTGGGTTCCTGGAAGAGTATCTCTCTGCTTACAACCAAAGGGTCGCATTTTAAAATTACTTGTTCCTTCTCACAACTAAGAGTTATGTGTATGCCATACAGTGGGTAATAGAAGAATCTCTTACCGAGACTGCTATGTAAGACTCATTCGGTCGAATTACTACATCTAAGTTAATCTAAAGCCATCCAAAATGCGGGGGTTGCCACCTGAAATTTGCTCCCCTGTCCACGCCTTCCCAAGCCATAGTGTGCTCTCCATACCACTGTTTGATCGACCTCACCATTTTCTTGGTATCAACCGGTTTAGAATTATGTCATCCACACCAGTTGTGGCACATCACTAGCACATCCACAAACAACCGAACAATCGATATCGATTTTTGCCACACAATGTTGTGCCATTCACCTTCCAGCGACATTCGACTCTGTTGGTGACTAGACTTCCGACTGGGCATATTGTAATATTTATTTGGCCCCCATAGATAAATTCCTAGCTATGCCATGCACTATAATAAATTTAAATTTTTGTGACGGATTCTTTTGGGACGCCAAAAATTCCTTCCCAAACAGCTTGGGACGGATATTAAAATCCATCCCAAAAAATAAAGGAAGAGTGTTTTTGCGACAAAAATCATGACCATCTCAAGAAATAAAATTTTTGTCTAAAAAAAAGGTTCATTTGGGACGAAACTAAGCCATCCCAAAAAAATTATATTTTTAGGGATAGATTTGGTTGTCCCTAAACTGGCGTTCGAACTAAAACCTTACTGTTATAACTCTTTGGAATATTTTGGGACAATACATCATCATGTCTCAAAATATCTCGCATAGTTCGAATGCATCCAGACCTATTTTTCCCACCAACCGCCTTAAATGCACGTCCCGTCATCAATTCTTATTTACTATTCTAGGTGTTTAAATGAGTAGTATAATCCGGTCCCACGTGTCCGAAAGTACAACCGTTATACGTCAATTGCGTTTGAACCCAAGCTTACCATTAAATGTGTTTGAATCTTTTGTGACGAAATGTCATCGTGTCCCCAAAAACCACTAAATGTACGAACGCGTTCGAATTACTTTTCCCACCTACTGCCTTAAATACGAGTCTTGGTAAATGTGCTTATTTACTATTATGACCGTTCGAACGTTTAGAATAAGTCATTCCCACGGTAACATTAACCATCGTAAATTCCAAAATGTTCTATGTAATGAAAGTTCGAATGTTATCAAACGGCCTCTAATGATTATTTTTGAAGGGTTCGAACACGTTCAAACGTATATTTGAAAAATAAGAACACCCGAGCCAGTTCTTCCTCACAGTTTTCTCACCAAAAATTTCTCTAATCCTGTCAATCTCTCATTCACATTTCTACCGTGGAATTTTGGCGAGTTTTTTAATCTTAAATAGGTTCTTCCTCACAGTTTTGTTGTTCGGAGTCTTATGCAATATGACAATTCGATTAATTTTAATTGATAATCTGAGGTACAAAGTGTAAAAACACCAATAGTCGAGGGACGAAAAATATATTTTTCCCAAAAATTAACAACAATATGGAATGGACAATGATTCTGTGAATTTGAAGTGAAGTTTGACTCTAAGAATTTGATGATATGATATTTGAAATAAGTTGAGAGAGCAAACGAAATAATGGTGGAAAATAAGAACATTATTACCGAAAGAATTCTTCAAACACCTAAGTTGCGGGTTTCACCATCTATGGTTCATGGCCTAATTAACTACAATCTCCTAAACAACTCAGTCACTTCTCCATTCAAGGCAATAGCGCCTGGCAAATAAATCAACTGAAGCTCAAACTATGAAAAATCTTCAGAGGAATTGTTTGTTTTGTGATATGATTTTAACATTCACAGTTTGGCTGCAAAAGCTTGTGTTCGTTCATTCAAGCATTTGATGTGCCTTTCGTCTACAACAAATCATGTTCAACCATTTCAAGTTCTCTACAGAAAACCAAGGTTAAATACAAAGAATTACATGGCAAACGGCATTAAATTTCTGTTAATTACAGCCTTGAACCATATCCAACTACTTCACACAACGTAGGCTATAGATTTAGCTTTCCACGTCTATGATAAAAACAGAGCAGCTAAGCAGCCAAGGAGACATTTCTTTTCCAAAACAGAGAGCTACGAAAAAGAAGGAAAAAAGTCTACAAAGAATAAAGAAGAAGTCGAATCTCTTCTTTGTCCACCTCCACAAAAACCACGTCCATGAGAGGAATCTTCTCTCTTTCCCAATCTCCTCGCATCTCCCCTTAACAAACTTCCTTCTCCCACTCTCTTACGCACGTTTCCCCCCAAGCTTGAGAAGTTGCTCATTCCCGAAATTACCCCTTTTCATTAAAACAAACAGCAGCCATTTATTAAGGGTACGAAGGGTATTTCAGTGGAAAAATGGTAAAATATTGTGTTTAAGCTCAAAATGCAGTCATTTATATGTTTATGCATCTATAATTACTACCCAATAACACTTCCACATATTAGTAATGCTTATTTACACATTTTTATTACATATACAATTGGCTAATGGAGAATGCATGTGCAAAGGTTAGAAGAAACTTGCTTTCTTGGTTAACATTAGTCTCTGAAAAAAGCCTATATTTTGATGCTCAAAAATAGAGAAATTTTTCTTTCCTTAATAAAAATTTTCTTATTGGGATCATGTAGAGTTTATTTACGAGTTTGTAAAAACTTGAAAGAAAATTTGAAGGATATTTAGTTAGAAATTAACTTTTTATTCGATTTTTGTTCAAAAAGTATAGATAAAGATAATTAGATGGAGTTTTTTTTTTGATGAAAATGTGTTGGAGTTTGTTAAAAAAAATGTAGAAAAAGATTATTTGAGTTGAGAAGGGTAAAAATTTGTTGACCACAACTTTAAGATTTTGTTGTTTAGCAACTAAAATTTTGAAAAATTAAAGGGGTAAACTCATAGTTAGCCTCCTATGTTTGGGCAAAAATCAAGTTGCTACCCTTATTTTTTAATCCAACAATTTGAGACCCATAACTTTCAAAACCTATCAATCTTCACCCTGGTCCAAATTAGATGTTAAATCAAACGCAAAAGTATGAAAAATGACCAAAATGCCCCACCAAAATAAAATTACTAAAAAAATTTAAAAAATTCATTAAAAATAAAAAAATGATTTTTTTTTAAAAAATAATATTTTTAAATAAAACTATTGAAACTCTATTTCAATAATCTATTTGGGGGGGGGGGGGGAGCGAAGATTGATAGGTTTTGAAAGTTATGAGACTCAAATTGTTGGATTGAAAAATAAGGGTAGCAACTTGATTTTTGCCCAAATATAAGGGGCTAACTATGAGTTTACCCTAAAATTAAAAAGTTTCTAAAAAGTACTAGAAAGTTTTTGTGTTGCCAAACATGAGATTATAAGTTTCGGAACTCTTTCTCTTCCATTTTGGCCCACTCGTTCTCTCGTGCAAGCACACTCTAACAGGCAAATGAATAGTTAGTCTCTAGACAAGGTTTAGAGACTTCAACCACATTAGCTGAAGGGAACATGGCTCTCTCATGGAAAGGTGAAACTTTGCATCAAAGATTTAAGACTATGAGGATGTTCGGTTAGAATGTTTTTTTGAGAATTTTTAGGTGATGTTAACTTTATTAGTATGCGTGCTGTAGTTGTTTTTAGGTGATGTTAAAAAACATGTTCGGTTTTAGAATTCTAAGATTCAAAAGAATCCTAGAAAAACAAAGAAAACGAACATCATCTATGTCACCATTTGGTGCTTTTTTTTGCCCTTTTTTCTTTTGGAATGGGCTGGGCCTTTAAGGATGCCCAAGTTAGTAGAGGAAAAATTTCATCAACTACTTTAGTTCAGTGCCCCCCTCCTATAATGGCCTACAATTGGTATAATAGTTGAATTAAAGCAGTCCGTCTGTTAGAGTACTCGGCCCCATCAACTGCCTTTAAAGACTTGCCATTTCACGAAAGGATCTTGGAAAAATGGGATTGGTACCATTTCTTGATTTGGTATTTTTTTTTGTAAGCAAAGATTAACGATCGAGTCAAAGTACAAACTTATGGTGGCTTAAACTGCCAATCACATAGTAGAATAACAGGGGAATATCGGTTCACTACAACAAAATTAAGCTTTAAACCGGAATTTTGTCCTACAAAATTTTTTGGGGTGGAATCCGTTTGTCGCCCCTACTATCCCAACAAACCCGATACAAAAAGTTTTGTAAGACGGAAATAATGTTCCATCCCAAAAAGTACCCTTTCGGGATGGGAAGGCTTCCATTCCTAAATAAAATTATCTTTCGAAAACTTTAGCGCGGACAGTTGAGGATTATGTTCGAATATCTTTCAACAGAAAATATAAATTCATTCAATAATGCAAATAAACTTTCGAACAACAATACATTTTTTTTACGTTGATATTTAAGGTACCGTTCCAACGCTTTAAAACGGAAACAAGTTTGAATATTTTATGACTTTCCAACGGATATCATTAAATCTGTTCGATATATTGATCAGGGAATAAAAAAGTTGTTCTTCGAACATGTTATGAACGGAAACGCGAAAGTTCGAATGTAGGGGAGGCATGTTGTATTTCGAACGTTAAAACAAACGTTAGAATGGCTTATTTTTATTTTTTAAGAAAATAAATATTGCTAGAAAATTATTCAAAAATATATTATTTAATAAAAATTAATTAACAAAATGTGCAATTAAATAATTAATCACAATATTCGAAACAATTAAATATAATACGCAATAAAAAATAATCTATCTTCGTCGTCACATGCATCCTTGTCTACTTGTATCCAACTCTATGTGCATCAAAATTTTTTCCAACAATGCGTGCATCATTATCTTCCTAAATCAAAAATTGTAATCAATATAACGCTTAAATAATTGACAAAAATAATCATTAAAAAAAATGAGCTGAATGAAAAAATCAAATAACTTACCTATACATCTACTCGATGTTGTTTTCGGTGAAGGTGATCTAATATCAGAGTAGGAAAAGTTAAGGCCCCAGACAAGGCTGATGCAGCTAAAGGATTATATGTAACATATTTATACCGATCAAATGTATTGTAATCTATCGAGCATGTTCAAAACGTTTTTTTTTTGTTAGGAAAATTAGAAGTTTTACATTGTGCACGACAAATTTAAATAAAAAGATGTTGGGCTTGAAATGGATTTGCATAACTGTAACAGTATTAACATCTACAGGAAACCAATGGAGAAAATAACAAAAGCTGATACAACATTTTTCAAACTAATATTTTTCATTGTATGAAAAGAAATAGAGAGTAATACTCTAGTCAGTAGAGCCAGACATATGAAAACCTTTTAGTCACACATCAGACCTACAAAGCAATTCTTTGCATGTTCTAGTTTAGAAGGAAAAAAACTGGTTTTTAAGTCAGATGTGTGGCCAAAAAGTTTTCAGAAGTCCAACCTTACTGACCAGATTGCTCTCTATTTCTTTCCGTATAATGAAAGATGCTGGTTTGAAAAATGTTGTATCAGTTTTTGTTATTCACTCTATTAGTTTCGTGTGGATGTTAATATTTTCATAGTGATACAAACCAATTTGAAGCCCAACATCTTAAATTTAGATTTGTTACGCATATTTTTAAACTTCTAAGTTTTCTAAAAAAAAAAAAAAAACGTTTGAATATGTTCGAATGACTATGATATGCTCTAATGGTATAAAGTTATCGTTCGAACATATTTTTCATCCATTTAAATGAACCATTGTAGCAATTCGTTTGAACGAGAACTTTTACAGTGTTCGAATGCTGCGCAAAACTTACGATAAACAGCGACCTGAAATCTCTCAATCAATCCCAAAAACTTATTTTTTTTTTACTGCTAAAACATTTATTCAACACTTCTAAACACGTATGAAACTAACTATAAGCAAAAAATCCAAATCACAACAAAAAATCTATACCTAAACAACTAAGAAATTTATCGATAAAATGATAAATCTTACCTCTAAAACACAAACAAGCTCCATTTGAGTATTTTCCTACAACAATAAGACAAAAAATGTAAGATTTTGATACATGAAAAAAGCAAGGCGAATTTGTGGTGTTTTGAAAGTGTGGGTGAAATGAGGTCTCACGGTCAAATCTATGGTATTTGAGTTCGTGGTTTCCGTTTGAACGTGTTTTGCTACGTTAGAACATTTTACCAAAAAATGAGATGGAAAAAAATGCGCTTAAAGTACCGTTCGAACTCTTTTTTCAAACACTCGAATGATTCTTTGTTATCTGAATGGTGTCATTAGTTTTCAAAATCATTCTAACATTTATTGAAACGACATTCAAACGTATTTTAGAAAATGAAACAACATCGTTTCATGTTTTTTAGTGTTTGTTCGAATTATACTTTTGCGTTAAAGTGGTACACCAAAAAGGGGCGGCAAAAAAGCGCGCTTAAAATACCGATCGAGCATTTTTTCACACACTCGTACGATTATTTTTCTATTTGAACGACGTCGTCTTAGTTTTCAAATAACGTTCTAACGGTTATTTAAGTATTGTTCGAACGTTTTTTTATAGTTGATACGACGTCGTTTTCATGTTTTTTATGGTTTGAACGGTATTTATATGTTTGAACTTTTTTTTAATAATTTAAATAATACTTAAATAATATGTAGAAGGTATTATATATTACAAAGGGAGTAGTGCGAGGATCCGCATTATCTCCAGCTTATATTTTTAATCTACCCAGTTAGAGCTTTAGGCAACTGGTTCTACTAGTCTTGTCTTCAAGTAGAAGGCCAGGCAACTAGATAACTAGTGCTAGAAAAAGGAAGCCGAAGGTGAAAGGCTGCTCAAGCAAGGAAGCTGCTAATTCAGATGCGGATTCCATGTTGCTGTATTGACAAAAAAGTGGGCATCAAAGGAAGCCAACTTAAAAGCAAAGCAAGGAAAGGCAGAAGAGGAATATTGAAGATTCAATCTTTTAACTTTTAGTTTCACTTTTAACAAGGATTTAATTTACAAACTTGCATATCTTTTAAATCGTACATCAATTTATCATCACAAGTTTGACAACCAAAATGCGCTTTAAATGTTTCAAATCATCCCTATATAAAATCCTAAGCCTTAGTTATACTTTTGGGGAGTTGGTTTTTGACATTGATATTTGAAAAATGTTAAAAATGGGCTTTTTAATTATAGCAGATGATGAACTGAGTTATAGCGATTAATTGGTATATATAGTGGTCTATCAGCTTTTCATAGTAGTCGACCGGTAGCTACAGTATCGCTACAGTACCGCGAATCGAAAAAATTCAATTTTTTGACTGTTGGGCAACATTTAGTTAAAATAGTCGACCGGTACAACTTTAAAATTGTCAGATCGATCTCCAACGGCTAGAAACGGTTAGTTTTTATATGTTGCCTATATAAAGACCTTCCTAAGGTCTTAAAACAATAGAGAACAATCACATATCATTTCTATAGCTTGAGAAATATCATAAACCTTCTTATCCATATTTCTCATATCATTCACACAAATTACGTCTTTACATCCTTGTCATTGTGTGAATTAAAAGAGATAGAGCTTTCCATTTTTTTATCCACTCTTTGAGAGAGTTTAATTCTTGTATCTTCCTATTCAAGAGAAGTGATTCCTATAATAAGGTTGTTCACTAAAGAAAAAGCTTAGAGATGATATATCTTAAGCTTGGTTAGGTTGTGACTTGTGAGTGGTGTGCCAAAAAAATCACTTGGGTTGTGAGTGTTGAGTCCGAGAATGCACTTGTAAGGTTCTCTAGCACCGGAAACTAGAGTGTACACTATTGAGAATATAGCAGAGAAAACCTCAAGGCTTGGAATGAAGCTCGAGGAGTGGATGTAGGCGAGGTTTGCTAAACCACCTAAAACTCATTGTGTTTGCTTTTTTAACCCTACTCTTTACATTCAATACTTATATATTTGTTGCTATAATATTTGCTCAGTATTTGTGCTAAATTAGACTTTACTTTGCAAACACATTTTTGGGAGTTAAAAGTAAAAATGTTTAGAAATCCAATTCACTCCCGCTCTTGGGTTGCCTTAATCCTAGGAACTTCACAAGGTACTATATATTATATATGTAATATATGCAAGGTACAATTATATAATATGTATAAGGTACTATAAAATAATATGTACAAGGTACTATATATTTCATATATAATTTGTATAAGGTACTATTATATAATATGTAAAAGGTACAATTATATAATATGTACAAGGTATAATTATATAATATGTATAAGGTACTATTAAACAATATATATATAAGATACTATTACATAATATGTACAATGTACTATTAAACAATATGTATAAGGTACTATATATTAAATAATATGTACAAAGTACTATATATTACATATATAACATGTATAATATGTATAAGGTACTATATATATTATATATATATAATATGTATTATAAGGTACTGTTACATAATATGTATAAGTTACTATATATTAAATAATATGTATAAGGTACTATTATATAATATGTATAAGGTACTATATGTATATATTTGATTTTGATTAACTTTATTCTTTTTTATTTTTAATTCATTTTATAATTTTATTTGATTTACTATTTTTACTGTTCTAACGTTAGTTGTCTTTTCTAAAGATTTATTATTATTTATATCATTAGAACAGAAAATAAATTTATTATTACTTAATTTTTAGTTTGAGTTTCTTTTTAATCATAATTTACTTATCAAATAAAATGAGATTCCGTTAGCTAAAAAATAAATCAGATCATCATGCACAAATAATATAATATATGCAAACATGTATAGGCATAATTGTTTGAATGTCTGAAAAAAAAAACTAAATACATGAAAAAATACTATAAAGAAATTATGGGGCCATCTCCTTCAGCTCTTGCACCACGTCAACCTCGACATCATCTATCCTAATTCCTCTGCATGATGTCTTCCTGGTTCTCGTCATTTGCCTTCTTCAACTTCAGCTGCATCGACTCAATATTCTCGAGTCTTTTCTCTATAGTAGCGAGATTGCTGATGATGGGAATGATGGCCGTCTCCACAATGCTCCATCTCTTGCATAGCTTGGGTCATACCACCCGAACGCTACGGCACAGCTGGAGGATGTTGTGACCTTGATCCATGTCCCATCGAATGTTGACAAGTCACATTGTTGATGGGGTCGAGTTGCATCGATGTCAGCTCATAACGTCTGGCATCTACCTCGGCATCCAAAATCAGCTTAGCCAATGTGTTTCTTAACGGTAGGCCGTCTTTGCTCGTCGATTGAGCTTTGGTTCTCATGGTCTGGGAGATAAAGAGCGGGAGGTCGAACAGCTCTAGACGAGCCACCATTAACATCACTTGTGCACGCTCGGCTGTGTACTCCGTGTGATGTTGCTTTCGGAAAGATGTTGTGGCTGAATTTGTGGTAGAACACCCTCCAAAAGGCGGGGAAGGAGCCCTGTGAAACTGATGACTGGACTAAGTACTAGTCCTCCCCATTCATTAGTTTAAAGATCTCCTCGGCTGACAGAAGCGGTAATAGGCTCCACGATAGGATAACAACCACTTGCCTTGGAATGCGCAATTAGGTGGAGAGCCTGTCGGGGGAGATCCTGATCGGTTGTCCACGGAGGTAGACCTTCCACTCGTCCTCTTCAATGTCGACATTCTACAGCACCGAGTAAAACTCATTGACCAATTTTGTGTACAGCTGGTCCCTCCAAGAGAGCACACGCTCCCGACCATAATGGGTGAATATCTGGTCAAACTGAAACTCTGAGAAGTCGTATGTGTTAACCGGCCTTTCTGCCACTACTGTGCACGTAAAATTAATCACTTGCCTCTCGGCTATAGTCAGTGCTCTTTGCTATGTGGAAGAAGAGGAAGATGCTCTTGAATGTTTTGCCATTTTAAGTTAATCTGAAAAAGGAAAAAAAAAACATTAGAACGGCTGAAAAACATAAAATGAATATACGTTTGAACGAAATACAATGAAGCATCGAACAAATGTAGAACGGAAATCAGAAACATCGAACGGAATATAAATTTCAAATGTGTAAAGAAACTACGTATCGAACGGATATAAAACGGACGGTAATATCTAACCATCGAACGAACAGGTAACGGAAAATAACATATCAAACGGATACAAAACTAGGAATCGAATGGAATATGCCTTTATAGAATGGAAAAACTTTTGAAATCGTTTAGCCATTTCGTTCGAACAATAAAGCTTATCGTTCGAGCACTATAGCTCAAAAATGATCACGGCCGTGTCAACTTGGCTATGTTGAAACTCCCTAAATCTATAGTTTTCTACGTTAAAATTAATCGATACAAAACGATCCTCAACTAACTACAAACACCCACATTCATCAACATGCATACAATTTTACAAGTTTATTAATATATTCAAAGCCAAATTCAATACGCAAAATCAAACAATTTTTTTTTTGAAAAACCACATTTTAATCGATTAAAATGCACTACAAAATGTATTTGAAGCGTGTAGGACTAGAAATGATGCAATCCACAGACTGAAAATGACAATGGAGATTGAGAGAAGTTTGAAAGAATTCGAGTGATGAGTATGTGAGAATGTGAGGAAATGAGGTTCGGGTGTTCTAATATTCGGATGATCGTTTGAACGTGTTTGAATGGTAAGGAAAAAATCGTCTGAAACTATTCGTTAACCAACTTTTTATGTTTAAACTGTCAAATAATCGTTGAAATTGATAGCACTCTTCATTCGAATGGTAATAAAAATTGATAAAATTAATGGTAATTGGACTTACACTTATAGGGGTAGGTGAAAAAGTGGTGTTTGAAATCGTTCGATCACCTGACGGTTTTTCGAGACACAAACTATCGTCCTAAAAAGATTATGTTCTGTTCAAACGACAATTTTTAAGAACGAATGCGAGTTTCTGAATTTCGATTTTTTCATTTGAGTTCAAATTGCTGTTATCATTTCAAACGAGAATTCAAATTTGGGTTAGAATATTGGGTAATTTGCAGTCAAAGTTTTGTAAAACGAATGCCCTTTAGTTCGAGCGTATAGCTTATCGTTTGAATGTTGGTTTTGGGACCGACATTTATGTCCCTAAAATGTTATTTTTTTTTACCTTTTTTTTTTGGACGAGCAATTCTATCCCAAAAAGTTCAAAACCGTCACAAAAAGATTTTTTTTTGGACGGTTTGAATTTCCGTCCCAAAAAGAGAAACTTTTATGTTTTTCAGGATGTATTTCCGTTGTCAAAGATGATTTTTTGGGACGGATTTTTTGGCGTCCCAAAAAATACCGCTCCAAAAGGTGAAAGTTCTTTTAATGGTTACAGCTATATTTCCTGAACACCGAGTCTGCCCCGCTCACTTAGCAATCTTATGGGCAGGGCAATTCTGTTTTCTGGGTACCCAACTCAGCTTCTAGCCTGGGTGACAAGACAAAATGTCATGGCAACCATTACAGTCTGCTACAAGATAGCCCTCTAAATCCTTGCCATTTTGATTGATGCTGAGCACGCATTCAAAGATATTTCCTTATTAGGTTATGTTTGCTTTATGCGTTGTTTTGGTGAGACGTTTTAGGCTTCCCTCCCTTTTCTTTTGTTTAACTGATGAATATGATACTTTTGTCAAGAACAAAAAAAGTACAAGGTTTGGTGGCCTAAAAGACAGCTTTGTTGGTTTCCGAGAAGATCAATCCGGATCAAATATCGGAAAGAATTAAGCAACCGTAAAATATTGAACGAATGGAGGAGGTGGACAGTGTACTTTAACTGTGCTTGTGCTTTCACTTTTAGAATCTCTTGTTGGAAAAGAAAAGTTTAAATTCCAGTGGGAAAAGCACGGGAGATGATTCATCCCGTCTTCAAGACGTGGAACATGCTTCGCTTGAGTTCCAAGTCTTGGGCTCTGGGCGAGAGGAAAATTTCCCATCCAACAAGACATTCTTTAATTTCACTTTGCGAAGCAGTATATTCCTTGATAATGGCGGGTGCAGTCTAATGAAATCATTTGATAGCTAGATTGTCCACCAATCAGCAGATTATAACACAGATAATGTCAGAAGCAGACTTAGATCGTAATTAGAATGTGGTGTAATTGATTTTCTATTCCCATTTAATTTTAAATTGTTATGTCTCGGATTGGCAGGAATTAAGTAAAGTGACATTGGTATCTTTCGTATACAAGCTTGAACTTCAAGACGAGGTACTCTTGCTTTCCAAGCTACACGAACAAAGAGGGGGGATGAATTTTTCCTTTTCAGGGGGAGTGATTTTGTGTGCGGGCCTGTACGAGTTGTCATGTGGCAGTAGCACAGGACTCGATCGGTATCTAATACTATAAATCAACCTTCCAATCGTAGTATCACCAGCTGCCAATTATCCATTTCTTCTAGCTTCCTTGTTCACAGTGTGGTAGCAGGAGAGAAAATGGCAACAGCGGTCGAGGAAATGGAGGCCATTAAGAAAAGCTTGATCGAAAATGCCCTGAAAGGCAGATGGGACGAAATTGTCAAGATTTATAAGAGCAAACCTGCGGCCTACGAGACCAAGATCACCAAGGCAGGTGACACAGCATTGCACTTCGCTGTCTCCGATGGCCAAGTAAAGATAGTCGAAGAACTCATAGCACAAATGAAAACTTCCCCTGATCTCCCTGATCTCCGAATTGCAAACGAGCAAGGGAATACGCCTCTCCATGTTGCTGCAGCAATGGGGAATGTGGCTATGTGTAAGGTGATAGCACATCTTCATCCACCCTTGGTTGGCTATCAAAACGTGGAGGGAGAGACCCCTTTTTTCTTAGCAGCGTTCTATGGTAGAAAAGATGCTTTCCTTTGTCTACATCGATTCTGTCGTAGTGAAAGTTTGAATGGCACTGCGTACGCCAGGAGGAAGAATGGTGACACTATTCTTCACAGTGCCATTTCAGGAGAATATTTTGGTGAGTACTATAACTGAAGTATATTCCGAACGCGTTGCATACTGATCTTCTGTGTGAGGTAGTAGTGTAGGCAGAAATCTTGCGAAGTACTTCATATTGTGCTCAAACTTTCATTTTGCACCGTGCAGATTTGGCGTTTTACATAATTCAGTTGTACAGGGGACTGGTAAACTCCATCAATGAGGAAGGATTCTCTCCTCTCCATATACTAGCGGGCAAGCCAACCGCTTTCAAAAGCGGCAGCCGCCTTAGACGGCACGAGCAGATAATTTATAGCTGTAAGTAATCACCTATATCAACTTCATGCATCCTTCCTTTCTATTGCTGTTGCATGCTCGCTCTTCTTTCTACTTAGTACTTAATTAGTTCGTAGAAATCATTCGTCCATAGAGGCAATTTTATCCGAAGAGAAACGCATGTCTTTTAAGGGATGACAAACTCCCATTCGTGGAGTAAAATAATCCCATACCAAATGTTTTGAAACCAGATGTTGGAAACCCACAGCATTTTGTATATTTTCAGTGAAGCTTGTATGTGTCTGAAGACCGGAGTATATATTAACTTTGTTGATTTATGGATTAAGGCTTAATTGAGAAACTCATGAAATCATTCCGGGGAGACAATCGATGGTCCCATTCGTCTATAAACATCCCATACCAAATGTTTTGAAACCAGATTTGGGGAGCGCAGTGAAGCTTGTACTGAAGCACATTGCATTGTTCCGACTCATTCTTATCATGGATTCTTATTGGCAGACTTCGGGCGGGTACGTTCGTGAATGATTCTTCCGTTTTGTTTATATTATGTATATCTCTGAACTAGTAAGACCTCTTACAAACAACACGACGATAGGAATGTTGGATTGGACTACACTCAATAATTTGTTTGTGAATTAAAGTGGATAAAATAAAATATTTCAACAAAGGCTTTATTCCGCTCACTTAAAAAATAACACAAAGTTTACTTTGATATTTATGGTCCACAATGAGACTTTACAATTTCTAAAACATAGCACCCATATAAATCTCACAGAATTCACTATAGTAAATCTCATTTAACTCACACATAATGAGAATATTAAAAAGATCTCTAACTCTTCAACTTTGTAATCTATGAGAAAACTAAAAGACATAACCTCTCTACTAACAAATTTTATTGGAAATAAACTCTAATTAAGTTTAATAACTAACAAGGAACCCCATCGGCTGGCAGATTCAGGCCATTAGATCAGCGAATTCTCTACGAGTCATTTACAGCTCGGGGCTTTAGCAGTTTAAGGGAGCCACTTCTGCCCCATCCTTGGTCTTGAAAAATGTCAAATTTGTCATTTTGTGTCGAGGAAATTGCAGCTAAAAGAACTTAACCGCAGGAAAAACAAGCAACTTGATGGAATTGGGGGAAAGCAAGCGAAGGTTACTTAAATTGATTTTGCTTGCTCTTAAGATTCACTTTTCAGCTAAATGGTCAAAAGTTTAGCGTGTGCACAACTAAGAGGACGTTGTAGGTGCATAAATTAATTTTTATGACCCCATTTGCTATATGCTGGTGATCCCGAACTGTTGTTCTTGACTATCAGGCACTGAACGAAAAGAAAATGGAGGGCAAATAGATGCAGAGGACCCTGAAACACAGAAGGGAAGACATCAAGGTGAGCAATGCGTACTCTTTACTATTTACTAAAAGTTAATAGATTTGAAATAGGTCATTTGGGCGGGTGAAATTGTAGAACCAATGACGTCCAAACCTGCTGCGAAGTAGATAGACTTGCAGATCCTGTTAAATGCATTGAAATGTATCACTCCTATGGCCTTTGCAGAATCGTTGCCGGCTAACTATAATACCTGCTATGCATTTGGGAAGCTCGGCTACAAGGCAATTTTGATCGTTCTTGGTCTTGGTAAGTCGCTACAGCCGACAGCCTCCATCACCAATGTAACATTCTAACGGAGTTATAATATCATCGAGTAGCGTTCATGCATGCGCATTGATTTTTTTCTTGCTTATGATGTGCTGCCTGTAATGTCAATAAGGATCGCCACGACAAAGAAGATACAGGAAAAAAAACGGAAGCACACATGGGCCCTTCAAGTCATGAACGAACTTCTAGAGGATATTTCAGCGCACGAATATGCGGGAAATGTTGGGCTGGTCCCCAAGAAAGGAACATCCGATGATCCTGAGGAGACTGTCCCTTAC
This sequence comes from Morella rubra, assembly GCA_003952965.2. Classification (NCBI taxonomy): domain Eukaryota; kingdom Viridiplantae; phylum Streptophyta; class Magnoliopsida; order Fagales; family Myricaceae; genus Morella; species Morella rubra. Next base: position 11,971,908 of record CM025852.1, read on the forward strand.
GGTATTGAAGCTAGTGGCAGCGTCGTCAAGAAGGCCTTCATGGGGGATGATTTAAGTCCACATCAGACTGCTGATTCTGGAGCCCTCCACTACTCCTTGATGAACTACTGCATAACTCATGACTTCGCGCTAGTAGGACATAAAGACTATAGCAATTACTCGCCAGTGTCATATCCCGGACATTCAGAGTCGAGGCAAAAAAGATATAATGCTATCGGTTGAAGGGGCAAAGGCTGAGTTGCAGATGGTGTCGTTCTGGAACGTTTTCCGGTTGCCATTGTAGATAGTTCTAGTCATGTATATCAACTCTACTGCCTGCACAGACCTAAGCCATGGCGAATTAAGCGCTTCAAATGCAATGGGAACTCTGGTACACTTGGAGTTATATATATACTAGATCATGCAGTCAAAGATTCCATGTTCCCCCATGCATGTTATCAAAAGATTTCAGAATCGTTGCTTCATGCCAGCAGTGCAGGACAGATTCCAATACTCGAAAGACAGCCTGCAATCTCATCAGGAGGTCATGGCTTAACACGGACCAAAAGAACGATAAGGAAAAAAAACGGAAGCACACATGGGCCCTTCAAGTCATGAACGAACTTCTAAGGATATTTCAGCGCACGAATATGCGGGAAATGTTGGGCTGGTCCCCAAGAAAGGAACATCCGATGATCCGGACTGTTTGTATGTGATGATAGTGGCAGCGTCGTCAAGAAGGCCTTCATGGGGGATGATTTAAGTCCACATCAGACTGCTGATTCTGTGGAAATTTTGGAACTCACACACGTCACTAACTGCGAGTTGATGGAGTCTTATATAAATTAAATACTGCATGACTCTTCTTTGCGCTAAAAGTGGGCAAGGAAAGCAGATTCACATAGATCAGCCTCTACGAGTCATTTAAGGCAAAGACTACCATTAGCTAAAAGAACTTACTTGATTTAAGGAATTTTGGGTCAGCCAGCGTGTCATAGATGATTTGCTATAATCCCGAACGTTCTTGAGGCACTTTAGATTTGTTGCGTACGTTCATTGTAGAACCAATGACGAGGCAAGATCCTGATGCATTGAAATGCTATGCAGAATCGTTGGACCTGCTAAGGAACTACAACGACCTGCTACAGGGGTAACATTCTAACGGAGCATCGAGTAGCGTTCATGCATCCTTGCATGCCCATTAAGCATGGGCAAGTCATGAAAATGGTGAATATGCACTGAAATCCGATGTGGACGGTATTGAAGCTAGTGGCAGCGTCGTCAAGAAGGCCTTCATGGGGGATGATTTAAGTCCACATCAGACTGCTGATTCTGTGGAAATTTTGGAGCCCTCAGGTAAAGTAACACTACTCATAACAATAATTTGATTTTGTTGATCAGAACTTATATAATTAAATACTGCATAACTACATGACTTCGCGCTAGTGGCAAGGAAGGACATGACCCAGGAAACGGCAAAGACTACCATAGCAATTACTTTTAAGAATGGTGTCGCCAGTGTCATGGAGAAAATCCCGGACATTTTTCCTGTTGTCGTTCAGAGTCGAGGCAAAAAAGATATAATGCTATCGGTGGAGAAGGACAAACGACCTGAAGGGGCAAAGGCTGAGACTCCCATCCTAATTGCAGCTAAAAATGGTGTCACTGAAATTGTGGAGAGAGTTCTGGAACGTTTTCCGGTTGCCATACACGACACAAATGTAGATGAAAAGAACGCAGTTCTATTGGCTGTGGAGAACAGGCAACCACATGTATATCAACTCTTGAGAGAGAAATAGTGACGAAAGACAGCGTTTTTCGAAAAGTGGATAATGAAGGGAATAGTGCGCTGCATCTCGCGGCGAAGTTTGGAGACTCTAAGCCATGGCGAATTCCCGGAGAAGCGCTTCAAATGCAATGGGAACTCAAGTGGTATGAGGTATGCACTGTACACTTGGATTATTTGGGCTTGGGCCATTATTTTAGCAAAATATGAGAGACCTTGTACTAGATGCTTGGCTTCATGCAGTTTGTCAAAGATTCCATGCCTTTTCACTTCTTCCCCCACTTCAACAAGCATGGAAAGACCTCCAAAGATGTGTTCACGGAAACCCACAAGGAGCTTGTCAAAAGCGGTGCCGAGTGGCTAACCAACACTTCAGAATCTTGCTCCGTCGTTGCTGCACTCATAGCCACTGTGGCCTTCGCCACCTCCACCACAGTCCCAGGAGGCGTCAACCAGGACAGTGGGATTCCAATACTCGAAAGACAGCCTGCATTTAACGTCTTTGCCATCTCATCACTCGTTGCGCTCTGCTTCTCGGTCACGGCTGTGGTCATGTTCCTTGCCATCTTAACATCACGGTTCCAACCAAAAGATTTTGGCACGAACTTGCCGTGGAAGCTCTTGATGGGTTTAACGTCACTGTTCGTTTCCATAGCGGCAATACTCATTTCGTTCTGTGCGGGACATTTCTTTGTGCTGAAGGACAAGCTGAAATATTGGGCGTTTCCTGTCTATGGAGTGACGTGCCTACCAGTGAGTTTTTTCGCTATGGCACAGTTTTCGCTGTACGTTGATCTTCTGTGGGCTATAATCAAGAAGGTGCCACAACGTAGCTACAAGGCGGCTCCTATCTAACGTACGTTCTTGCTCCACTTAGTGATCCCCCTGGGGTTTTCTTACACTTCTCTTAATTTTTTTTTTCTCTTTCTCCCTTTTTGGACTTTGTTTCTCTCTCTACCTATTCTAGGTGCGGCTTGTGCTTGTCTTTGTTGCACAAAAGTAATTGTTTTTAGAAATTAATAAAGTTGGACCGAAATTCTCTTTGTTTTTGTGTCATGCAACAATTCCTGATCATGGGTTTCAATATTGATGAAGGATGAGATTTTTGCTTGTGTAAATTATAATTTTTCCTTTCCTTCCTCTGCTAAGCTAAAAAATGTAGAAGGGAGCGACCGCAAGTGACAACCCTACCAGCATGTAACCGTAATAAGTGAGGATGCATCTACTCCTCAATTGGATGGCTTGTGTTGGAGCAAAGATAAGAAATTATATTCTAGAGGGAAGAGTGAGAGATACCTATTTCTGAAAATTTAAATTTCTCCAACTCTATTGCTTGTCAATGGCTTACTTTGTATCAATGTATACTTGGGTATTTATAGACTTATAGATACACCCAGCACTACAAGAAAAATGGTTTTGGGTGTCAAAACAATTTGTCACCAAAAGCAATATATTTGTCAGCAAAACGTTTTCGTATCAAAATACTTTTGACAAGTGGTATGTCACTGTATGCATGTCACGCAATATTTTGAGTGACGGCTTGCCAGTTTCGTCAAGAAAAATCGCTCAGACGGTAAATGTATAGGTCCAGATGGTTTTCAATTGACGTGACGTATATGTTATCGTCACCCAGGGTTGTTTTTTGTTCGTTCGGATATATAACATGTTCGCACGCTTTATGTTGCGTGATGAAAATCTAATTCATCACTGAAACATGTGCACAGGGTCCATGCAAACAGTTCCAATGTATTTTATATTTGTGACAAAAAAAAAATTTCACAGAATGTAACATCCGACCACTTGTTCAACAGTTTGCACGTGGTCAATATTTTCAAAGGAAAAAAAATGTCAGCGAATATACTGTGCGAACGGTTAGTTAATGTGCGGATGATAATTAAAAAAGGGCGTGTGGACGACAATAAACGTTGGGATGGTTTTTGGAACTAATCGTGCGAACGTTTATTTTCCAGACATTATTATATTTATTAAATTTAAATTACGTGATGTAAGAAAATTATATTAATTATAAAATATAATTAATAATTGTCTCTAAAAGTATTTAATGGTCATAATCTTAAATAAAATAAATTATGAAAATCGTCATAATAGAAAATAAATTACTTAATATAAATCAAGTCTGAAATAAACAATTTACCCAAATTTCCGTTTGGGCATCATACGGGATGCCATCAGCTATCTGATGTGCTCAATCATCTGCTCACTCATTGATTGTTCCATTAGTTGCATCTTCTGTTGTTGCTGTTCTTCTTGCTTCCGTTGCTTGTCCTCTATTATCTGTTGATGCTCTCGCATCGTCTGCTCCATTTTTGACCTCTTGACCAGAAGCTCTTTATATTCTATCTGTCTAGCCCTCATCGCCTCTATCTCTTCTCTAACCTCCTCCAATCACCGGACCAGGTCAACGAACAACACTGAAGAAGATGGTCCAATGTGCCACACTAATCGGTGTAAACCACGCATGTAATCCGTTTTCGTCCCTAAGACGTCTGTGAAAATTTGCACTTTTATAAATGACTTTCCCTCAGACTCGTGCTTTAACTATAGCGCCTCCATCTTTTCCTACAAGTTAAGGAGAAAAAAGTAAAGTTAAAACATTAAATATTAAAATTTAATAATGCATAATATAACTTTATATAACTTACAAAATTTTTCCGTGCATTATTTGATGTCCATGCACCATCCTTATTAGTATGCAATTTTTTGTACAACAATGCAGGATTATTCTAATCAGTTTCTGAATCTTTCTGCAAACCAAGAAATGACATATATATTAATTACTTTAATTATGTATCTAAGTAATCATGCACTATTTCTTAGTTGAAAATATTCTTAGATGATTGAGCTCAATACCATCAAAGCTAACGTGGCTGGAAATATCTCGAGCTCGAAGTGTGAGCAACCGTCAGCTTAGCCCTATTTTGACAGTTGATTTCACTTCTTCTGTAACGCCCAGACCCAAAAGTCTAAACGAACAGAGTTTTGCTTGAAAAATGGGACTTTCCACTTTGCTTACAAACAATATTTCCCTACCAAGAAAAAGAAACTCACAAGAATCTTTATTCCATCTTTAATAATCAATATGAATCCCAACAATTTAGTCAGAACACTACTCTAAAAAAAAATCCTTAAATACTACTCTTAACAAAAGTCTCAATAAACAATTTTCCAAATAAACAATAAAACAACTAAAGTCTACGAAATAAAACAATTATTACTAAAGTCTCCAGAGGGCTCTTTATTCAATAATTATGTGTCTTGCAACTAATCTCAGAACTACCACTCGAGATCTTTAATTATTCGTTGCAACCAACCTCTAAATCTGAAAATTGGCCACACAGGCCACAAAGATTCATTGGCCACACAGGCCACAAAGATATATAACCAATACATGGATAAATTTTTCAAGTATGATCACAAAATAAATATATTCCAACAACCTAACATTTCAAGTTATATATTTCAAACAAATTCATGAAATCTAAATAATTTCATCTTATCAAAAATTTGTACATTTTCCCCATATAATGAATCAAAACCATGTAAAAATAGTGCACGTTTTAAAAATCTATTTCACCAATGTCATGAGATTTAATCTCGCACAAAGACATATTTTCAAATTAATTTCATCTCACAAAATAATTAAACATCTTGTGCACTTAGATTCCACAAAAGATTAGAGAAATAAAATTTCATTGAAAAGCCACTTACCTCAATGTTTAACCGAAGCTTAAGATTTTACAAAGAATTGTTGAAGAGTTAATCAATACCTAAAACCCATTTAAAATATCAGTCATTGCTTCATCTTAATCCTCACACATCTCCAACGAAATCTAATAATAAAATTTCAATAATAAACGCACCTGAACTCCACTAACTCTATAAGAATACGCTATTCCCATAATCGCAAAACTTCCTCAAAACCACCTTCAATTACCCTACAGCAACCCAAAAACTAATATGAAAAATCTAGAAATCTTAGATCTAAAACTCCGTCAAAGATAGAAACTTGAAAATAACTCACCCAATGCGCTGAAAAAATCGTCGAAGAATCGCCTAATACTTGAAAAACGGCTTTCTAACGTCGTCTATAAAACGACATAACCCAAATCAATCCAAAGAAATTCACCCTAAACCAAGATTAAATCAAACCTACTTCCAAAAATACCTTACCCCCGCAATTGTGTCTCCAAAGGTGAGAGAAAGAGAGTTTCGTGAAAGAGAGGGAGAGAGAGAGAGAGAGAGGGGGAGAGAGAGAAAGCTTCAAATGAGAGAAAGCTCCAACTTTGGCGGCAATTTTCGAAGATAACAAAGATCCATACTTAAAGATCTCTAAATAGATTTGAAAAGGGCGAAAATTCGTTCAAAATTTCAAGAAAAATCAAATTTTGAATAAAAGAGGCATGCGGCAAAATCTTTAGCTTTTGAACTGAACATTCTGTTCAGTTTTCGTGAAACCTGTGGTAGGGATAAGTCACCTGACGCTTTGTTTCACTTATTTTCAAATTTTTTTTTGGGCATTACATTTTCTCTACAATGCACATCTATCGTCTTAGTAAAATTATCACTGTGTAAATAAATATAAATATTAAATATTTTACCTGAAATTCTTCGGTACTAAATATTCGAAGATGGGAGCCCAATCTTTTTTCTTCATGTTCAGGTATAGATGTTCTAACACTTCCTCTTTGGTAGGGAACAAAGAATAGTATTGATGCATTCTGTTTAATGCGTTCTGTACGCTGTGTTCATTGTAGACATCGTAGTATTTCGATCTTCTGGTCGATCATAATTGAGGTTAAGTCATCCTGAAATAAATAATGTTAGTATAATTAAACAATAAATAGTAAGCGTAAGCATAAGCACAATTTATTCTAAGTTACACTTACCAACACTTTGTTCATTACGTAAGTCTTAATCTCATCGAAAACTTTGGACCACTTAGCCGCATCCAACAGCACATGTGATCACACGAGCGACCCAATATGACTAGAGAGCATCGAAGATGCCTTGTCATCATCGCCCATACTACCCTCGGGGAAATGAACACTTAGCTTTCCTGTGATACGAGCCTTCTCTAATGCGATTCTGCGCATCTTACCTCGTACTTGTTTAATCCCCGATGTTGCTATACAGAAACGAAAATATTAGCATACCAAAAGAGATTAGGACAAAAACCTTAATGCTAATGAACATTTGAAATGCTTACACGCACAACTACTTTGGGTGGTACGTGGGCTAATCGTCTCGACTGGAGATGGTGAATCATTGCTTGCTCCTTGTGAAGGATTTGCTGCACCAATTGCTCTTCCACCTGAATTGCATCGAAGACATTTTCCCCAGCTACCATGATGATGTCCGGTGACTGCACAATTCGTAAAACATGCTGTAAGAACGAGTGTACTCTCGAAAAGGTGGGAATACCTATGGACATAAAATACCTAATCTAGAGTTTCAACAAACATGTCATGTGATGTGTCATGTAATGCACCTCATATTAATTTGTAGCACTATGTTGCAATGAGGAAAAATGTTCAAGAATTGTCTCTTTCCATCACCCAACCTGAAGGAACATTTTCATTGCCTAATTATTTGTTCAATCATGCGATACTTACAGACTTGTATATCAATATACCCCACCTCGCTGGACTTCTACATATAGTTTTGTTTCTCGAGTCTGGAGAAGTTGATCATCAAAGACCTTGTATGTGGGAATACCTCGGGACGTCTCTTCTTGATCTAAAGTGCTTTATTTTTATGACGCTGATATAAAGAGATTGGCACTCTCTTGTATAGCGTCATGTGATGCAACTCGTAATAATTTCTAAACGGGACTAAGTAATACAAAATGCCAAATGAAAAAAAAAATTAATGCACACAAAACCGTCCGAATAGTAAACGAACCATCCGCACATGAACAACCTAAGCTATGTCACTTCAAACAAAATCATCCACACACCTCGTACTCTTCCGAACGTTTAACGAAATAAACGTTTGGACTGTGATTGTTGAAGAAATAGAGACTTCGCAAAAACAAGCCATGGTAGACGATTTAAATCCAAAACCAATACATAATAACTACCGTTTATGTATCAAATCAATCCCAAACTCTAACTAAACATGATTATAAGCTACTCAAGTCATTAAATAACAAAAAATCAAGCATAAACACTTAGCTTTTACCTAAAACCCACAATCCCAAACATTTCAAAACTCCTCGTACCTTAAATCTTTGAAATCCTCATTTTCTCTCAACTCCAACACTTTCTCTACTGAATTTCCTACGATATATATGCATTTAAGTTGTTAGCTACAATTAGAATTGAATAAACACAAGAAAATTAAGATTAAAACAAAAAAAATCAATAAATTACCTTTACATACTATAAAATGCTCCAAAATCACTTACATCTATGTTTGAATCTCTTTCTATCTCTTCCTAAACGATTTCTAGAGTTTCGCTGAATTTCAAGGCTTTAGGAGGTTTCGGAGAGTTTTGGTGAATGAGCCATGGTTACTGGGTTCCTCGACTTTGAATCTATTCAAGAACCATCTAGAAGACTGAAGAGATGTTCGAACAAGATCCACGTGAAATTTTTTGGCATGAACCTTTATCGTCAAAATATTCGCTTCATCCCAACAGTTATATCTGTTGCACACAACATCCTTTAAACAACGGACGACGTCGTTTTGCCCAAAAAATGATGTCGTCTTCTTTTGTAACCGTTCGCACGGTCAAGGCAAAATATAAATCATTGTATTACCTAAACTACTCCGTTTTAAATCCACATATTAACCATGCCCATGGTTTTGTCATACCATTTGGACAACTGCCTGTGTAAAATGTCATTGTTTTTCTCTTAAAAACGACATCGTTGCTCATCCGGACAAATGTCAATTTGTTTGAACGCTATTAACTTAACATATTGAGTTATGCAAGAATTAGTTAAAGTTAATTAACATAAAAGAGAATCACCATATGTATATATATATATATATGTATGTATGTTATAGTACATCATATATATTAAGTTAGGATATGTATATAGTTAACATATTAAATTAATATATCAAGTTAAAGTAAGAATTAGTTAAAAAGTTAATCAACATAAATTTCAAAAATAAAAATCATATGTCAGCAAATACAAATCCATAAATAAAAGATGTCCATAAAACATAGCATAAAATAAAACTAATAAAGCAATAAATATAAAGAGACAAAATCAAGGTCATGGTGCAGGCTCCAAGGGTCCTAATCCAACAACCTCAAGTATCTTGTCCAAGAGCTCCACCAGGATGTCCATCCATTTCATGAGCGTCCATCGCTGTGCCGGCGTGGAAGTCATAAACTGCTTGAGCTCGGGCATCTACTCCTTTATGGTAATCAAATCCTTCAGATAGCTGATCCACCCCTGATCATCCATATATCCTTGATGCTCCATTTCTCAAATTTCATTTCCTCAAAATTAGGAAATGTGACGTCACGCTCCACAATAACAGAGTGTGTGAGGATCTCTGCCCGGTGCTCCTCCAGCGTCACATATTCGTTTGGACTGCTAGGTGTCTGTAGCCTGGAGCTCGAGGGGCTAGAACTAGTAGTAGCTGAAGTTGGCGCTTTGACATTTCTTAATCTGTTGAAAAAATAAATATTAGTATATAAAAGTAAAAAAAAAAACAACATAACGTTCGGACAACTAAAATAAATTATTTTATAAAATAAAATGACTTCGTTGAAACAAATAACTGTGTGCACGGTTCCAAAAATGCATTCAAACATGTATAAAATAGTCACTTCAAAATTAATAACAGTCCATATAGAAATAACTGTGTGCACACATGACACACAAATGAATATCATATGAAAAAACTAACTTTAACGGATATCATATTAATAAAACGACGACGTCTAAGCCCTATATGTGTGCATGGTGAACACTAACCGTCCGAAGGTACAAAAACATTCGGACGGATTGAGGAAGATGAACTAGTCGACTCAGTCATGGTGGGTTTCCTCCCTACCTCACAACCACCCCTGATCGTTCCTATATCCCGATGCTCCATTTCTCAAATTTCATTTCCTTGAACTCAGGAAATGCGACGTCATGCTCCACAATAACAGTGTGTGTGAAGATCTCTGTCTGCTACTCCTCCAGTGTCACATATTCGTCTAGACTGCCAGGCATCTGCTGCCCAGAGCTTGAGGGGCTAGAACTAGTAGTAGCTGAACACTAGCACTTTGACATTTCTTAATCTGTTGAAAAAATAAACATTACTATAAATAAGTAAAAAAAAAATCGCAAAATGTTCGTATGTCTAAAACAAATTATTTTGTAAAATAAAACAACTTCGTTGAAAAATAACCCTGTGCACAGTTCCAAAAATGCATCCGAACATGTATAAAATAGTCCCTTCAAAAATAGTAATAGTCCGTACAGAAATAACCATGCGGACACACGACACACAAACAAATATTATATGAGTAAATCAACGACGTCTAAGACCCATACGTGCACACAGTTAGTAATACTGTCCGCACTGGCCGATGAAACACTAACTTTAACGAATATCATATTCATAAAATGACGACTTCTAAGCACTATACATGCACATAGTGAATACTAAACGTCCAGACGATGTAAAAATAATAAAATTACTTAAAGTAACCGTTTGATGGCATAAAAATGATCGGATGGATCGGAGAAGATGAACGAGTCGACTCAGCCATGGCCGATCTCCTTGTACCTCACAACCAGCCTAAAACAATGCCAAATTTAACCACATTATAGTCTAAACAATCCTACAATCCTAAGCAATTCATATAAAATCCAAAAACAATACGTTTAACAAAATTTCATGGCCTAAAAATTGATTTCAAAATTTCTACGTAAATAATGTATAAAAATGACATTTTCACCAAAAAATCAAAATAAAAACATATGAACCATACCTTGATATGAAGTAGTGGAGGAAATAGGATGTAGAGTGGAGAATTTGTGAGGTAAAATGTCAAATATTTAAGAGAAATGGAGAAAAATGAGGTGCGGTTTACGTCAGAAAAATGAGTTACGATGGTTTCTCCTCGAATTTAAAAATCATTGATACCGTCCGAATGCCAATGCGACATGTCCGAACGCTGATGGGACGTGCATTAAATTCCATGACTTGAACCTTTGAGAAAATGCTTGAAATCACACATTGTTCAGATGACGATAGTATGTGCGGACGTTCTCTGTGAGACACTAATCAACATGGAGGTCCAACATTCGTTTAGAAAACAAGCAAATGCTTGGGGATGTGTAATATGCTGTGCGGATTGGAAGAACTATTTCACATTACTGTTGTGGCACACACTTGTCCATCATGCGAGGATTGTGTAGACAGTTTGGACGACTCTAGCTGGGATGCCCCAATGGTTTTAGTATTTTGTGATGATTAGGATGCAGCACAGAAGGGTGACAAATGCCTTTGTCGCCGAAAATGTGTTCGCACATTTAGTAGGCATCCGAACTATAACAATTGTTACGCATTTCATCTGGCACCAGCGTTTGGACTACTATTGCAGTTACGCCCGGACGTTGTTTAGGCTTTTGTGACTATTTAGCTTTCGTCACAGATGTGTGACGAGGTATTTTGTCACCCAAATAACATGTGAACCGATTTTAAACCGTGGGGACGTTGTTGTTTTCTTTTATGGCAAAAATTTGTTATCACAGATCTGTGATGTTTGGGCATTCGTCACTGGAAAAAATGTGCGAACTGTTTATTATGTCGTTCGGACGTTTTTTAACCTCTTTGGACACCTTGCATGACTATGTTGATTTTGTTGTCAGGAAAATCGTTGTTTACATTGTGTTTGGCTTTTCAAAATTTTAGTAAAATTATAGTAAAATGTTATAAAATTTTAACACCGACACAAATTTCAATACACTTCAAAATTTTACTTTTACTTTCATCACTCATTCACCAATTCCAATACCACCTCTTTTTTAATACCAACACAAAATTTTAATAAAATTTTTAACACAATTTTGAAATCAAACGCCATGTTAGTGCCAAAATATTTTTTGACACCCAAGAATTTGACACATAAGGTCAATATTCTTGTAGCGCAGTATTAACTCTAAATACATAAACTCTCAACTACATGAATAACCAAGTACATAGATTCCCTAAATACATGTATTACTACTTTCAAGATGAACCTACATTCTAGTTTTGAATCTGCCAAAAGACACAACACTTCATTACATTAAAGTTTATTATTCAACACCCCCTTTAAACTTTATTCTTGGTAACTCCAAGCAACATCCGCAACTTGCTATATGTATCATATTTGAGAGGCTTTGTAAAAATATCCGCAATTGATCATGGGTCTTCACAAATTTGACTTGCATCTCTTTCTTGACAATGCATTCTTGAAGAAAATGAAATCTTGTATTTATATGCTTGCTTCTATCATGAAAGACAGGGTTTTTTGCCAATGCAATTGCCAACTTGTTGTCAACAAAAATCTTCGTCACTTCCTTTTTTACCATGTGTAGCTCCCTCAATAACCTTCTCAGTGAAATTGCATGACAAATACAAGATATTGAGGCAAAATATTCAGCTTCACATGTGGAGAGTGTCACAATTGGTTGCTTCTTGGAACTCCAAGTAAATGCCATACCTCCTAAATAAAATACAAACCCAATAGTGTTCTTTCGATCATCCAAAGTCTCCAGCCCAATCACTATCATTATATCCCACAAGCTTAAATTCATTAGAAAATGAATAAAGAAGGCCGAAATCAATAGTACCTTTGACATAACGAAGAATCCTCTTCGCCGCTTTGAAATGCATTATGCTTGGTGACTCCATATATCGGCTAACAAGCCCAACTCCAAAAAGTATATCCGGCCTTGTACAAGTCAAGTATCTCAAACTTCCAACAAGACTCTTGAACATTGTGGGGTCTACCTTTTCTCTCCTTCATACTTGGACAATTTTACTCCACATTCAACTGGAGTGCTCACGCATTGACAATCTTTCATCTTGAACTTCTTGAGAATTTTCCTTGCAAAACCTTCTTGAGAGATAAAAATTTTATCCTCCATTTGCTTGATCTCAATGCCAAGATAATAAGAAATGAGACCAATATCGGTCATTTCAAACTCTCTAGTCATGGCTTTCTTAAATTCTTCAAACATGCTTGAATTATTACCGGTGAAAATTAAATCATCAACATATATGCATACAAGCAAAATATCTCCATTTTCACACGCCTTAGCATAGAAAGCATATTCATGTGGATGCTTGTTGAATCCATTCTCCTGAAAATATTTGTCAATCCGACTATTCCATGCCCTTGGCACTTGTTTCAAGCCATATAAGGTTTTCTTTAACTTCATCACTTTATCTTCATGCCCTTTGGTCACATAACTCATAGGTTGCTCAACATAGACCTCTTCCTCAATAATTCCATTCAAGAAAGCTGATTTGACGTCCATTTGTTAAATTTTCATTTGTTTTGAGCGGCAAGAGAAACAATCATTTGAATTGTCTCCAATCGTGCAATTGAGGCAAAAACTTCTCCATAATCAACGCCGGGACATTGGCTATATACCTTGGCCACCATTGTACATCTCTCTTGGCATTCTTCTTCACTTTGAAAACCCACTTCACACCAATGGGCTTTTGTCCCTCCGGTAAAGTTGCCAACTCCCAAGTATCATTCTTCTTATGGATTTGATCTCCTCATCCATGGCAATTGTCCACCTTTTGTCTTGCACGCTTCTTTAAAACATATAGGTACATAATCGGCAAAGTGACAAAAAAGAGTTAGATCATCACTTAAATTCTTCGTTACCTCATAAAAGTCTTGAAGATTTCTCATTCGGGGTGGCTTTTCACTTGAACTTCCTTCATGAGAAGATGATAAAGGAGTACTAGGAATTGTGGTGATCGAGGAGGTGTTGTAAGCTCTTGTTCATCATTTCCTTGATCTTCATCTTCAAGAATGGAAAGAAATCATATCTTTCCTTTTCTTGATCACTCCAATCCCACGAACCTTTTTCATCGAATTCCACATCTCTACTAATGATCGTCTTCCCAACACTTGGATTATAAAACTTGTAGCCTTTGGATCTTTGATCATAGCCAATGAAGATGTGCTTCTTACTTCTATCATCAAGCTTGGATCTCTCTTGATTAGGCACATGAACATAGCCAATGCTCCCAAAAACTTTCAAATGAAAAATGCTTGGCTTTCTTCCGCTCTGTGCTTTTTGAGGAGTTGAGTTCAATAGGCTTCTTGTAGGACACCAGCTTTATAGATAAACAACACAACCAACTGCTTCCGCCCAAAACTCTTTAGGCATCAACTTCATCTTCAACATGCTTCGCTCCATATTGAGAATTGTTTTGTTCTTCCTTTTAACTACCCTATTTTATTGAGGTGATTTAGGAACCGTAAAAAACTGACGAATCCTATGTGCTTCTAAAAACTCATTAAATTGATTAGATGTGAACTCACCCCCTCTATCCAATCTCAAAGTTGTGATTTCATAACCACTTTGTTTTTCAACAAGTGCGTTAAATCTTTTAGAAGCACTAAAAACTTCAGAATTTATTTTCAAAAAATATACCTAAGTTTTTCTACTAAAATCGTCGATAAAAGGAAGGAAGTACCAATTTTACCAAATGAAGAAGGCTAGATCGATCCACAAACATCGGCATGAACAAGTTGAAGAAGCGCACTTGCTCTTGCTTCTTTTGGAAAGCTATTTTGAAATTATTTGCCAACAAGACACCCTTCGCAAAGTTAATCTAATTGATCAATAGGTGAAAAGCCCTTCACAACCTCTGTCTGAGCCAACAACTTCAATCCTCCAAAATTTACATCCCCAAGCTTCAAGTGCCAAAGCCAAGAAGGATCTTTCACACACGCTTTCAGACACTTGGCCACATCAGTTTGAATATCAAGCAAAAATGTCCTATTGCTTGTCATAGGCACTTTCACAATTAAATTCTTCTTCTCATCTCTTTGTAAAAGACTACAACTTTTCATTTCAATCTCAGCCTTTTTCCAAGAGTTGGCCAAAACTCAAAATATTGATTTTCATACTCGAAACATAATAAACACTAGACATAAAATTGATGGCTCCCATTTTCAAATGAATTAGAATTGTACCTTTTCCATTGATGGAAATTTTTGACAAATCTCCAAAAGTGACATTCCTGCTCACCAATTCATCAAGCTCCACGAACTTACATTTATCTCTACACATACGATTACTTGCCACATTATCCAGATACCACAAATTTGTCTTGCAAGTATCTTCTCCTTTGTAGGCTAGCAACAACGTGGGCTTTGCTTCCTCCTTCTCAACTTGATTAACCTTCTCTTATACATTGCTAGAACTCCAACACTCCGAAGTATAATGGCCAAAATTTTGACAATTGAAACATCAAATTTTGGACTTGTCATATTGCCTTCCATTCTACCTTAAGTAATTTTCTCTACAATGGCCTCTTAAGGATTGACCTCTTTCTTCACAGTTAGCATTTTGATTATATTGTCCACCTGAGCCTCTTCCTCTTCCTCTTCTTCCTCTACTTTGAAAACATTCGCGTCCTCTTCCTCGTTGACTTTTATCACAATTTTATTCCTTCACAGAGAGCTTTGTGGCTACAACATGCTCAATAGGTTCTTCCTTTTTCTTCTTAACTCTGTTTTTCATGGGCTTGGAGAGAGCCCATGAGTTGATCAACTGTCATCGTCTCCAAATCTTTCGACTCTTGTATAGCCACCACAATATAATTGAACTTCAAGTGCAACGAGTGAAAGAATATATCTTCTCAATCACTCGAAAGTCCTCCATTTTTTCTTTATACCTCCTCATTTGATTCACAATGACCAACACCCTCGAAAAAAATCCGCAATTGCCTCAAATTCTTGCATACATAGTACTGCGAACTCTCCTCGTAGCGTCTGAAGGTACACCTTCTTCCCTTTATCATCTCCTTGATAGGAGTTCTGAAGGATCTCCCATGCTTACTTGGAAGTAGTGGCATTAGCCATTTTCTTGAACATGGCTTCACCCAAACATTGATGGATGAGTTTGAGAGCTTGTTGGTCCTTCTTCTGCAGATTATCCCTTTGAGTGGGACTCAATGAAGCTTCATCTCTCGACTCGTCATAGCCTTTCTCTACAATCTTCACGCATCTTGGGATCCAAGCAAAGCCTTCATACGGATGCAAGCAAAGCCTTCGTATTGGTCAAATGTGGAAATTTGAAATGAAAACGTTGAGTTGGCCATCTTCTGAATCAAGAAACCGTAGCTCAAATGCCACTTTGTTGGGGAAAAGATAAGAAATTCTATTGTAAAAGGAAGAGTGGAGAGATACTATTTCTAAAAATTTCTCTAACTTTATTTCTTCTCAATGGTTTACTTTGTGTCAATGCATATATGAGTATTTATAGGCTTATAGATACACCCAGCATTAACTCTAAATACATGAACTGCAACTACATGAATACCCAAGTACATGAATTCCCTAAATACATGTTTTACTACTTTCAAGATGAACCTACATTCTAGTTCATGAATCTCCCAATAGACACAACACTTCATTACATTAAAGTTTATTATTCAATAGCTTGCAACAGAAGTGAAGAACACGAGTTTTGTAGTTTTGACATCTAAGCCACATGTGCTTTTAGCATTAGGCCGCCACCATATATAGCTGTATGAGTAGTTGGTTGTTATGTTTTTGGTCCTTGTGTTTTGTTAACAATCAAGCGTACCTTTTTCAAATGAGCTTAAAGCTGGGTAAAACAGGAGACTTAGAGATGAAAACACCTCCAAAGTGCTCTGTCAAGACACAGCTTATCATATCTTGATCTCCACCTCAATTGAAGTATCATGATAAGAAACGGATGCGCTGAGATATTATTGGTAGGAGTCTCATTCCTTCAGCATTTTCCCTATAGAGACTCACACCTACATACTTTACAAGAAATAGGCATTGTAAATATTCCATAAAACCACAAGGAGTTAATTTGCTCTACCATTAACCAAATCATTTTTTTGTAGCAATAATTAAGGGGTTATAGCTTCATCTATATATATATATATTTTCCATGTAACTTGCTCCATCTATAATTTTGGAAGTGCGTACAGTTGTTAAATCGTTTCTTCAAGAAAAAAGAAAAGTAGGGTGATCCTTCGATATAAAACTAGAAACACAACTCGTACAAATAGAGTTTCGAAAATATGATTAAAAATTGAATTCTCCTTGTTAAATTTTTTCAAAATAATATTATCTATAGATAGTATTTTGAGAGTGAGAATGTCATGTCCCTCGTGCTCAGATTAGTCTCTAAGCTCTCTTTGTAGTAACAAAGATGCATATATGGCGAGATTACGGTACGTCCTTATCCTATGGGTCTCAAGAATGTGGTAATATCCTTGGAGTGTATAAAGATTACTATAAAGTAAAGAAAACCAATGGAAGACTTTATAAAATATATTCAGAAGTAACAAGGTGAAAATGGAAGTCAAGTTAGAATAAAAAAGATATACTAACAAACAGACAAGTCATAATCAGAAAACAAGACTCAAGAAAAACAAAACAAAAGAAAAACAAACCAAACTGCTAGGGTTAGGGATTAGGGGATACAACTCATAGACTAACATAAGTAAGCCTATAGTGAAATCTCTAACCCTATTGATCGAAAACATATACAAGCACACCAAACAAACAAATGAAAACATGAAACAACAACATCATTCAAGAGAATCTTCATCCGAGGAAACATTGAGGTTAATCCAGTCTATGTGGTTGTGGTTCGCTCCCATGGGACATTTCTCTAGTGGAAACTCCCACGACAGATGAGGTAGGGCTGGGAGTCCACGATCACTTCTAGGCAATTAGCTACTAGTGCTCGAATGTGGATGACCAGGACATGGGAAATGAATGAGTCGAATATCAGCATTATCTGTCGTAGTGAAATAAATGTGGACAGACAAAGGGGTGAGTCTAAAGAACTTAGTAAAAGGGGGATGGGAGCATGCCATGACAACCTTACAAACAGTACATATATGTTCAATAAGGAATTCATAAGTTAATGAGATTACAAGTGCCATAATATGCAGTATGCAGTATATAGTATATAGGATGCAGTAAGCAGCATGCAACATCTTAAATGCAGTATGCAACATGCAATATGTAGAATGCAGTATGCAATGTAATGCTTATGTCCGTTTTTAATGCACCTTATCTTTCCTTTACAAATCCACTGTTTCACCCCCAGAAGTTGTGTTGTGTGTCCAATCTCTGCTGCACTTTAGGACAGTCCTAGGCATTCTGTTTTCCTAGGACAATGGGTAAAAGCCCATTTTGCCTTCTACCCTGGGGCCATGCACTACCCGGTAGTGATGGCTGCATTCCCGAGTGCTCGATACCGTCACCATATATAAACTTTTTCATTGGAGTTATATCCTTTATACCATTTAATGCAAACGTCATGCAATGTCCTGCAAATGCAAAGAGAATATAAAAAAACATCGATATGTATTTGTCAAAAAAATATGTCCTTACCTTGAATCATGAAAAACATCACAGGTAAACATTCCATAAGATAATTTCATTTTCCTAAATCACTTAGCAATTTTATCTCCATATCTTGTATTTATTTCAAAAATAAGTACCATTAATCAAACTGAAATACTCAGCCAAATAAGCAAGCAATTAAATTTAAAATTTTACCTTAATCAAACACAAGCCAAAAATCTAGGTTTACTAATTCAAGTCCAATAGAGACTTGAACTTGGGCTTGCTGGCAAATCCATTTTCAAACAAGGTCAGTAGCTACAGAAAGCTAATTGGGCCAGCTCAAAATAAGGAAATGAGGCCCAAAGCCTTTGGTCAACTAAAGTAAGCTTTTTGGGTCCAAAAGGGGACCTAACATTGGGCTCCACTTACAAAGCCCAAAGCTTAGCCAAAACACAAGAATTTCAGTCCATAAAAACAGTACAAGAGTTAGAATATAGGTCCAGTTCGTATGGGCAATAAACAGACCCGTTTTTGTGAAAAAGCTAGTTTGTGACTATAAATTCAAAAATTCATAACTTATTCATCCTATCTCTAAATGACTCGAAATTTTAACTGGAAGATTCTAAGGGTGTCTAGTATAATACCTCAAAATTTCATATCAATAAAGAGTCGTTTACTATATAAGAAAAATCACTAAGTGTACTGTTATCAAAAATTAAGCTAAACTAGACTAGGTTTTAACCTAATTAATCATTTATATATATATATATATATATATATGTCTCTTTTTCCACGTAAAACATTGCATGAAACCTCTCCTATATGTTTTTAATACCTCTTAATCATCTAGAAACCATGCCACGCAAAATAATTACTCAAAATTTACCTTAAAATTCATCAAAGGGGCAAAATGACCTAATCTTCACAATATCTTCTAATCTTCAAAATTCTATTGCATCTAACCAACCTAATCCCTTATCTAACTCATGAACATCCTAACAGAAAGTCCCAGATCACTATATGGCTTATTGCTAGCCTAAAAGATAGAGATGCTATTAACATGACTAACATGCAAACTAACCCCTTACCTCTTGATTCTCTTTGACCTCTTGATGATCTCTTGAGTATCAAAAACCTCCATTAAGTTCACTGTTAGTATCAATAACCAAGATAAGAACCTTTAAACACCAGAGCTCAAGATACCTCAACCTGTTTGCAATTTTTTTTTCCAAAAATTCTTCTTCTTCTTCTCTCTAGGTGGCACGGCTCCTTTCTCACCTCCTTTCTCCTATTTCTCCTCATTTCTCCAGCTCTCTCTCACTCTCTCTTTTTCTAAGAAATGGATGGATGAAAGTGTGAAGAATTACTTCACCAATGGCTCCTATTTATCCTACCACTAACTAGGGTTAGTTTAGGCTTTCCTAGGGTTAAGTAGGTGTCTAGGCTTAGCTTAGGTAGTCTACTCAAGCATTAGAAGGTGATTAGGCAGCAAGGGAGGCAGCTAACGATTGCAATGCTGACTAATCATTGCTCTTTGATTACAAAAATTTCTATGGGCACTAAACTAGGGGCTGGCCTGTTTTCTGACTTCAAAATAGGTGGGCTGGGCTTTGAAAAAGGGCTAGGCAGAATTGGGCTTGAGAGAGGTCCATTGGGTTTTGTTTTCAAGCCTATATGTAATAACCAAATTTCTAGGCCTATTTTAGCTAATTAAAAGAAATAATTCTAAAAAATATTCCTAAGATGCACTACTACCTTAGAACATGTCCTATTGGCTTAGTAATTAAGGGAGTAATGCAAATCAAGCAAAAAAATTGAAGAGAAAATAAGGTTTTATAAGAAAATAGGCTAAAACATGTATTAGGGGTATTTTAGTATTTTCAGCAATAAAATATACTATTTAAAAATATTTAAGGTGCTGAAATGAGTAAAATAAGTAATTAAATCAAAGAGCTTAAAAAGATAAGAAAGATGATATTTTTCTCATAATTTTTGGATATTGAAAACTATTTTTAGGGATTTTTCCCCATTTAAAAACTAATAAAATAATTAAATCCTAAAAATAGTAATATAAATACTACTTATTATAATTAATTTAAAAAATTAGGATAAGTAAGAATACTTAGAGGGTCGGGGTATTACAAAGAAACTTTATGGAAAGTATTTTGGGGATAGTTCACATGGAAAATCTCAAAAAGTGAGAAGACATTAATGTCACAAGCATTTGCATTAGTGCAAAGTGTGGTGAAATTGTTGCACCAAGCCCACGTGACATGTGGCGCTAGTGGTGCATATGAGGCGCACTTGGCACGAATTACATCAGAGCAAGGATCTGAGCCATACATCGAATCGTAACTTTAGTTAAGATCCAACGGTTGGATTGACTGATCAATGCAGTTACTTGACCAAATCATGGTTAATTAATGTGAACCACATTTTCTTCTTCGTTAACTATGCAACGCAGTTTGAACAAGTTGCACAAATTGATGGGGACAAATATCCTTTGAGGAAAGCAACGTTGTTGTACCTTAGGAGCAATTCTTCAAATCTTCAACAATCTTTCTGCCAATTTAAACGAGTAATTGGAAAAACCAATTAAAATTTGGTTTAAATAGTTCAGTAGTACTTGAGGTATGACCTAATTCCAAACTAGTCCTTAGGATTTATTTCATCCTAAACTAGTCATTGGGTAATTCATCATGTCCTAAAATGAACATTTTGTCAACACGGTCGGTCCTATTAATGGAATAAATCACATGTGGCTAAGAGGGACCTATTAACACCAATCAAAGCAGCCATGTATCCCCAAATCACTCAAATTGCTAGGTTAGACCATTAGTTGTTAATTTAAAATCTGCATCAAATTGTCTACGTCATCTGGACCTAAAATGTCATACTAAACAAGTCTTTTGTGAAGGCAACGCATCCCCAAGTGACTTGAGGTCACGTGATTGCTTGAGATTTGTGGTGATTTGTCCCTATTATCCACATAAGATTATCTTGTTAACATGGCCAATCGGGTTGTCAAAGTGACCACTCCGGAACACAAAGGATTTTCTAGGTTCCAATTACTTAAAAAAAACTTAAGGAACAGTTTGGGATCCCACCATACTCTAGTGACTAGTAGACTAATTTAGCTTTAAACTTTACAATCTCCAAAAGTAATTTTTTTATGATTAACAGTAGTCTAAATATATGTGTTTTAGTTTCATAAAAACCTGAAAAACCAATTGTCTCACAAAACTTTCTTTTCAAATAAATTTATTGTAGACACTACGAGAAATTTAGTTTTAGGTGACAAAATTTTGGTGTCAAACCAAATTTTGTCACCTAAAGTGAACTTTCTATGACAAAATATTAATTTCGTCACCCAAAACCATCCAGGAACGCCAAAACCATCGGACCGGCCAAAAACCCGTTCGACGTATTTCTGTGTGACGACATACACGCGTTGCGAATGAGTGACGATAAAAATCGTCACAAAAAAATGACCTTCCGGACGAAATAGAAACCCGTTCGGACTCGCTGTAGGTGACAAATTCCAAATCGTCGTAACTGAGTGACAATTAGAATCATCACAATTTTTACACTCTCGTCCGGACTTGTTTATATAACGTCCGAACGTACATCACCTAACGTATAATAATCGTCAGGATAGAGTGACAAATTAAAAATCATCATGAACACTCTATTCAGTACGGACGTTGTCAACAGCGTTCTAACAAATAAATAACCACGTCCGGACGGGACAAAAAAGGTCCGCACAATTATAAATGCTTCTTCCGCGAATTGTGTGGTTCCAAGTTGCAAAACTTCAAACCCGTGACATCGATACCGTCTGGACCCATAAATAGCGTCCGGACTGTATAAGTTCTAGAACCTTTTCGAATCGGGCATTTTAATGACGTTAAATTTGATAGGGCCACGTGTGAATATAACCACTGAGAAGCGTTCGAACTTGAATCTATAGAGTTCGGACGGGTACTGGGCACATTAAAACCGCCAGACTTTGTCAAAATCACAAACTCACTCACTTCTCTCAAACTCTTCTCTCAAACGTTTTCACTATCCATTTGAGATCTCTCAAGGAACTTCAGGTAAAACTTCCTTTATGAATTTGCTTCTCAATTTCATGCATTTCGATTAAATACCGTCCCTTGTTTAGTTTGTTGTGTTGTTTGTGTCTATCAAATTAGGTTGTTTTGCTGGTGTTCATCGAAACACGTTCGGACGTCTTTTTACACCGTCCGAAAGTTTTCTTAAACGTTCGGACGTTATGTCATTTTATGTTCGGACACTCTAAAATGTAAACGACACAGTTTGATGTTCGTGCGAACGGTTTATGCTGATGTTCGGACGGTTTTTGCTAGGTTCACCATGGAACGCTCTAGGAGAAGTATCACCAATGTCGAGGGACAAACAGAGCGACCAGCTTGGGCAGATGCCTATTTAGCGGAGTTAAACGAAAGTATTTGGCGATAGTGCAGCTGACACATTCGTTGTGCATGGAGCTCCAATGTCGCTTGACCGGTCTGGAGACCAAACTTGCTCTAATAGATAGGGCTATAATGGAAGAGCTGAATATTATGCGGATGGAAATAATAAGGATTAGAGAACAATTGTCTCAATTGTTTCAGTTTGTCCACACCGTTCCGGTACAACTGCAGACACTCGTCAGACGGGTGGATAATATGGAGGAGCATTTGGCGCATGTTCGTGATGCCCTTGGACAAGATTTGGGCGAGCCAGAGGCAGCTCGTGATTTGGACTAGTCTTCTGTTTATGCTTTATCACTATTATTTATTTATCCTTTGAAGGACCATTTCCGGCTTGTACTAGACATTATGATTGTGTTTTTCGTTCGGTATTTGGATTATTTTTTATATTTTATATTAATTATGTTTTTTCACTAGATTAAATTTATACAATTTAAACGGATAATTAGTAAAATTAAATGGGTGATTGCACTAACGGAACGGTTAGTGTAATTAGATTATAAAGGTTAGAGTAATTAGCTTGCAATTACAATTAAATTGGTGATTAGTTATAATGGATATTTAGTATAAAAGTATGCCTAACTATATATATATATATATTTTTTTTTATGTATTCAAAATAAATAAATTAAGTTAAATATTTGTGCCAAAATACATTGCGTTAAATTGAATGAAATAAATTAAATTATTTACGTAAATTAAATCATTTAAATAAATTAGGTTTTGTGAAGTAAAGTAAATTTAGTGAATTTAACATGCAAAATAAATTTGCTAGACATTCGGACGGTGTCTAAGAGAGTCCGGACTCCCATATCATAATTGAGAGTAAATGAGGTAGGCATTGGAATGGTTTAGTCACTGTCCGGACTTTCCTGAAACCGTCGCATGGCGTACGTTATATGAAAGTTGAAAACGGCTGTCACGTCCGCACGAGTTATAGATGTCCGGACGATATTCGCCGTTTATTCAGCCAAACGTGCGCTTCCACGTCGCATAAATTTAGTGGAACGACGTTCGCACGCCGTGATAAAACGTCCGGATGTGTTTATCACGGCGTGTCGTTCCACTGAATTTACGCGTTTATTGTGCCGAACGGTTTTAAACTGGTTTAAATTTTGGCATTTAATACAAAGTACGTTGATTGGGCCACGTGTGCAGAAAAGAGTCGGACGGCATGTTTGGTGTCCGGACGCTAGCAACGTATTTTCATAAGTCGACAGTTCGTCATTTTCACAAATACCGAACCGTTTCTCCTTAAAAATCTCTCAAAACTCAAGTTTTTTCTTCACAAATCTTGACGAAATATCACTCTTTCGTGGATCTAATCACATCTAGGTATATTTTGCTTACTTTTAACAAGATTTTAATAGTAAAAATTTCATTTTTTTTATATTTTTACGTATAGAATTTCAATTCCATTTTTTGCATAGTACATTGTGTTTTTTAATTGATTTTTACGTAGAAAGTGATTGTGTTAAGTGTTAGGTTTGTTTTAAGTGTATTAGTTTGTGTTTTGGTTGTATTTTTGGGCGTGTGGGGAGGGGGAGGGACGCTGCCATGGCTGAGTTAACTCCGTTGTCCTCCAGAAAGCGTCTGGACACTTTATTTAGTTGTCTGGACGCGTTCTTTATGGGGTGTTTGTTTGCCAAAATTTTGGAGAATATTCTCGAAATTTTGAGAATCTTTACTTTATTGAGATTTATTGGGGTTTGTGAAAAGTGAAGTGTGTATGTGTAAAAGTTAAAAATTTTGGAGTGTGTTTGTTTTGTTGGAAATTTTGAAAAATATTGGGGAAACAAACACCCCCTTAGTTGTTCGGACACGTTATTTAGCCGTTCAGACTCGGTGGTATACGTTGTCGTTTTGATTGTGTTAACTCTTGTCGTTTTGATTGTGTCCGGACACTTTTTCAATGCAGTCGGACGATTTAATGTTAAATTTAAATAATTTTTTATCTGCTTGAAGTTCGGACGGATATCCAAAGCTGTTCGGACGGTTATCCAACCGTGTGTACATTGTTTGGACGGATATTCAACCGTTCAAAATATGTCCGAACGGTTATCCAAAGTTGTTCGGACGCTGTTATTTTGGTTCAGACGTATCTCTAACCGTGCGAATCGATGTTTGTGCAGATTCTGAAAAAATGAGTAAGCGTGCACGTACCAGTAGCCAGGCTGATGACGAGCAATCTTCTGCTCAAACTTTAACGGTGGAGTAGCATACAACGATCATTATGTCTCGCTCGATTGTTGTCGAGTGGGATATCAAGTTGGTAGACTTTAACAATCTCACATTTGAGGGTCGGACGCTTTCGGAGGTGGTGGAGGGGTTAGGTTGGCTTCCGTTAATCCACAGGACGGCTATGCATCAAAGAATATGGTGTGGGAGTTTTATTGCTCTATATTACGGGCGAGGGACCTCGAGGAGCCTAGTATGGAGCTCACTGTCCGTAACGTTCCGATCATATTCTCGCCTGACGAGCTGGTGAATTCTTGGGGTACGAGAGAGATTTGACGGCGTTCCCAAACCTGCCAATGAGCGAGGAGGGCCGGCCTACTAAGGCCGAGGTATTCCGGACCATGCTGGGCGATGATACAACGATTTTGGAGGGATCCTTTATGGTACACGGGCAGCTGCTTCCTTTTTGGCGGATCATGCATCTGATCCTATGCTCCTCCATCGACCCGAAGAAGCACACCACAGAGCTGTCTTATAGTCGGGCCGAGTTCCTGTACTTGGCAGTTGTACGGGGGCTACCTGTTGATATAGCATCATACATCTACCTGTCCATTCGTGCAGAGGCCTTGAAGACTGATGCTACGATTTTATTGCCGCATGGGATTCTTCTGACCCAATTCCTGCACGCCATGATGGTACCTGTTGAATGGTGACGAGCCGAGGGCGCTTCCACTTGGGTCGATCAACAAGACAACGCTCTCAAATCGATTGCCCAGACACGCTAAGCGCTGCAAGCTGCTCGGGTTGCTAGAGTAAGATGATAGGAGCAGCCTAAGAGGCAGAGCTCGACTCAGGGACTTGGGGCACAACGGCCGGGTTGGATGGACGATATGATGACGGAGCTGTCTCAGGGGATGGAATCGGTCTTGCAGTCCACCCATTGCATGGTCAGTGATATCAATCGTCGTCTGACGGCTTTGGAGCAGAAGGTCGCCGACATGGACGTTGGGTGGAAGAAGGAGGTCGCTGCGCTTAAAGAGGTTCTTGGCAAGAAAGCGTGGAAAGACTGAGCCTGATAGAGGAGCACCTTCGTCACGTTCTAAAACTCACGGATGATGATGATGAGTAGTAGTCAACATTTATTTACTTTTATTGTCACGTTTATTTTTTTATTATGTTTTGAGGACATTTACTTTTATATTATGTTTTGTGGACATGTATTGATTTTATTTGATGTTTTTGTTCATATTATGTTTTGACGATACTTGATATATTTATGTCGTCTCAGTTATGTTATTTGTATTTATTAGAACTTAATACAATATGTTAATTAATGTTACATTTCTAATTTCGGTACACTCATTCAAAAAAATATTGATATTAGAACTTAATCCACTTAAGATTATTTACATTATTAACTAACTTTGGTTATTTCAAAACTTGCTAATAAAGTTAATTAAAAAACGAAAAAATATATATCAAAATCATCCAAAACCGTTTGGACATTAATGTCTCCATCTGGGTTGTTTAATGTAACCTCGAACGGTGTCGTATTATACAAAACAAACCGTCCGAACACTTTTTTATACGGTCGGGACGCATAAAAATTGAATATCGTTTGGACTCTTTGTTATAACGTCCAGACGTGGTTGTTTATTATCACATGCTATCGTCTTGGTATTTCCTAAACAGTCTGGTGTGATGTAAGGGAGTGTTTGGACGGTATCTATACAGTTCGAACGTCTATGTTAATGAGCGTACGCTGTCGTTTGAGAATTACTAAAACGGTGTGTTGAACTGTAAGACGGAGTTCGGATGGGAAAATCGAGGTGCGGACGCTTATGAAATTTTGGCGGCATGAATTCCTTCGAAAACTAATACACGTATGCGTTCGAACTTGCTTTGATGTGTCCGAACGGTATTCAAGCGTATGAAAGTGACAGAATCGCAAACAATGGAGAAAAAACGGAAAAACAAAGTAAACGAGAGATTTGAGAACGAGGAGAAGCGGAGAGCTGATTTTGGGCGTCCAATCTGTTTGAAGAGGGTGTGAAAGGAGCATCTCTTTTAGAATTTTAAATTGGATTGTATTTGAGGTTAGTGGTTTTTAAATTTAATTGCTTTGCGATGAAAAGCATGTATTTTAATATATGAAAGCATGTGTTTTTCGAAATTTTAGAGTCTAAAATGATAGTAGTGGAGTTTGGGGTTAGTTGTGATGTGTTTATATTGAAGTGTTTGTGATTTGGGTTGATTTTGATAAGATTTTGGGCTGAAAATAGAGTCTGTGCGTTGAAGAACTGTCTTGTTCGACAATCGCAGTCCGGACGGTTGATGTACCGTCCGGACTCTATTTTTCGTTCGGACGTGTTTATGTATGGTTCGAACGGTTATGTTACATAATTTTGAGCAACATGTGTCATTGTGTTATTGTGTCTATTTTGAGCGTGTCTATTTTAAATTTATTTTGAGCAACATGTGTCATTGTGTTAATTGTTTCTCTAATATTGATTTATTTGGTTACAGGACGACGTCATGCTAGCGGGAGGGAAACGTCTTCGGTGCGATTCATCAGCTTGAGCTGAGAGTAGTCCCGGTACACTAGCAATGTCGGGTCCTTCAGTTAGGGATAGAAATGAATTACCGTCTTCTAACACAGCTAGTCCAATAGGCACCCAAAGTAGTTATGCGTGTAAGCATCTTAACCCGTCAATTGAAATTAAATACTATGACTTTTAAATTTATATGCTTAACTGAATTTTAAATTTTTTGTTCTTTATTTGTAGCGATGTCTGGAATCAGACATGTTCGAGGTAGTACACGTGGGATTGCCTTACTCAAGGCTCGCACCGAGGAAAACTGACTGTCCATATCCCTGATGGACGTACGGGCGGTGATGACAAGGCGTCCTCAATGCTCTCAAGTCATATTGGTGCGCTCGTTCGACAACATATCCATTTGATTCAAGTAAGTGGAAGGAGGTCCCGAAGGAGTTAAATTGTATGTGATGAACTGAGTGTTGGTAAGTATAATTTTTTAAAATTTAATTATTTAAACTTTTTTGCGTTTCTAACTTCTATATATGTTAAGGATGACTTCCAACTAGATTACGACTGAGCTGAGGATTGGTTCACTGTGACGTCTACGATGAACACAGCGTACAGGACGCATAAAAATAGAATGTTCCAACATTACTCGGTGTTCAATTCCAAAGAAGAGGCGTTAGAACACCCGTATCCCGAGATGAACAAGGAAGAATGGACTCATGTTTGTGATTTATTCACGAGTGAGGAATTTCAGGTTAAACATTTTTATTCCGTACTGAACGTTTATTTTATTTTATTATTAATTGTGGTAACAACTGTAAATGTACAATGCAGAGGAGGAGTGCAATCAACAAGGAGAATAGAGCTAAGCTGAAGATTGTACACACATCGGGAGCAAGGTCTTTCCAACGCACGAGAGCGTTGTTAGTAAGTAATAAATTTAAATATAAATTTTTATTATTTAAATAAATAATTTAGGTATTTTAATATTCGCATTTTATATTTCTTTTGGTGTACAGAAAAATCCAGAATCTGATGAGATTAGTGCTGCGTTGCTTTATAAAAAGACGCATACTAATAAGGATGGCATGTGGACATCAGAAGATGCACGAGAAAATTTTGTAAGTTGTAACATTAGATTTAATGATGCATTCGTGTGTGTTTATGTTTCATATGTGCTAGTTTTTATTTTATTTTCTAATTTTGTAGGAAAAAATGGAAGTGTTACAGTTGCAGTACGAGTCAGAGGGAAAGTCATACACTGAAGTGGAGATTCTTCGCTGAGGTGTTGGGGACGAAAGCGGGTTACGTGCGAGGTTTAGGCTGTTCAGTACGGTCTGTTGGATCATCTTCATCAGTATCATTCGTTGATTTGTCCCGGAAGTTGGAGGAGGCCAGATTACAGATTGAAGAGATGAGGGCTAGACAGTTGGAATATGAAGCACTTCTTATCAAAAGGTCAGATATGGAGCAGACGATGCTAGAGCATCTATAGATGATGGAGGAGCAGCAACGGAAGAAAGATGAAGAGCTGATGTAGATGATGGTAGAGCAGCAACGAAAAAAATACGAAGAGCACCGAAAGATGATGGAGGAGCAGCAAAGGACCCTAGTGGAACAACAAGAACGGAGGATGCAACTAATGGCGGAGCAGATGCGTGAGCAGTTGGTGGAGCAGATCAGACAGCTGCAATCTCGTTCGACACCCAAACGAAAATTTGGGTAGATTTATATATTTTACTACTTTCTTAGCATTTATCGATTACCTATTGTATTTACTTTTAATAACGATTGCATATTTATAGATATTTTATTATTTAATGAGCATTGAATATCTTTTTATTTGTAAAATATTTTTAAAATTTTAATAAAATTATTTGACATAATAAGAAAAACGTTCAAACGGTATGAGTGAAAGTCCGAATGGTTAGTTGGCGTTGATAACGTGCACACACTTAAAATTCCTTCCGCACACATCGCGTCAAATTAGTCCGTCCGAATGGTTGTTTTCGCGTGCAAACGATCTTTTCATCTAGCAAACGTGCGCTCGCTAAAACTACACGTTCGAACGTGTTCAACAGAACAAGCATCCGAATGTAATGCGTCATAGTTCGAACGGATTTGGAGGATGACAAATAAAAATTTCGTCATAAATGAAACAATGGTGTGGATGTCTTTATGAGAGCGTCCGGAGGGAAACTCTGTACGTGCGCACGGTGTTGTATATCCGTGCGCACGGTTGTACATGACGAAATTCATTTCGTCACCCAGGAAGAACCGTTCTCATTAACCGTCCGAACATATTTAGATTACGTTCGCACAGCTCATGCGAACGGTTGAATTGTTCTGCGCATGACGATTTTCAATTTCGTCGCTATGGAAAAACACCGTTCGGACGGTGTAGAAAACGTCCGAATGGTTTCGAGCGACAGAACATCAAAATCGTCACCCAAAACTTTGGCTGACGAGCTTTAGGTGACAAATCGAGTGACAACTCAGTTTTGTCACCCAAAACATTAGGTGACGAATTTTGTACTTTAGGTGACAAATTTTTTTGTCACCCAAAGTCTTTTTCTTGTAGTGAGACTTCAAAACTTTGATAATTAACAAAAAAAATCACATTTTAATCATTCCCGGTTTTCCAAGCATATCTTCCAGGGATTGAAACTAAGTTCAATTGGAGAGAACGAAATAACTCTAAATAGACCAAGCCAACATGCAGCAGTACCTTAGGCGTGCTTGTCCAGAATGTTCATCCTAAAGGAGCATGTCGGGGATATGATATAGATTGTAAATAGGCCATAAATGCACAATGGTATGTACTTACTGCAAGGAGGTCAAGCCATATATAGAGTACTCATTTGGTTCCTTTATGACTTTATTTGTGCTCTTTATTTTATAATATTAATATTAACACATATATCACGGAATTTTACAGTGAGCATTTTTCTGAGTTAAGCACCAACAACGCTATTGATAAAACTTGTAACCATGAGAAGGAATTTTCAAAGTGATTTCTGATCCAAGTAGGCGGATCGTCTTATTATATATCTAAAGAATGCCACATTTGTGTAATTTTTCTCTATTGTTCTATATATTTGTGCTCATATTGTAGCTTAAAAAATTACATAGTTGCACTTACTCACGTGAAATTGATAATATATATGCCCTTGTACGTGGTCTGGAACTAAGGGCATCCCAATTTTCAGCGTGCATTGTCAATGGGAGTAGATATTATACAGCTGAACGGGAAGTCCGTAGAAAGTCACAGAATTGTGGTGTTGTAGTTCCAAGAGATCACCTTGGCTAGGCAATTAGGTACTACAGTGTAGTTGTGGACATTTTTGCACTTCGCTACTTACTTAACAATGAGGTAGGGGAAATGAAAATTTTATAAACATAACCAAGATTAAGAAAATGTAGTGAGTAATACCAAACTGAAAACAATAGTTATAACAAAATATTTCAGGCTAAGCAACGTAGTGAAATTATCAATAGTCACATAGACTCCAATGGTCACAAAGACCACAATGGTCACACAGACCACAATGGTCACAAAGACCCTAATGGTCGCAAAGACCACAACAGTCACAAGCGCGATGATAGCTTGGTAGTATGCTCACAATACAAATTTCACAAAATAGGCCAACCATTTCAAATGAGTTCGTGAAATCTCATTTTTACCAAAATTTGTTCAGTTCCCTAACGCATCAAAATATTTTAAAATACAGTGCACGTTTAAAATCCAACATTTTCAAAATCATAGAATTCACAATGACTCATCCAAACCAATTTCGATTTGTAAAAGAAATATTTAACAATTGTGCACTTATTTTCCATAACATAATAATTTCATAAAAATCTCATTGAAAGATCATTTACCTCAAACGCTTAACCCGAAGCTTAAAGTTCCTCAAAAGATTACTGAACAATCAATCATAATCTAAATAAATTTAAATATCATTCATCAATACCAACATGGAGTTTGAATCATTCTATAAGACTCTAAAATAATTAAACTACTACGTTAGCTAAAGCATCTCCTTAGGAACACTCTTAACCCTAGAAACCATCACATAATCCACATTGTAAAATCTGAATAGCCCTTAATACACCATCTTTGCACCTTCAACCACACATATCTCCATTATAAACTAAATGATAAAATTTCAGCAACACGCATCTCTATTAGACACAAAGGGCTTGTTTGGAAATGGGTTTTTGTTTAACTTTTGGGTTTAACTTTCAAATTTCAAATTTCAAATTTTTTTATTTAAATATCATTCATCAGTACCAACATGGAGTTCGAATCATTCTATACAATTCTAAAATAATTAAACTCTATATTATCTAAAGCATCTTCTTAGGAACCCTCTTAGCCATAGAAACTATCACATAATCCACATTATGAAATCTGAATAACCCTTAATACACCATCTTTGCACCTTAAACCACACATATCTCCATTATAAACTAAATGGTAAAATTCCAGCAACACGCATCTTTATCAGACACAAAGG
The DNA here is from genome assembly GCA_003952965.2 of Morella rubra. NCBI lineage: Eukaryota > Viridiplantae > Streptophyta > Magnoliopsida > Fagales > Myricaceae > Morella > Morella rubra. The sequence continues at coordinate 12,003,968 of CM025852.1, forward strand.
GCTTGTTTAGAAATGGGCTGTGGTTTTGGTTTTTGTTTAACTTTTGGGTTTAACTTTCAAATTTTAATTTTTTTATTTAAATATTATTTTGTTGTAAGGGTTTGTTTGGTTGTTTGAGATTTGAAATGATTTATATTTTAATTAAATAAAATAATATTAATTTATAGTTGTTATGATATTCAAAAAAAAAAAAAAAAAAAATGATTTTAAAAAATCAGAAAGATATATAATTCAAAAAATAAGTATAATATAGTTTGATAAATATCAACAATGACAAAAATAGATAAAATATGAAACTAATAAAAAATATTCATAAAAATTAAAAGACAAAGATAAAAATCGTGCAAAATTTATAAAACAAATAAAACTTTACAAAAAAAAAAACAATAAATGAAAAACTGTTGTGACTATTTTAATAATTTTTGTTTTTATTTAAAACAGGATTTATTGTGCTGTCTGAGGTTCACTGGGGCGGAAAAAGGTCGTGGTCCCGTCTTGATCGACCACATGTGCAATATTGACCAGGGAAGGTTTGTGTAGCGTTGGTAATATTTCCGCCCCATTGAATGCCCAACTATGTCCATCCTGTAGGGGATTAATTAATGAAAATGCAGTGCATTTGACATGACAATAATTGTTCCAGTGTCTTGGTATCATCAAAAGAAGGAAGCTTTTCTGGTAGCTCAAAACCTCAGGGTTGTAAACGGAATGTTAGATATAATTTTTGTTCTCCTTTGGAATGGAATACGGGTGCTGTTGATGTGATCTATAAGGTATTTCTGATCGTTAAGAATTAATGACGGAGATGTCAATTGAGCGGATTATTAGATAATGTTGATTGAAATATGCCATGTGTATTCAGTGTGAATTGTATGTCAGGTTTTAATTGTTCATCATGTACCAATTTTTTTGAAATATAGCACTGGTTACCATTTGAAGCTTTATTTAGACAAACCATTAGTAGCCTTTATTATAGTATTGGTTGAGCACGGTATTTAATTTGTTTTATGGTTTGTAGATACTCCATCTAGACTCTAGTTTTGATGGTTTGTAACTATTTTAATAATTTTATTTTATATTTTCTCTATTGTTTTATTTATTACTTTTTGTAATAATTTTGATAATGATTATATTTGCTAATTATTGTCAATTTTTTATTTTTGAAATTTTTAATCAATTTTTTTAATTATTGTTTTTTATTATTTTTGTAAAATTTTATTTGTTTTATAAATTTTGCATGATTTTTATCTATCTTTTAATTTTTATGAATATTTTGTATTAGTTTCATATTTTATCTATTTTTATCATTTTTGATATTTATGAAACTATTTTCTACTTATTTTTTGAATTATATATTTTTCTGATTTTTTTAAAATCATTTTCATAATAACTATATATTAATATTATTTAATTTAATTTAAATATAAATCATTTCAAATCTTAAACAACCAAACAAACTCTTATAACAAAACAATATTTAAATCAACAAATTTGAAAGTTGAAAGTTGAACTCAAAAGTTAAACCAAAACCAAAACCACAACCCACTTCCAAAAAATCTCAAAATCCGGAATCCAAACTTCATCATAGATAGAGACTTGAAGAAGAGAAAATATTCACCAAATGCGTCGACGAAAACACAGAAGAATCGCTTAGCCTTTGAAGATTGGTTCTCCAAGGTTATCTCCAAAACTTACCTAGCCCCTGCGAATCACGTCTCCAAAAGCTAGAGAGAGAGAGCTTCAAAAAAGGGAGGTAGAGAGAGAGAGAGAGCACAACCTAAGAGGCGATTCTCGAAAAATAATGGTAGAGATACATCTTTTATCTTGACTAAGGTTTCCTAGATTTGAATAGAACGAGATCTTTAGGCGAAAATGGTGAAGAGATAGAAGTTTTAAAAGGAAAATTGAAGATATAAAATCGACGGCAAAACCATCTGAAAGAAAAAAAAAAGTTCTTTTTGCATTAAGGAGAAGAAGGTTTGCAGAAGGGAATTGCCACTTATCAAAATGCACAGCTTTAGTTTTTTTTTTTTTTTAAGGGGGGGCGAATATTACTGTAATATTAACATTCAGGATGATTTTTACCTGGATTACCAACGTCCTGTGGTCATCCAGATGGTTCAGGCAACAATGGTAACTATTTACCAACAATATAAGTGTCGTCTCCACAAGTGTTATGCGAAGTGGGATACCAAAGACAATGATGTGAACCTCGCCAAGAATAACGAGACCCAACAACGAAAGGAAACCCAAGATCGTTCTAGGACTGATTCGAATGAAGACCTCGACCTGTTGTTTAGGAAAACAAGAACCTCATTATAAGGAAGACGCCACAAACGGTGATGAAAATTCCGTTTGATAAGTCAAGTTGAACGCCACGGGAAATCCCGATAAGTTCGAGTAGTTCTTCAAAAAACCAAAGAGAATAAATCCTCACAATTTTGATTAATCAATGTCTGCCGAATTACAAAGCAAAAGCTCCTATTTAAAGGGCTAAACATTACAAGGAAAATAACCCTAACATGGAAACCTAATTAAAACCCGAAATAAGATAAGGAAATAATTCCTACACGCCTAAAAACACACAAAGCAATTAAGGAAATAATGCCTTGCTTGCCTAACAAAAGTGTGGACACCTAAAATAAAGAACTAAATATGGAAAAAACTGCTGGACATCCAAAAGAAGCGCAAGCCATAAAAAAGGAATGATTTGGGCGCCTAGAATAGAGATCCTTCTAGAAGAGCCCCAAAAATATTTCTTTCCAACTTGAAGCTTACCCTTGACCGGATTCTTCTAGAACTTGAATCAAGGTGACCATTCTTTGTGGCCCACGTGGATCATGTTCAATGGGCTTCCACGAATTCGCTTGAGCCCATAACTCTGGAATAAGTTCGTTGAGTACATCCTTAAACTTCTTTGTCTGTGCTCTCGTAACCGACCCAATTGGTACTTGAACGAGATCCTTCGAAATGGTGCCTTGATCTCCATCAGAGAAGGCACTGCTACATCCATATCTAGATACATTAGCGAAGCATTAGGCGAAAGTGTGCTATTATTTTTCAGAAAACAAACTAAGCTCAAATTTTTCATAAGCCAGAATTTTTTTTTTTTTTTGAAGAACATTACTCATATCTATGGGGCAAAAATCAGTAAGCCTCCCTCAAGTTTAAAATTATTTTATTCCACCCCATATGTTTCAAAAAACATTTGCCTTCCATTTGATTTGGTCATTAAATTACATGCAAAATGATCGAAATTTCCCTCCAATACTAAATTATTAAAAGTATTAAAAATTTTATTTTAAAAAATGATATATGAATAAAAAGTAAAGTTTTTTAAGTAAAAATTGAATTTGAAGGTTGCATATGATAGTTTTATATTCTTCTCTTTCCAGACTACGTGGGCACTTCTCTGTTAGTTGTCTAACATCAATTGAATTGCAAATACCAATTTTATCGTAAAAGTGTAGCTCGTGGATCTTCATGTTGAAATTAGTACCTTCGGGATTAAAATATTAAAATTTTGAAAAAAAAATTTCATGACACGCGGTAGCCTACGATTGGTGTAGAGATGATGTTTAAAATCCACGTAAGCACCATTTCATCCATAGGCTAACAACAATTGGACAGGGGGTCGACTTGTCTCAAAAACTTACCTCAGGGACCCGATGATTGAAATCAATACCTAATGACTAAAATGTCATAAGTGCAAACCACAGGGACCTGTACAGTAATTAAACATTTTTATGTAAATATGTAAATCATTAAGCCTGTCAAACATCAAAAAAATATTTTCTTAAAATTATTTTAAAAGAATAACCAAACACTGAAAATGAATTTTTTTTTCTTGAAAACGTTTCAATGAAAAGTTTTTTTTACGTAAAACAATAGTCTTACAAGCAAACAAATGGACCCTTATTTTCTAGTGAAGAGTTCAAAGTATATCAATTATTCAATTTGTTATATTTTCATTGTCCGTTTGAATTATATATTTATTTATTTTAAAGAAAAAAATGAAATTAATAAACAACATCATGCACGTTTGACTACCTGCCATACCTCGGGATCGAGATCGTTTCTACACACTTGTGTGAAAATGGTATTGTTATTATTATTTTAAAGAAATTTTATTACTTTATAAAAGAAAATTATTATTGCATACTTAATAACCTTATTTTGAAACAAATAGATCCTGAGATGGGCAAGATTGATCTAACATAGTTGTATAAAAAGAATTATACAAATGCCAAAGGCGAGTGGGTGTTGTACGCTGCAAGAAAATTTTTTATAAGTGTTTATTTCAATAATTAAATGTCAGTTCATTTAATATGCTGTATACTTATTTTTTCCAACTAAAATCATAAATTTGTTACTTTTATTGGTTGGGCACGTGCAAGAAAAGATTTTCAACAAAAGTGTATATTTGAGGGCAAGTCATACACTGAGCTTGAGGTCTACAATAAGGTACAGGAAAGAAAGTTAGATTTGTGTACAGCTTGGGTAGTGCGGTGGTCTGCTACTTCGTTGTCTTTAGCATCAATATCAATTGATATCGGTCACCAGCTAGAGCAACAGGGGTCAAAGATGGAAGAGATGCGAGCCCATACACATGCTAGGGATGAGTACAAAAAAGTAATGACCAAGCAAGCAGAGATGGAAAATCTCTTTCAAGTATAGCAGGAGAAGCAAAAGCGAATTGAAAACCAATTACGACTAAAGATGGAGACACAGTTGGAGTAAGAGATGTAAAAATTCTTAAAGCGGTTAGACTCATCACGCCGGGCAATGATAGACTGTTTGTTTTATTGAGTATTTTATATTCTCTTTATTTTAAAAGATAACGGTTGGTTTCCTACACGGTTCGACCCTAGTCCGATTCAGATGGCTTCCCACGCCGTCAGCCAACCTATCAAACTGTCGCTATCTGGTCCTGGATGTGATTCTGGCATGTCTCCTCAAATCTGCACGAGCTGTTGAGGACGCACGTTGGTTGTCTGCTTTAAAACAACTGTAGTAGGATCCTTCAAAACCCTTAACCTCTTCTTGCCGGCAGCTGGTGAATGGTGTTGCACTGACAATTGCCCATCTCTTTAAGTACATACTCCCCTTGTGTTCTATGTTGCATCGATGTAGTGTCAAGGGTTGACTGCAAGGTGGGTGACTTTCTTGCTGTTTTCATAGATGGTGGATGCCATGAACCTTGCATCATAGGTTTTAACAATAAAATTATGTCCCATTACAGATCCCGAAAGTGAAAATAAAACGATGTTCAAGTATTAAAAAATATATCTTTCCCTTCTCTTTGGCGTACTTATGCGACGATCTCCAAACCGATGAATCTTCACGAACTTCAAAGGGTACATTTTGATGAACATGTAAATTGTGAATTACTTAAAACTAATGTATCATACATCCACCAGTGGGGTTGCATGTGTTTTCCTTGGCTGTTGAGACGATGGAGTTGACTGCGTTATAGGCTGTGATAGTATCTGCATATGTAAACTAATAAGGATGGATGTAACTACACTTTTATTTATGATCACACAAGCACTAAAAAATGCATGTGAAATAGGTACACTTATGCTATCAATATATATCTCAACAGCAATTTCGAATGGCACTGGCTCGAAAGGGCCATTGGCTACGCTCGTGAAAGATTATTCAACATTATTGGCCTTATTTTTCTTCTTCGGACATCATCTATTTGTGGTGCCCTTTACTGCTTGCACTTTGATCGATCACTTGATTGAAATTCCCAATGGCGGAACCAAAAATGCAATCGAAGGGGGTCAAACTCCTAAGAGAAAATGACAAAAAAAATTTTTTTACTACATAATGCCAAAAAATATTTTAAGAGTTAAAATATCAAAAATTAAGGATTAAAAACAGTAAAAATATTGAAATACATGTACCATACTATTTGCATTGGCAATTGGATCCTACGGGACTGCATCTTCTGAAAACGTTGTAAAATAGCTTCGTTTTCTGAAAAACGACAAGAAATAAGTATTATGTTTCTATTATTCTTGAAAGACAATAAGAGCAAAACGAAGCATATTGAAAAAAATAATTTTCTAATACTCTGTTTCAACTCCCCAAGCTCATTCAAATTACAAGGATCCAAAGTTCAAAAAGAATCCAAAGGATCCAAGGGCATAGAGCTACTTCCTACCCTTGCTATAGCTATCTTTTAGTGTGGCAGTTCTATTGAACACGAGCTTCTCAGGAGTAAAATCTTTATCAACAACAAAGTAATCTGGAATTGCAAGGAGAAAATACATACTTGGCTTAGAGGAAAAAAAAAAAAAAAAAGCAAACATTTATTGGTGTTTGTGTAGGATTTTTTGAGATTTTGGATGTTCGTTTTGTGAATTTTGTTAAATACATTGTATCCTAGAATACTTTTGTAAACGAACATGATGCAAGACGAGTTTTGGAAGACATCGTCAAATTTGTCTGCATATAGCACTAGGCAGTGGGCCCCTACCTCTCTGCTTATATACCAATGTTTTGACAAAATATGTTCTTGGCCTCTCAAAATTTAAAAAAATGTCCCTTCAAACCATTTTTAATTTCTTAAGAATTTGAAATATAAATTTTGAAATATTTAATAATAACCTATCATTTTTAGTTTGAATAGATTTTAAAAACACATTTAATAGGATTAAAAAAATTCAATATTCAACTTAAATCTTTAAAATCTAGAATTTTTCTTAAAACTCCAACTTTTGAAATGTAAAATGTTCTATATATATATATATATATATAACTTTAATATTTCAAATGCATCAAATTTCTATAGACTCACAAACAAATTCTATAGATTGCAGCAACAATAAATTGATGACAATAAATTCTATAGATTCACAAACAGATTCTATAGATTCAGTAACAATAAATTCAATTGCATCAAATTCTATAAATTCACAAACAAATTCACATATCATCCCCTGCAGATTGCAGCAACAATAAATTGATAACAATAAATTCTACAGATTCACAAACAGATTCTATACATCCAGCAACAATAAATTCAATTTCAGCAACAACAAATTCAATGGCCGCTCACCCAAATCCCAATTGACAACTTAAACACAATACCTGAGCTGAGAGTGAGACCCTTCCTCTTCTTTCAATTGCAGTATGTGGCGTTGCCTTTCCAGATCCAAATCCTAAATTCCTAATCAATTTCATCACATTATCAAGCAAAAATTAAAATAAATTTCATCACTAATCGAAAAATAAACTAGAGAGAGAGAGTTGAGTTTAGACTTGAGAAGTTGAGAGAATACCTGGAGGTTAGAGAAGAGAGAGAGATGTGGTTGTGGAGGAGGAGAGAGGGTCAGAGAGGGGCAGAGGGCCGAGAGCCCGAGAGGGGAGAGAGAGCGGCGTGAGAGAGGCAGAGAGAGAGAGAGCTGTGGTTGTGTAGGAGGAGAGAGGGTCGGAGAAGGGCAGAGGGCGAGAGCCCGAGAGGGAGAGGGAGAGCCGGCGTGAGAGAGGGCAAGAGGCTGGTGTTCTGTGGCGGCAGAGTGAGGAGGAGAGAGGGACGGTCGGACGGAGGCTGGCGTCGGGAGGGGGAGCAGAGTGAGAGTGAGAAAGAGGGGGAAAATTGAAAGTGGGGGAGCCGGGGAGGGGAGGCTGCGCAGGGTGAAACGCGCATTTCACCCTGATTTTTTTTTTTTAAAGGACACCTGGGCCTGGGTCTTTGGGGCTGGGGGCCTGAGGGGGGGCGGGCTGGGTCTAAGGGGGTGGGCCTAGCTCTAAGGGGGTAGCCCATAATAATAATCATAATAATAAATTATTTACACATTTTCAGGTGATGGGGAGCGGCTCCTCGCTCGTTCCGCCTCTGAGTTTGGAGGTGGGCGCAGGAAGGGGGTGATGATGATACCAGAAGGTAAAGGGGGGTCCGGATGGAAGGATCTGGCCGCTGTGTTTCAGGAGGTGGTCTCACACCTTGGTATGCACAAAAGTGGACGAGGGGGTTTTTCTAGTTCTAGAGTTCGTAATGAGGTTTCTTTCGTCGAAGTTGCTAAAAGAGGGACGACATGGGAGAGCTTTGGGGGTGGGGGTGTGGCCGTGAAGGGCGTTACGGAGGTTGCTGGTGGTGTGGAGAAGAAGGCAATGATGCATGCTTCTTCGCATGAGACTTTGGTGACCGATGTTTCAGTTTCCAAAGAGGTGGCATTTAATGCTAAGACGGTGGACGCAAGGTGATTGACGTGCCTTTTTGGAAAAGCAAGTTGATGGGGTTCAAAAAAGAAATTAACGTTCTTTTAAATCTTTTGGGGAAGGAAGTGGGCCGGGCTTTTTGCGTGCTGATTCACTAGGCTTTGGGGTGGAGGTTGCGATTCCTAGGGATAGGCAGGCGCCTTCACCACCGCAGGATCTGTTGAAGGCAGATGGGCTGGGCCCAGTTCTTTCTACTCTTGTTAACTTGGTTTTGACCCAGTTGGGTGCTTCGGGCTTGAATCCTGCGGCTGGGCTGGAGTCTTTAGGCCGTTGGAAGGCTGTAGCCATATGGGGGCCGGTCTTCATCGCGACCCGTTGCTTGTGAGTGGGTTCGTCGACGTCATGGCTGATACAGTGGCAGGCGATGTTGATCAGCTCGCGCCGGAGGTCGGACCATCGTTGGTGCCTTTTGAGGTGAAGGGTCACTGCCCGGTGGCCATTCCGGCGCCGGAGTTGTCGTTGAGATCCTTTGATAGTGCCTGCCGAAGTGGCTTTTTCTTCTCGGGGGTGTTTAGTCTGCCGAATCTTATTCTTGAAGACTCAAATGGGGTTCTAGCGCCGAAACAGTCGCCGAGTTTTGGTCCTAAGCATGCCGAAGTGGCTGTTTTTCCCCAGGGGATGCTGTTTAGGCCGAATCTCCTTCCTGAAGGCCTAGATGGGGTCGTTGGGTCTTCCTTATTGGCTTTTAGATGAGAGGTTGTGTGTTGCTCCTGTCGTGGGCCCGTGTGAGGGTAATGTTGATTGGGTGGATCGGGTTGGTCTAGAAGAGTTAGGAGTCAAGTCTGGAGGGGATGGGCTAGTCGTTGTCTCTAGTGGGGATACTCAGTCTCATGGGCAGTGCATTGGGCTTGCTGATAGGGTGGTCCCAGCTAATTGTGTTGCTAATGGGTGTCTCTTGGAAATGCTCGATAGGGCGGGATAGGTAGGAAGGGAGTTGTCTTTGGTTGAGGTTGCCACTCCAGAGCTGTGTATGGCTCCGTTGGTCGTCTGTAGCCCTGATGGAGGGGAGTTTGAGTGCCAGCGGAATGACAGGGCTTCAGGATGGGTGTTGGACATGGTGTTGTCTTTCCGCCTAATGGTGGGTGTGTCTTGTGAAGGTTATGAGGCCGATTTGCTGTGTCTCTTTGCTGCGTTTGGAACATGAAAGGGAGCATAGTAGCCTTAAGACTCCTAGAGGGAAGGGAGGCAAACTAGTAAGAGAGATGAAGAGTTTGGTGTCTTCAATTAATTATGATAGGAAGGGTGATTCTTCGCACAGGGGACGGCGTGGGGGGCGGGCATTGATGGTGATTAGATGATGCCAAAAATTATTAGTTGGAATATCAGGGCTCAACAATAAAGAGAAGTGTAAAGGAGTTGGAAATTTATTGAGGAGGTGGAAACCGGATTTAGTTCGTCTCTAGGAGACCAAGGTGGTTGTTATGTCTAGAGATGTGATTAGACGTTCGTGGGGTGGTTCTTTTGTGAGATGGTGTAGTTTGAAGGCGGATGGTGCCTCGGGGGATATTTTGTTGTTGTGGGAAACTAAAATTTATTATTATTTTATATTTAAATAATATTTTATAATTTATTAGGAAAGGCCTCGTTTTAGGTCTTGCTTTATAAGCCCAATTATCTTGGAGCTGCTCTTACTTGGACCCATCTAGCAATATCTCTGTACACTGACCCAATGTTAATGTGTTTCCTCCCCAAAACAACCCTTGCTTTTTTTCTCAGAAAATGAAATAACCTTTATAAAATAAAGGCATTAATACTCTCCAATGGCTTTACGACGTGGCTAAAACTTGATCTTACTGAATTTTGGCTATTTGGCTTGGCTCAGTCCTGGCATTGGCAAAGAAGAATCTACGAATTATTGACTTCTGTAACGCGAACTCGCGGAAGAAACTGGACAATGGAAGGATCTCCACGACTCTGTTCCGGCTCACTTGGGGTCGATATCATCTTTGGTGTCGCTTATTGGTGCCTCGTCCATCCTTGGACCACATCTTTGTTCCACCAACAAGAAGTGAGAAAAACATATGTATGGTCAGAAAAAAAAAAAAAAAAAAAATCCAGCCATAGCTATCCACCTAAGAGGGATTATCTGTCGTCATAGCCCCACAAGAGTTCAGTTGATTTTTAGAATGAGGCAGTTTCATCTACATACCTCCTAACTCCACAATCGCTCTTAGGTGTCCCTTGTAGTGTGAACTTTATTGTAGGATCCACATGATATGTCTATCCCTATCTGAAATAAACCATTTAATTCGGATAGTAAATTAGAGAAGATCTCTATTTTATTTTTATACTCTCAAACCAATTAGGCTATTACTATTGGGGATGAGTATTATATTATTTAATATTGTTCGTATTAAACTTTAAATAGTATTGGTCTTACAACATTCCGCTAGGATCAAAATTGCACTATGCTATGCCGAGAAAAAATTGTAGAGTCATAATCATATAAGAAAATCATAATCATGGTTGTTGATTAGATGTGCTGTCATTGCTACTTGACTTCTCATGAGCTTGCTTTCCTTGTTAATTAAGTGTTTTGTTTCCATGTGGAGCTTGTTTCCCCTGATTACCTCCTTGGCAGCTCCTTGTTCTTGCGAAGCTTGCTATTGATTGTTTCCATGTTGAGCTCCATTCATTTGATTGCTTCCTTACTTGCCGACTGCCGTGGGCTGATGCGCCCAGCTAACATGAAGTCCAATGCGACAAGTTTTACAAGTAATTGGTCGACGATTTGCTTAACCAAAGTTGAAAGGTGTTTTGTCATGGTTTTGGTTGTATGTGTTTGGTTGATGTGATTTTGTTTCGGTTTTTGGTATAGATTGATTCGTTAGTCTAACCTGGGAGACTCTTCTTCATAGACATATAGGATGCTCTTCAATTCGCTGAACTGCACCAATTGGATACAGTAAATTAGAGAGATCAGATAAACAAATTAAATAGGTTATAGAGCATTTAATGCATATTGTATTTTGTTTTGTTTTGTTTTTCAATTAGAGCAACAAATTGGAGAAGATGTCACTTTTCATTAAATTTTTTTTTTATTAGAATAAAATTGACACTAATAATGCAGTTAATAAGTCAAATCACTAGGCCTTTGTTATAGAAGATAAATGACCACCACTAATTCCAATTTTAAACCACAACAAATATACAACTTCAACAATTTTTTTTTTTTATAAATTATTTTGAAAAGTGATTTTTTTAATCAAGTGAAATTAATAAATATATAAAATTATCCTACATATTTATCTAAGTGATGAAAAATCTTTCGCATAAATGATAAAATAAATATTACTCTAGTACGAAAGATTATAAAATATTATAAACTTATTATAGGTTCAGTCTTCTTTTCCTCCTATGCACATTAAATCTTGAATAGGGTTATAGTTTATAACATCTTCAACCTTCCTATTTAATTAGATTTGGGTTCGGTTGTACTACCTAATTGCGTGTCAGCATGCATAACCTCAATCCTCCTAGCTACTAATTTATGAACTCCCTCAACCCACGCTTAAATAATGCAGTTTTTTGTTTGCAACAAACGGCTGAAAAGAGGATTTAACAAGGATGGAGTGTACGGAAAGTATTCTTCATGATTAATTACGAATTATTTAAAAAGGCCTCTCTTATCTGTAAGCAATACAAGGTTGACTCTATGCCCAGAACAACAAAAATTACCAAAATATATAAAGAACTAAATAGAATATTTATGCTTCAATATTAGCCCTAGACAGATAACTCAGCAGCCAGTGTAGGGTACTGGGGCCGATCACTGTGTTTTCACTTCGGAAGACACTGACGGACTAAGTTATATACAATGTACAGATATTAAAAAGGAGACATAAAGAAAATGTACTTTGAGGGAGTGTTTATTTATTTATTTTTTAAATATATAATTTCTTTAATTATGAAAATATCATCTAATAGCTCTCTAAGGTGAGAGGTTCACATAACAAACTTTACTCTTAGACGAATTATATTTAGTGAGTGGACGTGACTTTGAATCTCAGAATTTGTTGTTGTACTATCAGTTTAGTTATTGAGTTTTTCAATTGAATCTTAATCGGTTGAACTTACTGCACAAAGATTAAGGCAATAGATTTTTCTCGTAATAAAAAAACTAACTAATATGTATAAGATAAAAATTACACATAGTAATTAATCAAGCATTCACTTCAATATAACAAATTTGAGTTAGAAAAAATATAAAACTTCAAACTAATCCATAGTAAAATGAAAAAATTTCCATTGGAATCATTTTTTCTTATTTTAATGTGAAATTTACCTTGAGATACCTTTCATTTTTACCTGTTTTATGAATTTGTTGAAGAGCTGAATTTTCTATATATAAAGAGAACTCTAAAGGTACGTGGAATAATTCATCACCAAGAAGATCAAACAGACAAAATAAATAACCTTTTTCTTTTAATAATCACAAAAAAAAAAAAAAAAAAAAACATAATGAAAGATTATTTTCTCTAGAACAGGACCACAATGAGCATGACTATCAACCCCTATCCCCTATTAAGTGTTGCAGGAAGAGTGAGGCACGCCTCTTCTGATAACAACACATTAAAATACACTTATGGCTTACCTATGAAATCTGTTTCGTTATCTTTAAAGAAATCCTCCTCGAAAATATTAATTATTCTCATCCATTTTTATTATTTGTTAAATTAAATATATAAAATGACTATTATGGATATAACCGGAGGGACCAACCGGAGGGAATGATCTGAATCCTCGCCATAAAAGGATAGGAATGAGGAATCAGAGTCTGTAGGTGCAGAATAATGGCCGTACCGTGAATATTTGGCTAAATCCTGGGCAAAGTACTAAAGCCCCAAAAGAAACTAGCATCACATGTCAGTCACCCAAAAGGGCAAAACCAATGATTCAACTCCATCGACACGTGTCCCTCCAGCCGGATGCTTTCACCGACACGACCGGTCTATCCCTCCCTGAGCCTCCTTTGTGGAAATTATAAACCACAGAAAAACAAGAAAAAGAAATTAAAGAGACATTCTTCTTCAAGAGAGAGCATAGGAGAGATATTCAACTAATCATTCTCTGAAAGAATCAGTTCATCTCTCTCTCTCGTTCTCTCTCTGTGCCTGTCTCTAACATCTTACCGGACTAACTCTTGATCAACGGTCAGTTCTTTTCAGGTTTTTTTTCTTTTTTTCTTATCTTTTTTTCTTTCTATTTCTTTCTTGTTGTGTATACAGACGAACTATAATCTTAAGTCTTAACCTTCTTCTTTTCGTTTGTTCGTATTTGGCCGAAATTGGAGTTGTTATTATCTGAAACTTGGTGGCCTTTTGCTGTATATATTGTCGGAGTTCTTTATTTTTCTTTTGATGTATGCTCTCACTTTCTGGGGTTGAGTTTTAATTGCCGTTTTAGCTTTTTATCTTGTTAATTTGGGGTTTTGGATTGATGGGTTATGCTTAGTTTTGCTTGAAGGGAATGTTGGTGGTGGTTCTTTGAGTCTAAAGTTGGATTTCTGGTGTGGGAAGGCTGCTTTGTTCTTTGCCCCTTAATTCTCGCCAAGGATGGGTATCTGCAACTAGTTGCGAGTTTTGTACATGTCAATCGGATGGTTGTTGAGGAAGGTTGAACTGTGTTGCTGAACCGCAGTTGGATGTATAGATTTTAAAGGTGTTTAGTTGGGCAAGCTCGATCTCTTCGGTTCAGTCCACGTAGAGAATAAAAGGGGCTGTTTCATAAGCAGATTTCTCTTAAATTCCAATTTAGTCGAGCAATTTTATTTTTTGAAAAGAAAAATGGTCGAATCTGTTGCCACTACATCTTTTCTTGGGCATCCACCATTATGTTGTGGGAGTTTCGCCAAGGATGTTTTGTGCAAAAGGAGATCTCCAAATTACTGTCGGTTCCCAATTGTTAAATTCTTTGGTAGAAGGCTTGTTGTTTCACCTTCTTTGCTGAGATTGAAAGATGATCAGTTTGCAATTTCACCAATTAAGTCCCTAGCTATGGAGCTGACCAAAGAGGTGTATTCATATCGAGAGGAGAGAATTCCCAGGGATTGGGATTATGAGATTGATACCAACTTTGATAGAAAACCTGGTTTGTGGCCTCCGGAGAATAAAGCCGACAACCCTTCGCTACATAATCCCCTGCTTAGACAAGAAAGGATGGGTTGTGGTTGGTTAGGTGCCATATTTGAATGGGAAGGGGTTATCATTGAAGACAATCCTGATACTGAGAGGCAAGCATGGCTGGCTCTTTCTCAGGAAGAAGGAAAACCTCCGCCCCCAGCTTTTATACTTAGAAGAATAGAAGGCATGAAGAATGAGCAGGCAATATCTGAAGTTCTGTGCTGGTCAAGAGATCCAGCACAGTTAAGAAGAATGGCTGCTAGGAAAGAAGAGATTTACCAGGCTTTGCGAGGGGGGATTTATCAACTACGAGCTGGGTCAAGAGAGTTTGTGAATATCTTGATGCATTATAAAATTCCTATGGCCTTAGTCTCTACACGTCCTAGAAAAACCCTCGAGACTGCAATGGGAACAATTGGTATTGAGGGGTATTTCAATGTGATCGTTGCTGCAGAGGATGTTCACAGGGGAAAGCCTGATCCAGAGATGTTTGTGTATGCAGCACAGCTTCTACAATTTATTCCTGAGCGGTGCATTGTGTTTGGGAACTCAAATCAGACAGTGGAGGCTGCTCATGATGCGCGGATGAAGTGTGTTGCTGTTGCTAGCAAGCATCCTGTCTATGAGCTTGGGGCTGCAGACTTGGTGGTGAGGCGCCTAGATGAGCTTTCCGTGGTTGATCTGAAGAACCTTACTGCTACCGAATCTGCTGAATACGAGCCCGAGTTAGAGCTGGAAGAGGAAGATGATGACTCATCTTCATCAACCTTGGCAGCAGTTGATGATGGTTCTTGGTAACCCCATAAAATGTACAGTTCTGTATTTTTCATCTGATTCTTGATGATAATAGTACTATATTGCCCATGCTGTGTATAAGGAAATTGGGGAAAAGTAAACAAAATAGATACAAGATAAAAGCCGGTCTGCATTGGACTGCCTTAATGTTCTTGTGTATGTGTCTTCTGTGCAATACATGCTTGGAACTTCCAAATTTAATTTGTCTCGGTGGAGCTTGAGGAATAGTCCAGACAGGAAGTTGATGCCTGTATTATTGGTAGAAAGTAGGAATGGGATTGGCATCTAGTTACTATTAGATCTGTCTCTACTTGCATTTTTTCTTGTGTCTGTGTGGGGGATAGACGTCCAAGGGCATAATGCTGCGTAGATTTCATGGAGCTGCCGACTTCCCCATAGAAAGTAAGCAATACCATTTCTTTTCAGAAGAAATTATTTTAACTGCATCAAAAATTGGATATTTTAATAGATAACCAATCTTTGAATCAATATGAAACATAGGTTCTGTTTACCTTGGTAGCATAGCTGCTTATCAAGTGGAGGAGTCTCTTGTGAGATTGCTTCCAAGCATTCTTCATCTGTTGTAATTTCTGGTGGTGGTTGTATTTACTGCATCACTGAAGAAAAATTGTCATGTTTTGGTTGTGGAGTTCAGATGGCTCATATAGTTAGCTAATTTGCTGCCGCTTGTTGGGCTTGATTTATCATGCTTTTTATGTTGGTTGGAGATCAGGAGTCATGTGATGGATTGGTTTGTCGTTTGGCACATGAAAGAAGGTATTATCTGTTGCTTGATTTGGAAATTACAAGGGTCCCAAATAATGTTATCATGTCAAACTAGTTTGGTGACCCTCGTTCCCTATACAAGTCAATATTCTGAAAGCATTTCCCTTTTGGGCATTTTTGGGCATTTTTGGACATTCTGGTGTTTATAACGCTCCTGGATCTTAAATAGGCCAAGGCTTTTTTGTGTAGATACGTCCATTAACCGACCAACATAATGTTTCTGGATTAATTGTCTGCATTCGAAACGGGCTTCTATCTAAAGTCTTTTTAAGTACTGATGTTGAGAAGAAAAAAGGCCCATAGAAAGTACTTTATGGCCTACAGAGCCTTGCTACCGACAAATGATCCCTATATTTGCTTTTAGGGCCAAGACTTTTGTTAATCCATAAAAAGTGGGAAATTCAATAAATCTGCTAACCTTGAATATATAAAATACAACAACCAAATTTATCTCAGAGTTAAATTTCAGCAAACTTAAGCAACAAATTGAAGTTTTCCTTGCTATATATTTACATGTTTTTCTTACTGAAAAAGGCACATTATATTTACCCCCCAGTGAGAAAAAAAGATTATATTTTTCTGTGTTGCTTAATATTTGTATTTTTCTTTGTTTTGATAAGAGAGAAGCTCTCTAGTATTGCCAATTTCCTTGAACATGGCCCTCCCATGGTTCAACGGTGAATCGTTTCCGCTGACACAAAAGAGTTACAACCCCGTTTCTCAATTGGATCGAGAAAAGGGATCGAAACAATAATTATTGGGACATCGATCAATGGCCATTGCTAAAACTTAAGAAGCACCTTGCAGCTGCATGCAGGTCCATCCTAAAAGGTAATTCTGTCTCTAAATCCTTCCACTGGACTATGGGCTGCTGCAGACTATGGAAATTAATTAGACGTACGTAATCGTTGGCGTCAATATTGATTAATTCCGGAGTGTGGCCAGAGAGTGAGATATATATATATATGTCTCCAGAACTTCCAACAAGGTTGAAGGGAAGGGTGCGAGAAGGACAAAATTTCAATGCCTCTTTATGTAACGCAAAGCTCATATATAGGAAGAGCAAGGTACTTTAATAAAGCTCTAATTGCTAATAAGCCTAATAATATTACAATTGGCATGAACGATCTGCCAGGGATACTAAAGGGCATGCGACTTATATTTCCTCTTTTTTTTTTTTTAAATGATTTTGGGGGGACAAGTGGGTAGCTCCGTCCTATATATATATTATAGGCCTCTGATCATGACCAACACGAATTCTGTCTCATCGATGTTTGACTTAATTTTCTTCATGCATAAGAGATAGTTCTTAAGATGAGCCCCAAGAGTTAATGGTAGCTTGCTCACCATCTCAGAGGTCTAATAAGTTTACATTACTCCTTATATATATGCTTCTAACCCTTCAAGGAGTCAATGTAGTACTCCACCACTTACTGTGTTAATTCTGTACTTTTAATTAACTATTTACTTTCTCATTAGGAAAAGAGAAAAATTACCTTCGAATCAGTACCAGATTAATTAAGTCCCATCGTACTTGTTTTAGGAGGATACGTACTTGTCAAATTGATGATCTAAGTTATAAGTTGGGACATCATTTTATTTGTTATGTTAATTTCCAGGATGTATATTATATGTTACAAGATGCAGTACCAGAACTGGCAGGAAAATTCAGAGAGAAAATGAGAAATTGAGTAAATTGCTTCAAGAAAACTTCTAATTAAAGAAATTAAGAAGAGCGGACTGGCCGGCCGGCAGAATTATATATCCCATTTAAGCTTCCAACATTTCTTTGGCCTCGCTTGCCATGACGAGGATCTAAGGCTTTTATCTGTTTTCCATCTAACAACTAAATAGTAGTCAAATTACCCTTTCAATCTTCTGAAGATATAGCTGGGAGAAGAAAATCATGGGAAAATTATAGAACTTAATTAAGTTTTGTCCTCTATATTGTTGAGGTTACCCAATTTTGTTCCAAAACATTGAACTAGAACCCTTGATAACGAATCTTATTATTTTGTCAGAACCCTCCGATATTATTGGAGAAGAGAAAAGACCCCGTTTAGCATTTAACCAGATGAGCCGGCCGGCCTTCCATTTTCCAGATTCATCCTGCCTACTTTACACATGTTCATGATTTCATACATAAATAGTTCAGTGCAGTTAAATTTTTGGTCAATAGAGTAACAATGAAGCTAGTTAATGGAGCTCCTCCTCTTCGGCACTTGTTCTTCTTTGTGTGCTTGTTGCCAGCTCTAAATGCTTACAAATCGAGCACCTCATTGATGAGGACCACGTATATCGTCCATATGGACAAGTCCCTCATGCCTAAAGCGTTCACTCATCATCGCACCTTGTACTCCTCCGTCATCAATTCTCTCAAGTTCACAAATCCTCCTTCGTCAATCAAATATGATCAGTCTTCACCATCACTAATATATGCCTACAGTAATGATTCTAGTGGTTTTTGTGCGCTTGTCTCTCTACATGAACTGGAGGCTTTAAAAAACTCATTAGGGTTCGTCTCAGCTTTTGAAGATGGAAGTTTCACCCTTCATACCACTCATACACCTGAGTTTCTGTCCTTGAATCCTTCCATTGGCCTATGGCTTGCTTCAGACTACGGCAACGACGTAATCGTTGGTGTCATTGACTCCGGAGTGTGGCCAGAGATTACGAGCTTCAAAGACAGTGGTATGCCTACGGAACTTCCACAGAAGTGGAAAGGAAGGTGTGAGGAAGGACAAAGGTTCATATCCTCCTTGTGCAATGCAAAGCTCATAGGAGCCAGGTACTTCAATAAGGGCCTGATTGCTAATAAACCTAACATTACAATTAGGATGAACTCTGCTAGGGACACTACAGGACATGGAACTTACATGCTTCTGCCATTGTTGCTGGAAATTATGTCAACGATGCAAGTTTTTTTGGCTATGGTTCTGGAACAGCAAAAGGTGTTGCACCGCGAGCTCGGTTAGCCGTTTACAAGGTTTCTTGGCACGAAGGAAGATATATCTCTGATGCTGTAGCTGGTATTTACCAAGCCATTTTTGATGGTGTTGATATAATTTCTATGTCTTTGAGTCCTGAAAAAATAGTTCCACCACACAGGGATGCTTTTGCAAAAGCTACATTTGCGGCGATGGAGAAGGGAGTGCTTGTTTCAACTTCAGCTGGAAATATAGGCCGTCTAGGCAATGAAATAGTGCAGAATGGATACCCATGGGTCCTAACTGTCACCGCAGGCACAACTGATCGTTGGTATGCTGGATCTTTGACTTTAGAAAATGGGTTGACCATTGAGGGATGGACTCTTTTTGTTGGCAATGTATTCAATGGTACCTTGCATTTGCTGTACGACAAAAGGCGATTGATGTGTGACGAGGCCTTATCCAACGTCTCTGATCATGGCATTATTATTTGTCATGGGTATATTCCTCTTTCTGATCAAATGAAGAATGTCGCCAAGTCACCAGTACAAGGAGCTATATTTATTGCCAATAGATCTATACAAGCTGAAATAGGGGTTCGGCTATTGTGCTGAGGGCTATTATGCTGACGAGTGCAGAGGGATGGTCAGGATCTAAACTTCATGATCTAATGGCTGTTAAGTCGCCACCTCAATTAAAAAGACTTTACCCGAATTCTAAAATACCCGACCCAGCTCCCATGTAGATGACCCGCGATTTTATTCAAAACCGAACTGTCCTCTTCTTCGCACAGCGTCGCCCAGCTCCCCCACTCTGTCCCAACTCCCCGTCGCACCCAGTGGAATGAGAGCAAATGAAATCCATCTTTGAATCTCTCTTCAAACTTAGAAAGAGAAGCTTTAGTCATGACAATCAAGCACCCAAAACCAGGGACATTTTCATCTGCAATTCACAGATACATGACAGATTAGAGCATCAAATGACACTCTAATTCACTTGCCCATTCAACAAAAGCAAGAAGCACTTCTGCATTTCGGTTATAGTACATATGACCCGAATGATGTAAGTGCAGAATATAGAAGGGGTGCCATTAATGAATCAGGCCACTTGGGTGCAGAACGAAAAAGTATGGCTTCATTAAGTATTGCGTTGATCGACCCAGCAGAATGAACACAAACCTAAATGCATCGTTTACCCCCGGAATGTCTAAAAGCAGTTCTACTAATTTTAGCATTATGACATGAAACTTAAATATCCATCATCTTAAACAGAGCCAAAAAAAAACTCTTTTTTGTTTTCCACTAGCTACATTCTTGAACTAGTAAGTCAATTCCAAGCGCCTGGAACACAAAGTGCAGAAATACTCTCTTGATCTTGACGCAGATAGGTAGAAAACAGCAGTTCCACTGCCTATCGACATCCGAGGCTCGCACTTTGCCTCCACGGGAGGGGCATGACCCAGACGCTTGCTGCCTCCCCAATTCCTTCTCTTTCCCATCGCACACGAACAAAAACCACATTTCCTTCCTCTGCTTCTAGGACGGAGCTGGGTGGCTGGGAGAGGTGCGAAGAAGAGGCTGATTTGGGTTTTGTTTTCGCTGGGTCAGTTTGCGGGTCATCTGCAATGAAACAGGTAGGTTCATCTCAAATTGGGTTAGTTCATGGTCAAGGTATTTTAATTGACGTGGCTTGTTAGCAGCCATTGGATTTTGAAAATTTGATCCTACCCGTCCATCAGTAGCCATCAGCACCTTAAAGATCAGCACGATAACCGAACTCTTCTATATGCTAATGCATTAAGAGGTCCTTCGTTGTTTCCTGGTATTTTGAAACCTGATGTAATGGCACCTGGCTTTCAAGTGATGTCTGCATGGCCCTCACATACTAAGATATTTAAAGGTGAGCAACAATTTTATAATCGTTTCAATATATTTGTCTGGGACATCTGCAGCTTGCCCACATGCTTCTGGTGTAGCTGCCCTTCTCAAAGGAGTACACCCGGAATGGAGTCCAAGTGCTATAAAGTCTGCAATTATGACCACTGCAGACCCATATGATAGTACTCATAGCCCTATCAAGGATAGCAGCAATAATTTGGTTGCTTCTCCCTTAGCCATGGGTGCAGGTCAAATTCAACCAAATCAAGCACTTGATCCAGGTTTGATTTATGATGCGAGCCCACAAGACTATACCGATTTCTTATGCTCTATGAACTTTACCAAGGAGCAAATCTGGAGCATTATTGGTTCGAAAAAACATAGTTGCTTAAAGCGAAATCCCGATTTCAATTATCCAGCGTTTGTTGTTTCAAAAGGTGATAATGGAACATCAGATGTTCAAAACTTTCGAAGAACTGTCACTAATGCTGGAGAAGGCGCTGCGACCTAGAAGGCCATGGTGAAATCTCCAGAAGGTTCAAGGGTTGAAGTTTCGCCAATGACGTTGATCTTTAGGAAGAAGTATGAGAAGCAGTCATATAACGTGACAATTATAACATATGAAGGAAACAACGAGGGAGATGAAGTCCCATTTGGTGAACTTATTTGGGTTGAACGGACTGGAAATCATAGGGTGAGGAGCCCCATTGTCATCTCACCTGATATCCCCATAGTTAGCACGGACTAGCGGGTACGTACACGTTTCCATGTGGTAGAATTTCTGATGAATGCTGAATAGGAGGGGATCGCACTAGCTTTGAATAGAATTATCATGATCTTCTAGTTTAATTATTATTTTTCTCCAATTGCAAGTCACAATTGAAGTTAGATGGACACAAAAAATTCAATGCATGATGTGATTCGAATAAAGAATTATAAAGTATCTTTGTCCGTTCGGATAGTATTTAATTTAATACTTAGATGAGTCGAGAATATAAGAAAAAATTTACTCAAAATTTAGAGCTACTAGTACATTGCATCATATTAAGTTGTGAGGAAAAACCATTGAACAGTGCATTTTGGTTACCATATAGGGACAAAGAATATCCCATTGATCAATGGAGCAAAAAAACATGCAGGTAATATCGAATTAGTTAATTATTAATTCTAAGCAATAAGCCATATATAGCAAGTTTATTTTTTTCAACTGCCACAGGAGTACAAGGACTCGATCGTACGTACAGATAAACGTTGTTGTTTACTCATGCATTACATGCATGTGGTTTTTTCCAATTCTCGAAGGGACAGGATCCATACTCCTACATTTACTTTATTCTTACAAAAAGAAAAAGAAAAACAGGAAGAGTTTTTTTTAATCATTAATTTTTTTTAGTTTTATATATATTTGAAAAAAAATCATTTTGCGCTTTTAAACTATCAAAATAATCTTAAATAGAGAGTCTCAATTATCAACTTTGACACATTGAACCTCCAATATTTCAAAATCAATCAATTTGTACCGTGAAATAAAATATGACGGTCAAAACCATGTCAAATGGCTCATTTATAACACATGTGTACGATTTTGAAGACTTAATCTTTTAGAGACACAAATTGATAAAATTTGGTAACTCTAGAACTAAATGTGTCAAAGTTGATAGTTAGTACTTTTGTTTGAGATTACTTTGATAGTTTGAGAGCGGCCTTTCCTCTATATACTTCCATCTTATTTGTTGCAGGAAGATATATAATTCTCAAATATCTGTTTTTATTGGTTTGCCAAGAGCCATATATTTGTATTATTCGACCCAGTCGATTGTATCGAAGAATTACGCTTAGGTTTTTGTGTGCATTCAGATTAAGTTGAGATATTATTCAACTTATTATTAGGGCTAGAAATATGTGCCGTTAAAACGGAACGAAAAGACAAACTATATACGTACGAGATTCGATACGACGAACTTGATAGTTTAGACTTTTGGAGGCCACACAAAGCTGTAATTAATTTTCTCTGTTTCGGTTCATGTGACTGGACAATTTGGCTTGACAATTGAAAAGTTGTCCTTTAACTCCTTATAGTGTACTTGGGCAAACTTGGATGGACCATACGGCCGTAGCAACAAAACTGTCTCTGCATCGATGACAGTGGACAGTAGTAGTACTACTGTTTAATCCACACTTCTGATCGAAAATTAAGGAGATGAAAAGTTTATGCAATTGAAAGAGACCCAAAGAAATGAGATTAGACCGGTCCGCAACGCTTCGACCCACAACAACGGAGATCGATAATGTGTTATAGATTACAGAAGCAGTGGTTAGAAGTCTGCTAAAGACATCAAACTTTAGCTATTAAAGCAATAAGTAGAGCTTAGGATATTATACATCGGAATATTCCTTCCATGGTGTCTGGTCCAGGACAGAACCTTAATCCAATCAACTTGAGTGTATCCTTTACGATTAATTGTATACAATCTGACAAGAACAACATAACTATATATATATATAACGTTGAGACAGCTTGCCTTACAAGAAGGAAATGGCCGTAGGAAAACTGGCTCTAGCATCAAAGATATGGGCACTGGCTAGGCTTAGGCGCCAAAATTAAAACAATGTTAAATTAGACGACCTTTCGAGTGAGACTGGAGAGCACATAGAATATATTGTTCTCTTATGCTAAGATGGTGATTTCAAATTGGACCTCTTGATCATAAGTATTATTTTTGGCGAAATCCTCGACAATTAATTAATATAGAACAAATGTAGAATACTTTTTAAGTCTGACGTTAAATTAACAAACAGTTGGCCTCTGATCTTCCATTAATATATAATATATATATATATATATAGTACAATTTCCTACACAAGTAGATCACATGCATGCTTTATTCACTTGGAAAGCTAAAATTTTGGTCGTTGAAGGAGCATTAATGGGGTTTGTTAATGGCGTTCCACTTCGGCACTTATTCTTTCTTGTATCATGCTTGCTGCTAGCCCTACGTGCTGAATCAACCTCATCATTGATAAGGAGGACCGCATATATGGTCCACATGGACACATCCCTCATGCCTAAAGCCTTCAAGGATCATCACACCTGGTACTCCTCCACCATTGATTCTCTCAAGTTTAACAATTCAGGTTTCGAGAATTATCAATCCTCCTCACCGTCGCTTATATATGCCTATGACCACGCTTTGAGCGGGTTTTGTGCTCTTTTCTCTTTACAAGAACTTCAAGATTTAAAAAAGTCAGTAGGGTTCATCTCAGCATTCAAAGATAGCAGTTTCACTCTCCATACTACTCATACACCTGAGTTTTTGTCTCTAAATCCTTCCACTGGCCTATGGCCTGCGTCAAATTATGGGGAAACGTAAT
>CM025852.1:12029179-12124331 GCA_003952965.2 Morella rubra
CGCTCGTTCGGCTCCGCACGACTCAAGTGTCTGTGAGCAGTCTGCACAACTTATAATGTCGACACTCTTTTTTCTCATCCTTATTTTTGTCTCGTTTTTGTATCATTCCCTTGCCTCACGACGTAGCGACCCCCCAAGCTTCGCCGTTCTCCGGTGTTTCTTCGATAATCTGCGATGCGTACCTACTCATTTTGGATCAATCTTAATTGTGCACCTATGTTTGATATATATCTCTCTCTCTCTCCTTCTGGCTCTGCTTGTTTCGTTGGTTCTGGACAGAAGTTCTTTGTGTGAGAGATGAAACAAGTGGGTGTGGAAGAGTTAAATAAAGTGAGCAATTGGACTAAGGAAATGGGAAATTTGGAGGAAAGAAGGAGTAGCGAGGATAGCGTGTGAATTTTTCAAAGGAAAAAGGTCCAAAAAATAGAGGAATTAATAATAAATTCAATAGTTACAGATTTGGGGAAAAAAAAAAGATTTTGATTTTTAGTTGAGCGAATACGAGAGTAATGACAGCAGAGGACAAAATGCAGATGGCGTGGTGGAGAATGGGAAGGCTGAGATGCCAAGAAAGCCAAGAAGCCAAAGGTTACAATCTCCTTTAAGATCGACACAGACTATCTCTCAACTTTTCTCGAAGATATATCGGTGGATTCTTCATAGTTGATCTTTTCCACGATTAGTTTTGGTATTTTCTGTTTGTGTATGACTTGGGGTTTCAGGCGTCCGCCATAAATTTGTTCCAAACTTGCAGTGAGAATGAAGGAGGGAGGAGGGGAAGCGGAAGAGATGGCTGGAATCTTCTACTCGAAGAGTAGCTGCTACAGTGAAGCAGACAAAACATTTTCCATTCGTAGTTCTGTACTGTTGTTTGACAAAGTCAAGACAAGTTATTCACAGGACTGTGTCAGCCCTCCAGTATACAATACGTATCTTGTCGGAATTATTGCCAATCAGTAGGTCACACGTAGCAGATAGTAAGACCCGTGAACAAAGCCAAACGCACAAACGAAAGTCTAGGTTAAGACCTAGAACTAAAACTTGGACCCGAATTCAAATAATCCTTAAAATTTTTTACTAACCTTTACACAAAATTAACTTTAATCACATAAATATTTACAATTCTATTAAAATCTTAAGATTTTTTAGAAAACAAACACTTCCCTTGCTTTTCCACGCTGTTAACATCCGAAAGGCTATATTTGTAAAAGCATTTATAGGACATAATGAATGCAATAAAATTTTAAATAAAAAAATTATAATTTTAAAAAAATTATATACAAACACTAATATCTTTTATACAAATTCTAATAATTTTTCACACAAACTCCAATACTTTTTTCTAAAAAAATTCGAACAACTCTTATCTTTCATTTTTTTTCATCAAACTTTAATATTTTTTTATTAAAAAATTACATCAATTCATATTTCTCTACACATTTTTAAAACTCCAATAAAAATTAAATATCTTTAAAATTTTTACAAAAAAAAAAAACTTATAAAACTTCAATCTACATAAAATATTCACAATTCTATAAAAAAAAAATCTTAAAAATCTTAGAATTGTTTATAAAATGAACATTAATTATTCTCACAAATTTATCTTTAATAGTCTGATCTTAGGGTGCACAGAGTATGTAGAGAACGTGCACGTTCTAGGTTCAATTTCTCTCTAGATTAAGTAGCTAATTTAAGTGGGAGGATGTGGAGTACCGCGCTACCCTTTTTAGATTTTACCTATACCTTGGGCAACTTTCCTACATAAAAAGTTGGCTTGGCTTCACAGATGCTTGAAAAGGACCATTGAATAGAAAATTGAGATAAGATATTTGGAACCGTTATGAGTATGAAGGAAACAAGTTTCAATCCTTTTCTAGGTAAATGATAAAATACTACTTCTTTTCAAGCATCCCACTAAAATGTCAATCAGATTCTGTGTATCGGTTATGGTGGGGGGAAAGGCCAAGGAACTCGCACGATGTGATTCTTCACTTTTTGTATTGGCACATGGTAACTTGTTTTTAATTGGACCAATTTCAAAAGCTACATTACATTATTGCTAATATAAAATATTAAGGTATGTAATTAGATGACAAATGTGTGGCCTAAATGAGCCCAAATCAACCAGAGAGGGTCTGAGGGGCCAGTTTTAGTGACGAAATTAATGATGATTAGCTCTTAATACACTGATTGGGCCCAGAGGTTTGCCAATTACCCATCAGGGCCCTCCCAAAGATCCAGTCTCTAGGGCCATTACAGTTTTCTCGCACCTTCTGAAACAAATCTTCTTCGCCACAAAAAGGTCCCTGAAAGTGGGAATTTTGAATTTCACGTTTATTCCATTCCGGACCGAGCAAATCAAGTGCCTAAACATACCCAAAAGACGATAAAGTCAATCTGGGGTCTCTTGCGCGTATCACGTTTCGCATTCGAAAAATCATCATGGATCATGGGCCATGGTGGAGCCCGACATGTGTTTGTGTTTATTTTTAGATCTTTGTCCCGATGCCATCAATGCAGCCAATTACAGAACCGGCTCGGCCGCGGTATCCTTTTGGGCGGGTAGCGATCCGTATGTCCCAACAGCTGCCTATCAGTTTTATAAAATGGACCTAGCAGAAGCAGAAAGCAAAGAGCACTGTGTGATTTGA
Organism: Morella rubra; assembly: GCA_003952965.2. Taxonomy (NCBI): domain Eukaryota; kingdom Viridiplantae; phylum Streptophyta; class Magnoliopsida; order Fagales; family Myricaceae; genus Morella; species Morella rubra. The sequence goes on from CM025852.1 coordinate 12,031,831, forward strand.
CAAAATCACTTTGAGAGAAGATTCGGTCCCCGACTTTTCAAATCATGTCGATGCAATCAATGTAAGGGAAGATCCAACTGATCCTTATAGATATTTGCCGCATTCTGTCTTGTATCAATCCAGGCAGGGTGAGAAGGTATACGTATATATTGATTGCGGGCAAGGGTGTGCAATTTATCCTGTTCCGCCGGAACCCATTTTAGAGAAATTTTAAAATCGGAGTGAAAAATTTCGATGGAAATAATCAGAATTTTTTGATTTCGAATTTTTTTTTAAAAATATTTTTTTTTTTTTATTAAAAAAAAAGAAAAAAAAAAGACAAATATGAGTTGCATGACCTGGGTCAAACGACCCACACCAACTTTTTTTTTTTTTTTTCTTTGACTTAGTTACGAAGATCAAAGACAAACATGAGTTTTCAAACTTTCGAATTTTCGTACTCTTTTCGAAAGTTTCTCATTCTCCTTCCTAGGCAGCCCTAACTCTACTTTCTCAGCCGCCAGCAACAGCCCCCCCCCCCCCACCTTTGAGTTCGGCCTCTGTCCCTCCTTAAATCTCCATTCTCTCTCTCTCACAGATCTCTCAAGCCCTCTCCGACCCTCCCGAAATCTCTCTCTCTCTCTCGCGGGTTGCTGCCATCATTGTGTTTTGGTGGTCGAACCTCTCTCACTAACTCTCTTCACCAAGCGTTTTGGAGTTGGACGGCAGTGCACTGGGTCTTCAATTGAATTGGAGTTGGTGTGTCTTATTTTGGCATTGGCATTTTGGTCTTCAATTTGGTCTTCACTCTTCAAAGCATTTTGGCAAACGAAATTGATAGACTCGCAGTAGAGATGACACTACTAGAAGCACATTAAACATTTAATAAAATCTTTAAAAGAGAGAATTGGAAGTTTGGCGCAATAGCAGTTTACTTCCTTTTTTACCTGTATACATGTGTTGTTAACGTGCAATAACTAATAAGTGGATGGCAGTAGAAAGACAATGGAGCCAAACTAAATTTGGGCCTTTTAGGCCCAGATAAGGAACCGGAATTTCCGGTTTCCGGTTCCAATTCTGAATTAATTCCGAATAAAAAATGTAATTCCGGTGGGTACCGGAACCGGAACCGGAATTGCCCATTCCGGTTCCGTTCGTTCCGGTGTCCACCCTTAATTGCGGGGCAGGCATACGCCAGCCTATGCCTCTCAGGTTGATTTAAGTTCTATCAATTTTTATTAGACTACTTTTAGCATATTTATTCCGTAATTGTTTGGTGTATATGAAATTAAGAACTGTATAGATTCACTAACAGGACTGTGGTTCGATTGATACTACTCATGGTTTACTAGCATCAAGGTTCGGAGTTCGAGTTAAGCATAAGTTGAAATCGCTTGCGAAAGTACAGCCTGACCTTGGACCTAGTAGACGGGACTGACACTCGATAGTGGTCTTGTTAGTGCGGTAGTGAAGGGCTCGCCTATCGGACAGTAACTATGGCTTAAGCCAAACATTTTGCAGCTGAAGTGCTCCTAAGGTCACATTCAGGGAGGATTGCTATGCTGGTCGCCCCCACTCCCCTTATTGCCTAATTAAAAAAAAAAAAAAGAACTAAATGAATATAAGATGGTCCGGACATAGTTAGGAAAAAGAGAGAGTTAATAATTAGTCATGAATTATGATTAATCCTCATGTTTTTGTGATTATAGTTTATCACACTCTCTAAACATTTGATATGTTCACTTATTTGCTATTGAAAATAAAATATGAGAACAAAAGTTACATCTAATGAAACTCTTGCTGCTGAAAAAAATAATTCATGTAGATTGCATTGGAGTGGTGGCCTTTCTGTTTCCCCTTATGGAAAACAGCAAAGCTATAAGCTATTTCATATAATCTCCTAAATGCTGCTTTTATTGATTCTAATTTTGTTCGAATAAGTTAATAAGAAATATAGACAATATCCTGCGATCGATTTTTTTTCTTTTTTTTTTTTCCCATAATTATCTGTCGCTCAGTAGTCAGTAATTTGAATAAAGCTATCGGAATCATTGTTCTCGATATCCGCACTTACTTTTCAACTACTTTCTCTAATGTTTTTTTCTTAGTATTTCTCTAATTGGTTACAATAAAAAGTCTTTCATATTGCCCCCCCCTTTTTTTTTTCGTATTGCTTATTTAACTGCTTACAATCTTGTACAGTGGGCTGCTGCTCAAAAGTTACTTTGTCAGGTACCGCTTGCAAATATGCCTATGATAGCTCTCGAGTGCCATACATACATTTTTAATGTATAGCTCTTGTGTAGACACCTGCAGAAAAAAAAAGGAGAGAGAGAATATCACAGAATATTGCCGTAAGTTGGAGGAGGTCTAGTGTGTATAAAGTTTTGAGTGCCAAAATTTGGTATCATTAAAAAAATTATAAAATAATCTATTTTTTATTGTCAAATTATTAATTTTCACTATAATATTCATTGAAATATTTTCTCTTACTCACGTAGGCTATCTTCACTTTTTACCAACTCCTTATACACCTAAAATTCTAATAATCCCAAAATTTTGATACTCCAACACACTCATACATTCTAATTATATGATCATCATATCTATGGTGGGCCTGTAGACCAACATGTATCAGACGACTTCGATTATTTTACGAGGGGATGATTATATTTATAGCTATTGTCAATTGATTTTAACGTATTACACTACTTGAATCGAGCATATGAGTTCCATAGAAGCGGATCAAAATTCTCTATAATTCTTTATCAAAATTACAGTATTGGATAAAGAATTGCGTATGAAACATATTTGTGATAGAGTCGTTGATGAGCAACTGTTCTTGTAAATTTTTTTTCCAGACAATCAAAGAAGTTTTATTCTGACTAAATAAGTTTTCTTCACATCTGGATGTGGAGAGATTATTACAATAGACACTAAACATAGAGGGTGCAACGGGTTAGAATTCCATCATAAAAGCTTTTATACAAATATGTTATAAGGAGGGGTTAGAATTTTTAAAAATAAATCTAATGACTGAGCTAAGTCAAATTAAGTCCTTTTATCTTTATCTCATCTCATTGAATGAGGTGGTCAAATTCATTTTTTTTAATCCTGATTGTTGCTTATAATAATTTAGAATAAACAACCTTAGGATAAAATCTTTCCCGGCACAATGAGCTGACCACAAGACAAACGGGCCTAAAATCCGACAAATAAAGTGGGCCTAAAAGCTCAAAGAACAAATCTGGGTCCAATGACCCGCCATTCAAAACTTGGATGCAAGACATTGTTGGGGCCCAAAACATTTTGGCCCATTTCAGTCCAGAATTACCCCCCAAAAAACTTTTAGGTACTTGGCTACTTGCAAAGCATCCTGGTCGCTATGCTCCCTGCTCCCCGTCTCTAGATCCTCCCTCTCCGGCCCTCGCTTTTTAACTTTCCCGCCTTCTCAAAGGAGCGAAAAATTTTCAAAGGAGAGAAAGTTTCCGGCAGAAGCGAACCAGAGCCAAAGCTTTCAAGAGCCTAGCTACGAGTTTGAAACCCGGCCAATGCCGGTCAATGTCGACATGGCAACTATTATCCGACCCCGGCAAAAATTTCCGGTGGGAAATCTCCGACCGAGACCTCCAAATCAAACACGGCGATGATTTTGATGTACCTAATGGCACTCCTATCCACGGCCGCAATGGCTGCTCTCGTCTCCCTTCTATGTCCGATCTCGTCCTTCGGCAAGCGCGTACCAAATCTCTCTCTCTCTCTCTCTCTCTCTCTCTCTCTCTCCTATGTCTTCTTTTTTTTTTTTACATGCCTTTACTCGTTCTCTGCATTTGGGTTTGGCACACCACAGAGTGTTCTATGCTTCTGGAGAATTGCGAGGAAAGTGTTGGGGGCTTCCCCGTGTTCCGGACTGGGTTGGGAGAATCGGTCACAGTGAAACAGTCCTCGATTGCGAAGGCATTGTCTGTTCTCAGCGACGATTCGGGTGTGCATTATGTGGTTGTTTTCTTGTTTAGACTATCCATCAATCATCGGCTTTTAATATATTTTCCCCAAAAAATCGAATTGTTTCGGTTCAAATCATATCAACATTTGTAATTCTCCGGATATAATAATGTAATGTGACAAGTCTCTCGATGGTATCAAAGTTTTTTAGTGGTATAACTTGATATTTGATTGTTTGTCACTCTTATCTCCCTCTATTCACTTGGTTACTAAGAAACTGGCGATGTGAGGAGAAAGGAGAAATTAGACCCCACTTTATGCGCAGTATGGTTCTTAAGAAACTGAATGACAGGACCTGCTTGCATACCCAGGTTATGAATGTAGGTTCCGTACCAACAAGTCAATATTTGCAGTTGGCAAATTTTGGCTCATTAAATGCTGCAGTCGGGCGTGCAATTCCTCATAATTGCAGCAACCCGGCAAGATTTGCACGTACCTGCAAATCTTGACAATTGTGTTTTTGTTTCACACTCTTCTCTTCCTCTAAATAAATCAGTGAAGTGGGTGCAACGTGAGGGAATGAAAAAGTGTGAGAGAGGGGTGCTGCAGTGAGAGAGAGTTGTAAATTTGGTTTTCGGTGAAATCAAAGTTCTCTCCTCCTTGGATGTAGGCAATTGCCGAACAACATTAAATATTGGTCTCTATGTGCTTGGTATTTCGTTTCTGTGCTCAACAGTGAAAGCTTGAATGAGTTGAAAATTTTCCCTCCTTGAAAGCCAAATTAATCAAGAATCGGAAACTTGCTTTCATGTTCCCTCATTTACTTCAGTTTCTAAGCAATCCCAAAGAACATTGCTGTCTTGTTAATACTAGATGTGATGCGTCTATAAAGTTTGATAATTTGAGACTATCAACTTGTCTTATATTTGTCTTTGGGAGATAACTTTTGTGACCATTTAGTTTATTGTGCAGGCCAAGTGCTAGCTAGGGGCGATGGATGTGGTTCCTCGAATTCACTCTTCCAGACAGGTTCTGGGAAAATGGTCAATATATCTTCAGATGGTCTGGTTAGAGCCAAGACATTGTTGGGATTGGAAGAAGATACTGATAATGGTGTATTTCAAGGCCTTCAACATTTCGTGAAGCCTTATAAGTCCCATGGGCAATTTGGAATTCATGGTATATATCAGATGGAAATGAGAGAGGGTGTCAACAATTCTGAGAATAAGGATGTTAGATCAGTTCCAAGGCCTTTACTATTTTCTACGACTGGTCAATCACAAAGTATATTGAACAATCAGGTGAATCCAAACGTTTCAAACCCAGAAATGCATAACTCAGCTCTCCAACCACCTCCAATCAAGTTCCATACTGCAGGTGGAAAATCTATATCTGTCTCTGGTAATGCACTGAAACGTGCAATGAGCCTTCTTGGTGATCCAGAGCTGGGAACTTTCTTGAACGAAAGGGATGCAGCTGATTCAGTTTTTTCAGTTTCAAAGGAGATAAGATTCACTGATACTTCGTCAAATGATGGAAAAGATCCCTGCACTCCCTTCTCTCATGAGGATATGGCAAACCACCAAAACACGTCAAATTTTTTTGTATCGCCATTGCGATCGTCTTCCAATCACATGCGGTTGTCAGTCAAGTCAGAACTTAGTATTTCAGGAAAAAATTTGATCAAAGAATTTGATTCTATCCACCGTGACAATGTTTATAGGGTAAATAGTAGTGCATCTTCTCTAGAGACATGCTTAAGTGATGGGCATGGTTATCCCAATGGTGAGGCAAACGCTTCTTTGGCAAATGGTTTCTGTTCAACAACTAATTCATTTGGACAGTCACCAGGCAGGCCATTGGTTGATATTTCAAATATCATTGGCACATCTTGTACAAAGAATGGACAGATGACCAGTCTAAAGAGAATACGTGGAAGGAGTTCCAGTTCTCCTTTCAAAAGGCCCCGCAGTTCTAAATTTACCACCCCCTTGAACAAGACAGTTCCATTTGTTCCTAATGGTAAAATTGATGCCGGCTTTCAACATACAGCTTTGTGTTTTTATTAGTCATAATGCTCCTTCATTAAGCTACATGTTCCATCAGGTTTTTCTACTTTGCCATCTGAACGTTCATGTTTCAAAAGAAGAATTTCTACACGATACCCATTTCAGATCCCACGAATGTATATCCAGGAATACTTTAAAGTGCCTCCTTCAAACCATAATGTGGTACACAGACTTTCACTTGTTTCTTATCCCTCTAAAAATTTCTTTTGCTAATGGCACTGACATTGTTTTATGCATCCAAATGATTATAGTTGGAGATTTTGTCTGACCAGGGCAGATGCATCAAATCAGCTAATGCAGAAAAGTATATGTTTCTTGATGAAAATGGCTTAAATTGCATTGGACCAGAATCTTTTTTCCACATGTTGGCTCGGTCTGGAGCATCAGCTCAATATGCTTCAAAACAGTAGGTTCTCAGAAAGCTTTTGCTCTTTAATGCTCCTCCCCTCTTGTGGTGGGAACAACTATTTCTAAAGTCATACTGCTTCTTGGTTTTAAGATTCTGTATTGATCTATAGAAACTTAGGTGGGAATATCAGCTTTAGACAATCTATAACTGAGCTCATATAGAATTGGGCTCAGCCAACAATGTTAAACAAGATGGCTCTTGTAATTCAGATTGTTTGAGTTCTGCAGCACCTTGAATCTGGTTGCATTACCGTCTGTGGAACTCCTGTGCTGTTTAGTGGTTCAGGGTCAGCAGTGTGGTTGTTAATGCTCTCTTTTATTAATTTAGAAGATGCTTTGTTCTTTAAGTGATCGTTAGTGTTATTTTTGCCTTATGTGCCTATCCAGGTGGGTCATCAATCACTACAAGTGGATTGTTTGGAAATTGGCATGCTATGAGAGATGCTATCCATCTAAAGCTGCTGGAAAGTTTTTGAGTGTGTCCAATGTGCTTGAGGAATTGAAGTATAGGTATCTATTATCATATTGTTTCTGTTTAGTACTGGATGGACAAGACATCTATGAGATCAACTTGTGCATTTACATAGATATGAGAGGGAAGTCCATCATGGCCACCGTTCAGCAATTAAAAGAATTCTTGAAGGGGATGCATCGCCTTCTTCAATGATGGTTCTATGCATTTCAGCTATTTGCTCTACTTGTGACCTAAAGAATGAGACTTCTTCAGGGGCAGTGGTTGAGGCTGAAAATAATAATGCCACAAAAGTTGAGCTAACTGATGGGTGGTAAGAAAATGCTTATGGGCATCCTCTGTTGCTCATACCATGTATGAAGTTCTTTGGCATTTAGAATTGTCTTGTCCCACAGGTATGCAATGGATGCAGTTTTGGATGTACCGTTGTCAAAGCAGCTTGCTGCTGGAAAACTGTTTGTGGGACAGAAACTTCGGGTAATATGAATATTTCTATCTTCTTTGATTACAACATTTCCTTCGGAATTGCCTCTTATGTTTTAGTTTGTCCTGTGAAGATCTGGGGAGCAGTATTATGTGGCTGGGTCGGCCCTGTTTCACCCCTTGAGGTTATTCTAGTCAGAAGTTTTTTTTGTCTAATTGGCAATGATTGCTTTCTTTCTTTCGAGGATTCTCTAAGGTTTTTCCTTCAATTTCAGTTGTCAAGGACAGTTAGTTTGCTATTGCACATAAATGGGACATACAGAGTTCATTGGGCTGATCGACTAGGATTCTGTAAGAACTATTTGGGGGGCTGATCTTAAAGCCAGTTCTTTTCTTCCCTTGATCTAATGCATAGTCCTGACATCTATTTTGGTAGGTAAAGGTGTTGGTGCTCCTTTAGCATTTAGGTGCATTAAGAGTGCTGGGGGTCCAGTCCCTAGGACTTTGGTTGGAGTCAGACGTATTTACCCTGTCCTTTACAGGGAGAGGTAATTGAAAAGAAAATTTTGTTTTTGCAAGTCTGCGTTTGGAATGATGAAACTCCTCCCTGTTGCTTTCATCTAGGTTATGTAATGGACGGTCGATTGTAAGATCAGAGAGGATGGAGAGTAAAGTGTTGCAACTGTTCAACCAGAGGTGATGTCAATTCTTCCATAGTGACCCAATTTTTAATTTCTTGCCCTATAAACATTCATTGGTAGTGTCTGCGCAATCCCTTAACAGACGTTGATGTTCCTTCTGAAAATTTTAGATATCTGTCCATTCTAGTGTTTCTTTTGGTGATTGATATTGAAGTACGTTCAGTAACCATGCTTGTCAGTCTTTTCTGATTATTCGAGGTCTAAAGGACATTGCCAATGCTTGTTCTTGCTAGAAAGAATGGATAGGAGTGTAGCCTATGCGGGTACAATAGGTAATAGGAACATTAGTATGACAATCCTTTAGCACATTGAATACATGTGACATGAATACAGGGCACTGTTGAAATGAATCGATTAGGTGGTGTTTGAGTGCCAAAATTTTGGCTTAATTAAAAAAACTACAAAATAATCTCTCTCTCTCTCTCTCTCTCTCTCTATCAAATCATACTTTTCCATTATAATAAATATAAAAAATTCATTAAATCTTCTCTCTTTTCATGACTTTTTCACCAATTCCCATACCAAAAATTTTGACCATTCCAAAATTTTAGCACACAAACACCACTTGAGTCTGATAAATACGGCTCCTTCTAGAAGTGGCCATGCTATATATTCTTTCCTAGGCCCTAAACAAGTCCATGCCAAATCCTATGGTTTTAACTGTTTCCCATCTTGGCTGACTAATTGGTGCTATAAATGGTGTGAAATGGGCAGTCTGTGAGATCTTTTTCCTGTTAAGGATAAGGATGCACAAGGACCTATGATTGTGTAAAACCCCATAATCATCATGCATTGTTACAATTTTTTTTGTTTGCACCAGTGTAGTTTCGTTTTCGTCTCTGTATGGTTTTATTTGGCTGCAGGCGATCTGCCATTGTGGAGGGCATGATTTCTGAGTTTCGAAGAGGCACAAAAGGCTCATATATTTATGATGACGGTAATAGTGAGGAAGGAGCAAAAATTCTAAAGATACTTGAGACAGCTGCGGAACCCGAAGTATTAATGGCAGAGATGAGTTCCGAGCAACTAACTTCATTAGCTACTTATCAAGCAAAAATGGAGGTGGGTTTTGGATGTTTTGCTCGATGGAGAAGTCCTCATATAAAATGAGATTTACTAACAACTGCTATTCTGAACATAGGCAATGAGAAGGTTAGACATGGAGAGATTAATTGAGAAATCTTTGAAAGATGCTGGCTTAGGCGAAAGAGTAGTCACCTCATTTATGAGGGTGAGGGTAGTGGGACTTACTGAGAAAATCTATAATGGAAATGGCCACCCTAAAGAAGGTTTGATAACAATCTGGAACCCTACAGCAAAGCAGGTGAGTTCAACAGTGTTGCCATGATTTTGATTGTTCCCTTCTTTATGTATTAGTTTGCCCATCTCCCTCGCCCCTTTCTCTCTCTTCTCCCACTAATTCCTCAACCCCAGTGTCTATGCGTATGTGGTATTCAAGCCTTTCAGGTTAATATTGTAATATTATTGCTGAATTGCTAGTCATGAGTATGTTGTAGGGACTTTCCAATTGTTTTAGTTGATTTACTCACTATTGTGACAGCAACATGAGCTGGTCGAGGGACAGGCTTACACTATTTCAGGACTCGTCCCAATCAATTCTGATGCAGATACCTTATTCTTGCAAGCGAGAGGATCCACTACCAAATGGCAACCCTTGCCTTCCGAAGTGATTCAGCACTTCAAGTGAGTCTTTATTCACTTTCCCTGTTACCTAGAGTTAAAGATAATAATAGAACCAAGCTCATTGTTTCCCTGTGTAGGCCTTTTCACAGTCATCGTAAAGCAGTCTTATTGTCAAATTTGGGTGAAGTTCCTCTTTCAAGGTGAACTCCATATCTTATCCTTTCCTACTGATGTTTTTTTGCTTTTCCTCTATTTCTTTTTTCAGGAAAGAGAGAGAAGTTGTGAAACTCTAATAATTTTTATTCTGGCTATTCAGTGAATTTGATGTAGCTGCAGTCGTTGTGTATGTGGGAGAGGTTTTTACAACTCCTCACCAAAAGAAACAGTGGGTGTTTGTGACGGATGGCTCCATTTCTCAGTCAGAGTCAGAAGAATTATCCAACTCTTTACTTGCCATCAGCTTCTGCTCAACGTACACCGATGAGGATTCACTTGCACTGGTCAACTCAAATCTTGCAGGTTCCACGGTGAGTATTCCTGTTCCTTCTGTAATCTACTCCAGAGTGCAATCTCTCTTTATGAATTGTCAAAGACCACTTCGAGCTATGTTTTCTGTAAGAGGTCAAATTCCTCTGTTCCATAAATTTTATACGTCTAAACAATTGAAGGACATAAGTGGTGCCCACAAACAGAAGGAATTAAGTGCCTCTGATTGCTCCATAACTGAGACAATTTACAATGTCATAACTCAATAGGAAAATAACTGCAGCTCTAGATTACTGTCTCTTGAACTCCGAACTCAACAATGCATCATATGCTTGAGTCTCTCTCTCTAGAACCTTTGTTCACCAGCGCCTGAGGTTCCCATCCTTGCACATATCTAGGTTGGCAGGAGGAGCAAGAGCTCCTCCCACTCCCCTTTCTTCCATTGGCAGGCCCTTTCCAGATGATCTGTCCATAGTTTTGTGGGTTTTGTTGTGGTGTTTTGTAAGATCTCTTCTCTGGCGGGAAGACTTATGATTTCCGTTCAGTGGGTCACCGGCCGTCCTTTGTGGCTTTTGTCCGGGAGAAGATCTACCGAGCCATGATGATTTCTAGCACTCCAACGACATCTGATTGGGTTCTGGTATGCCACCAGTATAGGTGCGAGGCTGTCTATTGTCACCCCCGCAAAACACCACCTCTGCAGCCACTTAAGGTGGTGTTTTTTTCTTTGTTTTTGTTATGTGCCCACCCCTGTTGCAGGGGGGATGTTTTGAATCCTTCCAGCTTACTTGCATCTTTGTAGTGTCCTCCGATTTAGGGTGGTTCTTTTGGCTAACCATATCTGGGTTTGGGTGAGGTTAGATAGTTTGATTTCTTTGTAGCTGTGTTTGGATTTGGTCATTTCTCTTCATTTAAATCGTGTTACTTTCAATAAAAATCGCTTGCTCAAAGGAAAAAAGGACCTCAACCAAGAAGTTGGAAATTTGCTAACTAAAGTCCCTTTTTGCACTGTGTTAATTAGATCACTTCTAATTGTTTTTTGTTGTGGAAATTTCCAATGGCTTTTCTATCTAAAAAGTGTCGAATGACAACTGCTTTCATGTCTTCTCAAAATATGCATATGCTCGCCCTTTCTTCAACTGGAGAAATCCTTCACATGAAAAATGTCAAACCCCCCCTTTCCCCCTCACTCCCCCACGGACACTTCCGCACAAAAAAACCCGTAATAGTTTGTATTGGTGACAGCTTATAGATTCCACATTGCAGGTTAGCTTCTGTAATCTCATCAAGAAGGCGAAGGACCAAATGAATCATCTCTGGGTAGCAGAAGCGACAGAAAATTCAATCTACTTTCTGAATTTCGATACTCCCAATTGTTCTCACCTAAAAAATGCAGCTGCCTCGGCTCAGAGTTGGGCAAAGACCTGTAGCTTGGTGTGCATTTGTGACTTTCATATATCCTGGTTATTGCATTCACATGTTGTCTGCTGTTTAATCAATTTCTTGTCCACTTTTTTGCAGACTATTGATCAACTTAGAGAGAAGGTTTTATTTATTATTGGCGATGGTAAATGCTAGATGGTAGGGAGCTGATCCAAAATTGACGAGTAAGTCTCTTCTCTATTCTATTTGTGTCACTTGACACGGTGACCGGGTGTCTGGCTCTGACAAATTACGTGCTTATATTTTCAAGTTTCTCCACCTCGATGCTAATTTCATCCCAAAGTCGATGGATATAGCGAGCTCTCATCTGAATGCTTGCAAAGTTTCACTTTGCGGGTATAAATCTCAATCCTGGTTAATATGTCAACCTCTTCTTTGTGCTTGAACTCTACTATTATCGATGTTTAATTATCATGTACTTTTCTTCAGGTCTGATCCCTGAGATATTCTCAGCATTGGCATTTTCTGGGAAAGTGTGCAGTAATATTCCACTGTATATGCGGGGAAGAAACTACTAAGCGTGCTCGTGTTAGGGATTGCAGTCACAAATGCATTTTCTGTTCTATAAATCTTATGACATAGGCTTTAAGAACTTGTTTTTATCTTTTTTTGGGTTTTGGGGGGCGGGGGTTTGGTCAGGGGACTGGAGTGAGGATTGAGTATGTAGTGGGAGGATGGCTGACTGGTTCAACCCCCAGTTGGTGGGAATACTTTAAGATCAATATTACAAAAAATACATGCATCGCCATCTATATGGTTTGTGCTCATCGCTTGGTTAAGTGGGTTGCTTCGGTGGATGTTTTTGGTTCCTTAGCTTTTTCGGACATTCCAGCGCATGTTTATCGTTGTGACTCTTTGTAGTCGTTTATTGTTTTTACCGTACACAGAAAAAAAGAAAGAAAGGAAATCAAGAAAGACGAGACTCGGTTGTGTGAGTATGGCATCTCTCTTCTGTATCTTCCCCTTGGCTTCTTTGGCCATCCTATCCCCCTGCTTTATGTATAGTTTGTGCATCCAAAAGGGGTCGATTAGTACAGTTGGGTCTTGTTTTCCGGGTACTTCGGGAAGAACATTCATGTCTAGCCATGAAACGAGAATGAATTTGCTAATAAAAAAAAAATCCGATAAAAGATTTGGAATTGGTTCTGACTTTGCCTAGATTGGGCAACGTGTTAAGCCCGGCTTTAGAGAAGAGGCCCAATCGCTTCCTTCACCTGCGCTGCGCGAGAAGGCAAGATTGGTAAAACAATGTAATTCCTCGGGGCAGAACGGGAAATAAGTGCAAGCACATTTCACACGAGAAAGCCACAGAGAGGGAACGTAAAGAAAGAAAATGAATCCAAGATCTCACCCAGACAGAGAGACATCCTAACCAAAGCGGCATCCTCTGAAACAGTGTGGTGTAAATTCTTTTAAGTAGAGCAGTCTCGCGCACACGGGGTGTTTGTTTACCAAAATTTTTAGGGAATATTCTTGAAATTTTAAGAATCTTTACTTTATTGAGATTTATTGGGGTTTGTGAAAGGTGAAGTGTGTATGTGTAAAAGTTAAAAATTTTGGAGTGTGTTTGTTTTGCTGGAAATTTTCATGTCCTAAAATATTGGGGAAACAAACGGTACCCTAATTGTACCGTTTAAGCTCCTAGCTTCACAACGTTCCTGACAGACTTTGAGCAAGGAAGATGTTGAGGATGAGAGCCGAGTGATTTCGTTGCTGCTTTTTTTTTTTTTTTTTCCTATGCTTTTCTTCTTCGGAAATGGGTACGGCTGCTAAATCTATCAACTCTCTTCTACTGTTCTCGAATCGTTTGCTTGCTTCGTATCATTGTTGTCGTTTAAGGATGTCATTTCAAGCTCAAAACTGTTATTGTTCTTCTGCTACTCCTAACCCTACCAGTCGTGGAAAACCTAATCAGTTCTTGAAATCTGTGAGAGAGCAATGCCGAACTGGAAGCATAAGGAAGCTTGATTCTGCCATAGGCTTGTTTGAAAGGATGGATAGCATGCGCCCTTTGCCTTCCATTGTGTATTTCAATCAATTGTTCGGTGCAATTGCAAGAATGGGGCATTATTCGAAAGTGATCACTCTCATTAAAGAAATCGAATCCTGAGAAATTGCTCCCGACTTGCACACACATCACATTTTTATTAATTGTCTTTGCCATTTGAATCGAGTAGATCTCGGGTTCTCTGTGTTGGGAAGAATTATGAAACTCAGTTATCTGCCAGACCACGTTACTCTAAATACTCTTGTCAACGGGCTCTGTCTTCAGGGTAATATTGCTGAAGCTGTGAATTTCGTTGATAAAATGGAAAACGAAGGCTAGAAATGCGATGCAGTTACCTATGGGACGATCATTAATGCCTTTTGCAAAAGAGGTGAGACCAGTGTGGCAGTTGCCTTGCTTAGGAAGATAGAAGAAGCGAACTTTGAACTCGATGTAGTGCCTTATAACACAGTCATTGACAGTTTATGCAAGGACAGATTGGTGACTGAGGCTTTGAACCTCTCCTCTGAAATGACCAGTAAAGGAATTCACCCCGACATCTTCACTTACCATTCCTTAATTTTGGGCCTATGCAAGTTTGGTGGGTGGAAGGGGCAACTAAGCTATTGAATGACATGTTGCAACATAAAATCGGGGCAGACGTGTGGACATTCAGCATATTGGTCGATACACTTGGCAAAGAGGGGAGGCTTCTAGAGGCAGAAGGAGTCTTCGGTGCAATGGTTCTGAGGGGCATTGAGCCTAATGTAGTCGCATACAACTCCTTGATTAACTGTTATTGTTTGCAAAACAAAATGGAGGAGGCTCTCAAAATATTTAATATGATGTTGATGAATGGATGCTCGTCTTCTGTTTTCAGTTATAGCATTTTGATCCATGGATTTTGCATGAGTAAAAGGATAGATGAGGCGACGGGTCTCTATTGAGAAATTTCAAAGAAAGGAATTATTCCTAACGTCGTCACTCACAACGCTCTTATAGGTGGACTTTGCCAAGCTGCGCTACCTCAGGCTGCTCTAATGTTATTCCATAAGATGCTAGATCGTGGGCAACATCTAGATATCCAAACGTATGCTCTTTTGTTGGATGGCCTCTTTAAGAACAAACAATTAACCCAAGCAATGACACTGTTTCAACAGATGGAAGACCGAGGATTGGAGTTGGATATTGTTGTTTATAACATCTTAATTGATGCTATGTGTAATGTTGGGCAACTTAATACTGCAAGAGAACTTTTTCACAATCTTCCTACCAAAGGATTGCAACCCAATGTTTGGACTTACAACACAATGATCAAAGGATTTTGCAAAGAGGGACTAATAAATGAAGCATGTGAGCTACTCGAGCAAATGGACAGGAACAGTTGCTCCCCTAATGAGGTTACATACAATACAATCATCCAATGGCTCTTGCAACACAATGAGACATCAAAGGCAAAGAACTATCTCCGAACGATGGTTGACAAGGGTTTCTTAGCAAATGCAACCACCGCAGCCATGTTTGTCGATGTGTTGTCTGCTGATCAGCCAAATAAAACTGTTTAAAGAATGTTTTCAAAGGCCTATGTGAAGGTCTTCTTAGTTCTCTAGAATCAAGAAAATTTTTAAGGGGGATATGTCTTTCCATGTCCTTGGACTAGTTTGTTTGTTGCTACTCTTCTTTTCTTATCTTTCCTCCCAATCATATGTGAACTCCTGGACCCTAGTTAGAGCTAGATATGTCTTCTTAAAGTTGATTCCAAAATGGTTGGAGCTAGATATGTCTTGTTAAAATTGATTCCAAAATGTGGCTGATGTTATTAGTATAGTCTTTGTTGTTGATGATTGTATGCTCATTGGCCCTTCAACTTTGATTTTTTAAGTGTTTCATTAGTCATAACAAAATTATGATTTACATGGTAAATACCTTGAAATCCTAATACGATTATTGTGCTCAATAGATTATGTTATTGTTATGATATGATTTAGTGACAACCTTACAGGTATTATAGAGCATGTCTTTGTTTCCATAAGTGCTTTGGGACTTTGCGGACATTGCAACGGGAAACCAGCTTTTAGTACGGTATTCTGGTTAGCTTATCAACAGGAGCGAAGTTGGCTGCTTGAATTTTAATATCTAACAATAGTAACATTTTTTGTTGTTATTAAGAAATCTGTTGTCTTAAACGGGAAGGGATTTGTTTATTAACGATACCGAGTGTCTGGAAATTCCATTTTCTTTCTCAATTCTCATCTAAGAAGGGGATCAAGATGGGAACATAAAGGAGGTGGATTACTTCTGCCTGGTTGATTTACTCTATGAATTGTCTTCTTCTTCTTCTTCTTGTTGAAAACCGTGGATAGGCTTACGGTTTTTCGACTACCGTTTCTAGAATATGGAATATGGAACATTATTTCACATGAAAAGTGTCTTACGGTTTTTGGTGGTTCTGATTTTTTAAGTATGGAACATTGTGCATTGTTAGTCTTGCAACAAAATGGCTCGGCATGAATGTTCTTCACAGACCCTGGGAATTTTTGTAAGCTCCCCGAAGTTGATTGCAGTCCCATATTATGGCGTAAATTCTGCTGTGAACCCTATAATAATGAGAAAACAGAAAGATCTTGATTTCAGATGAGGAACATTCATATCTAAGCATGACGCAAATTTTTGTGTCTTGATAATTGTAAAGAAGCATTCTGAATTCCCTACGAAATCTGCTTCATGTGGGGAAGGGACTTCTAGTATTTGCATCTTGTTTACATCACTATACTGAAATGAACACATTGATAGCATATATTGCCATCATTTTGTTGAGCTTTTATTGTAATTCAGGAATCGAGAGTGAGAACCAGAAAGAAAAGGTAATTCCAATCCAATGGAAGATAAAGTTCAGGTTTTGACTCTGCCACTGTATTTGTAAAAAAAAAAAAAAAAAAAAAATTGTAAAAAACCAAAGTGGGGCTTTTAATACGAAAAAAAAAAAATTTGTCGTAAAACATGTACACAATTTCTTTCTAGTAGGTTAGGGACCCCTTATAATAATGGATGAATTTAGTGGCCACTGAAATCTTTGTGGATAACATGATTGAGTTTAAAATGTTAGTGACTTCAAAGGATTTAGTCACAAATTTTTATAGCCTTTGAGACCTGACTAAAATTCGAATTTGGGTATCTAACTAATTCCTAGATTATATTTTTCCTCAAAAAAAAAAAAATCAGGAAATAATGGATGGTGAAAACAGAGCCAAATCAAATTAACCTAGTTCTTGAAACAGGAAATCAGTCAATTTTTCTGCAATGACGCCCAATGAATTTGGTTCCAAATAAGTTGATTCCATTCTCACAAGCAATAAGAGCAACTAGTTTCCAGAAGAATGAAACCATCTACAGTGGCCTAGGCAGGATCAAAACTTGAGCTTTCTCTTCCATTGCTAATTTGCTATAAGAAACTCCTAAGACGACCATATTTGTACACAGTTGGTTCTACAAAAAATGGAATAGTAACTCATTCCATACATCAGGCACACCCGGCAAGCACCAATGAATGCAGTCAGAGTAACTCGCAGGATTTGACAATTGTTCAGGTCTCAATGTCTCCCAAAACTTGCGATATATAGAAGGGTGGCCATCTTTCCGGTACTCCGAAAGTTGAGTAATGTTGATGACAGAAACCTTGGAACTCAATTGGCTAAGGACCTTGTCCACCATGCGCATTGTCGGCAAGTCAGAACCACTTCCCCAATAGCTCTCCAAATCTATAGGAGTCTTCTGACCAAAGCAATTACCTTCACTTCCTGGTTCCCACTCTCGACTCCTGAATTACACCAGACGTTCAACAAAATGATGGCAAAATATGTTCTAAATATTTTCAGTTTGGGGTAGAGATGAGGCATTGACATAGGATAATGATGTAATAAAATGCAAATACTAGAAGTCCCTCGAAACAGATTTGGAGTGAATCTAGAATTCTTCTTTACAATTCCAAGGATAGAAAATTTGCAGCATGTTAGATATGAATGCTCGTCACCTGAAATCTAGGTCTTTCTGTTTATATTTATTATGGGGCCAAACCAGAATTTACTCTTATAATATGGGACTGCAGTTAACTTCTAGGAGCTTACAAAAATTTAAAAGGTGGGTTATAGTCTACTTCCCATAAGAAACGAGGTGGCCTTTGGTCTAGTAATCTGGCCTCAAAACACAGGATTACAGAAGTGGAAACAACTTAGATGAGCAGCAAGCACAACTCAACGTTTTGCCATACAAAAACATGAAAAGCTTGTTGGGAAGATATTTATAAAATAGTTGAGCGAAATTTTTGAATTATAAATTGAGATTAATTTAACTAACCACCTTGACTTCGGACAATTGGCCGTTTTTGGAACAAATACCACAAAACGCTTAATAGTTCACACCGCAAACACGCCTCGTTTCTCTTCCCTTAATCTTTTTTCTACTTCTTTAACTTAACCTTTCCTTTACTCTTTTTCTTCACTCTTTTTTTTTTTTATACTTTCTTTCCTTAACTCTCGTCTTCTTTCTGCTATTATTTATTTTTCCTTCCTTTTGTTTGTTACTCACTTCCTGTTGGGTTTTCTCCCTCATTCAATTTTTACTCTGGATACTCAGAGATTACACTTTATTAGGCAAAGATTCTTGAGATCCCTTTTCTTTTTGTTTCAATAGAACAAAAAAAAAAAAAAAAAAGGCAAAAGTCCATTGAGTGGTTTAATCTAGTCCCATAGCAGAGGTGGAGCAGTTGATAGCTCTTTCCAAATCCTTAAGAGGACAAGTTTCCATAGAAAACTCGTATTTGTACTCCTCTCACCAAGGACGACGAGGTCACACAATCGACTCGATCACTTAGCGACAAGGGCAGGTTGGTGCCCACGCATCTTGGATTCTTGCCCATGAAAGAGAGAGAATCCTTCCTCCAAATGCAAGTTTCCAAAACAGCATCGCGGCATTACTTTCCCGAAGCCAATGGCGGATTCATGCGTCAAAACAACGAATGACCAACCAAAAGGTGTAAAGAAAACGACAAGGACCTATCTCTTCTTAATTGGTTCCCCGCCACTCTCGACCTTTATAAAGACTTCATAATTTGCTACCATTTGTAACGGACAGTTCATTGGGACTTCTTCTTTTGGGATTCTATTCTTCGTCGCATTTGTTTTATCAGCTTCCTTTAATGTTCCACGCTTTCCTGAAACGTGAGCTCGCCAGAGGGTATTAAAATACCGAGTGGATGGAACCAGTGTCCCGGTTCGGAAAGGGAGAGGATGGCATAAATACTTAAGTAGGTTCAGATTTAATATAGTTTGACTGAGATCTTGTAAGTCAAAATTTCCTGGGTTGAGTAAATATCTAAAAATACTCCCGGTGTGATTCCAGCTCCATACGTGAGTTTTGCAGAGTTTTTCTATCCCCAAAATATCCGTTTATCATGATTTCTAAAAACTTATGGAATGGCAACCCAAACCAATATATGAATTTTATAGTAAAAAATATTCTTTAGTTCTTTGATTATTCTTTTTGTTTATCTTATACTATAATATAATATAACTATAGTTATGCATATTTTAATTCACGGTCTTTTTATTAATGTTTTGGATGTCGAGTTATTAATTCATAAACCAAATAAAACAAATACCTCTTACTGCCAAACAAGCACAATGGTTGTGATACTAAAAAATCGGTTTCTTAAGCTCATAAAATTCATGGCAAAGAATAAGGAAAGAAGAAATTTTTTATAGCTGTTCGAGGGAATTAGGCCTCTTAATACAATAAACATGTTAAACTTAAATATAAAAATATCATAATCTACACCTTATCCATGGAAAAAAAAAAAACAAATAAATCACATATCTTGGCATTCCTTTAAAGCTCCAATTTGTCTGATATGTTCCATAAGTTTTTTAAAAAATCAATCATTGCCCTCCTTTGATTTAAACCATTAAACTAGTGAAAAAATAATAAAATATTGTAAATTCCGAAGATAAAATTATTAAAAATATTGAAAAATATAAAAAAAAAATATTATTTTCTAAATAAAAATATAGAAATTATATTTAACTTTACTTTTTAATTATTTTTTTGTTTTATTTTTTAATTTTATCTGAGAGGGGCATTTTGTTCACTAAATGTCACTTTCCATCTGATTTAACAGCTAAATTGAAGGGCATACAACAATTATTATTATTTTTTGAACTTATGAAGTGTAATCAGACAAATTGGAACTTCAGTGATGTAATTTCAATTTTTTTTTTCCAAAGATATAGGGATACTATGATGTTTTCCCTTAATAATGATTGATAACATTATTGACAATTAAATTTATATTTATGGTATGTGTTGAAACTAGAGATTTCGATGACCTTGGATAGAACACTCTGGTGTTGTCTTCTCTCTTGCGTACTCCACAATTCTGCACACACGTCACAACCAAAAATTATTTTCCCTCATTTGTGAGAGAATTAAGTCTCTGATGTTTAATTTAATATTCTTTTCCTCCTTTGTTTAATCTCAAAATCAATATATTATTGACTCGTACCTGTGTTCTTTTCTTTTTCCTCTTCTCCGTTGTCTCAACTTATAAAGTCTTCATATTTGGTTTATATTAATCAAATTGAGATCCTACCAAAGGTGGTATGGATAACACATTTTTTACGTAAAAAAGACAAACTAAAAAGGAAAATTAAGGTTCTTCCTAAAATCACAAAAAAATAAAGATTAAATAAAGGTAATTCTAAATTTAATAAAATAAATTCTACTATTAAGTCAATCTCTATAATTAAGGATTAAAAACAAACATGGAAGTATTGAAGGACAAATAAAAGTATGCACAAACGCTTTTGATTGAAAGTCAATTGAGTCCTTAAGAATTTATAACTTATATGCTATCAACAATTGCATAAGACTTAATAATTATGATGTTCATAGCCGAATACAGGATATTTCCATGGTCTTACAACATATACACCACCAAGTGTAGAAGTTCCAAAAAGACAATAAGATAAGAAATACCGTGCCTCTATACAACCCAATAAAAGAATAGAAAAAAAGACATGCAATACATGCTTGTTAAACTTTTGTCTCCCCAATAGCTTCCCTGTGATCTTAATATTTAGGTAAGAAAGTGTGATCAGTATGATAATGTACAATATATATTCTATAGTGTGATTTATGTTAAATTAAACAAAATAGGTTGCAGGAAAGAGCTCCTAACACAGCTCACCGCTCCCTCCTTCATCATACTCACACATCGTGCACTAACAAAGTATCACCATACACACAAAGTCTTTTATCAGGTATCTTTCTATAAAAGACACCATCTTGAGCTGGGCATCCTGACAATGAGATGTCCTAGTTTCAGTAGTGTCTATCCACTTTTATTTAATTTTATTCCGAGAGTCAGATTGAGAGACAACTTTGAGAGTTGGACAAAACAAACCAAAGGGTCCAAATATTTTAAAGTAAGTACCAAGAGTACTTTGCTCTTGGATTCATGCCCACGTATTGGTTATATAGTTAAGCCAGAATGTTAGTACGACCCTTTAACACCAAGGTAGGACTGCGTTGGTCGTGACTACCAAACAAACCCAATGTGAGCTACTAGACATCCACGAAATGAGAGACCCTTTCTCGTGGGAAACTACCTAATTACACCCCACCTCTGTTTATAGCAGAGTGAAAGAAAGTGAGTTACGGCGTGTGCGTGTGTTTGAATTGGAGCATCCTCTTATTAAAACTTTTATCATTTATGGTCCACCAATAACCCAAGTACGTCTCTTACCACATTAATTCCTCGTGATGACCATATACTTACGATTAGTCCATACAATTAGTGCCTCTAACATTAATATACATAGCACAATATAATTAACAACAAACTCTGAAAGTGACCGAGTGTGTCTGATATAAAAGATGGAACCCCAATTGTGGATATATATGTACAAATACTCGACAAAAAATTAAATATGTGTTTCCTCCACCATAAATTATTCAACAAAATTCACTTTTATACTTTAAAAGTAAAAAACTAGGTAATATATCCCACTCCCACCAACCAAGGCAAAAGTATAGAAGGGTAGAGCTAAAAAGTACCGTTTACAAAGCATTCGATTAGTGGAGTTCACCCTGGCTGACAGTGATTCCGAATACATAATTTCAAAATCCTCTGAAGACAAACTGCTCCTATTTCTTACATAAGAATACCTAAGGCCCTTAGGAGCTTTTTTATGCCGGCAACAAATACCTCTAGTCTGTTGTGTGTTCCTACTCACCCCCTTCACATATTTTAAATAACTTACACTCTCTGATTGATCCCGTAATTTACGTCATGGAACCAAACACGTTGTCGAGTACTAGAAAATCTTACATAGTATTTTTTAGTGGACTAATGACTAAACATAAAAAAATTTTCAAAACTCTAAATGCCTATAGGCCACACAAATCAGTATGTCACGCTCTAAACGCAATAAGCACCTTGCAAATCTTTAACAATAAGTCACTTTCCTAATATTATGAGCGGTTCGGAATCCAATTACCATATAATACGCTATACAATAACCCTCTCCAAATCCTTACAAATTCTATCTCAACTCGCAAAATCGAACTTTAACAAATACGTGCATCAGAACCTAATTTTGAATGAAAAAAAAGTTCCAAAAACAGAAGTGATTGCTGCGAATCCCAAAAAATTTCATCGATAGATTCTAATCTTCCATCAGCAATCACATTAAAGTTATATACGATAACAATTCTGAGATTATAAAGATCATGGGGAAATTCAAATAGCTCACACATTTACTCAAACACAAGAAGGGAATTTCACTACAAATAAATATGTGATGGATGGTACGATATTAAAATGACTAATACTAGTACGTTAGTTTGTATTCAATCGATATCTTTGAATTTCTTTTCCGGTATCTTTTACAATCATAAGAGGAGCAATACTTATCAAAAAGCCAGATACCACGCATTCCAGTCAGATTGCCAAAATGGATTTGGCTTCAATCATGTGAGAGGCAATTGATTTCTTTGTGAAGATACATACATCACAGATTTTGTTGTGAAAAGGGAAATTGGAGGTGCATAAAAGGATGTCGTGGTTCTGCGCTTGATATTAAAATCAAGCTAGGCATATAATTGGAAAATATACTCTTCGATACATAAAATCTCGTCTTTCCTTGTAGTTCACCATTAGTGTAAGAAGGAGTAGGAAATCAAAACTGAACCGTTGTGAGAGTTTTATTTCGCTTCCGACAGAAGAAGTTAGGGCTGTCAAGAAGGTAAAATCCACATTCTCAATATAGAAAGTAAGTGGCAGCTTTGCCATTATGAATGTTGATATAGGCAGTGGTGAAGCAACCCATTTTTTAAGAGAGTTGGAGACTGAGTACCAGTCAACGTTGTGATTTATAGCGAAACTATTGTGTACGTTGGGCGAGAACCGTTTGATGATATTTGGAAAAAGAAATTGCGTGCACTAGGTCTCAATATACGCCCGAATTATGAAATTAAATGGGTTAACACTGCATGATTTTGAGATCAGTAAGACATGATGTGGGCGAACTATACTCACTGAATTTTACTACTTATAGCTGTCTTAATAGCCTCAAAGAACGGAAAATGAAAAAGAGATAACTCTGAGAACCCGGCCTACCTTTTCCTTTCCCAACTACTCATTCGTCCCTCATCTACCTCCCCATTCTCTTTTGTCCTCCTCCTCATGTTTCTTATTGATTTCTAAGGGTTCACTAAGCACCGGAAGTTGTTGAATATAGTGTAGTCAATCACCTGTGTGTGCCATCCTTTAGGGTATTGATAATTGTCTCTCTACCCAATTAAATACCTAATCTTCTTTTCATAACATTTGGTTTAGGAATATTTTGTGATCCCAATTCCTCTCTTATTAAAATTCTCTACTAGTCTCGGCTTCCAAGGTGTGCGAGTATTTTAGGTGTGACAGTCTATTAACTAACAATTTGCTCTTAAAAAAGGTGGTCCAGACATCTCTCCTCAGGAGATTTCATCCCTGCTTCTCTCATATTCAACTTTATTATACAGCCCTTATTATCCAATTTCCTCTTTTCGCAAGTCTATATATGAGAAAACATATGTAATTGTGTTAATTGTAAAAAAAATAAGTCCTTGCTCTTGCTTCTTGTACAATCTAAGTGTTCTATTCTTTTTGCTTGGGTGATTATGTGTATTCATCTCACTCTGAAAACTTTTTTATTTTAAAATTGGGCATCCGACTAGCGATTTTTTAACATCATCTAAAATAACCAGTGGTGCAATGAACTTGAACATGTAATTACGTACATTTCGGCTCACGTGCGGCACTTCTAATGAGCTACAAAGGAAACTGCATCGAGAGTATTAAAATAAACTTTGATTGACATTTATTTTGATGGCAACATTAGCGGAAGATATCCGGACAGCCATTGATTTTAAAAAAAATCTAACACCTATTTACATAATTTAGTTATGATCCATCATCCATTGGTCAATGGGTAATACTGAGAGAATTTCTCAAAATAAACACAAAGAGGAAAAGTCACATTGGCCCTTTAAACCGATGATGTATAGGAAGATATTGGGTAAGACTCCTTCATAGAATAATAGGTGTTGCATGGAGTTTTGAGTAGGGCCCATTAAATGTTTGGCCCGAGTGTTTCAAGACCCTCTTGTCAAGACAGCCAAATCTAGTAATGTTAACTGTCTGTCATTCTTAGTTAGTGTCTGGTAAGCCCCCTAATGTGGAGGCCCTTTTGAATCTTTTTTGCTATTTTAAGTTCCATATTCAAAATACTAAGGCCTTTTGTGAGTTGGTCCAAGAATTATTGCTCATACAGTGTGTCAACAATTCTCTCTAGACTAGATTAATTATACAAATTTTCTTAGGGCAATCGAAGAATTAATAACTAAAAACAATTTAACTCGAAGAGATTGACTCTCTCGAAAATTTAAAGTTTTACACAATCTACCGTTTCTAAATTGTTATCCAAACCTAAACCATACGTTCCCAACATTAACCTTATGTAATTTCACATACTGGAAGACGATAACATTATCACCTATGTATCAATGTGTGTCTATTGTCCCTTTGCATATTATATCAATAAATGGGAGTCAAGGCTAAAACATAGACGCTTTTCTATCCGAATTGTACGAAAAGAGGTAGGTTACAGTCTTGAGAATATGGATTCCGAAGCTAGCATACAAGACTAATTCTAAAACAAACCAAAAAGCTTCTGAGTATAAGAAGGTATTACTCAGCCAGTTAGTATGACAAGAACTCTGTAAAATACCTTACATAATCAACAATTTAAAACAGCCCCAATGTGTCCAAAAAACTATCCACCTCTGCAATATGAATTTACGTATTTATGTGGTGTTAGTATTCATTCTATAAGTTGATGATGACTTCTGGATCTATGGAGGGGCCATAGATCAAGCCCATTAAAACTGGGGAATTTATCCTCCCTTAAGCATTTAAAATTGCGCGCAGAAAAAAACTTCCGCCCGAATCCTAGCCTACATGGATTATACGAGGGTGACCATATTTTCCCCAATTTTTCGTTCCACATTTGAGATTTATCCAGAAACCACTTAATTGTGAGAGCCCAGAATTTAAATTTTTCAACAGATCCTTCTTTTACTATATTATTGGTACGCAAGAGTTTCGTTGGTCACTCCTCATCAATGATAGCAACATTGAGTATTCCCCAAAAGAATAGAATGAGGTACGGCCTGGAACCTACATGTGTTGATTAACAAAAAGCTTGGATAAGAGAGACCTTCTATTTAACCCCAAATGCCACCGTGTACATAGTTGGTATAACCTAACCTAGTGAGTTCCCTCCATTGTATTCGCATTATTACCCTCTCATCAGGGAATAGTGAGAGATGTCAGTTATGAGACAAAAACAGGGTGTGCTGTTTCCGGTAGAAGACTTTAACTAAGCATACCTTCTTAATTTGCAGGTGGTATAAATCCTACATCAAAACGAGGATGTAGCAATAGTTAATGGCTAACGCAGAAAGAATATGTCATACATTAGTCTGATTATGATTAGGTGGGTTTATGAAGAGAATGAAGATATCCGTTCTGTATCCAAAAGTGAAAATATTAGTTTGAAGGGTCAATTACCAATCCTACTCATTGAAATGCCCTTGCTTTATTTTTCCTTTGACAATGAAAATTAGGAAGAAGCAATGGATCAAAGCATGAATGTTCTTGAAGGAGAGAGCTTTTGGATACAGAAACACGTGATATAAACGAGGATGGGCCCATAAAAACAGTCAATAAGTTGATGTGGAATCCAAAAATTTAGATGAAAGGTGTGTTGGCTTTTGTTCACAATCGATATTTTGATGATTACAATAAATGGATTAAGTTTTCAAAATGAACTCTTCAAAGACAAAGACATTTTTTTATCAAAGAGCCAAAAGACAAGAAGATTGAAGATCAAGAAGATGCAACGAGCTCAAAAGTGAAGATTCAAGACCATAGAGTATAATCTTCTAACTCTTAGTTTCACTTTTGACAATAATTTAAATCGTACACTTGCATATCTTTCAAAACGTGCATAAATTGTTTTACCTCTTGTTTGAAAGATCAAATATTTTTTAATGGTTTAAAAATACCTCAATCAACTCCCAAACCTTTTATATACTTACGGGAAGTTAGTCTTTAAAATTGGATGTTTTAAAGTGGCCAAAATCGTGGTTTTAAATGAAACGGATCATATGCTTAAGTTGAAGAGGTCGACCAGATTTCGACCGGTAGATATTTTGAAATAAATCCATTGAAGCATTGACAATGTGACCGTTGGGTAACAGTAACACTGAAGCGGTCGACCAGTACAACGGTAAAATTCATAACGACTAGTTTTCTCATATGGCCTATAAAGACCTTCCTATTGTCTTTAAATAAAAGAGCTCAACCACATATCATTTTACATAGCATGAGAAATATCTTAAACCATCTTATTCCATATTTCTCATATCATTCACACATATTACATTTTTTTATCTTTGTCATTGTGTGAATCAAAGAAATAGAGTTTTCTATTTTCATATCCACTCTCTGAGAGAGTTTATTCTTGTAATCTACCTATCCATAAGAGGTGATTCCTTTAGTGAGGTTGTACAATAAAGAAGAAGCTTAAAGAGGGTATATCTTAAGCTTGGTTGGGTTATGAGTGTTGAGCCCAGAAAAAACCCACTGTATGGTTCAAGGATTTCCCAATCCAACCGAAACACAAACACACCATTGGGGGTAACCAAAAACAATCAGAACAGAAAACTTTCACCAACCAAACCTCGGGGGAAAACAATAAACAACCAGACCAGAAAACCTTCCATAAACCTAGATTTCCCATCCAACATCTTACACATGAACAAATGAGGGAAAGAAGAGAGAAAGGCCTCTGCTACAATTGTGATGAGAAATGGAATTCTAAGCATCAATGCAAGGGTAAAAAAATATTTATGTTAGAAGAGGTGGAGTGGGTTTCGGATGAGGAGGAAGATGAGCTATATGAGGTTTGTGGACATCAAAACTGTGAGAAAGATGAAGAGGGAATCCCAGCAATATCACTACGTGCTATTGCTAGAACTCCAAATCCTAGAACCATGAGACTTGGCAGGAGTGAGGTGGTGATATTAGTGGATACTGGCACTACCCATAATTTTATTGACCCAACTATAGTAGCTCGAAACCAACTGCCTATTCAACACACCAAGCAGATTACAGTTCAAGGTGGCAAATGGTGATTAATTCTTTGTGAAGGGCAGTGTGAGCGAGTTCCATTTCGGGTACAGGGCAGTGTTTTCTCTACTGATTTTTATGCACTAACACTTGGCGGTTATGATGTCATTTTAGGAGTGTATTGGCTGAAAACTTTGGGTCCTATCTTATGGGATATTTTGTAACTGAAAATGACATTTGAATGGGAACGAAAGAAGGTTGAGTTATGTGTTTTGCGTCCTAAGGAGTGGATTGTTGAAGAAGCTCAAAAGTTCAGCATCTCATCTAAACAGAAAAAAGGGGCTTAGTGCTTCAGCTCTTGTGTCAACTAGAGGAGGTTGCAAAAAATACTGCACCAGCTAAAATTTTAGGGCTGTTACAGGTGTTTGATGTAGTTTTTGGTGAGCCTAAAGGGCTGCCACCACCGAGAAGCTATGACCATTTGATTCTACTCAAAGAAGGAACTACACCAGTGTGTGTGAGACCCTACCGTTATCCTTACTACCAAAAAAGGGAGATAGAGAAGATTGTCCGAGGGTTATTGGAGTTAGGAGCTATTAGACATAGCCAATCCCCTTTCTCCTCTCCCGTGTTGCTAGTGAGGAAAGTCGATGGAAGTTGGAGGATGTGTATTGACTATCGTGCACTTAACAAGAAAACCGTCAAGGACAAGTTTCTTATTCCTATTGTGGATAAATTATTAGATGAATTGAATGGTGCTACGATCTTTTCAAAGTTGGATTTGAGGTTTGGTTATCATCAGATTCGGGTGAGACCCAAGGACATCCCAAAAATAAACTTTCGTACACACAATGATCACTATGAATTTCTGGTTATACCCTTTGGGCTAACCAACGCCCCTTCCACTTTTTAGGGGCTGATGAATGACATTTTAAAGGATTACTTGAGGAAATTTGTGCTTGTATTTTTTGACGACATTCTGGTTTATAATAAAAGTTTAGAGGAGCATGTCCAATACCTTAGATTGGTTTTGAAAGTGCTACATGCACATCAGCTCTTGGCTAAACTATCTAAGTGTCGTTTTGGGTATGATGAGATTGAGTATTTGGGTCATTTAATATCTACCCAAGGAGTGAAGGCTGATCCTAGCAAGATTGAGGCTATGCTTCAATGGCTACACCAAAGCATATCAAGTCTTTAAAGGGTTTTCTTGGATTAACGGGGTATTATCGCAAGTTCATAAAAGGGTTATAGATAAATTGTAGCTCCACTAACTCAGTTACTGAAGAAGAACTCTTTTAGCTAGTCAGAAGAGGCAATAATGGCTTTCCAACAATTAAAGGCAGCTGTAACTACACCTCTGGTCTTGACACTACCTGATTTTTCAAAACCATTCACTATTGAATGTGATGCATGTGGGGTTGGGATTGGGGTTGTGCTTATGAAAACAAACAGACCCATAGCCTACTTTAGTCAAGCACTGAAAGGTAGATTCTTATAGCTCTCTACTTATGAGAAAGAATTGTACGCATGTGCAGTGCAGAAATGGAGACCGTACTTAGTGGGACAGAGTTTTGAGGTTAGGACTGATCAACAAAGCCTCAAGTTTTTACTTGAGCAGAAGGTGGGGAACCCCATTTAGCAGAAATGTCTCACAAAGTTGTTGGATATGATTTTTCTATTGTGTACAAGAAAGGGAAGGAGAATAGAGTTGCAAATGCTCTCTCCCATAGAGATGAAGGGGGAACTAATCCTACATTGTCAGTAATCTCTTTTCCACATTCCACATGGCTGGAGGAATTGCGAAAGAGTTATACTATTGTTCCTAACATGAGTGAATTATTCACGAAGGTGCAAATTGGGGTGTTACAAGATACCAATTTTACCCTAAGGAATGAGATTTTATTATGAATGGGGCGTATCTATCTCAGCAAGACAACGGGGTTAAGGGACCAAGTCTTACAACACATTCACAATAGTCCTAAAACAGGTCACTTGGGCTATCATAAGACACTGCACAGGGCCAGATCTGACTTCTATTTGCCAGGCATGAAAAACGACATCAGAACTTATGTTCGGGAGTGTGACATTTGCCAAAGGAACAATACTGAAACCATAGCACCTGCGGGGTTACTACAAAATCTCCCAATTCCTCACCAGAGTTGGACGAACATTTCTATGGACTTCATAGAGGGTTTACCCATTTCCTGAGGTAATACTGTTATATTTGTGGTGGTGGACAGGTTTGCTAAGTATGCCCATTTCATTAAGACTTCTCACCCATACTCAGCTTATACCATAGCTCACCTCTTTATAGCACATGTTTCCAAACATCATGGCATGCCAACTACTATTGTCTCTGACCCTGACCTAATATTTCTAAGTAACTTCTAGCAAGAATTATTTAGACTCCATGGTACAATGCTGGCTCACAGCTTAGCATATCACCCTCAAAGTGATGGTCAAACAGAAGTTGTGAATAAGTGCGTAGGACACTACTTGAGGTGTTACTGTGGTGAGAAACCTAAATTGTGGATGGATTGGTTACCTCTAGCTGAATGGTGGTACAATACTAGTTATCACATGTCCACCAAATTGACCCCATTTGAAGCACTCTACGATTATCTTCCACTCAAACTCTTAAACTATGTTTCCCATACTACCCAAAATGCTACTGTCGAGGCTGAACTAAAGACCAGAGACCAAATTCTTGCAATTCTCAAACGTAATCTCAAGGTAGCACAAGAAAGAGCTAAACTACAGTATGATAAACGATACACAGAACGTATTTTTGAAGAAGGTGATTGGGTTTACCTAAGACTTCAGCCTTACCGACAAAAGACTTTGGCTTTTCGCAAAAGTCTAAAACTTTCTCTCTAATTCTTTGGCCCTTCTCAGGTCACTCATCGAATTAAAGAAGTGGCTTACCGATTAGCCTTACCACCTAAAGCCCACATCCATCTCGTCTTCCATATCTTCTGTTTAAAGCGCAAGCTGAGTACCCATATCACCCATCTGCTAACACTTCCTCCCGTCGATGAAGAAGGTGCTTTTCAGCCGGAACTCGAGCTGATTCTCGACCGTCGCATGACCAAAAAAGGAGCTCGAGCCATTACCGAAGTTCTTGTCCAGTGGAAGGGTGCTTCTCGGGAGGATTCGACATGGGTTGTTTACAGCCAATTGTTAGACCGTTGTCCATACCTTAAGGGCAAAGTCTTGTGAAGGGATGGAGAATGTTATGATCCTCAACAAGGATCATGGGTAAGATGGAAGATTAGGATTCATAGAAGAGGATTCGGCTTTGTGTTAGGAAACTTCAAGGAGTTTGGGGAAGATTCACGAAGACTTGCGTGGAGTTGAGTTAAGGTGGTCGGCCATTATGTTTGGGCCGAGTTAGACCCTTGTGAAAGGGCCATATGTTATTGTTTTCTTAATTTTGGGTAGCCCATTGTTTGGGCCTTATCTGCTTAGTCCATTCGAGGCTTTGTTGGCCAAATTAGCTCTAATATAAATTCTGCTAGTATGGCATTCTGTTGGCATTGAAGGAATTACAAACAATTACGGAGATTAACTCTCTTGAATAGAGTTGGTTACAGATTCTACCATTTCTACATTCATCCAAACACCATTCATTCCACGATTATCCTTTGTATCCAACGGGTACATTATAATATTTCGCTCAGGCACTTTAGGGAGCACAAGGGATGCATGTTTTAAAATAAAACTTATTGACATTTAGTTGGGGCACTTAGAGAGCAACAAGGAAGCATGTTTTAAAATAACACTTATTTACATAAGTGATCAGCCCAGTCTACAAAGAATTTTTTTATTTTACCTCAAAAGTAAAATGCTAGCGAGACAAGCAAAAGAATAAGTGAGAGCGAAGGTAACAAT
This sequence comes from Morella rubra, assembly GCA_003952965.2. Classification (NCBI taxonomy): domain Eukaryota; kingdom Viridiplantae; phylum Streptophyta; class Magnoliopsida; order Fagales; family Myricaceae; genus Morella; species Morella rubra. The sequence continues at coordinate 12,063,011 of CM025852.1, forward strand.
TTAGAGAGCATAAGGGAAGCGAACGTTATAAAAAAATTGCTCTTGTGAATTGGAAAGCATACAAGCAGTGAAACGTTAACAAAATATAGTCTCAAAAAATAAACATTTGGCTTGCGCAAGTTGGAGCGTGCAAGGGAAGCGGAGGCTAACGAAAAAATAATTACAATCTCACGCGCGCAAGCAGGAGTGCACAACGGAAGCCAGGCCAGTAAGACAAGTGCACTTTACTAACGGACATTAGTGGAATTGACAGGTGACGTTAACTTTGTTTTAAGTCAAGACCTAGAGACTGAGCTCGAACCGCACGTGGACTTAATATCTGAACAGTGAAATGAAACTAAATCTGAAACCCAAACTCAGGCCTGTTTCCAAACATGGCCTTAGTGTTCGCTGGAAAATTAATATTCAGCAAGTAAAACCTATAGTGCACCCTTTTTAAAAAAAAAAGAAAAAAAAAATAATAATATACACGTTTCACAACTACCGTAAATTTTGCACTTTACACCCTAAACTATCACTTTTGAGACATTGCACCCTCTAACTACAATACTTTGGGGCAACTTTAAAATTTTTAGATATTTTGTACCTTTCAACCACCAATGTTGAACACTTTACATCCTCTGTTTGACAATAATACTCTAGAGAATTTAATGAATTGACAACAATATCTTCAATATATGCAAAGCGGGTCAAGGGCATTACCTTTATTTTAAAGAGAATACACTTTGTACCCCTGAACTATGGGGGTTTGACACTTTGCACCCCCTTGTTTCAATTTCATGACACTGAGCTCATAATCTTCTGAAATTCGTGGATTAGCATTCCAAAGTCGATTTAGCCGTTAATCCTTACGATAATTATCCCATGTGCCGTCCACGTGCCTCACTTGCAATTGTTATCCCCATTTTACCTCCTTATGTCCATTTAGAAGTTTGAATTTGTGTTTTTCCCCAACTTGAAGAACTGGCATTCACCCCCTCTGACAATGCTGAGCCCTAGCTGTAGGTGCGGTGCCTAAAATCCAGATTCACCGAAGAAATCGTGCGGAAATGGTGTCACACTGGTAATGTGGAAACAATTTTCCCTCTCGTTGTAGGCTTTGCATGTTTTGAATCTGCTATTCTTTTGCATTACCCCATATACCTCCATGAGTCTATGTTCTTGATTTTCCGCTCTTATTTTTCCAATTCCTCTGTTATCTACAAATTCATTTCTTTTTTCAGGTGCTATATTTGTTGTATGTGGGTATGACAACTAAGTGCAAATTTGAGTATATTGGGATTGCAAATTTGTCTAAGTCAAAAGAGTTATAATTACTTGCTCTGTTATCTTGCTCTCTTATAACCCCTTTACAAGAATATTGGGATTGCTAATTTGTCTAAGTTAGAAGAATTGTAATTACTTGCTATGTTATCTTGCCTATTATAACCCCTTTACGAGTATATTGGGTCTTCAAAGTTGTCTAAGTTAGGGGATGTTCATTGCTACGTTTAACCAAAATCTAAATTCAACTCCCCACTAAGACAAATCGAACAGGTTTGTTATTCAGCTGCCATTTATTATTTCTCAATTTTACCCCCACCATGAGGTTGTTGAAAATTACTAACGTATCCTCCGCTAATGCATTGAAGACATAAATAACGAAGGGTAAAATGGGACTTTAAAAAACACATGGCCCCCACACATTTAGTGCATTAAATACTTGGATATGTGAATAGATGAAATACCCCAACTGATTTACCCAACGTTGATCTTTGGTTGAGGGCGCATATGGTCATTTCATCTTACCGCAATTGACAGCTTCTCAGTGTTTTTTTTTATTCCCCCCCTGCGACGACTCTTGACGTGAAAGAGGCCCTGGCATCCGTTCTTCTTTTAACCTATTCAATACTTTTCAAATATCCGTATCATAATAAAAAAAATAAAAAGGAAATTCGAAATTATAATAAATATTATAAATAATATTATTTTATATTTTATCTTCTTCACTCATCCCAATAAAGGTAATCTGAAAACAACAACCTTAAAAATCATCATTATTTTTTTCACAAACATCAATACAACTCAATAACTTCTACATAAATACCAATAAAACTTCAACATCTCTAAATATTCGTACTACACTTAAATTCCTAAAATTTTATCAAAATGAACATCCCCTTATAAGAGTTATAATTACTTGCTCTGTTATCTTACTATGTTATAATCTGTGAATATGTGTTGTATTGATTGATTTACTCAATGCATGAATGAGTGTGAATTTACACTTTTTGAGAATCATGTGTAAGTAGTGCATAGTAACTACCACTCATGTTTTTAATGGACTTGTCAAATGATTTTTAAGCAATTCACCTCCATCACCAAGTACTGCAAGTTTGGCGACAAGCGTAGGTGGAGATTCAATTAAAATTTTTATTTGTTACGATGGGGTTGATTCTTGCTTGAAGACTGCGTACATAGATAAGGTTTTTTAACTGTGTGAACCATAAGATAATACCTTATAAATGTAGTTTTAGTACGTATGTTTATTCTTTCCTTAAAATGTTTATACATGTACATTGCTGATATGAATGCAGATTGGGAGATCATGCGAGTTTTTCAGGTGGTTAGATCCTCCTATATGTGTCCATGGAATGAGGGTTTTAAGCTATCTTTAGGAGAGGCACGAAAGGACACATATAAACTTTGAAATAGAAATTCGTCTCAAAATAATGGAGGAGGAGTATGCGAGGCACAATGCGACAATGGATGAGGAGTATACGAGACGCAATGTGATGATGGAACGCAATCTGACACAACTCCGGTTAGAGTTGGTTTCTACAAAATATAGTCACAATGAAAACAATAAATTCTACATGAAGATGTTGACTTTGTCATAGGTTTTGATTGTTTTGTTGTTGTTGCCTTTCGTGTATGTCAGAGGAAAGGAAGTTGGTCTTTCCCTAGCCTTGGCACCATAACTAAAGTTGGAATTTGGTCATGTCATTGCCTTGAAGGCATTTTTTGTAATTGCATCATTACTGACATTTGTTGTAATGGAACCTATACGCAATTTTGGTTAATGTCAGTAATAGACATTATATTTTTTGTTATAGATATCAATTGATGAACCTGTAAGTGCCTTCAATGCATTTGTTGTAAACTGAAATGTAACTTGTAATATTTTTATTGCCTTCAAGGCTTTTGTTTCAGATTGAAATATAACCTATAATATGTTTATTGCCTTCAAGGCATTTGTTGTAAACCTTGTATAACCTGTAAATGTCTTCTAAATTTTTCAAGCACGTATGTCACAATTGCAGCTAAAACAATGCTTCTCTATAAACACTAACAACGTTTGAGTGAAAAATTGCAAGCACCAAAATGAGCTTCTATTTAATAGTGAGCTTACAAAGCTTTAATCAGCAGCATCAAATTGCTTTAAAAGATCACAATGAGCTTAAATATCAAAGTTCTTCACGAGCATAAATATCCAAATGTATCAAATACACAATAAGCTTAAATATTAGCATCATCAAACTACTCCAAAAGATTACAATGACCAACTGTTCAAAGACACAGTGTTACCCCCTAAACAACATTGTCACAAAAAACACAGAGTTACTACCAACCTTTGAACAATAATCACAACAATCACAACAAACCAACAAACTCTTCTTAAGACTGCTTATCAATATTCTTTCTCTTCATCTTACCTTCAATCTTCTTAATGGCCTGCTCAATGGTAGGAACCACCATCCTCGAGGAGTTTGCAGGTGTTTGCATCTGAGCAACAATGTAACCAGACACATATAGAGCCCATAATATTTGCGGAGGTGCCCCAAACACACCTATCACCTCCCTTTGGCATCCGAGTTGGTTCTTCAACTTTGCCAGCAATGTCCAAATCAATTGGATCCTCCTGTCGATTTCCTCGACCTGACGCACTACCTAGTTGCTCTGCTAATCTTTCAGACCTTCGATGCACCCTCGATACAATCAAAGACAACGGTTGTGATGCACTCATTGGTCTGCTCTTCATTTGCTTTGTGACAACAAGTGTAGGCTGCGATGCAAGCTCAGTGACTAGAATTTGAGGTGTTGTAGGTGGTGGTATAGTAGACGTAAGCGGTGCCTTATCACTTTTTGTTCTTGCTCTAGGAGTTTGACTTTGCATATTTGCTTTGTTCAACAAACATTGATTACAAGTTGCTAACATAATGATATTATTATTAACAACAAATACAAAATTTATGGGGTAAGTCATAGTTAGCCCCCTATGTTTGGGCAAAAATCAAATAGCTCCCATAACTTTCAATCCAACAATTTAAGACCCATAACTTTCAAAACCTATCAATCTTCGCCCCTCGTCTAAATTAGACGTTAAATCAGACAAAAAAAGTATGAAAAATGACCAAAATGCCCCTCTAAAATAAAATTACTAAAAAAATTAATTAAAAATAAAAAAAATCATATTTTTTAAAAAAATTAATATTTTTTTAAATAAAACTATTGAAACTCTATTTCAATAATCTATTTATTTCTTAAATTTTTATTATTTTTATTATTTTTATTTATTTTTTAAAATTTAGCCTTAGAGGGGCATTTCAATCATTTTGCATGATTTTCTGTTTAATGATTTATTGATAGGTTTTGAAAGTTATGGTCTTAAATTGTTAGATTGAAAGTTAAAGGAGTTATTTGATTTTTGCCCAAATATAGGGGGCTAACTATAACTTTACACCAAAATTTATTCATGTATGGGCGTACTGTGACTAAAATTTCAACTGGAATAGTCTTGGTTTCTACCATTTGGGACCCAAAAGCTTGTGAAGAAGATGCCATTGACTTTTTACGTTTATTCTTATTTCCTTGACCGAGCTGAGTGGTGGGGGGAGCTTGCTGCGTAGAGGACAAAATATCAGGTCAACAATGTCAAAAAACTAATATATGTTAGCCAAAGGTTGTTTCTTGAATAATCTGTTCTGATTTGATGACAAACAAAAAAAATATGGTTGCTTTTAAGGATTTTAGAACTCGATATGTCAATCCACAAATTATAATTTGGTTTTCAAAAGGATTGATATTATCTTTCTATAAAAAGTTATAAATGTGTATTAACATCAATGCATAAGCTAAAAAGGTTACATTGTTCATTTTAGGTGTTTATAGATGAATTAGAGTGGAAACGACACTTTCAAGTTGCTGAAAAATCTTTCCAGCATTGATGGTGTCGACACATTGAAGAATGGCATCGACACATCGCACTGTCTTTCGATTGCATGTTTGACAGTGTCGACAAATTGAAGGATGGTGTCGACACATTGCACTGTCACCCGAAAGCAAAATTTCAGACCAATTTTATGTTGTCGACACATACTGCAATTTCGCAGTTTTTCCTGGAATGTCGCCATCACATCTTTTTGTTCTAAAATGACTTGGGAACCCCTCAACGGTACATTAAAGCTACTTGAAGACTTTCCAAGTCTAGATGACTATAAATAGAACAAGATAGAGAGATAAAGACAAGAACTTCCACATCATTTATGACCTAGCCTCCAAAGAGAGAGAAATAGCTTTGAATAAGAGAGAAGAACTCAAATTCCAAAATAGCAAGTGCTACACCTGCCAAGACTAAAGATTTTTTACTCGAATCTTATCTTCTTGCTCATCATTGTGCATTACACTTGCTTATTTGGCTTAGAGAGCCTATCTTTATTATATTCTTGTACCCATATTTTACAAAACATTTGAGTGTTGTGTGACACTTGGTCCTACTCATGAGGGTAGAAGAAATCCTTTGGGTTGTTGGGATTTGTGAAGAAAGTTGAAGCGTGAGCTCGTAAAATGCTTTGTAACGGTTACTTAGCACCTAGAAGTTAATGTGTATTGCTATTGAAGAATAGTGGAGAAAGCCCCAAGGAAGTCAACAGTCTTGGGGTGGACGTAGGCAAGTCTTGGCCGAATCACCTAAAAATACCTCTTGTTATCCCTTGCTCTCTTTTATTTGCTTTATTTGAATTTAAGGTGTGCCTTCTATCTTGGATATTTATCTTGGCTAATCTTTGAAAAATCGTTAATTTTTATTAAAACCCAATTCACTCATCTTCTTGGGTTGTCACCTGTATTCACAATTGGTATCAGAGTTACGGTTTAAATGCTTATATTGATATATAGTCATGACAACCCTTGTTAGTACCTCCCTAGCGGAAGATCAATCCACAAATAGACTCCCTTTGTTTAAAGAGAGATGGATCAGCAACACTGCATATAAAGCTATAAGATACGAGAAAAGAGCTCAAGTGAATAAACCAAATCCTAGGTGCTTGTTTGTGTAAATCCAAGGTTTAAGACAACCCAGGAGATGGGTGAATTGGGTTTCAAAATTTTTTCGAAACTCACCCTAAAAAAAGTGTTTGCTAGCTACAAGTCCCATAAAGAGAATCGATTGCAATAAAGGATAAAGCACAAGAATATATATATTGCAACTCAAATATGAAAATAAAAATTAGAACAAGAAACTAGTAGCACAAAGTAAGGAGATAAGGGAAGAGAAGAAAACTCGACTACATCCACCCCTCAAGTTCCTTTACCGAGCCTTGAGATTTCTCCACTATGCTCCCTTCAATCAAGAGTAAGGTTTCGTTACACTTTAGCATGAGAAACACCTCTTCAAGTCTCAAGAACGAGTTTGAGAACAAACCTCTTCAAACTCCTTCTTTCGATGAACAACCCTCACCGAAAAGAAACAAAAAAATCACTCTCTTATAAATGTAGAAGGATGAACGAAAATGCTCACTAAGACTCCCTTGATGGAGTAGATGTTACAATGAAAAATTTTCTATCTCATAGGTTTCATACAATAACAAGGATGTGAAAATAATGATTATGTGTGAATGATGTTAAAGTAAGATTCAAAGGTTTTTTATCACTCTTAGCCTTAGTAAAATGATTTTGGTTGTTCAACAACATTTATGAGGCTTAGGGATGACTTTAAATGGACCTCATAAGAAAAATAGCCATTAGGGGTCAATCTGTCAAAAATTCACGACGAGCCGTCAACCGCTACATGAACCGGTCGACCGCTGCAAGTTACCGTTACTCTAATAGTCACAATGTCAAAACTCAACGGATCTATTTTAAATAACATACACTGGTCGACCGCTACACCAAGCAGTCGTTGGCCAGTTGACCGCTTCACCAGCCGGTCGACCTCTACAACTTAAGCACATGATCCGGTTCATTTAAACCACAATTTTGACCAATTTAAATACCCAATTTTAAGACTAACTTCCCATAAGTATGTAAAAGGTTTGGAAGTTTAATATGAGATAATTTGAAACCATTAAAACATTTATAATCTTCAAAACAAGTGGTAAAATGGTTTATGCAAGTTTTTAAGAAATATGTAAGTGTGTGGTTCAAATCCTTGTTAAAAATGAAGTCTAGAGTTACAAAAATTACCCTAACAATTTGAGTCTTCACTTTAAGAGTCATTTCCATTGAAAGAGATGTTGCTTGATTGTTTCGTATTCATTTTGGATCTTCTTTGCTTCACATTTCAATTACTTTTATTGTTATCATCAAAACATTGATTGCGACTAAAAGCCAACAGTTTGAGCCATCTAACACTTTAGTTTATTTGCAAACATATCTTGAAAAACCTTCATTGATGAATTCCAGGGATTGTTCTATAAACACAATTTCTTTAAAAGAACCCTGCAGAAAGCGTTTTTCACATTTAATTGGCAAATTTCATACTTGCTTATAACAGCAAGTGATAGAACAATGCGGATAGTCAATTATTTGATTGCTAGAGAAAAATTCCATGATTATCTAACCCATTAATTTGATTAAGAAATGGACAACTAAATGTGCCTTTAGATGATCTAAGAACCTACTGACCTTCCTTTTGTTGTAAAAAATCCTTTTGCAACCAATTACATGCATATTTTATTCTCTTGGGACTAAAGTCTGAGTATCAATTTTTCTTAGAGCTTGCAATTCCTCATACATAGCGATAACCCATCTTGGATGTTTTAAAGATATTTTTGATTTTGGTTTAGGAGGTATAAAATAAGGCTATAAAGATTTGCATATTTAAGGTCGTGCATACTTGCTTTGCCTCGACTCACCATTGGACTCATCCAATTGAGAGTGAGCAAGAGGGTCGGATGAAGATGACATATCAAGAGAAGAAGATGTAGACTCTGGCAAGGGGTTGCTCACGAGTTTAAATGGGAACTCAGGGGAAGAAAGCTCACGTGAGATTAGATCCATAGATTCATGGGCAAAAATATTTGGAATTTTTTCACTATATACCTGTCACGTCTCGTTCCTGTATTATTCTCTAAGCTCTGTTTGTAAGAATAGAATGCTAAACAAGCGAGATTATGGTTAGAAAATACTCCCATATATGAAAATGACCTAATAACCATAATTGCATGGGAATCGAGCTTCTTGAGGTATTGTATACTAGAATAAGAACCGATAAAGAGAGGATTTAATGAATTCAAAGAATATAAAAATAATAACTTTGGCAATGAAAAGAGAACATAGTTTCTTTCTTTTAAGGCGTAAACATTAAATTAATGATATGTTATCAAATAATAAAGCGAAGGTAGTTAAGATCTAGAGAGGGACTTGTGAAAATAATACACCTTCACGTTAAACATTGGAAAGGAAAATGTTATATTAGTAGATATCTCCCAGTTTTTTTTTATCCTTCATAGAAGGATTTACAAAAGCTCTCTAGGTTATAGACAAATCTGAGCATCCTCCAAACTCAACTAACCTGTTTTGTAAATGTTTTATTTAATTACCAAATGGAACTCAAGGTACAAAAGTTATAAATAACAGGCTAGTTGTAGCTCGGGATCGCTTCGCTTGCATAGATTGGAATGGTACTGAAATCCATTTATGATCTTGAGTTTCTAGACATATCGCATTTATGCTTGGGCATAAACCTCTATGTGGTCATGTATCTATCATGGAAACATGACCCTTTTATATGTGGCTCCAGCATTTTGAATTTTGAATGGCATGACAAGGTAGTTGTAGGTCACACACGTGCTGTGAAAATTTTAGAATACTTGATCCCTTCAAATATTATATGTGTCCATTCCTTTACTTTCAATATCATCTCTGTTGGTTAACTCACTCATAACCAAGATTCCTATTTAATTTTTCTAAAAACATATTCTATGGATGAAGATTGGTTTTACTAGAGTCAAAACTGGTCTTTATTTTCTATTGTATAATTCTGATGCCTGCTTACCGACGAATCTTACTCTTTCCAAAAATTCCTCCAAAGTTAATAATGCTTTTTTACATTGAACTTTCGATCTTTGGCAATTTAGGTTAGGGCTTCTTTTCTGTAAATAGAATGAATTTAATTCATTCTAATTTTCCTGATGTAAAGACTAATCAAGATTTACAATGTACAATGTATCATTTGCTCAGACAAAGGAGATCATTTTTTTTATTAGTTCATTGTGACATATGAGGCTCTTACTCATGTCTTTCCATCAATGATTATCTTTATAAAAAAGTTAACTCACTCTAAAATGCGCAACGCAAAGGCTATCCTAAGTATAGGAGTTCTGTCATGTAATAATTAGCCCAAAAGGCCAAATTGTCACCTCCAAGAAAATGACTACTTTCAAACTCGCGTAACAACAAGAACTATTAACAAAGAGAAAATAAAAAATGATGATATATGCAATGAGTGTGAAAAATGAAAAATAAAAGAAAGTTTTACTAAACAAAGTTCATATTCATATTTTCGGATTTTTGGGGAGTTCAAAATGAAATTAAAACACTACAAAATAAAAGACTCCGAAAGTATTTAAAACAACAAGATTAAACTAAAAGAGTAAAATAACATTGTTGGAAAATATTAAACGTCATTCGAATGTAAACTTCCTAATTTATAAAATTAAGAAAATTTGATATTTTAGTCCTTAGGTTTATAGCCTTTTTGCATTTGGGTCCTTCGATTTTAAACTTCAAATTTTTGACCTTTGTCAAAAATGCCCTTCGTCAGCCTTTTGTCTATTCTCTTAACGACAGCTCAGGACACCTCATTTATAGGTCCACATGGCATGACAATAAACCATGTCATCTACCAACTTATTTTCCACATGGCATAACAATAAACGACATCGTTAGATTTTGTAAGAAATAACCTTATTTTTTTCCTTTGCAAGAAACGACGTTGTCCGCAGTAGAGATAGCCACTTGGTCCTAATCGAACACTTAAGCTCTTATTCGCACCCCCCCCCCCCCCCCCCCAAAAAAAAAATTCCAAATTCAGTATCCATGAACCCTATAGAACAAGTTCGCAACGTCAAGCTTCGGCATTTTGATTTTGAACACTTCGGAATCGCCATCTTGCTTGAATTTGAGTGGTCAAAGGGGAAAAAGGGCATCTGTGGATTTCGATAGCTGGTTTGAAGTGAGCGACACTGTTTATCTCTACAAAGTGGGTTGTAGGACGGTGAGAAATGTCTCAAGGTAAGGACCTATCTTGCTTCTCAATAAATTGTAAAGTTGTCGGTATTTTGGGTGTAGTCTTTATATTTTTAGTATCTTTTGTTCGAGAACCATGAAAAGGATGTGCTACTTTGTTTAAAAAGTTGTTTTGTAGCTTTCTCGTGTGTGTTTAAGGGTTTTTTTTATGTGTTGTCTGGTGTCTTTTAGTGCAATGTGTGCTGTTGGCTTTTGGTGTTGTCGTATTCTTAGAATAAGTGTGAATTATTGTTTTCTTTTGTTATTGATGCATATAATAACTCTTGGTCACTAGGTTTTCAATTCATTTCATTTAATATTTGAACGCACATACATTGTTTTCTATTACAGTGGTCCCAGATTCATTTGCAGGGATTTCCTCAAGAATAGAAAAAGGAAAAAATGTACCTTTAGAAGGAAGTGGGTATGTATGGCTCACTAAACCCCGAAATTAAATATGTTGGATCCCTTTTTTTTTTTTCTCTATGAATCCTAACAGTTGATAGACTAATTACCATAAGAGTATAAATCACAAAATCAGTTTATGCTATTTTATTACCTTTATGTGAAAAGAATATTATACCAAAACTGGTACTATTCCTAAACATGTGTTAATGCATGTATTATGCTATTTTATCTTATATTGTGCTGTTATTTTTTGGCTGATAAGAAATCGATGTCCTCTTGCTAGTTATTTTTTTGGCTGATCCATGTATATGTACCTTAGTTGTTATTCTCTCCTTTTCCATTTTGATTTTTTCTCCCTTACATTTAGTACATTCCTTGAGGATAATGATAAGTTATATACCTGGTTCCTGGTGAGTGCAAAGGTGTTTTTATTTAATTATTGAATGTTCTATTTCTTTGTTGATTACATGGAAATGTGAGTGTATTTTTTTCAAGTTATGGGCAGCTATTGATCCAGGTAGTCCTTATTTAGATGTAGTGATTTCAAATTTTTCATATTCAAGTTGAATTTGTTTCATTTATGAGTATACTGCCATAAAAATTTTTCCCCATATGCAACAAGTGTAATGACTCAGATATGCATTTGAATAATGGATGTCTAACCCCATAAAGCAAGACTTGAGAATGATATTGTCAAATTTTGTAGAAATATTCCATAGCACTTGTTGTGATCAGCCATTAACTTTGTTAATTTCACCCAAGTCTTTCTTGAAAATATTTTCTTATTGTGTCAATATTGACTTATGAGTATAGGGGGATTTCACACTGGACTGCGATAGAAATGAGGATAGTTAATGGATAAAAACAAAATTGGTCTTCAGCTATAAGACTTATAGGTATGATCTACATAATATTTATAAGAAATATGCAATCAAAGCAGCAGCACTAGCCAATCCTCGGGAGGAAATGTGTGAAGAAACCAAGAAGATCATGTGTGAGCAATGGAGGGAGGAGGGTACGAGGTGAAAAATATTGTCGGCCAAATTTTTCCTTCACTATAACCAGTTACAATTTAGAAATATTCTTAGTGTTCATTACACGGTTGGTGTTGGTCTCCATATATAGGGTGTGCTAACTAAATGTTAACTCTACAATAATTTTTTTGCAGTAAGTTTGTGAGAAAAAATTAGTTGATAGGAGAAAGCTTAAATTGCCTCACACTATTGGTTCAAAGTCTCTGCAAAACATGTTCGCAAAGAAGGTTACAATATTATAGTCTTGGTTTATATTAAGAAATATGGTTTTCACATCAACTAATGCCTTCAAAATATGCAGACTGAAAGCAAGGAAAATGTGATCGAACTCTACAAACGATCCCATGCTCGAAAATTGGATGGAAAATTGATAAATGAGGTGGTAGAGGCCATATATGTAAGTATCGGTTTGCATCGCCTAAATGCGGCGGAATTAATATTCGTGCATTCCCTTATTACGTGTTGTTTTTATCATGAAACCGATATCGATGATAAAATGTAAGAAGAGGCACTTGTTGGGGACGTTAGTGTCCGTCGAGTGTTTCAATTGGTTGTGTTAGTGTGTTGTAAGTGGTCAGCATTTTTCGAGGTTGCAAAAATGGGAAATAAATTGGCGCATGAACAATAGAGGGTCAGGTTTTTAGGCATGTGCTTGGTAAAACATTAACATTGATTGTGATTATGCTTAGTTATGACTTGTTACTATTGTATTTAGGAAAAAAATCATTATTGTTTATGTTGATTTGGACTTACTTGTTATATTCAGAAATTGATACCAATAGATTTGTGGATATTCACTCGAGATGTAAGGCATATTAAGAGATTCAAATTCATCATGTGTATGCTCTTTAAAAGTTGAACAAGGGATGTTGTATTGGTTATGAAGACTTGATCTGAGATGAATTTTATTGAACCAAGACATAATACCCCTGTTTTAATTAATAAAAAAAATTAATTTTTTTTTGCTTAATTGCACCCAGGGCCCCAGGGTATTCAAAAAGGTTGCAAATAAGTCCCCCGAGGTAACGTTTTCAACAATTAAGGGATGTTATTTTTCTAAAATATTGTAAAATTTTTAGGATTTTGATAGAATTATGAATATTTATGTAGATTGGAGTTTTATAGGTTTTTGTTAAAGATTGTTAAAAAGTTTTAAAGATATTTAATTTTTGTTGGAGTTTGTAAAAAAGGTGTAGACAGAGATTATTTGATGTAATTGTTTAATAAAAAAGTATTGGAGTTAGTGAAAAAGTATGGAGAGATAAGATTTATTATCATTTTTTTTAAAAATATTGGATTTGTGTGAAAATTGTTGAGATTGTGTAAAAAAATTAGTTTGTGTATGAATTTTTAAGATTTTGGATGTTTTTTGCAAATTTTGTTGAATACATCTATATTCTAGAATACTTTTGTAAACAAGCATGCCCTTAGACCCTTAAGATAGAGTCAAATCGAGGCCCCTCCATCCATTTCCCTCATTTCCCGTTAACGCCATTGCGAACAAGGCTTTAAAATTTACGTCATAATAAATTAGAAAGCACCACCTATCCAATTAAAACGTCCACGCCACATCTGTGCTAGGTGTCTACCAGCTCACCTCGCCTTCAAACAAAAAAACCAACTTAATGAAGATGACATCGTTCAACATGCCCTCATCTTCTACACATCGCACACGCCATTTCTGTTCCAATTTCTTCGATTGCAAAGAACCCTACTACAATTCCCAAATTTTTCTCTCCTACCTATTCACACAAAGAACCAATCTTCCCATTTTGTCTCCTCCTTGCGCATTCCTTATGGACGCTCAAAGGTAAATGGATTCTGTTTCCAACTCATCTTGCCGGCGTTCTAGTTTGTCACAACAATCGGTTTCCTTGAAATGGCATGGTCTCTTGCTCAAGCTTCCATTGTGCCAATGTGAGCTTGAGCATGCTTGAGGACTTCACTGACTGATGGAAAACCCAAGACGAATATTCTATGAGTGTCCCATGTACAGTGGAAGTTCGGTAAGTCTAGTTGTGTTTTGACGATTAACAACCACGAGTTTACTTGGTAAAACTGATGGTACGCTTATTGATCTTTGTGATTCATTCTGTCTACATCTAATAACATATTTACAACGTTTATTGCATTCCTATTAATTGCTTCTGTAATGACGAATAAGATCATCAACGTGTAACACTTCTTAAAAGAGAAATTCTAGTATGATTAAGTTTTCCTTCCTTATTCCAGAGCAGAGTAGTTAAACAGTTGTTTTCTTATATTCTTTTGCTATTGAAAGAAAACTAGGTGAATTTGCTTTAAGACTAACAAGATATGGCTAAAAAGCTCGGTAAGAATCATTCAATTAGTTGGTTTGAAATAATTAGATTAGCTTATCTCTTAGGAATTAAATTGTGGTTTCTAGATAGATGTTGCTTGAAAGGCAAGAAAAAGACAAAAGTAAGCTCTTCGTTCTTAATACATTTTGTTTGCTATTATTTATAAGTTGCGAATGATGTCAATGGGTCAAAAAGGCACTCACGAGCCCATCCGGTGCAATGGGAAAATAAGCTATCTGTTAACTGGCAATTGTTACCTAAAGTATTTGAAAGTAAATGAAAATTTGTTAGTTAGAATGTATTTCAAGAAGATTATTGAAATAGTAAATGACAATCTGTTCGATATAAGTGCTTGAAAGAAACTTTAATTAACATTATTTTTTATCTATGCTTTATTCTGTATTTCGACAGAAGAAGCGCTGCTGCAATTTTTTCCAGTGGGTTGACCCCCCAACATGTTAGCGTGATGAAGAGTTCCTACATTCAATGATCAAGAAAATGAAGTGGATGGAAGAGGAAGCCCGAAAATAGAAGGCAAAACAACATCGATTGACTATGTTCTTAATTGGATTTGTGATGTCAAATGTTGTTGTTGTAATGATAATTTGTATTTTTGTATTAGTTCGGAGACTTCAGTGTTAGTGTACTCACACTTTTTATATATGTTGGCTTGTAGTCACAATCAAATGTTTTTTAATGATAACTAGAACTAATTGAAATGTAAAGCAAAGAAGATCCAAAATGAGCACAAAGCGATCAAGCATCATCCCTTCAATAAAAATGACTCCTTAAAGTGAAGACTCAAGATGTTAGTCTAACTTTTGTAACTGACTTCATCTTTAATAAGATTTGAATTACACCTTGCATATTTCTTCAAAACTTGCATAAAATGTTTTACCACTTGTTTGAAGATTAAAAATGTTTTAATGCTTCAAATTATCCCAATTAAACTCTCAAACCCTTTGTATATTTATGGGAAGTTAATGTTTAAAATTGGGTGATTTAAGTTGGTCAAAATTTGGTTTTAAATCAACATGTGCTTAAGTTGTAGAGGTCTACCGGTTGGTGAAGCAGTCGACTGCATACAACCACTTGGTATAGTGGTCGACCAGTATTTTTAAAAAAAAGAGTCTTCTGATTGACACTATGACCGTTAGGTTAACAGAAACTTGCAGCGATTGACCGGCTCGTCGTGAATTTTACAGATCGACCCTTAACGCTATTTTCTTATGTGCCTATAAAGCCATCCCTAAAGTCTCATAATGCTGCGAAACGACCAAAATCAATTTGCTAAGGCTAAGCTGATAAAAAAAAACCTTTGAATCCTACTTCTAACATCATTCACACATAATCATCACTTTCACATCCTTATTATTGTGTGAAGCCTAAGAGATAGAAATTTTTCATTGTAACATCTACTCCATCAAGAGTGTTTAGTAAAGCATTTTCGTTCATCCTTCTACACTTCTAAGAGGTGATTCTCTTGTTTCCTTTTGTGAGGGTTGTTCATCAAAAGAATGAGTTTGGAAAGGTTTGTTCTCAAACTCGTTCTTAAGGCTTAAGAGTGTTTCTCAAGCCCAAGTATAAGGAAACATTTCCCTTGGTTGAAGGGAGCTTAGTGGAGAAACCTCAAGGCTTTGTAAAAGAGCTTGAGGGTGGATGTAAGGTTTGCCGAACCATCTAAAAATCTTGTTTTGCTTCTCTTCCCTTATCTCCTACTAGTATCTTGTTCTAATTTTAGGTGAGTTTTGAAAAAGTTTGAAACCCAATTCACCCCCCTCTTGGGTTGCTTTAATCCTTGGATTTACAATATAGTTATTTTGAATTTTGTATTTATTTTGTATTTAGTTTTCCCAATGTTGGATTTTAGTAGGGTAGTGTTGTGTTTTTAGTTTCAAGATGTTCAATGTAAATGCTCTTGCAAGTGTGAGCAATGCACTCAGATTCTTCTTGTTAAATGTGGCAAACCTGTTGTATATTTCAATGCACTCAGTTTCATCTCACCATTTTAGTTCCATTGACTCACTCAAGTTCCTTTAGAAAGTACAATGTCTCCAAAAAAAATGCTTATCAAAAACAAGATTTACACTAAAACACAACATATTTTTTAGCAATTCCATAGCAACAAAAGTGGCAGCAAAACCATATCTAAAAAGTCACAGCAATACCAACCATTTTTGGCAACAATTCCATTACAAAAGTGACGTTGCATTACATTATAAAAGTAGCAACAAAACCCACAGCAAATCCACAGATTTGTAATCCATTCCCATTCCCTAGCAACAAAAGTGACAAGATCATAAATCTTTGAACGACATTACAATTCCCATTCCTTTTCCATTACAATTCCAAAGCACAATGTCATCAATTCCATTACAAAAGGGGCGACATTACTGTGAAATCTAGTGGCAACAAAACAACAGCTTCACAAACTTCATATACCTAAAAAGCCAACACTGTTCATTTCATATACAACTTCTTGACATAAGGTTCATTAAATAACCAACAAAATCAAAAATCACAGAAATGGTAGCTTCACAAACGAATTTGTCATTGTGTTGCTCTTGTTCTCTCAACTCCATGTGCGCGCCTACCTGCAAAACAGTCTGTTGGTTGCGATCCTGTAGCAGCTCCTTCGCTTTGCTGGTTGCGAAAAATTATAGTGACATTAAATGTTACCTAAATATGCTGAGTTTGAGTGGCAGCATTACCCTCTCCAGCTGGTTGAGACACAGTAGCTCTAGACCTTGTCCTCGTTGTAGCGCTACTTCCCTCCATGTCAGTGTGCTACAATGGATAAGGTAAAACAGCATCTCTCAGTTAATTGTAAATGTGACATCATGAGAAAATAAGGATCAATTATGTGAGTCTAAATAACAACCCAAGAGGGGGGTGAATTGGGTTTATCAAAAACTTTCCCTTTTTTAATAAAAATGCAGATCTGGAAAATATATTTTACAAATAAGATCTGAATATGCTTAATGCTTCTTAATAAGAAGCAATAAATCATAAAGCATAAATCTCCACAAAAATATGTACTGAAAAGTAAGAGAGTTAGAGTTAGAGAGATGACACCGTAATTTTTAGTGGTTCGGCCAACTCCTTGGGCTTTTCCTTCACTATTCTCCAAATAGCAAATACACC
Source organism: Morella rubra (assembly GCA_003952965.2). Classification (NCBI taxonomy): domain Eukaryota; kingdom Viridiplantae; phylum Streptophyta; class Magnoliopsida; order Fagales; family Myricaceae; genus Morella; species Morella rubra. The sequence continues at coordinate 12,080,406 of CM025852.1, forward strand.
TTAGCTTCCCGGGTGCTAAGGAACCTTTACAAAGCGTTTTTCGAGCTCACGCTTCAACTCTCTCACAAATCCCAAAACCCTAGGGATTTCTTCTACTCTCACAAGTAGGACAAGTGTTTACCCAACACTCCTCACAAATCCCAAAACCAAGGGATTTCTTTTACCCTCACGAGTAGGACAAGTGTTCACCCAACACTTAAGTGTTTTACAAATAATGGTACAATAAGGAATGGCTCTCTAAGCCGAATATGCAAGTGGAAAGCTCACAACGTGTGGAATGGCTCTCTAAGCCGAATTAGCAAATGGAAAGCTCAATAAAGTGCAAGAAGAAAATATTCTTGAATGAAACCTAAAGTTTGGCAAGTAGGAGCACAAGCTTTCTTGATAGGTGCGGTCTTCCCTCTTCTTCAAAGCACTTTCTCTCTCTAGAAGTTAGGGCACGATTGATTGCAAGTGTGTTGTCTCTTCTTCAAGAAACTTCTCTCTCTTTGGAGGCTAGATCGTCAAGGATAAGCACGAGAAGAAGATTTAACAATGGAGCTTTGATCTTGAAGGAATCAACAAATGAAATCTTTGGATCTTGCTTTCTCTCTCTATCGGAGGTAGATTTTGAATAATGATGCAAGTCCTTGCTTTCTCTCTCTATCTCATTCTATATATAGTCCTTAGGCTTCAAGGGTCTTCTTGTAAAGTTTGAGTGCCGTTGGAGGTCATTTGAGACCATTTGGAGACTTTTTGATGAGTTGGCGTCATTCCAGGATTTCTGCAAATTCGCACTATGTGTCGACACATTGATGGTATGTGCTGACACATTAAAACTTGGCCTGGAAACATGCTCTCGGGTTGCAATGTGTCGACACATTGAACACTTAGTCTGAAAATGCTGTCGACACCAAGAATTTTGCATTCTGGAGTAAGTGTAATGTGTCGACACTTGTCTTTAATGTGTCGACACATATAACTGCTGGAGAGAAAAATCAGCAACTTAAAAGTGTCCAATCCATTCCAACACTTCTTTAAACACCTACAATATGAAAAATTGATCAATTAACTTGTGTAATGGTATTCAAGTACTTAGAATATTTTAGAAAGATAACCTCAATATTTGAAATAAATCCTTTAGAAAAGAGGATTGACAATGTAAAATCTAAAATCCTTCAAAACTTAGAATTTTTGTTATCATCAAAATCAATTATGGATTGTTTTGCAAAACAACCTGGGCTAACAAATTACATTGGTATCTATCTGTTGTCTTCTTCTTTTTCTTGGAATCATGGCTGCACTGGATGTACCCTCTCTATCCTATAAAAAAAACAGTTTATTCAAATGATATTAGTAGTGAACATAAAAAAAACACATATCAAAACTCCAGTCGATTTTAATTCACCCTTCTTAACTTCTTGACAAAAGGTTTAAGGGAAAATTTTCTCTCCCCCAGTTTAGGTGGGTTCTTGCATCGTTGCCAATTATGGTTAAATGCTCTACACCATCCACACTTTGTTCTATACCCTCACCTTGACACTCGGTGTGGTGGTGGTAGCTCGTCCAAAGCCCTTCTGTGAGACTTTCTCGGCCTCCCCCTATGTTTGGGAGGGAAGGTAGGATCGCAGTCAATGTGTGGCCATTCCTCTAGACTAGACATCGTCTCTATGGTTGGCAGATAAGATCTGCAATATGCTTCAATCCAGTAATAAGGATCAACAAGCTCCTCTGGCTCCTCCCTCACAAAGTATATTGCACTTACAGCGTACGGGCACAGAATTCCGTTCAATTGTTATCTTCCACACGAGCAAGATGTTCCCGGAATATTAACCACCATTCTTTCTTTTGTGTGGTGGTCAACTTCAAATTCTACCCTGGTCCCCTATCTACATATAAAGTGACTGCCAGCTTTTTTGTTTTTCTCCAACTTTTCTTGAATCCTTGGGCAAATATCAAACTTTGCCTCCTTGACACCTTCACTCTTAGAGCAGAATCGATTCATAAGCATCCTTCTAATGACTTCTATCATACTCAATAAGGGCTTATCCCTAGCCTCAAGCACCTAGAAATTGAACGTCTCCACTATGTTTTTTAAAAGAACATTGCTCTTGGTGTACGTGCTAAATGCATGTCTAGACCAACACGTAGGATTGAGCTTTGAGAAATACGAATGGGTAGGTACAATTGAACCCTTCATATTTTTCATTTGCTAATTGAAGCCATTAACAGTTGGAGCCTTTGCACACCGCCACAGTGTATCCTTGATTGCTTGCCCTTTCCATCCTTTTTTACTTCACATTTGCATGGAGATGCTTGAGACAATATCTGTGCTCTGTATCTAGCATTAGAATATCAAATGCGTCAAGTAAACCCTGCAAATACCGACAATCATGTAAGTAACAACATCATTTAAAAATGCTTAATGACACGTGCAAATTTGATCAACTACAGACATTTTGTACCTTCAAATGGTCAGAAATAAAACTCCATCGTATGGAATCGTGAATACCAACATCATCCAACAAAAGTTCTAAGAACCAAACCATGACGCTCTACACTCCTTCTCACAAACAACATAAGCGAGTGGGTACATATCTTCATTTCCATCCTTAGCTACTGCACAGAATAGCTGACCCCCAAACGGTCCCTTTAAGTGACATATGTCCACCAATATTAGGGGTCTACATCCCACTAAGAACCCTGCCTTGCATGCCTCCAGTCTGACATACATTCATTTGAAGAAAGGCGGGTCCCTGTGAATCTTGACACAACTACTAAGATTTTATTTATGACGGCTGTGGCATAATCTCTACAGTACTTATAGTGCTCAGCATGCTTCCCATTTACTATTTCCAACGCACACTTGAGTGCACAGTAAGCTGTATGATTTGAGATGACCACCATGCAATCTCGTCTCACCTCTTCAATCAAAGCCATGGTAGTTAAGTTGGGAGTATCTCTGATTTTTTCCAAGTACTGCCTCCCTACCCACTTGGCAGTCACATTCTTGTTAGTGTAATGGGTGCTACAATGTTGTTCAGTTGTGAATGTTTTAATCTGGAAGTCATTGCCTTCTTCTTCTTTGACACATGTATTCTCCAACTACAGTGCGTGTCCGCACACTTCACAGTAAACCGCTTCTTGTCAATCTTAATGAAGGCGTGTACAAACCCAATCTGAATGCTAAAGGTTGACAACACCCTCCTAAACAACTTTAGATCTCTGAATCTCATTCCCTTTACTAGCCTGAGCCTCTTCCCAGCATTTAGATCTTCCTCATAGAATTCTCGACATCTATCCCTCCAATTATTCACACCCTCCTCTTCCCTCTCATCCATGCTGGGAAGATCCTCACTATCCTCACCCCCCCCCCCCCGAAAGTCTATTTTCCTCCGCCGGCCTGCACATTGAAGCAACCGAGCCAAACCAAGACATGACATTTTCCCTCGCCTTTGCAGCTTCTTCTTGGTTCTCGATGTTGTTATATAACTCGGGCCCCTCTGGTTCACTATCCTCAAACTCACTGAAGATGAGAAGCTCATGCTCATCCTCCCCAACATTTTCATCTTCTATTCCACCAATGTCCACATTCTCTCCCCCAACACCATGTTCAACAGCCCCTCCATCATCCTCAACCCCCCCCCCCCCCCCCAATGACATCTAAATCAGTGGGTCCATCGTTATAAGGAGCTCCGCCTCCAACTCCCTCGGTCCCAACATCATCATTACTTTCCTTGGAGTAAAAGACCGGATCATCCATGGAGTGCTCTATTTATATGTGCATCTCCTAACATTATCTTTCCTGACCCTCTGTATAAAATGCCAACAATCATCATCTATCTCAACATATGAGAAGTCACCAACACCTTCGTCCTAGAACATCCATGCAAGCCTCAATACATTCAAATAACCCAAATGTTTCCTTGCAAAATTCTTAATCACAATTGTTGACAAGTAGTCTGAATCCTCATTGCCACAGTAGTTAGTCTCTCCCCCGATGTATCTACGTTCGGCGAAGCTTATTGATCCCTGGTGGTGTATATAAAGGTACACCATTCTCTTCAAAAAAGAGTATGGAACAAGATTAGTTATTGAATAAATGATAGTAAATGGTAGCTAAATATTTTGAAGAAGTATGCTAATTATTGAACATTCTGTCAGAACAACAACTCCACATAAAATCCATAAGAAACCAAAAATGAGATACAATGTACCACATATTGCTAGGGAATCAACCAAAAGAGATGAATAACTAGCCATCCTATATCTCTTACATGCTTATTTTGTAGTTAGTGAGTAGATGTTGGCCACTGAATTCTTTCAGGACATTAAATTAAGGCCAACAAAATCTGTTTTCAAATCTCCCATCCTTTTTCAATCTGGTTAAAGTTAACCCAATGAGTTGACCAAAACAGATGCTTTAAACAAAGAGAATAGACGACCATTTTGTTGTGTACCATATACTTTAAACAAAGAAAATAATTCCGCATTAAGTTATTATTTTGTTGTGTAAATCCCTACACACTTCACAACATTCTTCTGTGTTCTTTTATGGTTACTTATAATACCTCAAAGACTATGAAATAAACCTCAGGGGCAAACAATAACAACTAATTAAAGCATGTATTGTCTTACCAATCGAATAACTAACTAACAAAGTCACTGAAAATGACAAAACACATGGGTCCACAACATTATAAAATTATGTCTTTAGGACCACATTATTATGTCGTTATCTAGCTAGAAATATAAATAAAAGAGATCTCAATCTGGGTCCACAAAGCCCCCAACTGGCCGATAGCAAACATGTTGACCTAACCGAACATCACAAAGACATGAGGGTCCCCCTAATCTAAACAAAATATAAACAAAGTACATAAAGTATAAACATTTAGGGGTATGCCCAACATTAAAAACCAACCGAATAGTGAATACTTACTAACTTCGCCCAAGCCTCTTCTTCCTCCACCGAAGCCCAAAATCTCAGTAGTTTCCAGATGTCGAACCAATAATAAATTCACATTCTTGTCGTCCTTCTCTGTTTTGGCTTGTGGGAGTATCTGTCCCTCTTTGTCGAAGAGAAGTCTCTAGGGTTTGAGAAATTTCCTTAGGAAATGCGCTCTGTGTTGATCTTTTGGGAGAAATTTCTCCAAGTGTTCTTCAAGAAGCAAAGAGATCGTGAAACAAAAACGACATCATTAGCTATTATGTAGGTTTTTTTGTTTGAAGACTTATTGAGCTAGCAGACACATGCAAATGTGGCAAGCAAATTTTAAGTGGACATGTGTCGCTTTCTAATTCGTTATTATGTGGATTTTATGTCCATGTCAGCAATTGTCGTTAAGAGGGTTGATGGGAAGTGGACGAAGGGGCTTTTTTTGACGAATAGTAGACTTTAGGGTCTAATTGTTGAAAACGTTACCTCGGGGCTTATTTGCAACCTTTGAATACCTCAGTTGCCTTGGGTGAAATTAAGCCTTTTTTTTTCACAATCACTTTCATACTTCAATGCCTTTTTACAAACTCCAACAACTTTTTCACAAACTCCAATAAAAAGAATTTCACCAAGAGAATTTTTTGCCCATCCAAATAGGATGATTTATGTATTTACATACGATTTTTAATACATGCTATGGATTAAATAATTAGCCTCACAAGAAATAAAATCTCACCCATCAAAATCTAATTGTAGACAATATCAAATAATTATATGCACCCTTCAAATTTTAAAAAATCTTCAATCAAAGACTCATATGAGATCTATGGTAAACATTTTCTTCAACTTTGACTTTTTGTGTGTGAAGTTTGATTTTGAATTTTCTGGGGTTTGATCATTTCAGCATGTAGTTGACACATTTATGGTGTAGTCGACTATTTCATCTAAAGTCACATAGATTTTTATGTTAGAGCCTCCTAACTTTTGGATTAATTTGAGCTTATGGAGATACTTTAAATATAAACATATACCGTTAAGTCATACGAAAAATGATGTGAATTGACCGAAATGCTCATCCAAGACAATTTTAAAAAAATAAAAAAAATTAAATAAAATTTCAAGAAATAAATTAAAAATAAATAGATTAATGAAATAAAGTTTCAATATTTTTATTTAAATACTTTTTTATTTATATATTGTTTTTATTTTTAATGAATTTTATAATATTGGAGTAATTTCATAGTTCGCCCATTAAGTATGAGCAAAAAATCAATGTCGACCTACCAATTACCTTAACGGATTTTTACGTCCTTCAAGTTTCAAAAATGATCAAAAGTCATCTCCATCCCTTTTTGATGTTAAAACAGACGACTCCATACACTTTACTAATTTGCCCTCCATAATAGCCCGCTGGTCCCTTCACGCGCAGATCAATCGCAGATCAACCCTCCCCCTTTCTTCCTCTTTTCCTTTTCTGCACTTGTCAGTTTCCCATTTTTGTTTTGGTTAAGCCCAGAATAGAAATCGAGCGCTTTTTTTTTTTTTTTTTACCGTTTCTTTTAGTTTCTGAGTTTATCCGGATGATCCTTATAGCCATCTTCTTTTATCGTCTTTGTATTTTAGGTAGCAATGCGTTTTGGATGGATTAAACTTTTATTTTTCTTTTGCCCCTCCTGTGATTGACTGGCATGTTTCCAATTCGGGAAAACCCTTCACGTCAGAGGAAGATTATGTTCCTAGATTTCTACTTTCCGAGGATTTACGCAAATTGGGAAAATGCAAATTTGAAGGGTGGGGCATATTAAAGTTCGTTTTATGTGGTTGGAGGCGGCATTAAAGTCCCTTCATTTATTCCAGTTTTTCATGACTACAGAGATATTGGATGCATTGCAGAGACCCATCTCGTGATTCTTGCCTATACCCCTTTATATGGGCCTTATCTGAACCCTCTTCCTACTCTGAATTTAGCAGCGTGGGTTTTATTGTGCAGTGTTCTGGACGATGATCAGTTCTTGTTGGCCTAAGTTTCGAAAGTAAAAAACGGTCCTTTAGGTAGTGTTTAGGAGCAATCATAAGCGGTTAATATTTAACCCTCGCGGAAGATTTAGCAAATGTCATTCATTCCAAAAGGAAAGCTCAGAAAAGGGCAAAAGAAAAGAGAACTAGTGGAGATTCGTGTAAGGCTACATGAGAACTGACGAACAGCTGATAGAAGAGAGAGAGAAGCCAGTGGCTGTAAGTGGAGATGTCGAAAATGTGAGAGAGATCGAGATAATGTAGAAGAACATCAAAATAGGAAGAAGGGCAAATTGGTAAAGTGCTATGGGTGAATATCACGTGGAAGGCACGTATTCATGAAGTCCGTCTATTTTAACACAAAAAATAGATGGAGGACGACTTTTGATCATTTTTTAACTTAAAGAACGTAAAAATTTGTTAAGGTAATTGGTGGGTCGACATTGATTTTTTCTTATACTTAATAGGCAAACAATGAAATTTCCCTATAATATTTTTACTAATTTTCATCTTAAAAGTGCATTTCTAGCGAGACTTATTGATGTTTGCCTATAGATATGAGGTTAGGTTGGGTAAAAATTCCAGTACCCCATTCCGTGTTCAGTTCCCAGTACAGAGCATCCGGTTCCAATTCCGGCATACCGAATATTATATTTTGGTATTGAAACCGAATATTATATTTTCTTGGTGTTTGAGTGTAAAATTTTGGGTTTAGTAAGAATTTGTGAAAAAGATGAAAATATTATGAAAGTTGGTGAAAAAGTGAAGAGAGAATATTTTGAATAAATATTATAATGAAAAGAATAATTTGATGGAAATAGATTATTTTATAGTTTTTTTTAATAGGCCAAAATTTTGGCACTCAAACACCACAATTTCCTGTTTTTCGAAATTGAAACCGAAATTTTCTGGTTCCAAATTTATTATTATTTTAAACAGTTTAGGGCTCAGAACGTCGGTGTTTTGAGCCCTTTTTTTTCTGAAAAAAAATGTGACACTTACTTGATCGATGATGGATCAAAGAATCTCGTCCTCCCAAGCCCCCTCCTTCCTCCTTCCTCCTAAAACCCTCATGCCTCACCCTGTTGGCTGCCTCCATCGATCTCCCTTTCTCTCGCTGTTGCTACCATCTCCCCTAACTATCTTTCCTTGCCCATTCCGGTTCCTACCCACCGGAATATATTTTGCATTCCGGAACCGGAACCGGAAATTCCGGTTCCTTATCTGGGCCTAAAAAGTCCAGATTTAGTTTGGGCCCATTGACCCAAAAATGAATTTTTAAGTTGTGTTTTGTGGGCTCAAACAACTTTAAATTAAAATTACAACTAAACAACTAAATTTCAAAATAATATTTAACTATTTTATGATTTCAAAATAAACTCTAAATTAAAATTACAACTAAACAACTAAATTCCAAAACAAAATAAACACTGTCAAAATAAACTTTAAATTAAATTTACAAAAAAACTACTAAACAAAAAATTAACTATACAAATAATAAACAACTAAACATTATCAAATAATCCAAATTGGAAAAGGCAAAATTCTAAATTAAAATTACATTGTACCGGAACTGGAAATTCCAGTATTTTCGCCGGAATTTCCGGTTCCGGTTCCGATTCCTGTTGCTGCCGGAACCGGTACCGGAACTCCCGGAAACCGGATAAATTGATCACCCTTACTCTCTTTGGCCATAATCACTCTTTGGGCAACGAATCTCTCTCTAACCAAAGTATGCTTAGTTTTGTAAATGTTTTCTAACCTAAGCATGATTGATGACTAATATGAGATCGCTTTGAATCGTTTAGAGTTTGATTTGGAGATTTGAATCATTTGATTGGCAGATTCGACTATTAGGGATTTAGGGTTGATCTATTTGACCCTCTTATTAAGCCATAATTTTTGGAAATAGTTTCTGGAAATTCTAGTTCCATTTCATTATTTTCCGGAATGGAACCAAAATAAAAATAGTGGTTTGAGTGGATACTGGGACCAAAAGTAGAATAGGTCATTCCAGTTCCATCCATTCCGGTACATACCCCTAATATAAGGCATACTATGATTTTTTTTACCAAAAAAAAAAAAATTGTTTACGAAAATTTTGAACTCATTTTTCGATACCCACCCCTAATTTATTTTAAAAATAATAATAAAATTTATTGACCTCATTTTCAGGTGTTTGTCAAATATCTAAAAATAAGTAAAATAAATTACAAAATTTTATTCTACAAGAGGGGGAAGTTTTTCTCCAGCAGCGAGTGGAGCAAATTCGGCCTAGTCTGGACCTACATGCAAAACTTTTCACACAAGCCCCAAGGATCTTCGACTAGATTGGGTTGCCATTTGAAGTTATGCTACTCGTCATCAAGTAGCATACAAGTTGAACTCAAGTGAATGCAGAAGAACACAATGCAACACTATCTAGTGTAACCTAATAGAAACGGGGAAAACCTGAGATTAACTGCGCTGGTCGCAAAAGCTAGTGTTCTGTACAGTTAATTTCAAATTTTTAAGGGGAAATGTTATTGTTCGCCCTATAAGTTTGCATCAATTGCATTTTCTGCCCCTTAACTTTAAAAACTGCAATTTACGTCCTTATAAGTATGAAATATTTACAATGTTTGTCTACGGTTAAAATTTCCGTTATAATTGACGGAATTCAGCATTAAAATGACTAAAATAACCCTCCAAGACAAAATTACTAAAAATATTAAAAAATTCATTAAAAAAAAAAAAATGATATTAAAAAAAGGTAATATTTTTTTAAAATAAAACTATTAAAACTCTACTTCAGTAATCTATATATTTTTTAATTTATTTCTTCAATATTATTTTTTAAAAAAAAATTGTCTTTAAAAACATTTCGATCATTTTAATGCCGAATTCCGTCAAGTTTAACGAAAATTTTTACTATGAACCAACATTGCAAATGTTTCATACTTAAAAGACAAATCGCAATTTTAAAAATTAAGAGGTTGCAAATGTAATTGACACATACTTATAGAGCAAACAATGACAGTTCTCCAATTTTTAAATAAGTATTCCATTGAAGTCTTTCAATGCCAAATTGAACGAGGCGCCTCTGAGGTTAAATTTACAATGAGAAACAGAAGTATACAAACATGGGACACGAGAAGACAAAATAAGCATTGAGATTGTCATGATGCTCGTAATCAGCAACGTGAGCTTTTTCAAAAAAATGTCAATCTACAAAGAGAACAGATACTGGTACCAGGCTAAAGTACAGATCCGTGTACAAAATTTTCAACTGATTTCAGCTGGTTTGCCTAACTGCGAGACAGCTAGGTTCGCTAACTTAAAAGGGAAAAAAGAAAAAAAAAATCTTAGCGAAATTAATCTTCTTATTATAATCTCTTTACAGTTTTCCCTCTCGGGCCTTAACCCTTACCCCAACTAATAACTGGAGTAACCATTTCAAAGAATATTACAGTGCTTGTAATAGCAGTAAAACCTTATTAGTCATATTAATAGAAACTCTAAAATGGATTTTTTCTTTTCTTTACCTCTTCTTGTTTTTCTTTCTTGCCTTTACTTGTTTCTCTAAACTTCTAAGCCTTTGGCTGATAACTGAAGATGAAGATATTCTTTGGTCTGGAAGCTTCGCTGATTCAGGAGGTACTGAGTTAGATTCCTGTTTGATCAGTGTAGGACGTTTCAGAGCTGAAAACACCGAGAAGGCCGGTTGTGGGGTAGCAGCGGGCTGCGCCACCGGTATTTCAGGAATGCCCAAGGACTTCTTTACCCCAGGATTTTTAAGCACTGAAAATTTTCAAAGACAGACACATTATCTACGAAAAAGTTTACAGAATAATTTCATTGTATTAGTAGCAAGTTCTTGATTCAACTTCAGCTGAAATCAATGCATATTGCTGCATAACTAAATGTGCATAATACTAAAAGACCCTTGCACATTAGTGAGGTGGAAAAGGAAAAAATGAAGTTACGGTTAAACTAGAAACTCAAAGGACTCACCCAACCCATAAATGAGGGAAAACAAATTGGATGTAACCCAGTAACAAAATATAGCCTGCAGAATCAAAACACAAGCATCATCAGTCTTACTTAAAACCTTATTGTAAACCTCCTTATAATGTCAGTCAATTACTAGAGAAATAAAGTCAAAATAAAAAACTAATACATCTATAGGAAAAAAAAAAACATCAAGACCCACACTCTTCTATGACTATTAGTACTCAGGTGTACTACAAACAAAGAAGATAAATCAAGTAAACTAACACCTCAGGTATTCGTTTCACAACAATCTTCAGGAGTCTAAATGCAAAAAAAAGGACGATGATAATTTGAGTACCCCTCATGCCCAGGGCCCCACTAATGGATCTCTACGTTTCCTTTAAAAATCTGTTCCCCATTCCATACAGTTAGAGGGAAACTTTGGATTTCAATGCATTCATGGGAATGAAACATCTGGCTTCTGAGGAGAGAAGTATTCACAATGCAAACAACTTCAATAAGCTTAGACTACATACCACTTGCCCACATTTAAGTTCCCAATAGATGTGCACAATATTAAGCTTCTATAATAGAATATGTCCAAAGCAACCAGAGGAAGAGAAATTATCACCTTTGGAAAACTCATGGTAAATGGAACTGTAAGAACAGCAAGGCCCCTTGAAACGTTTTTCATGGTTGCAGCAACAGGATTTCCTTCCAGGCCCTCTTGCATGTTGCACTGAGGAACACCCAGAAATGAGTTAAGTCTAAACAACTCCCCACCAAGAGAAGCAAACGGGGAGGGATAATTCTTCCAAACAAAAAAGCGAAGAAATAAAAGTAGAGGGAAACAAAAACCAATAGCAAAAGAGAAAGGAGAACCAAAAAAAGAATACAAACGTCATAGTTATGGAGTCCAAAATTTGTACAGGTTCTAGCACTAAATTTGAAGACATTTCTGCTTATAAAGGCAGAGGGTGAACAATATAATACTTTGAAAAGAAGGTAGGAGTTGGACAGAAATTTCATCATCCAATTTCCTTACTTCCAATCAACCTGACAAATTATTAACTGGTTCCGGACTTACCTACTGTCTCCTGGACAATAAATGCCACCTACCAATCCTAAAATATCTTAATCTTTCAGGTCTGGTGCATCTTAAACGCTGATTTCTGCCAGGAGGGGGGGCCCCCAGGGGGGGTGGGGTTTCAGCCACCTAGGTTCAGATATCATGGATTTAACGAAGTTTTAGTGCAAGCTCATCTAAATCAAATACACTCCTCACACAAACGATATGGATATGAAGGAAAGCAGAACGATAGTGTCCAAGAGAGACTCAAGTCAACTTCATCATCGAGATCTCTAAGCCTATCAGTCCTTTTTAAATGGACATTAAGAAAAGCTGCAATAAAAAATTAGACAAAGTAGATACCTACCTCCACAGTTATCAAAAATGTCAGCGCTGTCAATACAGGCAATATGTACAAACTATCTGGAGTTGTGAGATCAAGAAACCAGTAGGCTCCACCAACTTTGAATGATGGCACTTTTTCTGCCATATTTGAAATCTGCCGAAGAAAATTGTAACAGAATTGTCAAGAGATCAAACCTCAAACCAAACAATTAACCATTAGCAGGATTATATGAACATGGAAATTGATCTTACTGCCATGAAAAAACTGACGAAGATAGGACCTTGTATAAAGATTCCCTTCAATGGAGTAAACGGGCTTACACCGTATCTGCAAACCAACTCACAACGACAAAATGATGTCAGGGAAAACAGAGTTCACATCCTGATAAACGCTGAATCAAAGATAGCAGAAAGATACATGCTTGTATTTGAAAAGAGAACATCACAGAAAAGCTTTAATCTTGGGCATATGAGCTTATACCATATGCACCTTCCATATTAACTGAACATAACAAGGGAACAATTTTGAAATTTGTGTAGTTTCTTGATGTTATTGAAACCACTGAAACAAGCCCTTTACTGCAGATACAAGGAGGACCTTGCACTACATAGTTAAAATTTCATTGGTGGAAATCATAGCATATGGTGCTTTTTTCATGCAATTTATCTTCTCGACAAGTACTCTCTATCAGCATCATTTTTTTCCTATGGGACCCAAACCTAAAAATAAGCAACAAAAGTATGAAGCCAACTTCTTAATCGCCATGGATTCCTCTTACTGTTCATGGAACAATTGCTTACTCCTTAAACAGCTGCTGCATTCGTCGTTGACCTTCAGCCATAGCCGTGGGGTCCATACTCTGAGAAAATAAATGAGTTAACATGCTAGGCAGAGCCATTTCTGTAAGTATCTACTGTCCTATTGCATTCAAATCCATTGGAGATGCAGGTCTATCACAAAAAGAGTAGTCTATATCAGTAGAAGGCTAGATCATGTCTCAGACTGGGACTTCCATTATTTCAAGAATGTAACTAGATGTTTCTCAAAATACAGATGCAATTCCAAGCTGTTGAGAGACATATTTGAGCATAGAGTCTACTAGCATAGGTTCTTACTCGTGACTGGTTTAAGGAGCATTCCAGGGTCCTGTTATCTAATAACGGTATCTGTGGACCATGCACATGTGCTAGCAAGTTGACCATCCAACAAAAGATGGATAGATATATTAAATTTAGATAACATGCACCAATATGACATCAGCTGATGGAGATGATTAAGAAGTTGCAAAATGGGCCTTGTTCTAGGTTGGTGACAGTGGACTCAAGGAAGACTTGAATCAATAGAATAACTCCAGGTAGTCAGTGATTTTAAAAGTGATACCATGACACAAAAAAAAAAATTAAGGTAGAATACCTTATCTATCTCCTGCTTTAATTCCTCCAAGCGCGGCCTCATGAGCTGCAAAACATGCAAGAACCATTAAAGATGTGTTGCCACTAGACACAAATAAAAATATGTATGAAATGTGATACAAATATATGCTGCAAAAGAAACTACATTCCTCAGTGTACATTTCTGTCATTTTGTGGCGATCAAAACAGATCCTCCCTCACAATTTGAAATAAGTGAACTCTAAATTCACATGAAGATATGAAAAAACCACTAAGGAAGCACTAAATCATCAAGGTTTGGAATGGAAACCATATCCATGCAAAGACTATTACAAAGTGATGCAAATAGTTAGTACGTTACTGCATCAGATCATCAAGAAGCATAATGAGACAATGATGTAAACCAATCAGCAAAAGCTTGCTTCAGTAATTAACAAGTAAGGATACGTACAGTGAGTTTCGCAGTAGCTTTAAGTTGATTTATCAAAAGTGGAACTGTTGCCCCCCGAATCAAAAGAGTTGTTAACGCTATACAAGCCCACCTGAAAGAATAAATAATATATTAAATGAACAATGACAAAATAAAATGAAATACTTCCATTTGAAACATCATAACATCATCAAGACTCTGATGGTTGTGTAAAATGAAAAGCAATGGATGAAAAATGACATCATTAATCCACTGCCCTGCAGTATACAAAGGCAAAAACTTGCTTGCACCAACTAAAAATGCTGTACTACAACAATAAGTTGCTACTGTGTCATAAATTGACAACAATCAAAGGTGCAACTTCAAAGATTGGTTTCAGAAAGGGGAAATACTTGACACCACCAAATTTGGGGAGGAATGCATACGAGGGAGAAGAAATGGAATAAGGAAATGGCGGGTTCCCATCATTAAAAAAAAAATGCCAAACAAGGAAATGTTAAAGGAGAATGTTTGCACTCAAATGAATTGAACAGAATTTCCCCACCATGTCGCTCACACCACAACAGTAGCTATTATTCACGCAGATCGTGTTAGTACTTGTGGCAAAACATCAGGTTTATGCACTCTGCACCTAAAAATACAGGTCACCTTGAAACATAAAGAATTTGCTGGTAAAATTTCAGTTCTCCAAAGCCTTATGTTCTGTATTAGTATGGTGATTCAGGCAAACTTAAATGGGTCAATCATTTGGTATCTTCATGAGCACCCATTTATGAGCCTTTATGCATCATTTTTCACAATGGCCGCTAATTTTTGGTGCATATTTCTTAAGCACCTATGCTTTATATGCAGCGTTCCACAACACCTGAACATTCCAGCATCCAATCTTACAAAAACCATAGTGCTACAAAGATATATCATTGAAAACTATAAAAACTAAGTCGCAAATGGCTCCTCACCAGTTCAAGCCGGTAAAAGAATGAACGCCATCTATAAAGTACTGCAATGCCTTGACAGGCAAGAATGAATCTGCAGCAGCAATGGCAACTTCGTTTACAGCAGAAGCTTGGGATGCAACTGCTTCCACGGCCGTATCGGTGAATACGCCAGCTACATCACTCATTATTTCAAATTTTTCTGATCCATCACCAACTGTTGTTGACATATACCTGCAAAACGATGGACCGGAACCAGGCGGAAGAAAAGCATGGAAATATTCCCTAACTGGGAAAAAGCCACTAAGCCCAGCTGCCTTATTGAGGCTGCTACTTCCGAATGACCTCCTCTGTAAACAATCGTTGGTTCTTTGCGGAGGCAAATCTTCATCAATAAAGGAATATTTTCGATCATGATCATGGAGAACAAAACTAAAACACGGGTGGCATCGACGAGCAATAAGGGTCGCTCTTGTAGAGAGACTACGGATATAAGCCATTGGTGATCAGTAACGATGCTCACTCTGGACTCCTGGAGACTGGGGATCGGTTTGTTAGTGTTGAGTTCTGATGATTGCGATCTGAGCCGTCCGTTCTAGGGCAAGTTGGACGATTGGAGACCGGCTGGGATTCAGTTACTTCAGCTGCTCGAGTGGGCTGGTGGATCTACTCGGATGGGCTTTCATAAGTTGGGCTATGTTATTTTTCAGAGCATCCAGTCGTTTCTTATTATCGTCATTTCACGTATGTTCTTTTTGTTGTACTGGCCCATACCCGGCCCAGTTATCAACTTGTATGCATAACAAGATAAACATGGAACATATCCATATTACATGGGTGCATATAACGGATTGTATATAATATATGTCATAAATAAATTTAACCCATCTCATCTTATTTAAATAGGACATGTAACATATGATGAATACCTAGAACATACGGAACCGTATAATATGTCATCCAACATAGGTCCATACAATTTAATATTACTGAATATATAATATAGCATATGAATAATGCACATATAATATAACATATAAATGTATGTATAGTGTATATATCAATAGAATGTGGGTTAAATACACTAAACACCCTACAACTATGGGGATCTTGACACTTTTTACCCCAATTTATTATTTTTTGTCCACTTGTTAAACTATTAATTTTAGATATTTTATACCTTCCGTTAAAGTTTTCCTTTATTTTGAACAAAAATTAATTGTTTGGCCTAAAATATTACAATTTTTGAACACTGCCAAAATAATTATCGGACAAAATTCTCATTTTATACACCAAATAATCATTTTCTGTCCAAATTAATAAGGTGCAAAGTGTTTGACATCAATAGCTGGTAGATGCAATATGACAAAAATAATATATTAGGGTGCAAAGTGTCAAGATCTCCATAGTTAGAGGGTAAAAAGTGTATTTATCCAATAGAATATATATGTTACGAGCTTTAAATGAACTTAAACGAGTTGAGTCAAGTCTATGCAAGCTTTGTTCGTGAGCTTAAACTAAGTCAAGCTGAATTTTTTACAAGTTTGGCTCGTCTAATATTTGAGTTCAAATTAGTGTTTTAACTTAGCTTCTTTATTAAACGAACCGAGCTCGATTCGAGCTTAGAAGAGCCGAGCTCAAACTGTTCATGAATAGATTGGATAATATTTAATCAGGATCGGCTTAAGGGTAAGGCAACTTAAGCGATTGCCTAAGGCCTCACCCCGAGCAAGGCCTCGTAACAGAGTAAGAAAAATATATTTGTGTTGTAGAACCCAAAAAATAAAAGACAATTGAGCTAAGGAAAAAAAAAAACGTAATGGCAAGATGCAATCTTTTCATATTTTTTTTTTCATGGGTGGACTATCTTTTTGTGAGTGATATGTTTCTTTGAGACCTCTTAATCTTTTTTTTTCAGATATTTTTGAACTTTGCTTAAATAGAAAAAATGCCCTATATAGATCTCTTAACCGTGCAAGTCATGGGATCTTGATGTCATGTATGAGGGGCCCATAAAACATAATTAATAGGGCCTTTGAATATTTTATATTAAATTAAATAATTTTCAGATAATTTTAAATATTTTATATATATAAAAGGGACTATATTAGGCCCCCCATTTGTTGGTTGTAGGCATCATAGATAGGGCTTTAAAATGGAGTAACTTCGTACAATTGTACCAATTTTTAACACTTTGCACCCTTTATCAAATTTTCAAACTAAAATGACGATAATGCCCTTAGATATTATTGTCAATTCATTAATTTCTCAAAATGGAGGGTGCGTGTCAAAAAGTGAATTGGTAGTTTTGCAATGTCTTAAATTGATTTCAATTTTCATGAAAATATATTTTATGTAATCTAGTTAGTACAACTATTTTGTTTTATACTTTTGGAATTTTTCATCTACTTGTTTTTACAAAATACTAATTATATGTTACTAGAATGATTATTTTTCTATTGTTTATAAATTTTTTTTAATCCTGTTGATGTTGTGAAAAGAATGTATGAATCTAATGGACATGACAAAAATTCAGTGAACCAGGTAGGTCTTTGTTAATTGTTAGTGTCCCATTGTGAAGCTCTAACACGAATGAATACAGCCAATAGAAGTCCCATACAGTCTGCAGTAGTAGAATCAATCCACTTGAGGCTGATGCAGTCTCCAGCGTACCATATGAAAGCATAATTGGAAAAAGGCAAGTGAGACAATCTGCATTGTCTTTCTAAACCTGAGACAGCTTTTATTTGGTTCTTGCATTGGCAGAGACAAGCTGGGTCTTAAAAAATAGAAGACTTCTGAGCAAATCAAGACAATCCAAGGACCTAGAAATCTCGTTGGATTGTCCATCTTTACAGACTACTTTGACAAACAGCCACTCCGACTGGTTTAAAAGCTCATGACCAGAATTTTTGCTGTAGATATAATATCAAGTTTTCTGAAGAGTTTCTTTTCCTTTCTTTCTTTCGTTCTTTATTCACCCCACAAGGGGAGAAGAGTATTAGTTCCCAAAAGTAGTGTATCTTCCTAAGAACCTACTAGTGCTTCTTCAACAGACCAGGAATTAATGATTAGAGGCCTAGGACTGCCAAAAACTGAACACCGTCTTCAGCATTTCCGGCAGCCCAATTCTGTTTTTCTTTTCGTTACAGCAAGAGAACTCACCTATCAAAGTACTCTTACAAGGTCAATTCATTCTATTCCCCAGTATACCTTGGGTTCCGCTTCTCAGCAAATGCTGCCAATCCTTCCAGGCGATCTTTTGTATTTAGTAGCTGCTCATAGCACTCTTCTTCCAACGCCAAAGCTGATACCATATTCATCTCAAGTCCTTCGTCAATAGCTCTTTTCGCCATCCTTACTGCTATTGGACCCTGTTAAGAATATGATGTGTTACTTTGAGTATAGAATAATCAAGTCAATGCAGTCTATTAAAATAATTTTTGATGCAGTTTGTTTTCAATTGAGTACTAATTTTGACCGTTCCACAATTTGTCCATCACTACAAGCCATATGCATGTTTTTTTGGTCCTTAAACATATGCAAGATAGAATCTCTTGATCAATGAAATAAGAAATTTAGTAAATAACTAATGCAAGGAGACAACAAACCAAAAATTGGTTCTCAGTCAACAAATAAGAATGAAAAGTGATTTAGTTTGTGCTCTAAATAAGATGAACTCTAATAGAACAATGATCCTGAGAATCATATCAGCATTGTCATTTCTTCAAGGAGATCAATTAGTTCACACCAAAAGGTCCTGTCAGTGAATTCATCGTATGGTTACTTGAAACTGGTATCACACACTACTCCAAACAGCTGCAACACTTCTACACACAAGATAACTTTGTTTTTCAGTATTACTTGTAGAGATAAATTCCCACCTTCTGATTTATATTCCGAGCAATTTCAAGTGCCTTTAGATGAGCTTCACCAGCAGCAACACAGTAATTAACCAGTCCTGCAGCAGCATGCACCTCTGTAACTAAATATCCCACAAAAATACAACACAATCTGACTATTCATACCCATGGACAATGCATCTCTGCCACCAATCTTCCGACCAGTGAATATAAGTTCCTTTGCTACTGCTTTCCCAACCAATCGAGGAAGTCGTTGTGTCCCACCCGCCCTGCGGAAAGACAGATACAATAGGGGTGATGTCACCGAATAATTTTAATGCAAAAGGACGCCTTTTCAAACTTTTTAGACTTCAATTCTGATTAGATCTAAAAATGAGATATGTTAGACATGCTACTTACCCAGGGATTATAGCAAGTCCTGTTTCTGGCAAGCCCAATACTGCATCTTCTCCTGAAACCTCCATGGTGGTTAAAGCATCAAATTGCCAAAAGTTACAGGATATTGTAAGCATTGAGTATCCCAGTGGATGTATGGAAGCGTGGAGTTACTTATGAACTTAATTAAATCTAAGAACTACCACATATTCGTAGATCACACGATAGAGCCATTTCTAGTCCACCACCCAATGCTGCTCCTTCAATAACAGCTATAGTAGGAAGATGGAGTGCCTGCATAAATTGGGTTCACGTAAGTAATGCTAGTATTCAAGTTGAAGAAACTGATGTTAGCCTTCAAAGGAAAGAAAGAAAAAGTATAAAAGCAAACAGTATGAGGACCTATGAGAAGGAACTAACAATGAGCAGGGAAAGAACAATATGTAAGCAGACAAATCAGTTTGTAATTACTATTTAAATCCAAAGCCTATATGTTTATTTTTAATGTATGATGTGAATGTATGAGTGAAAAAATTTTAACGAACATTGTGGGCTTATGGCAGAAGAATGACAATGTAAGACACTACTGATCTACAAAAGGAGTATACCCATAATTTAGGCAGTTGGCAGTCTCTGATTAGCGGATTGATTACAAATCCACTCTCAAAGCTCCATGATGCAAATTGAAGGAAAGGCTAGCCTACATGGCCAGCCTTAAATGAGATCCCAATAGTCATTGATGATTAGAGTTGAGTCTTACATATGTTGTGCGGCACTTTCTATAATGCCATAATAATGGCAACACATTTGCTATATAACATACAAATAAATGATGAGAACCGACCTCCAAAAATGAGAATGTTGAGCGAAGCGAGCTGACAAAAAGATGAACCTCAGAGGGATTCATTGTCTTGCGCTCCTGCCAATCCAATTAACAGCAAAACCATTAAGCATGTGTATGACTGCACAAATATTGTCTCATGAGACGAAGATGCTAACACAAGCGTAGTTACAAGAATGGAGTTTAACACCTGATGGCAAGATCCAAGACCAAAAGAATTACTAGGACAATTAAGACGGAAAATTATGCACGGTTTAGTTAAATAATAAGATATCGGAACGGTTCATGTTGTATCAAAGTTGGCATTGACATTTATATCATCAAATGACGGAAAAACATCAACAGCTAACCAGTTGAATACAACATTGGAAACAATAAGTATAATAATTCAAGTCGACAAACTGAACAGGATTTAGCATATGAAAAAGCCTCAATTACAGCAAAACTCCGGCAATAAGAGCCGAGCTAGTATTTACAGTGAATCCCCCAGTCCACTTAACTACTACGACTATTTCTTCAGTTTCTAGTCTAGCTTCTTCCTCTTTAGTGCTCACGAAGAAAAACGGCTTCGTGGAAATTGGTAAAATGCGGCAACATCTTTTCACGCTTAAGTTTCATTCAAAGTTGTTAGTTTTATCACCTTTAAATCAGCCCCTGCGCAGAACACCCTCGGAACTGAACTGCAAATCAAAACAACATTAGCAGAAGGATCCCTTTTAATCGCTTCAAAGGTCCCCTGTAAGCCTCTCAACATATCCTTCCCAATAGCATTTTTGGCTCCTGGCCTCTCCAATCTAACCTCAATAATTCCTGTGCATAAATCAAAGAGCCTTCTAGCTACAAAAGCAAAAGCAAAAAACTTCCTTTTCAGTTTGAAAGATTGATGAGGAAGTCACCGGAATCGACGTCGGAGAGTCTGTTCAGTTTGACTATCTCGGAAGGGGCGGACTCCAAAATGAGATTTCTGAGACTCTGGTACTGCCATGTATGCGAATTGGATTTGGGATTCCGCGAGATTATCAAACTTAGCGATGGTTGATTGGGTTTGGACTTGTTCACGCAGTGACGGGTCACTGACCTCGCGAAGACCCTGAAAGCAACCATTTCTGAATTGACAATTTCGTACCGGAATTTCGCCGGAGCTCAGAGGCTAGCTTTTGGCCTACTTCGTGAGTGTCTACTGGGAGTCGTTAAATGTAATCTCAATCCTCGGCGACTGCACCGAAATTAAAAGAATACTTTTCAGCGATACCTAGATTGCAAATAAAAGTCAAAGTCAGATTCAATATTACGGTGGGTACAACGTTAAATTTTATAGGGCCTTGTTCGTGATTGGTGTTGAGATTGAGATTGAGATCGAGAGAGTGTCTATTAGAATTTTGTATTGGGTATGTGATTATTGAAATTGAGTGATACAAGATCTTAATAATTACTTTTTAAAGTCTCATATGCTGTGTCAATTAGATGATGAAATGTAATATCATTGAAGAAACAAGAAACGATAATATTTTTTAATTTTTTAATTCGATATTTGACTTTGAGTCACGCAACGCACGAGAGATATAGACAGATTTGTGATGTTTGCAAAAACCAACTAAGAATTCTAACGCATCCAAATACAGAATATTTAGGGGGTGTTTATTTGCCAAAATTTCAGGAATATTCTTGAAATTTTGAGAATCTTTAGGTGCCGTTTGTTTCCTCAACATTTTGGAGTATGGAAATTTCCAGCAAAACAAACACACTTCAAAATTTTTAACTTTTACACATACACACTTCATCTTTCACAAACTCCAATAAATCTCAATAAAGCAAAGATTCCCAAAATTTCGGGAATATTCTCAAAATTTTGACAAACAAACACCCCCTTACTTTATTGAGATTTATTAGGTTTGTGAAAGGTAAAATATGTATGTGTAAAAGTTAAAAATTTTTTGTTGAAATTTTTATTCCAAAATATTGAGGGAAACAAACGCCCCCTTAAGAGCGGGACTTAAAGTCTTAAAGCCTAAACAAGGCCCAAATGCTAGAAAATAAAGAGAAAGGTATGTGGCCACAAAAATTGTGGGCCACGGTCCGTTGCGCAAAAAAGTGCGCAGACGAGTTTTCAGCTCGTTTTATGTTGGTTTCCATCCAAAACCCGATTGAGTCTTGCTTTTCTTTAGAGATTTCCATGGTCTTCGAGATAGACTAATCAACTGATTCAATAGGGAAAGATAAGGAATCAATCACAATTTGGGAGTCGCTTTCTAAGATGAGAAACAAAAAGTTTGAGGGTGGACCAGAGTTTAGCTGCAAGGAGAGCTGCTTCAGCCTCGGCGAGAAGAGGGTAGGACGTCAACATTATTTTTGTACATGCATAGATACTAATGTTGAGAGGGTCAAGAATGAGGACAGGTGCCGCAGATCTGTCCGATCTTGTTGCTGCATTAACTTGCGCCTGAAAGCAGTTTGCTGGAGTGGGTTTAAGATTAGGGTTGGACAAATTCACTTGGAGGATTTTTGAAGACCAAGCCACGTGATGCTCCGAAACAACTGAAGAGTTCACAACCCTTAAAGGATTTATAGTGATATTTTTTGACCATTTCTTGTTCTTGTGAAACCAAATAATATCGCATGCAAGTGAGGCAAAGAGCCGAAATCGATGGGACTCTTCCAGAGGGATATTTAGGACACCAGATGGATTCAACATAATTCTGATCCAATCAATGAAGGGAGTGGTGGCCAAATTCTGCATCAAAAGAGGCCAGGGACTTCGTCCCAATATAATCTTTGCTAATGGGCGAGTTAGAAACAAGTGGTTGATGTTTTCCTTTTCGTCACCGTAGATCAAGCAAGGAGAGACTTCATCAGGGTCTGTATGAAGGTTTCTGTGGATTCTCTCAGAAGTAGGTAAGACATTCCAAACTAGTTTCCGCAGGAGAAGCTTTAAGTGACTGAATTTTTAGGTAATAAAATTTTTTCCATTCAGCTGATGATAGATTTTGGGGTGAACAGTTTACTGACTCTGCTAGAAGATGATATGTGGACTTACTCTAAACATACATTTTTTGTCAGGTAGCCAGAGAAGCCTGTCTACAGAGTCTGTTGGAGAGATATTCAATTGCAGTACACCTTGGATGGTTTGGTAATCAAATAAGTCTGTAAGTAGATTTAGATTCCACCCATTTGCTGTACCGTTAAAGAATAAATCTACCGTTTGATTATCATTCAGAGTCTGATGCATTTGCTTCGGAAAATGGCATGTAACTCGGTATTGATGGGATCCAAGGATCCGTCCATATTTTTGTTTGATCACCATTTTGGATTTGCAAGCACATACCTGATATTAGGGTAGATCCGGTATTTAGAATTCCTTTCCATAACCACAAGGCACTTGATGTAGGATTGACTTCTAGAAAAGGAGTCCTTGAACAATATTTTTCCCATTAGGATAGATGCCCACATAGAGTTTGGTTGAGAGATTAGCTTCTAACCAAGCTTAGTAATGAGTGCTTTGTTCACCAGTTCCATTTTTCTAAATCCAAGACTTCCATTGAATTTCGAAGAGCAGATTGATGACCAGCTTTTCAGAGTTTAGATGGTTAGAACTAATCAAGATTATGATTGTACAATTATTTACCACATGGGAAAGGCTTAGCAGACGCGTTGAGTAGAAAATTATATGGAGTTTCAATGTCAGCTTTGATTAGTTAGCATCATATGGACCTGGAGAGATTAAGGATTGAAGTTGTCGAAGATGATTACAGATCTTTTTTTGGCTAGTATGGTGATTCAACCAACTTTGGTAGAGAGAATAAAGGAAGCTCAGTTGCTAGATATGGAATTAGGAAAGCTCATAAAGGAAGTCCAAAGTCGGTCAAAACAAGAATTCAACATATCAGAAGATGGGATATTAAAATATCGAAATTTTGTGTGTGCGTAAAGACGAGAGTATTAAAAGGGTTATTTTAGAAAAAGCTCATTGCTTTTTTTATACAGTCCATCCAGGAAGCACTAAAATGTATCAAGATTTGAGTCTTTTTGTTTGAACATATGAAGACAGAGATTGCCAAATTTGTGAGCCATGTTCAACGTGTCAACAAGTGAAGGCAAAGCATCACAGACCAATAGGACATATATATTTACATATACACACGTCCACATATATTTACATATATACATATATATGCATGTATACACCATTTTATTTTATTTAGTAACAACACCTATACTGAAATTTTCTTAGTAAGTAATTGATGTGTTTTTTTTGTCCAAGATCCATGCACACCTCTCTAAAATGTTGGCCTAATAAAATAACTACAAAATAATCTTTCTCTCCTCCATCAAATTATCCCTTTCCACTATAATAAATATAAAAAAATTTACTCAAATAATCTCTCTTAACTTTTTTCACCAACTCTCATACCCTAAAATTTTGACAACCCCCAAATTTTAGCACACAAATACCATTGGGCCGTGTATTAGGGAGTCTAGTTATTATGCTAAGCACTATTGTGCTGAGCATGCTGAGTGATGATTGATATTAAAAGCTGGAGATCCGACGGCTGTGGTTAAACACATCATTTAAAATATTCAAAACATTTTAATTGATATAGTGCAATCTAGGCCTTTGAATTTTGAAGCTTTTAATATCAGCTGTTGCTTAACATGCTCAACACAATAGTGCTTAGTGCTTAGCATTGTAACCGAACTTGTGTATTAGGTGCCTTTCTTTTAAAAATAAAGGTAGCTGTAAAGGGGGATCATCTCCAAAAGTCCGAGCACCTCCTATGGCTCCTTTTCTCCATTCTTTGTCCTTTATTGTTCATCTTTTGAATTGTCGCTTCTTCTTTCTCTCATTATTACTCTTTTACCCAATCTCTTATTGTTCATCTATCTCCCATCGAACCAGAGTTTCCCCTCCCTTTTATCTTTCCTTCTCAATGTCTCTACACCCTCCCTCCAATATGGATGATGATATAGGCCGACTTATTTCACAAATCCAAGCCTTCTCCTGGGGAGATCTCCCCTAGAAGCTGAAAGTAAATTTGGAGCAAGCTATAGAAGTCTCAAATTTGATTATCGAGGGTAAATTAATTGCAAACAAGCCGTTTCATAGATGTATCATCCCGGCCATAAAGTTTGGCATTTTGTTGTAGAACTCTCCATTGAAGACTTGAAGGATAATAAGTATCTTCTTCATTTTAAATCTCGTCAAGCCAAAGACCATATAATGCAAGTTGCCCCTTGAAACTTCAAAGGGAATTTGTTAATTCTCAAAGAATGGCCTCCCAATATAGGAATTGAAGAGATAAACATGTCTAGGGCTCAATATTGGATACAACTGCATGGATTACCCTATCTATAGCGTCGCCTGAGAACATTAAGTTGATTTGGGAACACTTGGGTTCTTTAGTTGAAATTGAACCTCTGCCTTTTTGTTTAGCTTGCAAAAAATACGTGAGAATCAAGGTAGAGTTGGATGTGAATCTTCCTCTCAAAATTGGGTTTTATTTTCCTAGAAATAAGAAATGCCCAGCTCATATTTCATTTCAATATGAAAAGCTCTCTGATTTTTGCTACCATTGTGGGAGATCAGAGCCTTCTATTAGTTCTTGTGAATTGTTAAATTCAAAGATGGATTTTAGTTATAGCTCTGATCAAAGAGTCGACCCAAAGGATGCTAGGAATTTTTTAAGGCCTCATCAATTCTCTAATTCTAATTCTGATCATCCTAGTTTACGTTCTCCAAAATATGACTTTAGCATTGGTTCCCAATTCCTGAATTCAGTTAGTCTCAATCCTCAATCCCCATTCCTAAGATTTCTCTCTTCCCTCTTCTTCGGCTGAACCTAGGATTACCCCAAATCTTCTTTTTCTAGAAACACAAAAATCCAAAAATCATCCTAGAGTTATGAATTCACCCGAATTTCAACCCCCCAGGCCACATCACCCCTATATTTACTAGAGGCCTAATCAACGTTAAATCTCAGTGACACTTTCTACCATAAAGAAGACCTTCCCGCTGTTGCGCTCCCTTCTATTTCGGCAAAACCAAAGCTGCATTTGGAGCTGGCCCAATGTGGTGGTGCCACATCATCCATTTCTATAGGATTCACTTCGCAAAATTACTACTTTAGGAAATCCTCTGAATGATGCCGCAACCTTCCCATTTATTGCCAACCCGCCTCTTCCCAATTCTCCCGCCAGCCAACTCCCATAATTACTTTTCCCACCCAACCAGTACAAACAAGCTTTTTCTCGAAGTGATTTTGTAATGGATCCTACTCAGCCCAAGTCCATCTTAACTCCACCAAACAATTCGGTCGAACCCATTTCTCCTATCTCTGATGTTTTTTTGTCCTCTATCATAAAAATTCAGGACCTATCTAACTACCCCCATGCATTTCAACCCATCCTATCCTTCAAGACCACTGCCTCTCAGATTCTGATCACTCGCTGAATTCTCAAGAATTCGCATTGAAGCATGCTGCTATAGAACCTCTCTTAGAGGATGTTCGGTTAGAATGTTTTTTGAGAATTTTTTTAGTGTTTTGAGAATTTTTAGGTGATGTTAACTTTATTGGTATGTGTGTTGCAATTGTTTTTAGGTGATGTTAAAAAACATGTTCGGTTTCAAAATTATAAGATTCAAAAGAATCCTAAAAAAACAAAGAAAATGAACATCATCTAATTTTTAGATAGTCCCCCTCCTACCGACAATCAACTACTTCCACTTATTCCATTTACTTTTCCAGATCAAGTTCTGAATCTCTATATTGTTCCTCCGATGGATCACCCTATGTTTCAACGTAAACCTGAGTCCGACTCCTCTTTTGAAGATTCATCTAAAGGCTCTGTGGCCTTTTTTGATCCCATTGGTAAAGGTAAAAGGATCCTTACTAGTAGCTGTGACTCAACTAAGAAAAAGATTCGGATTCGTAAATTTCCAAAATGGGTTGGTAAGAGGAAACTGACAGAGGAGGCTGACTCTTATATGGATCTTCCAAAAAAGAAGAAAAATTTGGGAGGTGGGCCTGAATACCCTATTGTTAAAATCACGAATCACTCTAACCAAACTCTCACAGCTCATCAAGCTAAGGCGAGGCAGGCAAGAAAGCTTTTAAATGAGTCTTTAAGCAAGGAGAGGAAATTGCTAAATCTTTATAAGTCCAACTCTTTTAGAGTGGAACCCATGGCTGAGAAGGCGAGCCATTACTTGCCCCCCTCAACATGAGGCTGCTATCTTGGAATTGTCGTGGTCTTACCCGTCTAACGGCTTCTAGATTCCTTAGTACTTTGATCTGTGATCACAATCCGGATGTTATCTTTATTATGGAGACAAAAATCTCCTCAGCTTTATCTATTAAAATTATGAATTGCTTGGTTTTCTACTTCCTAGTTTCAGTTCCATTTATAGGTAAACTAGGTGGACTTTTGTGTACATGAAGAGGCGGACTCTCTGTTGATGTAATTTGCTCTTCTAGTAATGGTATTAATTTGCTTTTTTATTTCGATGACCATTAGAACTCATTCCTTTGCTCTTTGATCCATGGTCCTCCATATGCTGTTGACAAACAAAGTTTTTGGGGCTATTTAATTCAATTAGGATCTGTTTACTCTAGTTCTTGGCTTCTAATGGGTGACTTCAATTCAATTGTTCATTCCCACGGAAAAAGAGGCGGAAAAAAATGGGCTTCTTTCCCTTGGGTCTCAAAAGTACAATTGACTCGTTAGGCTTAATTGATCTTGGATTCTTGGGCTACAAATTCACCTGAGATAATCGCAGACATGGATTAGCTAATATCCAAGTACGCCTAGACAGAGGCTTATCTAATGACTTATGGTTACAATCCTACCCTAATTCAACGATCAACCATCTCCCTATGGCGACATTTGACCACTGTCCGATTCTTCTTTGCACTCTAGGATCTCAATCAAGTTTGTCATGCCCCTTCAGATTCGAGAAGTTTTGGATCAGAGACCTATCGAGTTATTATGTTATTGCTCGGGCATTGAGTTCAACAACAAGTTCTTCTCCTCATCTATCTCTTTACCACAAACTAACAACAACCCAATTTGCTCTAAAAAAATGGAGACATCTGCGATTCTAATAACAATTAGGTACTCATATGCTAGGTCTTCTAGATAAACAACTACAAAGAGAACAAGTTTTATGGAGAAAGAAATCTAGGGAATCTTGGTTAGTTCAAAAAGATCTCAATACCGGGTTTTTCTATACTTCTACTATCATCAGAAGAAGTCGAAATACAATTTCTAGCCTCAAAAGTAGCTCAAATGGTTGGATCTCAGATCGGCAAACAATTGGGGATCTTTTCCTAGTTTTTTACCAAGGTCTTTTTTACCACTTCTTCTGCTACTATTCCGCTAGACCTAGAAGATTTAATTCCCTCAATTGTCTCCTCTAAAGAAATAGCTGCTCTATCTCAAATCCCCTCGAAAGAGGAGATTTTGTCAAAATTAAAACTCCTTCAAGGCTTCTAAAGCTCTGTGTCTCAATGGTTTTACACCATTATTTTTTCAATATTATTAGGATATCATAAAGACTAATTTAATCTCAACTACACAAAATTTCTTCACAACAGGTATCATGCCTTTTGAGATTAATCACACTTATCCTAAAATTTGAATCAGCAGATTCAGTTTTGCTCTCTAGGTCTATAAGTTTTTGCAATACCACCTACAAAATTATCTCTAAAATCAAAGCTTCCAGGCTTAAACCTTTTTTGCATAGAATGATTTCTCCTCACTAATCTGCCTTCATAAAAGGGAGATTAATCCAGGAGAACTCAATTGTTGCTTATGAAGCTCTTCACTCCGTCAAGAAAAAAGAGGTAAAGGAGGTATTCTGACCCAAAAAGCTAATATGGAAAAAGCTTTCGATAAAATGGAGTGGCAACTAGTCTTGCTAGCTCTAGAAAATTTCAGTTTCCCAACTGATTTCATCAAATGGATCTATGTGTCTCTATCCATAGCTTCATTTTCGATTCTTCTAAATGGAAGCCCCTATGGTTTCTTCCACTTTTGTAGGAGTCACAAGGAGATCCAATCTCCATTTTTCTATTCATTATAGGAATGAAAATCTTATATTGTATGTTGTTGAGCGAAGAAGAAAGGAAAAATATAAAAGGTATAAAACTGGGTGTTCATGGACCTAATTTCTCACTTACTATTTGCTAATGATCTCATTATTCTTGGAAAAGCATCTTCAAGAGAAGTGAGTGTAATTCATAGATGTCTACAGAAATTCATGTCTTTGTCTGGTCAATCAGTCAATGCTACAAAATCCTCTCTATTATTCAACACCAACACCCTAGGGGAAAATGTTAAAGATATTAAATCCTTACTTAGATTGCACTCATCATCCCAGTTCATACTTAAAACACTTGGGGCTTCCTATCTTTTTAGATCAAAACATGCATTTTTTTAAGTAGATTACTCAAAGGCTAAATCATAATATAGCAAGTTGAAAAATCAAATTACTTTCTCAAGCAGCCAGAACTCAATTGATCAAATTTGTTGCATTAGCTATTCCTGCTTACTCCATGATTGTTTTCCAGATGTCAAAAGGTCACTGTAAGGACCTAGACAAACAATGAAATTTTTTTGTGGGGGGTTCTGGAATAAAAAGACTTGTCTTTGCCTCGTATTCAACTCTTTTTGGGGTAAACAAATATTTAAGGCTGCTGTAATCGGTAAATATCTCACACTGTTCTTCATAGAGATAATGCCTCCAAATCTTCAACCAAAATTTACACTTTTTTTTGGCATTACTTCTTCTCATAATACTTGCAATGCTAACCTTAAATAATTCTCATGCTCTTCCTGACTCTTCGAATAGATTAAGATATCATCAATGAAGACCACGACAAATTAATCTAAATCTCGTGAAAAAACTCTATTAATCATATCAATAAATGCACTTGGTGTGTTAGTCAATCCGAACGGCGTCACTAAAAACTCATAATGGCCATACCGAGTTCGAAATGTATTTTTCAGAAGGCTAAAATATAAGGTGTGTCCCTGGGTTTAACTTTTTCCTGGAAATGCCCCTAGGGTAGGTTTTGTTGTCCCGCCGTCCCTGGGATTTAATGCAATTCCCAACCATATCTATCCATTCAACTCCCGTCCAAAAACTAATGGAAGTTGCTAACGTGTTAAACATCCTCCATGTCAGCTCTACTAATAACTCAACACGTGTCCATCTCAGTTGAAATGTCCATAATGCCCCTGCCACGTCATATAAGTAAAATTTTCAATTGACTAAAGGACTCCTGCCCTCTTCAATTCGACGTCCATGGCCACACATTGCAGGGATTGTTTGAAACAGAATGGAGCAAGGTTTTTGCAACACATTTGAATCTGCATCTTGGTTTCTGTTGAATTTCACTCTCCACAATTTGTTTCTGTTTCTCTGGAACCATAATGGCAAAAATTATATTACCCACTTGAATCCGCATCCATGTTTGTATGAAATTTAAGGTTTTCACTTGTCTTCATTGTTGTATTCGTATGTCAACAGGTTTCTCCAAGACAGAGACATTAATGTTACTCCAAACCTCCCGTTTGGTAGGCAACTGTGCAATGGCAGATCTGGTGAGAAATTGCTATGTTGGTGCGGCAATGGCAATACCAACTTACTTCCCTTCTTCAGCTATGCGACAATGGCAGATCTGACAGATTTGTAACTCTAGTTATGGGTTTCGATTGTGTGGCAATGACAGATCTAAACTTGGGATTTGTGTTTCAACTGACGCGTTGGAACTTGCAAGAAGGTAGCTAGAGAAGTCCTTGGCATGGTTTTATAGAGAAAGAGAGAGAGCTAGCTAGCTTGCTTCCACGTAAAATGGAAAGGCCACTCCCACCCAGATGGTTACTTTTTGAATGGCCATGGACTTCGTTTCCCAATCCAAAAGCTTTGAGGACTCTTTTTTTGCCACAGTACACTTGAAGCTTGGAGGACTTCGTTTCGAATGGCCGTGGATGTCGAATTGAAGAGGACAGGGGTCTTTAGTCAATTGAAAATTTTATTAAATGACGTGGAGGGGTATTATGGACATTTCAGCTAAGATGGACACGTGTTGAATTATTAGTGGAGCTAACGTGGAGGGTGTTTAACACATTAGCAACTTTCGTCAGTTTTTGGATGGAAGTTAGATGAAGGGACATGGCTAAGAATCGCATTAAAGCCTAGGGATGGCGGGACAACAAAACCTACCCTAGGACATTTTCAGGAAAAAGTTAAACCCTAGGGACACACCTTATATTTTAGCTTTTTCAAAATATTCTCTACCTTAATCTTCAACTGGTGATAACCCAACCGAAGATCAATCTTGTAAAAGACTTGAGCTCCTTGTAACTGATCAAAGAGATCGTCAATGCATGACAATGAGTATGTATTCTTAATCGTGATCGATTTAGTTCTCGATAATTATGCACATCCGTAATGATCCATCATTTTTCTTCACGAACAAAACTGGTGCTACCCAAGGTGACACACCGAGTATTATGAAACCCTTATTTAACAATTCTTGTAGTTGCTGCTTAAGTTCCAACAACTTCAACAGCACCATCCTTAAGTTCCAACAACTTCAAGAACACCAATCTATAAAGCACTTTATAGGATGGTGCTGTTCTAGGGAGTAGGTCGATGGAAAATTTGATCTCACGATTTGGAGGTCATCCATGGAAGTCTTTAGGAAAAACATCCAGAAATTTTCTCGTGATTGGAATCTTTTCTAGATTCGTTTCCTTCTTTAGTGCTTCGAGTACAAAAGTCAAGTAACTTTGGCATCCTTCATAAAGTTTCATTTTTGCTTGGATGGCTGATACTACTGGCGGGAGAAAATATACACACAATCCGATAAATTTAAATTCTGAGATTTTCTTGGGGTTTAAAAACCACTTCCTTGCTATGATAATCTATATTGGTGTAATTCGACACTAGCCAATCCATCCTTAGGATAACATCGAATCCATGCGTGTTCAATACGACTAAATCTACTGGAAGCATTCTTCCGTCTATACTTATTGGACAACCTCTAATCACCTTTTTACATATGATAGAACTCATAGTTTATGTAATTACTAACAAATTGCCTTCCAATGGTTGAGTCTCAACTCTACATGTTTTAAGATAAGTGATAGCCACAAAAGAGTGAGTCACGCTCAAGTCAAATAAAGAATTTGCCTTCTTAGAAAAGAGATGAATTATACTTGTCACAACTTCATTAGTCACCTCCATATCTCCCTGAGTAAGCACATAAACACGGACTTGAGTTGTATTCCTCTGACCACTTCCTCCTGTGAGTTTAATTATTAGTGGAGACGAACATTCTTGCTTTGTAAAGTTGAACATTCACGAGCAAAATGATCTTCTTAACCACACCGATAACACACATTAGTCCCAATACAACATTCACCTCGATGCATCCGATTGCATTTTGCACAAGGACTTCCCTGTTGATTTCCATGGTTGTTTCTATTTCCTTGAGCTGAGCTTGCCCTGATGCTAGTCTGCCTCTTCTTCGAGGAACCTTGATTTCCACCTTGATGGGATACTTGTGGTGCAGATCTGGTCTCTTTCTTTGTTCATAAACTTTCGCACTCCTGTTCAAACTTCCCTCTATAATTGTTTCCTTGTCAACAAGCTCACCAAACTTCCCTCTATAATTGAACTAAACTTTATAATGATCCAAGGAGCTTCGATAACAATCTTGACTAGTCCTTTTAAAATCAAAGGCAGTTGTGGCTAGCGTTGTCCATGTGTTGTTACAAAAATCTGTATAATTTAATCATTTGAATATCTCAATCTTTACTAATGTCATGTATTAGTACATTTCTCTTAATTTCGAGTATAGTCGACGAAGATTGGGATAACAATTAATGACTCTCCATTAACACTCACAAAATAGGCCAAAAGCTAACCTTTGAGCTCCGGCAAAATTTCAGTGTGAAATTGTCATTTCCGAAATTGCTTTTAGAGTATTGACTTTAGTTCCAGATTTTGATGATTTTAATAACTTGATTAAGATTACGAATCAAACATCTTTAGAGACCAAAGAGACAAATGCTAAAGAGTCAAGTCATAAGGAATGAAGAGCAAAAGAGTTCAAAACATGAAAACTTTAGGATATAATCTTGTAACTCTATATAGCTCATTACATTGATATGTTTTTATCACACACTCAATTTTCAAGGAAATAGAAAAAATTCTTTTTAATCAAATTTTTCTAAAGCCCAAATGATTTTTGACAGACTCCAAAAGCTTCAAAAAAAATTGAACGAGTTTTTGTCTATATCAGACATTCAATGGTCGACCGGTACATGTATTGGATGCATAAGATGCAACCATTAAAAGTCTACATTTTTTTATCATCTCTATTTTAACCGGATGACCAGCAGTCCATCGATACGTATACCGGTTGCTTTCATTCCTCATACCAGATGTAGTCGTAAAGGAGACCCAAAATTATATGACTTTGTTTTAATCGAATTCACATTTGGATTGACAGCAGTCGATCGATACAACAACGTTAAAAAAATACTCGAGCTTTAAGTTTAAAAATTGGTTACGCTGACAAGGGTCACAAGTATCGAATCCACCTGTATAGATGTTCCAGTCGACTGGTAGGTCAAGGTAAAGAATAATTTTTAATCTTAAATTTTGAGAATCCCATTACGAGCCAACTGTCAGAAATAGTAGATCTATCAGTTTAAAAGATCTGGTCGATTGGGAGTTATAAGTTTTCCCTATGACGAAAAACGTCTAGTTTTCAATTGGGGTCTATAAAAGGAAAACTTCATAGATGTTCTAGACTTGTCGATTTTTATTTTTTCGTGCATAACTTTTCAAAGCCTTGACTTCTCACTTTTACAAAGCTTTCACATATATCAATCATTTTCAAGCTTATTTATTGTGCAAGTTTTTGAGATAAGATTTTCATTTTATACATCTACTCTTTGAGAGACTTTACTTCTGTATCCTATTACTTTAGAAGTGTAAGGAGAGTGTGAACACTATTGTAAACTTTGGTGAGGGTAAATCACCAAATGGTTGAAGCTTTAGAGGTTGTTCTAGAATTTTATATAAAAACTATTCTCTTCGCTAGAAGGGTTGATAGTGGAAAGCCTTAAGGTTCGGTAAAGGAATTTAGAGGGTGAACGTAGGCAAAGTTGCTGAACTACCTAAAAATCTAAGCATTTGATCTCTTTAACCCTACTCCTTTATATTTACTTGTTTGGTTTGTTCGAGAACTTTGGGTTTTAAATAGTTTTTGAAAACGTTTTTATAACCCAATTCACCGCCTGTTAGGTTGTTTTAATTCTCAAAATTTCAATTAATATAAGAGTTTTGTGCTTACTTTTCTAAGATTTAAACATCTTGAGCAAGATGGCAACCTTGATTTTTAAACATCTTGAGCTAGGACTTTCTAATACTAGACCACCCTCTTTTAATATAACTGATGTTGCCTATTGGAAGGCTAGGATGAAAATCTATTTTCAACCCATTGACTATGATTTATGGCTTTTTATACTAAATTTTCCATGTATTCCCCACTAAAAATGTTAGAAAGGTTAAAACCCTCGAAAATAAAAATGAATATGATGACCAAGACAAAAAGAGAATTTCTTTACATGCTAGAGCCATGAATACATTATATTATGCATTAGATAAAGAAAAATTTAATAGAATTTCTGCATGTGCAAATGCTAGAAATATATAGCACGTGCTTGAATTATGCATGAAGGAACAAGTCAAAGTAAATAGTCTATAATTAGCATGCTTGTTCATAATTATGAATCTTTTGGTGATATGTTTATTAGATTCACGAATATAACAAACTCCTTGAATGCTCTTGGTAGAAAATATACTAACTCTGATTTGATAAGAAAAAATGTTAGGTCTCTTCCACAGTCTTAGAAAGCAAAGATGACCACAATTCAAGAAGCTAAGGATCTTAGCAAGTTGCCTTTGGATGAGCTTCTTGAATCCCTCATGACTCATGAGATCATTATGAGCGAGTACGATGAGGAGCATAAGATAAGGAAGAACATTACCTTAGAATCCTCCGTCATTGAAGACAAGAACGAAGAGGAGGATAAGGAAAGCGAGGATAAGAACATTGCTCTCACTACCAAAAAGTTCAAGAGCTTCTTGAGAAAGAAGTAAGGAAGAAGGGACTCCAAAGATTTTAAGAAGGAATCCTACAAGAGAGACAAGAAAAAAGAGCTCATAATTTGCTATGAGTGCAAAAAATCTAGGCATATGAAGATGGAGTGACCTCTCCTCAAAGACAAGAGTAAGTTCTAGAAAAGAGAAACGAAAGTCACGTGGGATTACACCGACTTAAGCTCAACTAAAAATGAGAAGGAAGAAGTGGCCAATTTGTGCTTCATGGCCATAGACAATGACGATGAACTTCATTTTTAATTTCAAAATTTTCTAGGGATCATTTCAGGGATTTTTTAGGCTTGCTAAACCTTCAATCACTGTTGATTTAGTCTAAAAAAGGCTTATTTTGAGTTTTCCTTCAATTTTCAAATACTCACACTTGTTCTTGCACCTCTAAGCTAATTTGTGTGAGAGCCATTTGAGATAGTGTTTTATATGTATTCATCAACTCATAAAAGGAGTGCTTCTATTATTATATCTATCATATTTGCCTTATAAAAAAGAGTTGGATTCACTCTTGTTATCTTGGGTGAGAAGATTCATCAAAAGGTTAAGCTTGTAAGGCTCGTTCTGAAGCTTGTGGTATATAAACCTTTTACTTGGCTAAAGAATACTTATTGAAAAATCCTCAAGTATCAGTAAAGAGCTTGAGAGGTAGATGTAAGACGGTTACAGAAGTACCTAAAAAGGCGAGTGTTCGTTCTCTTAACCCTTATCTTTATTTGAGTCATTATCTGAGTTCGAAGTTTAATTTTCCTGTGATTTATTTAAAATATTTTTAAGTCCAATTCATTCCTCTTAGAGGATGTTCGTTTTGACAAGTATTATAGGATACACATAAATCTAACAAATTTACAAACCAAACATGTTTGAACTGTAATTATTTTCCAAGTTTGCCTGGCCCTTGAGGTTTGCAAATTACCAACGTAGCCTCCATTTACTCATGAGATATATAATCAAGGAAGGGCAAAACAAGATTTATCAAAAAACATCATTACCCACACAATCAATGATATTAATTGCAGGGCATGTAGATTGACAGAAAAGCCCTTACTGTCTATTTTCACTTTGAATTGTTGTTGAGGCCAATTTGGAATTTGTTCCAATTGTAACTGACGACAACAGTTCTTTGATTTCTCCCCCTCACCCTTGACATGAAATGAAACCCGAAATCTCTGCACAACTATACTCCAATGGCAGGATGAGAAGACAGACGGCTGAAAAAATCAAACCCCTACGTGAAGGAAGATTGAATGAAGTACTGAAGCTTGAAGGTTTTGAGAGGAGGAGGAGAAGACGACCTGCACAATTGGAGCACCGTACCATAGACAGCCGAAATCGGTCGACCTCCAGCGGCATCAGCTTCGCAGTCACGGCGCTAACTACCTGGTGCTGTCTTCGTAACCAGGTGAATTGTTTTCAACTCTAGGCGCCTCTCTCTATCTCGATCTCCCTCTGTTTCTACTCTTTCACATTTTTTCATCGCCATACATGTTATAAGGTTGTATACAGATATGGCAAACAAAACATTTGCTAGATCAACGGAGAGGCATGGGACAAATTCATTACGTGTTGGACAGTAGCCTAGGATTATTATAATTTCCATTTTTTAATTGATTAGGAGCGGATTTCAGTGTGAGCTACAACAATTTGTTGTAGTTTGGCTTGGATAGGGCTACTTTAAGCACCAAAAAGAAGGGTGGAACCATAAGTAGGTCTGCACGAAGCGACCTAGTGCGTGACGCTCCTCCCTTCACCCTCGACGAGGCTTTAAAGGGGACATCCAGTGGGAGGCGGAAGTGTCCATCTCCCATGCCTTTAGGTGCTGGATCGGGTAAGATGTGATCTGAGGAGTCTTAACATGACTCATTCGAAGAGGCATATGAAAACTTCTTGCATGTCAGGGCGGAACGGATTATAAGCTCTAACCTCTCTCGGAGGTCTCTCGTGGATGAGTGTGTTGGTGCGCTCATGGCTATTCAGCCTCTGGTTGGTCAAGAAGCCATGGGGGAGGGATGGACAAGATAATTCAAAGTGCCACACTTAGGCAAGCATTCCTGAGGAACCCTATGGAAGCATGTCGAGAATACGTGCTTTACCTGAAGTAGGCTTCTGTTTCTACATTCGACAACAGTGTCCATTGGAGCAGCCGACTATTCATCGCTTATGTTGTGTTTTTCGTTCAGTATTTCATTTGCTTTGTAAAGAACTTTACTAGCTATGTGTGTATGAGAATCTCAAAATTGTACAGACATGTTATTTCAGAGTGTTCATTGTTATGTTTGTATGGATTGCTTCTAGATTGTAAGATTATGAGTTATGTAGACATGTGCTAAACTACTTGTGTGGAGATGTTATTTTAATTTGTATCGTAGTCTCTAATTTGTATAATAGATATACTGTCTTGGGTATGTGTTTGTATTCATATTTGATTTTTGATTAAATATTAATTTTATTTATAATGCCAAGTTGGATATGATCTCAAGTTCGAGAGGGTACTACTGCAGATTGTCTCTTATATTTCAAAGCAGCTGGTGTCAAGTTATACAATTTCAATAGTTTGAAGCTAACAATATTATGACTATTTATTTATCAATTCATAATAATTATACATTATACTTATGGGTATCTATTCTCACACACACACACACACACACACACATCTCTATGTAAAAACCCATACATACCCACAACTATTTAAGCTACATTTGCAGGGTTGAGATTTTGAGAAGATGATAATTATTATCACCCATGTTTTCAATTCTCTCTCTCTCCTTCATTATTCCATTGAAACTGTGCGGTAATAAAATTTCTATCTAACTGTTTGAATGTAGATTCAATGGATTCTTCAGACGACAAGTACTACAACTTAAATGAGTCATATGTCTCTGAAGACGAGGGGGCATACAACGTAGATGAGGACGAAGAAGTAGGATCAGTTGCAGGTGATACTACGACTACTTCTACAGAAGATTCAACAACCCGGACCAAGGTGATGATGCAATTGCTTTGTATATAATCGAGGAGGTCCGAAGAAAGTGGGCACTCAGGCAATTCATGTGTGGATGCCTAATCCCACAGAATACTTCCATTTTAATAGGAGCAAGGCACCTTGCTGAGATCCTTGATCACCCTAATGGTGTGGAATGCAAGAACATATTTAAAATGTCCCAGATAACATTCAGAAACTTGGCACACTATCTTTGCATATATGGAGATTTGAAAGATCAACGTGTCGAGGTGGAAGAGGAACTGGGTATGTTTTTATTTATCACTGAGCATGCCTATAAATAGAGGATTGCAGGGAATTTTTTTCAACACTCGCTGGACACTATTCATCGCCACGACAGAAGTGTGGCGAGGGCCCTGTGTAGAATGGCTAAACTTATAATGCAGTTAACTCAAATGATGGGAGTGCACCCGTACTTACAAGGCAACCCTAAATATTACACATGGTTAAAGGTACACACCTTTTCGAATTAACTTTTGTTACCTATTGAAATATTAATACATATAAATTGGATTACACACGCTAACAATATTTTAACTGCGGATAATCACTTGTAGGATTGCATTGGTGCTATTGATGGCACCTAAGTTAGTTTTTGGGTGCCTAAGGAGCTATAGGACATGTACCGATGTTTTTATGCACAGAATGTGTTGTGCGTAATAGACTTCTGGGGCATGTTCATTTTTTTTTTTTTTTACTGTATGAGAGGGTACAACGCACGATTCACGTGTTTTTACAGACGCTATTACAAGGCCAGAAAACAAGTTCCTAGTGCCAACCTAGGTGCGCTTATATATTACTGGAGGTGCTTTGGATACTACTAGACATAGAAGTGGGAGTAACCAAGCATGGTTTTGGGATTAGAATACATACTAGGTTAAGTGTAGCTAACCTTACTTTTACAATGCAGGTTACTATTATGTAGTAGATTCGGGCCTCCCATGCCTGGATGGATTCTTACTGTCTCAGAGGCAGGTTATGTATCATTTACATCGCTTTGGGAGTCCAGTGAGCCAACGAACCAAGAGAGCTCTTCAACTACCGACATTTGTCGTTGCGCAATATAGTGGAGCAAACGTTCGACAAATTGAAGGGAAAGTTTAACATACTGGACAAGATGCCATGATATTATCTAGCAAGTTAGCGGAACCTCATCATGACATGTTGTGTTGTATTCAATTTCTTGATATAGCAAGGCGATTTAGAAGCCTTTGTTCCTGATTACCAGGAGGTCATTGAACAGGACGTTGACGGGCAACTCTGGTGAGGCTTCGAGAAGTGCTGAGCAGACGTTCGACTTAGCTAGTTCTGCCGTAATGAGTGTAAAACATGATGAAATCACGGTGGCAATGTGGGTGGACTGGACGAACTAATTGATTACAGAGGTTTACCAATATGTTTGTTTTGTGTGGACGATGGTTTTATCATACTAGTAAATCTGTCTATGATTATACTTTATATCTATTGTAAATTCAGTGTACTTATGTGATTTTGAATTATAAACATTCTAGATGTGTAACATTTTAGGCAATTTAATATATATGACGTCTTTAAAGTAAGGCATCAAAGTAATATGATAGTATATGTTTATCTTCTAGTTTATGGTTTGCGAATTTTTATGGTAAAGCATTGGCCTATGTATATGCACTTGCCACTTTATATGCTTCGTTTACATTTTAATTAATTTTGTCCAGAGGTACTGCTTATCATTCATTTTGTTATCTAAAAAATAATGGTCGTCAAGTTTCAAAAGTAGGCTTAGCACTCATTTGTTGGTTTGTGCTTATATGTGGTGTTTTATGGTAGTTTGTTTGCTTCCCAGATGGCATGCAACGCACCACACTGTAGATGTGGAGCGGGCCCCATGTATTTATATATAGCTCGCACAGAAAAAAAAATTATGGCCGATGTTCTATTGATGTCCACTCCATGAGGTTTGTATCGTTGATGGACATGATTTTTTTTGCTTCTACTGATTCACTTTGAAAAGAATTAGCTTGTTTGATTGTAGGACCACCTAGGGAGTTTTTTCCTAGGTCGGAAATGATGATGGAGGACCTTGCCCACCATGTTCGCGCACAACATAGAAGTTCGAGGCCCACAGTGGGTGACCGTAATATATGGTTATTGTGCTTTGGATGTTGCAGCTATGTTAGTTGTTCATTTTCCTGATACTGATTGCCATATTTGTTATCTTTATTACCTTCCAGTAAATGAGTATGCGTGTGAATTGGTAATCCACCAAGGGCAGAAGTTGTTTTGTTCACCTATTAAGAACACAACATTCATGCGGGACATTTTGCGTTGGTGAATAGTAGATGGTTATGTTTGTACTTGACGATATTGTGATCCAACTATCAAATCGCCATTTTTTGTTTTACATGGTGCGTACCTTAAATGTATGCAAAAGCACATCTATTAGAATATATATTTGATATAATGCCTCAATGCCTTTAAGATATTTGTATCACAATAAAAAATAAAAAATAAAAAATAAAGGAGATTTTCAAAATTATAATACATATTAAAACATCAAACATTTGTATCGCAATAAAAAAATAAAATATAAGTTTATTTTCGAAATTATAATAAATATTATAAATAAACATAAACTTATATATTAGGCTTAATATACCTGACAGTCCCTAAGGTTTGACCTTTTCCCAATATAGTCCCTAGGGTTTAATTTGTACCACACAAATCCTTGGGGTTTGACCTTTGCATAATATGATCTCTTGGGTTTAATTTGTAACACAGAAGTCCCTAGGCTTTTTCTTCATTTTTTTAAGTCCTTTTGTCAATTCTGGCCCAGCTTCTTAATGGAGAATTTAAACGTGGCTGTCGGACTCTATATTAGCTCCCATAATAATCCTACACGTGTTTAGATTC
Organism: Morella rubra; assembly: GCA_003952965.2. Classification (NCBI taxonomy): domain Eukaryota; kingdom Viridiplantae; phylum Streptophyta; class Magnoliopsida; order Fagales; family Myricaceae; genus Morella; species Morella rubra. The sequence continues at coordinate 12,121,639 of CM025852.1, forward strand.
CACGTCAGTACACCAGATAATCCATTTACTTGTCACGTCTCCGTGACACGCCAGTTTCAATTTTTTCACCCTTTCCTTTCTTTCACCTCCACTGTCGCTCATTGATACACATATTGGTGTGGATAGTATTGTTGGTAATGGGACTAGGTAAGAGGGTGATGGTGAGTATTAAGTGATGACAGGGGTAAAAAATTGAAGCTGACGTGTCACAGGGACGTGGTAAGCAGGTGGATTATTTGGCGTGCTAACGTGGAATTTGGACGTGTGTAGCGTTATTATAAGAGATCATATGATGTTAGACAGTAATGTTGGAATTCTCCGTTAAGGAGCTAGCCGGAGTTGACAGAAGGACTTATAAAAAATGAAGGAAAAGCCCAAAGACTTGTGTGATACAAATTAAACCCTAGGGACCATATTGGGAAAAGTTCAAACCCTAGAGACTACCAGGTAAATTAAGCCTAAATATTATTATATATTTTATCTCCTACACACATCCCAATAAAGGTAATCTACAAATAACAACTTTAAAAGTCGTCATTATTTTTTTTTACAAACATTAATAAGTCAATAATTTTTACACAAACACCAATAAAACTTCAACATCACTTAAATATTCAAATCTTACTCAAAATTCTTAAAATCTCACCCAACCGAACATCCCTTTAGCATCCCCTTAATCCTTGAAATTTCATTGTACTCATGGTGATATCTCACATGTCAAATTATGATGAATTACCTCGTGATTTTATTTCACGCTTTTGCACGTGCCGAATTATGATTTTATTTTATGACCCAAATAATAGTAATACCCATATTGAATTATGATGATTTTATTTAACGCTTATGAGTTATTCTTTAATGTTAAATTATTCTAAACATGTTAAAATATTCTAAATATTTTAATTTAAAAGGTTAACTTTTCGGAAATTATATTTTAAAGGAAGTGAAAAATAAGAAAAAAAAAAATAACTCATTGAGGAAGGAGTTGCCTCCCCACTCGTTGGTTTTTACCCTCTCATCAAGGTTTTCCATTTTCCATGAAATAAAAAGATTATTGTATCTCTAAATTTATTATTTTTAATATTTTAAAAAATATTAACTTAAAAAAATAATATATTTTAAATTTAACAATTAAATTTTACTATTTACACTTTTAACAATTCGCAAAAAACTTTATTTAGGACAAAAATATCTTTAAAATTATCAACTACTTTTTAAAAACTCTCATAAAATTCAATTTTTCTAAATTTTCTTGTTGAAATCTATGAAATGAAAATTTTGTCCGTATCAAACATCACTTAAGACAAAAAGATTTGAAGAAAGGATGCTTGCATCCACTATTGAGTATCTGATCTTAGAAATTTTGGTTACATCATTTCTTCACCCAAGATTTTGATTATCGATTTATGGGAGGGTTAGTTACTGGTATTATTTTTTGGATTCGATATTAGATAATCTTTTGATTGTTATCCGGTTGCGATAAGTAGGTCAGTAGACCTACGTAAACATTCTTTTAGGTAGTACAAGATTTTGGTCCACCAAAAGAAATACTTCCGTTCAAAATATGGGCGGCTGGAATGTATACATATATCGCAATTTTTGCGTGCAAAAAATATTCCACAATATTGAACCATAGATTTGCATAAATTGGAAAAATGGTATTTTCGGGTTTTAATTATCAGAAACAACGACTTTATTTCACCTGACCACAATTTTTTTTATTTATTTATTTAACCTCTCAAAAAGAAAAAACTTTATTTCACCTGAAGGTTGAATTTTTAAATAAAGGAGAAAAAGAACAAATAAAGAGATAAAATAGGAAAAACACAAAAAAAAAAAAAAAGGAAAAGAGAAGGATCAGCTTTTCATTATAGGTAACCTACTAGCGCCTATATCTCCGGCTCGCCCATCTGAACCGAAATTTCCGAATCACCCACGACTTACTTGCGAATTATCCGACCCGGCAAGTCTCATCATCTCCAAGCCCATAAGAGTGGATTTTTTGCTTTTCTGTGGGAATTATGCATAATTTGTCTTCGATCATTTTTTTTAGAAAATAATAATTTAATTGTCATATACAGGACCAGAAAAAGAAATTCTACCTACCTATGCAAATGTTCATTTACTATTCGTTCTTTGTTGGAATTTGGTCACTGGTATTCTCTGATCCATTATAAGGAGGCTACGCAAGCAAGATTTTGTCATTCTTGTAATTTTTCGGTTTCTGTAAGATCTCTCCCTATTTTCTTATAGTCTACTCGCAAATGTAGCTAGATCACCTATCCCAGGTTTGACGTTCGTCTCTTGTTGCAACACAGGAATCCTGATAGCTAGCTGTCGCATTGATCGACGACTGTGGATAGGATGTGCCGTCAAAATTCTTGTGTTCAATTGTCTGTGGAAGAGGCAACTGCAGCTGAAGAGAGTCTTCTAATATATTGCAAGCCCGTTGAACTATACAATATCCTTCGCTGCCGTGCTTTGCATAATGTATACTATCTGGCAGTTCCTTGCAGAATCTGTACCACTCGTATTAATTCATTATTTTTTTTAGGAATGTCTATTTTGGAACCATTCAGTCTTTGAGCACTAAAGTTTTATGTTCTAGGAAATCCTAGAGAGCACAACTGCCTGATGATTTAGCCATATTATAAGGCTTGGTCATTTTGATATTGTTGTTGATCAGGGCTCAA
>CM025852.1:12125331-12287045 GCA_003952965.2 Morella rubra
TTCTTAAATTCAAGCCGCCCATTCTCCCTCGACCGTCTCCATCTGTAAGGATTTACACGTGAAATAAAGATAGAAGCCACGGATTTCTCAAACAATTCTTGCAGAGACTCTTCAATGGGTCAGACTTTGAACATTAATTTATGTACTTTCGACTGAAAATGTCAATTTGGGCTGCAGAGCCCAGGAGAGCCACCAGGTTAACTTGTGTACTGGAAATAGGCCCAGAACCAAGAAAGTAGACAAAGGCCGGGTTTGTTTCGGCAAATATTTATTTAAAACTGATCCCTAAAATACTACCAGTAGTTTAAGCGTTTCATTATTTGTCAACTACTCAAAAGACGGATGCAAGCATAGCTTCTCCAAAATCCTTCCATTTTCATAACCTCTGCATATAAGTCAGTTATATGTCTCCCGTGGGGCGTTTTTTCGAGTGCCATTTCATTAAACCCTCTCAATTTTCGTATTCAAATATTGCTTGTTCGTTAGAAATAGCTATCAAGAAAGAAAGAAATATATGTTTGTATTTTCTAAGAAAAATATAACTATTTTTTTTAAGGGAAACAACATAGTGGATCCTATATTTATGGGTATAAATTAACCAATCTCCCTTTAAGTTCCAATTTGTTTGATTACGCACCTCATGTTTCAAAAATAATCAATCCTCATCCTCCGTTCAATTTGGCCTTTACATCCTCATGTCTAGCATCCGAAGTGATAACGATAGGAAATTTTAAAACTCTCTTTTTGAAAAGTTTTGTACTGAAAATGGAATTGACCATAACCTTTCGGCTCCTAAAACCACTCAACAAAATAGTGTTATTGAGAGGAAGAACATGACCCTTGAAGAGATGATAAGGACAATGCTTTGCGAAAATAATCTACTGGGATATTTTTGGAATCAAGCCATAAGCATTGCTTGCAATGTGATGAATAGATGCATGATTTGCCCTATTTTAAAGAAAATCCCTTATGAGTTATAGAAGAGAAAAAAAAACCTAATATTAGTTATTTTCATGCTTTTTGTTGCAAATGCTTTATCTTAAATAATAATAAATATAAGAGATAAATGCATTTTTTGTCCTTGTGGTTTACGCAAAAATCAAATTATTCCCTAACAAGTTGCGTTTTTGGTTCAACTCTACTCTCTCAACAGATTGAATGGTATTAAATCTTCTCTCATTGATGTCGTCCTTTTCCTCTGTTCCATGCCTTTCCTTTTGTCCTTTTTTCATTTGTTCCATGCTTTCCCTTTGGCCCTTTTTCATTGTTTGAATTTCGTGAAATGGGTCCTGTTGAGTTGTTGGAATGCATTTAGTTTAGTTTGATTGGAAGCACTTTAATATGGATTGGTGCTGAATATTAAAAAATATGTTTGTGAAGTGGCCCTACATGTTTTTGTGTTGTGTTACTTTATAGCAGTGAGGCTTGTCCTGAAGTGATTATTGAACTTGTTTGGATTAGTTTCAACGAAAGAATAAACATGTGGTTTCGTTTATTAGAATATGGTATTGTAATTTATCCCATTAATTATCCAGAGCGGTCCCTGCTTGGTTTGTTTATTCCACTGTCCTTAGATTGGTCCTAGTTTGGCTTGTTTGTTTGTGTTTTTTATTCACAAATTGGTTTGGTCTTTGATTTTTGCACATGGGTCACACAAACTAATATGTGCATGTGGTAATATAAGTCCTTAAACTCCTACAAACTGCGTATAGAATTCCATGTTGTGACAAATTAGTTTTTATGTTGCATGTGTATATAGATTTATTTTTGTGGTGCTTAAAAACATGACTAGTTTTCGTTGTGATAGATTATTTTGCATGTGGCTTGCATTGACCTGAAATCCATTTTCTTTTGTAACCAGATATGAAAGTGAGTATCTTAGTCTATCATGGTGGGACCCTTGGGGGTTCACCATTGACATACACTGGTGGGGATGTCTATGACATAGGGAGAGTTGAGACAAATTTTCTAACTTTCGTCGATGTATGAGATGTTATGGATACTCTTGAGTACAGTAGAGAACACCAATATTGATACTTGCTTGACAATGATAGCATGCACAACAACTTGAGGCGTGTTAGCAATGATGTATAAATCATTGAAATCATCAATAGAGTTGAAACTGAAAATGTAAAGGTCCTTCACATATATGTAGAGCACGGGGTTGACGAAATTGATATAATTGACGCTCCCTCACCTCCACCCACCCTTACTCAACTTGCTGAAAATTAAGAAGGAGATGTTGAAGTTGGTGTGAAGGCAGAAGTAGAAGAGGGAGAGGTTGGAGAAATTGGAGATGAAGATGTTGAGAAGCAAACTGCTGAAAAGGCAGATGTTGGTGCTGGTCTTGAAGCTTGTGTCCTATCAAATTTCTAAGAGACAGACGAGGAGGATGAGGACATGTTGTACGAAGGATACCAATGTGCTAGATTCTATTGGTAAACAAAATTGGTTTGAGGATCGGGAATTTGAGGCAGTAGATAGGGGTAGTGATATTGGGTTTGATACGATAATGATGTATTGGAAAGCATGTCAGAGAGTGATGGAGAAAAAGAAAGGTGGGTGAGACGTAGATACCCTGAGTTTCACGAAAGCAATGGTGTTAAGATGCAGATTCACTTGCATGTTGGATTGACGTTTAGAGACCCTAAGCAATTTAAAAAAGCATTGAAGACATATTTGATCCAGCATGGGTTTGAGTACAAGTTTGTGAAGAACAATAAGCTGAAAGTGCGAGCTGAGTGCAAGAGGGGGTGTGGATGGAAGATTTATGCATCCATCATGAATAGGAAAGAAGCATTTCAAATCAAAATATTTGAGTTGAGACATCAATGTGAGAACCATTATTATAACAAGAGGGCATATGTTGAGTGGATTATGTATAATTATCTAAATTACATAAGGGACAATCCAAATTGGAACTTGACTTCAATGGTTGATCGTATTCGTAGAGATTTCAAAATTGAGGTCAAGCAACAAACTTGCTATCGGGTAAGGAGGAAGGCATTAATCATTATAAATGGGAAACATGCTGAATAATATTAGCATAGTGTGGCTTATGCTAAGGCGGTAATGAAATGGAATCTTGGAAGCACGGTGACGCTGGTGAGAGACGGTCTACATATCCAGAGGATGTATGTTTGCATTGATGCACGCAAGAGGGGTTTCATTGTCGGATACAGCCCCATTATAGCACTGGATGGGTGTCATTTGAAGGCTGGATTTGGGGGACAACTATTCGAGACTGTTGGAAACGATACGAATGATGATATGTATCCAATTGCTTATGCCATCTGTGAAGTAAAATGCAAGGAGACGTGTATGTGGTTTCTGCCAATGTTACAATATGACATTGGTTCATATAATACACGTGGTTGGACTTTCATGTCTGATTGTCAAAAGGTAAATTTGTCTAGTATAGTTAATTTCTGCCTTGATGTATAGCTTAATTTCTACCTTATTAATTTTTTCTTTCTAGGGGTTGCTGGACACGTTTGAGGAAATGATGTCAGGAGTCGAACATCGCTTATGTGTACGACATTTGTATGCAAATTTCAAGAGTAAAGGGTATACTAGCAAAGTTTACAAGGATGTTTTGTGGGGGGCTGTAAGGGCGGCCAATGAAACCCAGTTTAACGATTATTTGAAGGAGCTAATGTGATGAACCCCAAAGCATATTAGTACCTTGCACAAATTGACCCAGCAATGTGGTCCTGTCAAGCATTCAGATGGTTCTCCAAGAGCGACATGATCTTGAGCAACTTGTTGGAGAGTTTAACTCTTGGATCAAGGATCCAAGAGACAAGCCCATTCTTATTATGTTGGAGATGATTAGAAGGCAACTTATGGTGCGGTTTCATACCAAGAGAGAAGGAGTTGCAAAGTCCACCTATAAGATTTGTCCAAAGATACAGAAGAAATTTGAAAATGAATTAAGATCTTGCGAGGGATCTCATATATTGGTGGAAAGGTCGTTCGAGGTTCGAGGTTGACTACTACTACAATGTAAGAAGGATAGTGGATCTAAAAGAGATGACCTGTACATGTGGCAGATGACAATTGAATGAGACTCCATGTGCCCATTCAATCGCTGCTATCTACTTTCACAAAGGTAGACTAGAAGAATATGTCCATGTTTGGTACCATATGGATACCTACAAGAAGGCGTATGACCCTTCTATCCATCCAATGTCGGGTCTAGAATGCTGGAAGGCCAGCAGGGAAGTCACTATTGTTCCCCAATTTTCAAGAATCAACCTGATAGATCACGAATGGCTAGGAAAAGAACCCTAGACGAGCCTCAAGAGAGATAAAGTGGCCATGTAGGGTTATGACCTTCCTTGCAGCACATATAAGGTCGTGGGCCATAACACTAGGATTTGCCCCTAGAAGAAGAACAAAGGGAAGGGCAAATTTACTGTATCGACATCAAAGAAGAAGGTGAAGAAGGTACCCAATTTAGATTCTTTTAATGCATTTAGTAAATGCTATGTAACAAATGAGAATGTTGTGTATTTCAATCCAATTTTGAAACAGGTTGCAAATCCAACTACTGCTAAGACTTCACAGCCAACAACGAGTGCTGGTAGGAAAAGGAGGGCTTCTAGAGATGAGAGAGATGGTCATGTATGTAGGATTATGTATTTGAAAATAAACATGAACAAAATCTATTGGTGAAATGACTTAGAGTGCATCATTTGTCATGTTGATGCAGGACACGGGGTGATCAGAAGAAGCTCATGATGAAGCTGGCCCTTCTTCTATTCAGCCAACAACTAAGGAGAGAAAAAATACACCACACAGAGAAGGTATGCCATCCACACAGCGAACTGTTGTTGATATTTTTTAGGAGATGTTTTATGGGTCGGACTAGTCTGGAATGAGGTTATGAAATACTGAATATTGTGTTGATGTGTTGAGAGATGTTTATGTATTTATGGGAGATTATTTGAGTCTGATTAGACTGGTAATTTGGTTGTAAACTATGCTGAAGGTTGATTTTTGGGAGATGTTGTATCTCTGGGATTAGTTTTTTGAGCCTTTAAACAATGGTTGTTGTAATGCTGAAAATGGTACATTGGTTATACCTAAATGCATTCAGGCAACTTTGATGAAACATGTAGATTGTATTTAGAAACTTTGTTGTGAATTTTATTGAATCTGGTACCTTTGTTGTATTGGTAAAACAAATCACTTTGATAAAATCATGCATTCATGTCACTTTGATTAAATAGGTAGATTGTATTGGTAAGTTAGGATCAATTTGGAAATGTGCAAATCAATGCACCTAATGGTGAAATGTTTGTGTTACAAATATTCAAAAAATCAAGTATTACAAACAAAAGGAGCTTCATAATTCAGAATTAACCAAGTATATCACCAACATCCACGACAACAACAATACCCATAAACCCCTTTCTCCAGAAAAACCCATGACAACAACAACAGACAACTCACTAACTAAGACATCACCAACAACCATGATAGTAACTAGGACCACATCAACAGTAAGGCTATGTTTGGTAATGGGTCAAGTCTTGGTTTCAGGTCTCAAATATTGGTTTTCAATCTGAAATCCCGAATCCATGTTTGGATGGGCCAAGTCTTATTTAGTCTTTAAACCCAATTATGGAAGAGAAAACTAACGACACTTTTTCCCCTCCTCCTTGTCTGTTTCTCCCATTCTCTTCTCTCTCTCCCCTGTGCGATTACGACCTAAACGAGACCTAGAGCTCGAGGGCTTTTCTATGAATCATCTTGCGTTTCTACCCAAAATCCTCCTTCTAAATGTGCATTTGCTTCGTTGTGAGATTGTTACTCATTCTCCATTGATTCTAGGGTACACCGACTGTTTTAGAATTAGTCTTCCTTTCTCTCTGCGTTGGTTTTTTTTGTTCTTATTTCTTTTTAGCTAAATGCTGAACTTAGATTGAATGTTTCCCCCGTTTGAGTTGTATACTGATTCAAAAATTGATCAGTGAATCAAAATCTTGATTACTTTGTTTGTTGCTTTTAGAATGGATATGCATTGGTAATGTGTGATTTGCAGAGTAATGACTAATCCTATTGTTTTTGTAGCACAAGAACTTGGTTTTGAGGGAAACTTAATCATCGAGGGGCTTGTGGCATATTTATCACTGGTGCATTTATTGGAAGCATAAGCTGTGGTTTGTTAGTGGATAAACTTGGAAGTCGGTGCACTTTTCAAATTGACACAATACCCTTGATTCTTGGTGCATTGTTAAGGTAATATTGGTCTCTCCTAAACTCAATTTGCAGATTTAATCTCTTATTTCTACTCATTGAATCTTCAGGTTCGGCTATGAACTTATAGATAAAGTATACAGGTCCGTTACTATTAACTCTATTTGAAGCTTCTATGATAGCTTCAATTCAAAGACTTATTTATTAGATAACATCCTAAACCATTATTTTTAAAGCTTTGACTTTAGTTGTTGCTAATTTTTTCTTTGGCGTTTCTAGGAGTTTATTAGTATTGTAGTTGCAGTCGCTTTTTTGTGCTCTAATTTTATATCAAGTAACTTACAACGTGCTAAAATATACCATAACCCTTACTGATTTTTTGGAAGTTTTTAAACCCCTAACAAAATATGTGAAGTGTAATTGGAACCGGGCTTCCCTTCTATAGTGAAGTACTACATAAGCGTTCATTGATTCATATCATTGTAGAGAGAAAAAAAATACATTTAGTGCATCTGGTTCAGGTGTGTAATGGTTTCATGTAGATATTAGATTATTGAGGATGAATCTTTTCTATTAAATGACTTTTAAACATTAGAGCTTTGGTTCTGCATCTGTGCTTCAATTAGTCTTTAGGATGGAATGCATTTTGGAGGATTGAAATGATGGTGTTAAATCATATAATTTAATTGCCTTGTCATGACGAAATGTTCTATAAGGAGTTATTTAGAGTGAGAGATTAGATAACCATGCTCAATTTCTTATGATGGTCTCTTGGATAGTTTCGACTAATGATATTTGATTATTAACTCTTGGTCGAATTTTTTGTTTAGGAGAGTTTCCATGTAGTTCAGACACAGTGGTTGGAATAAACTAGCTGAGTCATGGTTTGGATGATCATAGATCCATATTGAGTACTTCCGACTTTATTCTCCATTTTATTTTAGAGGAGTTTTATAATTATCTCTTGGTATTTGCTGTCCGCTATGTTCTTATGGTCTGATTATGTGGTAGTCAGGTGAGATGGAACCATGAACAAGTGGCTTAGATACAGGGTCATTGCTTGGCATTTACCCATTATTTGCACTGCTTAGGGTACTTTTCCTATTACTGTGATTGTAGTAGTTGGACATGAGAACGTTATGCACAACATTAACTTGGAGGAAGCAATATGTAGTGAGGAGTATAGAATTCCAAGGTTGAAATTATAAAATTTGAAGTAGTTAGAAGAGCCTGCAGAAAGTGGTTGTTGGTGCTATAAGGTGTGTGAAGATATCTTTGGATATTTCAATTTTATGCTCATAATTGACAAATGAAGTAGTATGTACCCAGTTAAATGAGGTGTACTTTTTTCCTCTTGACATAGGTGTGGTTTAGTGCATGTTAAACATGTAAAATGTGCTATGTGGTTATTATACGACAGTGCCAATGAATTTATGAGTGGCTAGGCACCCCAAAGGTTGGTTGAGTCACGAGGTTTTGAAATTTAGAGGGACTTTAGCAGAGAAATACTCAGGGTGCTTTGAGGCTGAGACAATAATTATAGCATTTTGGCTTATGACTTACAAATGACTATGATATAGTGTTCATATTTTTATTACCAAGTGTATTTGGTATATCTGCTATGGTCAAAGAGTATAGATTTAGTGCATATTTGCCGTATGTATGTGTTGGTCAAAGAGAATATATCTTAGTATTCTCTTCATAAGGACTAGTATGCTGACTACTTGTCTTTTGTTGTTTTCCTCATATGCCAAAATGCAAGATTGCCAACGTTCAGCGTACCGACTCTAGCAAGATGACGCACAAACTGCGCTCATCATCTCAGGAACCAGATGGCCTATGGAGGATTCATAATTTGTTGATACTTGTGCTCGCGATAAATTCTATGCCAATGATAGTGGTCTCCATGATTGCACGTCATTGTAGAGAGAGAGGTACTTTTCTTGTAATTAGAGCACACACACATTCCCAGCACGTTTACGAGTCGTTGTTGGGATCCCTCTTTTTACATTTAGCGATCTCATTTATATTCGCCGTTCGGGAGTTCTTCTCGAATTTGTACGATATTAATGAGTTGACATTGAGTTTTTCCGTGTATGTTCGCGGCTAGTCTATTTTGGTTTCACTCGATATAGTCACGAGTCTCTCAAAGTTCCTTGCGTCCCCAACCCCACATACCCATATAACGAGGATGAGTCGCCCTCACTTGAAGTTATGGCGATGCTTCTGTTTCAGAGTCCCCATGCACGTGATGGAACTTCCCTGAATGCTTTTACATTTTCTCCTGCAACGCATGTTATAAGTCGCATTGCGTTCTCGAACTTGTTCTCCATTAAACATTTCTCTAGTCTTTCTTTGCCCCGGGTTTGTTTTCACTTTGCTTTGCTAGTTAGGGACACTATTGTTTTATCTCTGTTATTTGCACACATATGATTAACACATTCTACTCCACCTCTAAGAAACATTGTTTCCCATATGCATGCTTGATAAAATGTCTTTTCAATGCCTTTTCTATCTCTTTCCCCTTGGATGTGCATCGCCCTTAGACTCAAAAGCCGATTGGAAAGAAAACATTGTCTCAGTGTATAGCACAAATCGAACGAGTTGCTCATCAGTTGTCCTCTGCTCCTCTTGTCTCTGATCCTTCTCCTTCAGCCCCTACTGCTACTGGGGCTTCTCTTTCCATTCCTCTTGCGTCTGCTCTGGGTATCTCTTCCTCCACTTGCTTACGTCTGCCTCCTACGTTGGACCCTGCCCTTGCAGCTGCCTTTTTGATGATTCTTGATCGGGTTCATGCCCATGGGAAGCAAAATGATATGATGTGGTTGAACTTTGCAATTGAGCAATGCAATCTTTGACAAATGTTGGAGAATTGCGGTAAAAAATTGGACAGTTTGCTAGAGGTGAGTGCTGTTGCTCGTCCAACTTCCAATGTGGGCGAGGGTGCTCCCCCCATTGCACCACCACCTACGGCCTATTGCCTTGGGATCATCTCATGGATACACCGCTAGTAACTTTGAGGCCGAGACTGCTCCTCTTGATGCTCCAGGAACATCGATAAACTTACCTTTAGTGGCCCCAATCTTACTTCCACTGGCGCCTTCTAGGATCTCCTCCGTCATGACCTTCGATCCCTTAGCAAGTTTGTCAATCCCGTCTATATTAGCACCTCGTGCACCAGGGGATTCGACTGTCCTCCCTACAACGGCATCGGCATGTAAGACCTCTCAAACCTTATGTGAATTTGGTATTACGTAAGTACATTTGAAGGTATTTGGCATGTTGTATACGGTATATGTTATATTTTGTGGGATTGGACGCATGGTATATGTTGTCACTTTTGTGAATATGTTATTCTATTGATATGCTAGGATATGTTATTTTGTGGATATGCTATTGAGGGGACAATCAAGTATATGTTGTTTATTTCAGCCTTATGTTTATGTATCTCATGTTTTGTTTGTTTCCACCCTATGTTTATGTATCTTATATTTTGTTTGTTTCCACCCTATGTTTGTGTATCTCATGTTTACGTTTATGGAGTAATGAGAATATGTCTTGGAACCAAATACATGAAAAAGTGTCTGCGTGGATAAGTGATAGCCTACTTGATTTGTTTATTCTTGACTTGTGATCTAATGGGTTTTATGGAAGCTTGCCTTTGCTTCTGTAACATCTGTCCAAGATTCAAATCTTGGACCTTTCTTTGAACAGGTGAATGTTGATCATTTGCATGTGCTTTTCTAACTGTTTTGTGCCTCATATTTATGCAGATCACGTGAATGCTGTGATTGTCACTTAGTGTGGTGGGAATCCTCTTATAATACAATGTTTATCATGCCCAGTTAGAAACATAGTAAGTGCCATAATTTGTGGTCAAGTTTTCATTCCTTTTACTAAATCAGTTTGTTTATTGGCATCAAACTTCAAATGAAGGCATAGAACTGAGAGAAGATTGCTAGCTATTACAAACAACCCTTTGTACACCTTGTGTACTTTTTTACTTTCAGATGAAGACATATCGAATGGCTTCTATGTTTCTATTGTTTATGTGCATGTGCGTGTTTTTATTATTTTTCAAGCGGTAACCAATCAATGACTCTTGGTTTTGGGATTAGGTTAATGAGAGACACCAAATGGCCTAAGTTGGAATTCAAGTATGCTGGTGCTTTTGTTTTGGACGTGGTAAAATTGATCTGTGGAACTTTAGCTATGTCCCCAAAGACATCCTTGCACCCATAGCAACTCTAGATTGACCTTGGAATTTCTGTCATTTCATTCCCTTACATAGAATCCTTATGATGGCCTTGAAATTAAGTAGCTTCAATCTTGTTTTGAGGGGACATAATTTATTATACTGTGTCATGTTTTTGGAATGATTTATCAAGACTTCAAGTGATCTGGATAAGATGTGCGGAATTTATCTACTTAGTATGTTCTAGTGTTTTTTATTCTTAGGTAAATTATACACTTCGGGCACTTTATTATCTCTGCAACATGTCTACTAAGGAAGAGATTTTAAAACCATAAGTGGTTGATGTCATCAAGAGGTATGCTGTAGCTGAAGTGATTAGTGTCAGCTTTAGTAATCTAGTGAAGGCGTTTTTGGACAAACATCTTGGAACAATCGATATTTAAAGCTTTCTATCTCATAGAGTGTTGACAATCATATGAAAGTTTGGTTTGTAGTGAGTATTTGGTTCGTGTCACAGACGTGCTCGAATGATGTCTCTAAATAAGATGCATCGCTGATAAGACCAATTTTGTGATCGTGGGCACCAATTCGCTACCACCTTAGGTGTTATTGGTATCATTTTGAAAAAATTATCATAAATTGAAAATATTTTGACCTCAATATTCGATGTGGAAAAAATAGATCCCTTGAATCGAACCAATTTAAACCAAGTTGCAACCCATTATTGGACAAGGCACATATACAGTGGCTAAGTTCGAATAAATCAAACCTCTATATGCAAGGGTGTTGTTTCCTGCACTGATATAGTCGCATTTGTAGCATGGTCTGCTGCGAACTCTGCAATCTTTGATTGTGGATATTTCAAAACAAAATAGTGAACAAAAAGGAGCTACCAAAATGAGGTAACAAATAACCATGCAAGTAAATGCAGACTCTCAACATAACTTTTGTAGTAGATTTAGTTGTCATATCAAACATAAGTCCATGTTTAACAATGTTCATAGTTCATGCACAAAAATAGCAAGAACAGCTCAACCGTAGGACCCTTGATGCCAATGACTATCCATAACAACTAGAGTATACAACTTAGAGCTCGATTTATTCAAACCACATCCTCCTCTCCTCCTCCTTCATCAAGAGGAACATCTTTTGCTCCTATTCACATCTATGTGCCTTGCACGCCTTTAGAAATAGCTTATGCTCACCCACACATGCAACATCTCTTAGAAAGCCAATGCATTGACAGTAAGGATCAGATAAGAAGTTGCCTGTAGTTTCTCCAACACAACCATCAATTGAGTTTTTTTTGTATGCAAATCTAGTCCGCAAGGATGTCGTTTCGTCTCACTGCAGCATCAGCAAAATGATGAAAGGCAGTCTCCACTTCATCCTCCTTCACTTGTTTGTTTCATTTCTCACACTGCACACTAGATCAAGTGTCATTGCCACGTTTTCACGACCTTGACCGCATGGGGTAGGAATTTTTTTTATGGTTGATCTGAATGCTAGCCGTAAGAGAAGGGATGTGTCGTTTGCACCTCTGGTTGCTGGGCTGACTGATGGCCATAGGAGAAGGGATGTGTCATCTGCACCTTTGGTTGTTAAGCTGACTGATCGTAAAGTGAGCTCTGGGTAGGATGCAACTCTTGTTTTTGGGCTTGGTGGGGCACAACCAATGGCGTATAATTAGGATCAATTCCCTCCATTTCCTCATCTAACTTGCATTCATTATCAGGACTAGGAGGACTTTGATTGCAAGATTGGCGTAAATGATCCTTTGCCATGCTGCTGCCAAACATAAGGCCTCTCATTTCTTAAGTTGTAAGTCCCTTATTACGAAATTGTTTTGCATTAAGGTGAGTCTTCACAAAAACATATTGCTATTAGCTTTCACTCGTGGTGTCACATGTTGGCTTTTAGTCACAATCAATGTTTTGATGATAACAATTGAAGTAATTGATATGTGAAGTAAAGAAGATCCAAAATGAATCACGGAGCGATCAAGCAACATCACCTTCAATGGAAGTGATTTTAAAGTGAAGACTCAAGTTGCTAGGGTAATTTTTGTAACTCTAGACTTCATCTTTAACAAGGATTTGCACCACACACTTGCATATTTCTTCAAAACTTGCATAAACCGTTTTACCACCTTTTTTTAAAGACGTTTTAAGTTTTAATGGCTTCAAATTATCCTAATTAAACTCCCAAAACTTTTGTATACTTATGGGAAGTTAGTATTTAAAATTGGGTATTTTAAGTTGGTAAAAATTGTGGTTTTAAATCAACCAGGTCATGTGCTTAAGTTGTAGAGGTCGACCAGCTGGTGAAGCAATCAACCGGCCTATGACTGCTTAGTGTAGCGATCGATCGGTTGTTTAAAAAATATAGTCGTTCTGTTCTGACATTATGACCGTTGGGTTTAACAGAAACCTGAAGCGGTTGGCCGGCTCATGTAGCGGTTGACCAGCTCGTCTTGAATTTTTGACAAATCAACTCCCAACGGCTATTAAAGGCTATTTTTCTTATGAAACCTATATAAAGCCTTCCCTAAGCTTTTTAAAAGTTACTGAACGACTAAAATCATTTTACCAAGGCTAAGAGTGGTAAAAAACCTTTGAATCCTTCTTCTAACATCATTCACACATAATCATCACTTTCACATCCTTGTTATTGTGTGAAGCTAAGAGATAGAAATTTCTCATTGTAACATCTACTCCATCAAGGGGGGTTTTAGTGGGCATTTTCGTTCATCTTTATACACTTCTAAGAGAGTGATTCTCTTGTTTCCTTTTGGTGAGAGTTGTTCATCAAAAGAAGGAGTTTGGAGAGGTTTGTTCTCAAACTCGTTCTTAAGGCTTGAAGAGGTGTTTCTTAAGCTCAAGTGTAAGTTTCCTTACACTTGGTTGAAGGGAGCATAGTGGAGAAACCTTATGGCTCGGTGAAGGAGCTTGAGGGGTGGATGTAGGCGGGTTTGCTGAACCACCTAAAAATCTTGTGTTTGCTTCTCTTCCCTTATCTCCTTACATTGTGCTACTAGTTTCTTGTTCTAAGTTTTATTTTCAGATTTGAGTTGCAATATATGTTCTTATGTTTAATCTTTGTGGGACTTGTAACTAGCAAACACTTTTTATACGGTGAGTTTCGAAAAAGTTTTGAAACCCAATTCGCCCCCTCTTGGGTTGCCTTAATCCTAGGAATTTCATCAGGCCTCAAACCTCCAAGGCTAGAGGGTGACTTACTAACCATAAACAAATAGACTTTCGATTTAAAAATTTATTTAAACTATTGCAGAATAAACTTTATTAAAAAAAATTCAATAAAACTCTCCAAAGATCAAGGTAAAAAATAACTTCTTTAAAATCTATCAAAACACAAAAACAAATATAAACATGAATAGATTGACACTAGAGTCAAACATTTATTCTAATAATCTCTCAGCTACCTGCCCACTGGCCATCTAATCTTAACTATCGACACGCTCCTGATCAACATTTGAAAATAAAGAAAATAATAATGGGTGAGTTCGATAACTCAGCAAGTAAAATCATTATGCTAGTATGTATCCAATGAGCCACACTATAACAGTAAGAGACTGATATTAAAAATCTTTCTAAACTCTTGAAAGCTGTTTTTGACAATTTCAATAAAACAGTTTTATCTATATAACATAATACTATAGAAAATCCCTTTGGCAATAACTGTGGGTCACGTTTACCCCCGTGACAGGGTTGTGCAGTTGCTACCTAGTTTGGGGATCAGCCAAACTAAGCCAATACTATGGGTAGAATTCTTCCTTACTAAGGCTTGGCATGTCCAAGTGTGCACTCGGTAAGAATCTACAAAATAAACCACTTCGTTTTCAAATGGGTGCACTCAATGGTTGCAATTGGTACCAATATGTCTCTGTAACTCTATAACTCTGGGTTTCAGGGTTTGAAAATACATATAACATATCATACAATAAACATCACTTTGAACTTTGCATCTTTATCTTATTTTCATGAAATATTATGCACAAATCTTGAATAACAATAAATATCAAAAAGTTTTGATTTAAACATTGAAAACATCATCAAATATCATTGGACATAAAAATAGGCTATGTTTACATATTTCATGCTATAATTTTTAACAATTTTATTGAAACGTAATGCACATAAAACTCTAAGGGTTTTCATAAAAATGCAATTTCTCAAATATCACCTCGGTCTTTTAGGAAAATCTAGCATAATAACCCGCTTACTTGGATCTCAAGCAAATAAGCCTCTGATTAGCACCTATCAATACAAAATTTAATGTATTATAATACGCTCAAACGGAAACACAAATGTGTTCTTGGGTTTTCCTAAAATTTAAATTAACTTACCTATCTCAGATTCTAAAATATAACTTACCTATCTCGGGTTTTCCCTAAAATCCCTAAATTAAAATATGTTCTTCCCTAAGATGTTAACTATTACACTGTAAAATTTCATATCCAGATTCCTGTACAACTCAGTCAATAAAATCAACATTCACCTCTGTTCACGGAGTCAATGTATACCTTGAATAATTCGGTATTCATCACTTCCAAAATTCATAAAGATCTCTTACGATATCCATTAAATCCCGAAATTTATACCAAAGATTCATATATGTGTTATAAAGATACCCATAAAAATTTCATGCCAAAATCGAAGCCTAGCTATGTCATCTGGTTCAAAACTCTAATCTGTATCAAAGGATCTTTCTCAGCCTTCCGATTTCTTTAAGCCTAAATTCCAGATTTTCAAAACCATACCAATATATCTCCAAAACTAACGAATCCTTAACTCAATCCTCCTTCAGATGTATAATACGAAATATCTAAAAATCATAATTTTTATGTCTAAGGTCGGCTATAAAAATATAATTTGATCTACTACTTCAGATCAAAAACCTGAATTTTCCTAAACAAATCTTGAACCCAAATTTCAATTACTCCAAGAAACCCATTAAAACTATTTCGAAAATCTTGAAATAATTAGGGTTTGATCTAGACACCCTATGGTTTGATATCTCATAAAAATAAAAAAAGAATACAAATAAAATCAAAAAATTCGAAATACCTGAATTTACTTCAAGAAATTTAGTCTAGGATTGTTGAAAGCAAGAAAACCCTTCTTTTTCCTCTTGTTGGCATAAAAGTGAGGTGTGTAAAAATTAAAACAAATATGTAAATATATATAGACTCACACTAGTAATAGACTCCTTTTAAAACTCTAAAAATTTTAATTTTAAATAATCATTGCAGTAAAATCTTTAGAATTTTAAAAAGGTTTGACTAGGTCAAAGATAAAGATTCAACTATTTTAAATGAGTTAAACTCGAATTTTAAAATTAAAGAAGACATTTTAAATATCAAATAACAAATTCAAATAGTTTTAAAATAGAAAACTTGGGTGTTACATGCAGTGGTATAGCAAAAATGAAATTTACTTTCAATCTATAAGTAGAATCCATAAATGACCCTTGTTGTGAGATAGTTTGTCCACTGTCTCTCTGATGCTTGCACTGTATTCGATATTGGATCCCAACCAAAGCCTGTCTCATGATGCAAATGTTCATAGAACTCTTTGTATGTCTGCTTCATTTGCTTGCATTTACCTTTGCATTGCTCGGTGGTCCTACTTATGCCAACAAGACTATTCAGCTGTTTAGTGATTATGGGCCACTGACTGCAATGGACAGATCTTGGCGTGATTTATGAATCGTTTATGGCGCGCAGTAGTAAGTATATGAAAGCAAGCGTGACTTCGGAACTCCACTTATTAGTAGCCATGTGCAACTTATCATAAGCAAGATTATTGAGTACGAGCTTAACAAAAGCACATGAAATGTTATGCTTCCATTACATACCTTTTGCTACAAGGAAGGGTGCAGGGCAGCCTTAGCATGGGAAGGATTCCTCTTACCACTCCTTAAGTAGTAATATCGCTGGACAGGTGATGTGGAGGTGGTGTTGTGCAAAAAATAAGTAAACAATTAAATTAAGATCACACGGGGCATAAGATCATAAGTGATTCTGAGTTACAAAAAAATAGTATCAAATATGTGTAACAATTGATTACCAGCTACCTAAAAGTTTTGAAACATGGTCAAAAAATGAAATCATGAAATCTAAAAATCAAAACAAACATGAATACAATGCAACGCAGATCAAATACTTATGCGGCATCAATGCTTGATAAGTGTAGAGATCATAGCAGAATGGAATGAAGGGGATGCTCACCTTGGTGGTTGAACGCGTTGCTGGCAGCCTAAGGGCTGATGAGGGGTGGCTCATTAAGTTTCCCTTTATAGCCAAGCATTTGCTATTGGGCATATTGGCCCTGAGATGTGCTAAATACCAGCTTCGCAGTGAAGTACTTACATTGGGGACTGTCACTTTTGCTGTAGATTTTGGAAATTAAGAAGTTGGGTCATTTGATTAGTGGCAAAGAGGGACGAAATCAGTCACGCACCCCAGGATCATCTTTCTTGGGGAGAGTGTGCGCGAGTATACCAAGATGGGGAGAAGATGAAAATTTACAAGAAGGGTCAGATCAGTCCGTTTCACAAAACGTTGGCTGATGCAAAATGGAAGGGATTAGACGAAGATATTTGAAGATATTCCCTGACAATACCAAAAAAAAGCACCACTTTATGGCTCCGTTGTAAGCTGCCTAAGTCAAATGAGCTATGAATGTGTTGATAATGGCAGGAGGGGCAGTTGAGGGTAAGATGGATAATAATAATAGAACTGTAATTGCAAAGTCTGAAAAATCTATATAAAGTTTTGAAAAAAGTATACTAAAATAGTGTTTTTCACTGTAACTACGTAAAATCGTGTATAAAATTCAAAAAGTTAATTTGGTATGGACAAACAAAGTGTATCTACGGGTCGCTGGGGTAAGTAATATAGCATACAGGAAGCATCTTTTAAAATAAAACTTATTTACATTTAGCTGGGGCAAGTTAGGGAGCATAAGGGACCATGTTTTAAAATAAATACTTATTTACATTTAGCCGGGGCAAGTTAGGGAGTATAAGGGAAGCATCTTTTAAAATAAAACTCAAGTTAGGGAGTATAAGGGAAGTATCTTTTAAAATAAAACTTATTTACATTTAGCTAGGGCAAGTTAGGGAGCATAAGGGACACATGTTTTAAAATAAAACTTATTTACATTTAGCTGGGGCAAATTAGGGAGCATAAGGGAAGCATCTTTTGAAATAAAACTTAAGATTAAATACACTTTGCACCCCTTATCTTTGGGGGCGTTGACATATTGCACCCCAATGTTTTATTTTTGAGACATTAAGCCTCTTATATATATATAATCAAATATTACTCATGAGTAGCAGAGCCCAAGGAGAGCAAAAACAAGCTAAAATAGTTACAATTGCATGTGCGAGCGAGTTTGAGAGCACAAGGGAAGCGGGGCTGCATGAGATGAGTGAAAAAATATTTACAAACGCACAAGTTGGAGAGCGCAAGGGAAGCACAAGTTAGCATCATACTCGATCACATGAGTTGAAGATCGCAACAGAAGCCAAAGTTGGATGAGGGAAGGAATCACAGGGAGTGCTGTGATTAGATCGCATTCCTGAGGAGTACAACTATCAGTTTATGTTATATCATGGTATGTTAACTTGAACCGTTTGGTCGTCGATTATGTTTATGTAATTATATGCATTTGTTAATTGGAACAGTTGTGCTTTCATTATGAGTGATATTGTCGATGTATTTTGGATTATATATGAGTGATATTATATTAAATTAAGATAAGTATTTATTAAATTACTTTGATCAACTTACGCTTGTATGTATTTATTACATATGAGATCTGCAATTAAACCAACTAAATAGTAAATACACAGGAGATAATAATGAAACGAACTAGTTATAGGATCCAAGAGTCGTAAGTCTATGTTTTGCAATGACGAGGACTAATTTGGTACAAACTAAAAGCGATACAACTATACGTGATTAATTTGGTCAGAGGCAGAGTCCTGAGATTGACTTGGCTTGGTATAATTGAATTGTACGTTTGAGGTCACACTCGAATCATGTTAATGACTCAATCTGCTTAACTTCATTTGCCTAACCACCATCATCGATGCTCCTTTAAATTGCCCATATAAGTGCTTCTTTAGATTGCCTATTTAAGGAGGAAGTTAGTTGACACTCATTTCTTGATATAGAAAACCTGTAACATTCACCTATGGCCCTTCCTGAAAGTCTCATGCAAACTGTTATTGTCTTTAGTAGCGATTCAACCCCACATGTGCTTGTAGGGGAAAGCGGCACTGAAAGCCCAGTTTCTATCTATTGCAGTTTCTATTCATTTGTTAATTGCCGTTTCCATTCTAGTTACATAAGCCCTGTGCTTGTGCCTGTGAGCCTTGTGTCTATCAATTCTCGTTTCGATCTGGATTACATCAGCCCTACGTTGCTCAGTTCTAGCACTAATCCTCGTTACACAACCCCGATGTTTGTCAACTCACGGCTTCATCCTAAATACATTGTCTTGGCTGACTCAAATCTGGCAACTCCTTTTAGTGGCGGGATGGGTCGTCGTAACCCAAGAGTGTTGACAACTTGCACATCGGAGTTTTAGCACGAGGTAATCAATAATCTCATGTCCAAATTGATTCATGCTACCTGAAAACTCTTTCCAGATCATGCAGAAGATGCTACGGGCCAACTGGTGCCAATTGGACCGCACCAACACATTCAAACTAGACTGAAACAGGTCGCATCAACAACCTTGGACAAAGAGACATCCGGTCATGTGCAGTAGTAGCTCGAGGAGCACATATGCGGTAATTGATGGTAGGGATGTCACGTGGTTATGCTTTTGGTATTATATCATTGTGTCTGGTAAATATTCCTATTAAGTGGTGCAGGTGTGGATACATCCCCACCAACTTTTGTTTTCTGAACTTGAGGTGGAATCGTTGGTTATTGCCACTATTTTGTGAGATCTATGTCTTAATATAGTCTCTCCAGTGGCTACAAGCGTGTATCGCCTTGTCTATAATTTGTTTTGTAACCCCACGACTTAATATATGCTATTTATGCTACTTGGAAATATATTACATTGTTCATTTTGTGTTCGGTTGTTAATTTTTTGTTGGGTTGTTCATTTCACTAATGCACATTTGAGTTACGAGAATATTGGTTTGTTTCATTCAAACTTTGAAGTTCATGTGGTGCACATTCAAGTCCCACGAGATATTACCCTGCCAAATGAATTTACGTGATGTCGCAGCTTAAATATGGTTGAACATCAATATGGCCAAACAAATTAACTTGAATTATTTGATAGCCCTTGATGCCCAAGTAGATTTTTTGGAATGTGATACTCGTGCAAAAAATTAAATATTTCTTTTGTTAATTGGTGGTTAATATTTTTTAAGTATAAATTGAAAATTAAGTACTTCTTTTGTTACCAGTGGATTCCCTTTTCGCTCCCCAACTTGCACGTAAGAAAGATATATATGGAATTTTTGATACGGGTAACTTCTCGTATGCTTTCCAACATGCCTGATTGAAACTTATAAATGTTTTTTGTTTCAACGTGTTGCTTCCCTTGAGATCTCCCACTCGCGCTAGCGAAACTTATCTAAGTTTAGGTCTTACGCGTTGCTCCCCTAGCGTTCTCCATACGCGCGCGAGCAAACGTACATAATTATTTTTTTGACCTTTTTCCACCGTGTTGCTTCCCTTGAAATGATAAATAAGTTTAGTTTTTTACGTGATGCTCCTCTTGCGCTCTATAACTGGCACGCTATATAATTTTTTTTTAACCTGTTGCTTCCTTTTAAAATCGTCATTTTTTTTTTCATTATTTTGTGGTGTTTAGTCTAGCTTCCTTTAAATTATTTGATACATTAAATTATTTTTGAAATGTCATTTCCTTGCGAGGTAATTTAGAATATCACATTCTAACAAATCTACACTATTAAAAGAATGTTAGCTGGTAAGGATTGTCTATTTGTTTTCCTTTTCATACCAAATACAGAGAAGGCTACCACAATAATAACATATAATAATCATAATAATAATATATCATAGTAGCACCATTTACATAAAGACCCAAAACGGAAGGGCACCACTATTAACACAATACATGAAGATCCAAAATGAACATAAAGCTGATAAACGCAAGATCACAACTAATAATACACCTAGTTCAACTTACATAAAGGCACATGAATAATAACACACCTACTAGTTCGACACAGTACAAATTAAAACGAATTACACGTGGTAGTCATACCTAGAGGGCGCTTACACTATAGGGCATGCCTCGTACCAGGGGCACTTTGTCTCTCACGGTTCATTCAATATGGTCGTTCTATATCTTGTTGTAGAGGACCAGTGAGTGGTGGAAGCCCAACCACCCTCCTCGAGGTAGGGCAGTTCACAAAATTTCCAAAACCAACTCGTACTGCTATTCCGAACCGAACCAAACGAAATTGGGTTGGCCTTCCAAACTAGAGTCGAGTGTTAGAATTAGTTTGAAATTTCCGAACCGTTTCGACCTGATCCATGTTATAGATAAATAACAAATAAGAAAATATATATGTGTATCAAAACTACGCTATTTTGATACACATTTTGAACATTTTCCCTAATGAACCCTAGAGGCTCTTAGCCTCTACGCCTCCTTTCTACTCTCTCTTTCTCGACCTCTGTCCTCACTCCTTTCACAGCCTGTTGTCTCTACCGTAGTGCCACTCTCTACCTCTTTCATTCCTTTCTTCTTGTTTGCACTGATGAATTTCTCTCTCTAAACTGTCGGCCTATCTCAAACAACGACTGTTGACGAGATTACATCTCTGCCACTGTCGTCTACCAGTCCACCACACGTCTTCAAGCGGAGACTCTCAACACGTAAACTTTTAGTCTTTTTACTGGTCTACTTTCTCTATTTCTCGTTTATTCTTTTTTGGATTCATGTGAAAGTTACAACTGCGAAATATTAACTTACCAATTATCTTTATTGATTATGAGAATTATTCAATAATCTTCAGTTCTTATCGATCTCACAATCCCAAGATTCCACAATAGAAGCCCAAGTGTTCTGCCTCATTCCTCTCCACGCTCACAACTGTTGTCGGGTTTTCTGAGTTCTGGTGGCCAACTTTGAAACCAACAATTAGGGTAGACTATCTCATAGCTATCTTATATATAAAAACCCTAGCTGTGATAGTGCATGAGATCGTTAGGGATCTCAGATCTCGGTTGTAGGATCACATGGAAAAATTATTTTTCCATTAACTCCCTTATATTCTTTTATTTCAAATTTTTGGCTTCTAGTAATTGTAATCATGTCCATCAAGATATTACAATTCACCCATAAGAATTTAAGAATGATTTGTGAAATTCCTTTTGCTAACAAATTTGATATTTTATTTATCCTTCCACCATACTATATTCCATATGAGCTAATTGGACCAAATATTATCATTGATAAAATTCCTAACTCATATGATTCTTAATTTTATAATCTGTAACTCGTTGGATTCTCAAATTGTTTCCAAAATAATTTTACAAGTAAATATATATATATATTAATTTCAAAAAACATTTTTACAAAATTTCTTTGGCCAAAGATTTCTTTTGCTCAGTCCAACCCTATACAGATATACTTGAATATACTATCTCACAAAGAGACTGTGGATTCCTTATTAAACATTTATAGAAACTGATTCATTATGCACAAGACTTGACATTGTCTGAAATATTTGACCTAGAAAGTGTTGGCTTTTAGTCACAGTCAAATGTTTTGATGATAACAATAAAATAATTGAGATGTGAAGCAAAGAAGATCCAAAATGAGCACGGAGCGATCAAGCAACATCCCTTCAATGGAAGTGCTCTTAAAGTGAAGACTCAAGATGCTAGGGTAATCTTTGTAACTCTAAGACTTCATCTTTAACAAGGATTTGAACCACACACTTGCATATTTCTTCAAAACTTGCATGAACTGTTTTACCACTTTTTTTTGAAGATTTAAAAATATTTTAAATGGCTTCAAAATATCCAATTAAACTCCCAAACCTTTTATATACTTATGGGAAGTTAGTCTTTAAAATTGGTATTTTAAGTTGGTCAAAATCGTGTTTTTAAAACAATCGGATCATGTGCTTAAGTTGAGAGGTCGACCGACTGGTGAAGCGGTCGACCGGTTTTGACCGCTTGGTATAGTGGTCGATCGGTTAGTTTGAAAAATGAAAAAAAAGTCGTTTTGACCTCTAACATTGTGACCATTGGGTAACGTAAACATGAAGCTATCGACCGGCTCGTCGTGAATTTTTGACAGCTAGACTCCCAATGGCTATTAACAACTATTTTTCTTATGAGGCCTATATAAAGCCATTCCTACGCCTTTTAAAAGTTGCTGAACGACCAAAATCATTTTACCAAGGCTAAGAGTGATAAAAAAACCTTTCAATCCTTGTTCAAACATCATTCACACATAATCAACACTTTCACATCCTTGTTATTGTGTGAAGCCTAAGAGATAGAAATTTCTCATTGTAACATCTACTCCATCAAGGGAGTTTTAGTGGGCATTTTCGTTCATCCCTATACACTTCTAAGAGAGTGATTCTCTTGTTTCCTTTTGGTGAGGTTTGTTCATCAAAAGAAGGAGTTTGGAGAGGTTTGTTCTCAAACTCGTTCTTGAGGCTTGAAGAGGTGTTTCTCAAGCTCAAGTGTAAGGAAACATTTCCCTTGGTTGAAGGAGCATAGTGGAGAAACCTCAAGGCTCGGTAAAGGAGCTTGAGGGGTGGATGTAGGCGGGTTTGCCGAACCACCTAAAAATCTTGTGTTTGCTTCTCTTCCTTTATCTCCTTACATTGTGCTACTAGTTTCTTGTTCTAAGTTTTATTTCATATTTGAGTTGCAATTTATATTCTTGTGTTTAATCTTTTATTGCAATCATTTCTCTTTGTGGGACTTGTAGCTAGCAAACACTTTCTAAAGGGTGAGTTTCGAAAAAGTTTTGAAACCCAATTCACCCCCCTCTTGGGTTGCCTTAATCTTAGGATTTACAGAAAAATCATCATCGAATGACTCTATCAGAGTATAAGTACACAATAACAAGTCTGCATAAACCTCTTAGGTCTATAGATATCATAAACAAATTGTGTTAAATACCTTCTCAACATCAATGATCACTTCCAGAAGGTATCCATATTTGATCTTTGCAGTGCATATACTCTTACAGTGCATCCACTTGTTTGCTTAAGGTCACCACTTCGATGACTGAGTACATCATCCTATTTAATAGAGGCATAATGAGCATAGACCTATTATACATAAAGCATACCTTGATCTAGAACAAAACATCAAATGTATAAGGAACCGAAAAGTCATACTCCCCACCTTGATTCATTAACATTGGCATGAATTTTCTATAATTTCACTCAATAATAATAGTGTAACATCTTATGTCACAATATATTACCTAATATAATAAATATAAACACGTGGTATCTAAATAACAATTATCTAGAATAATGATTTTTAGAGCATACTTCTTACATCATGTGTATTTCTTGATATAATATGGTCTGTGATTCTGTGAGTTATGTTCTTGGAGTTTGATAGATCATCATCATAGGTAAATTGTTTGCAGATGTGCTGTAAATTGTGGAAGAGTTTTGAATATAGTTTTGAATTTTGGGATATATATCTTTTTGTTGGCAGATATGCTATAAATTGTTTTGAATTTTGAATACAATTTTAAATTGTTGGAGATTTATGGTCAGTAATATAGTTTTGAATTTTGGGAGATTTATCTTTTTGTTGGCAGATGTGTTGTAAATTCTTGATCTGAATGAGTAGAAATTGAAGGTTACCCACTTACACCCGTTATGCATGGTTTGCAAATTTCTGAATGAGTAGAATTTTTTATCTCATTATTTCTAAGATCTATGGCTGATCTAGTATTTCCTGTGTGGTATTTTGATTCTAAGTTGAAGATTGTTTTGATATCATTAGCCATTAGAGATTTGCAAGTGTACAACTTGAAATGTTAATGTTAGTGGTTAAATGATTTTTTTTTTTTTTGCAATTGATACAGATGGAGCCTATGGATTGTAATGAATCTAATGATGTCATCGATATTAGTAAATATGTTGGCACGCCTACTTCAGTGGCTGAATCAAATTTGGGACCAAATCCTGACGCCCCAAGGTTCACAATGAATCCAACATTCTCCACGGACAATACTAAGTCTCAAGGTACTTCTGAGGTCGCCCTCCACGTTATTTGAGAAATAATGAGCTTAAATCCAAAGCTTGGGTCCACTTTGAGAAGATTGAAGATAGTAATCCACCTAAAGCTCGATGTAGTCGTTGTAAAAGTGAACTTTTCTGTGACTCTAAGAAGCAAGGTACCTCTTCCTTACTTTATCACTTGAAAAAATGTAGACCTTATCTATCTAAGGAATGCCTACTAGATGACAAGCAAGTGAAGTTTGGTTGAGATTTTCAAGGATAGAGAAAATAGGGAGATGGGCCATGTTAAATACAATGAGAAAAAGATAAGGGCTGCACTTGTGAGGATGATAATCATAGATGAATTGCCTTTTAGGTTTGTGGAGGGGCAAGGGTTTAAGGATTTTGTAAGGTCTCTTGAACCTTTTCAATTCCTTCTTGCATCACTATAATGAGGGATTGTTTGGACCTATTTGTCCAAGAGAAGAAAAGTTAAGGAACATGTTTATCAATAATGGTCAGTGTGTTTGTTTGACTACTGATATATTGACTTCCATTCAAAATCTTAATAACATGGTCATCACTGCCCATTTTGTTGATAATTGTTGGAACTTACATAAAAGAATCATAAATTTTATTAAAGATCATCAAGGAATCATAATTGGGAGGACGATTGAGTCATGTTTGTTAGAGTGGAGCATAGATAGCATTTTCACAATCACAGTAGATAATGCCTCAGCTAATGATGTTGCTGTTAATTATATGAAAAGGAGAACAAAAGATAGGGTTGGCACTATTTTGGATAATGAGTTTATGCAAATAAGATGTTATGCCCATATACTTAATCTTGTTGTTAGTGATGGTTTGAAAGAAGTGAATAATTCAATTGTGAAAGTGAGAAATGCAGTTAAGTATGTAAAGGTTTCTCCTTTATGGCTTGACAAGTTCAAGCTATGTGTAGAGAGACAAAAAATTCGAAGCGGAGGTCTTCTTTGTTTGGATGTTCCAACTAGATGGAACTCCACCTACTTGTTGTTGGATGTGGAGCAAAAGTATCAAAGTGCATTTGATCTTATGCAGGAGAATGATGGCCAATTCATGGAGAGTTTGACTGAGGTTAGGCAAGGGAGAAGAGACTTGGGGTCACCTAATGATAATGATTGGGAGAGTGTTAGAATCCTTGTGAAGTTCTTGAAGATTTTTCATGATGTAACTTTACACGCATTTCTGGTTCATTGTATACAACTGTCAATTTATATTTTTAAGAAATTTCTTTGATCTACAACCATTTGCAACAATTTCGTAGGAGTGATGATTATATGTTGAGTCTTATGGTTGAGAAGATGATAAAAAATATGACAAATATTGAGGAGATTTTGAGAAGGTCAATATGATGCTTTTGTTGCGGGTGTGCTTGACCCACGATATAAGTTGGAATTTTTGGAGTTTTGGTTTGATGAAATTGTTGGTATTGAGTGGGCAACTGAATTTATTCAAAAGTTAAGGAAGGTCATTAATCGCTTGTATAATTATTATTCCAAATTTGGTGGAGGTTTCTTTAGAAATGGGGTAGAGTCAAGTGGTGAGGCTTCAAATGTGATTGGTATAACTTCGGTTGATGATAGCGATATTATGTTTAGATTTAGTAGGATTCAAGCAGCAAATGGTACCAGTGTAGAGTGTAAATCTAAAGTGGATCGATACTTGACGGAGGAAGTTGAGTTAGGAGAAGATACTTTTGATATACTCATTTGGTGGAGGGTGAATTCAACAAGATACCCAATCCTTGGCGACATAGCACGAGATGTACTAGCCTTTCCTATCTCAACCATTGCTTCTGAGTTTACTTTCAGTACTGGAGGTCGAATCTTAGATCCTTTTTGGAGCTCATTAGCTCTGAAAACGGTAAAGGCCCTTATATGTACTTAAAATTGGTTAAAATCTTCACCTACTCCTTATGACTCCCAAGATGTAGTGGATAATGTGGAAAGCTATCAACTAGAATGAGGTATCATTATCCAATTTAATTTTTATTTGATTTATGATGAATGTTATCATGTTTAATTTTTTCTATTTTAACTTTTTACCATTTTTTTTGTTGTAGAGGTGAATTTGAAGCATGGATACATTGTGTCATTGTGAGTTCTTGATGATTTTGAGATGCATGAATATTATGAATTATAAAGTTAGTACGTGTAGTTTTCTCTATTATTTGTTGTCTTATCTATGAAGTTGCATGATTATAAATTTAAAGGTATCTCACTTTGTCTTTTTTTTTTGTGTGTGCATGTAGGTTATGGGTGATGGAGTGAGGAGATCTTACTATATGTTGTTGTTGTTTATTTAAATTTTTAATTGTATTGAATTTGAGTCCATGTTGTTGTTGTTGATTTCTATTACTATGTTGTTGAATTTTTGTTCTAGGAATTTGATAATTTTCTTATTTCTTATTTCTTGTTGTTGTTGAATGTAGTTTCAGCTTACTTAACCAAAAAAACAGATGGGAATTTTTGTTAAAAAAGATGCAGTTTCAGCTTACTGAACAACGAATAAAAATTGGGCTGAATGAAATAGCCCTTAAATTAGCTTAAAAAACGGTTTTGGGCTTTTCGATTTGATTTTTGAACTGTTTTTCTGACTAGTTTTCCGCCTGAAATTGTCTCTTCATTTGGCTCTGCTCGGAAGCATTTTTTCCCTTCCGTTATTACATGGGTCGACTTCCAGAAATAAAATTTTCCTACCTGCTGGGTCACATATACACCTCTACCTCGAGGTGCACAGTAATGGCATTGGCGGGGGCTATCACAGATTATATTGATCTCCGGAATAGTGGTCGCACATGGATGACTTGTTTGCTTGTTGATTTTGACAACAATCATGGTTGATGAGTGGTTCCCCATCGAATGAAACAAGGTAGTCTTCATAGTATTCTCAAAGTGGTTCTCCATTGAATGAAGCGAGAGAGTCTTCACAGTATTCTTAGAGTGGTTCTCCATTGAATGAAACGAGGGAGTCTTCACAGTATTCTGAGAGTAGTTCTCCATCGAATGCAATGAGGGAGTGTTGACAGTATTCTTAGAGGTCAGTTTTGTAGAGTGAACTGTGAGGGAGAATTTTTAAGAAGTGAACTTTAAGGGGAACCAGGTTATAAAACGAGGAACTATAAAAGTAATGACACATACTCCAAAGTGGGTTAGGATGTGCAAAGAAGTGACTTGCGACATGTATCCAGTTTAGGAATAGAAAAATAGAACTGTGAAACAATGGACTTTTGAGAGAGCAGGGTATAGATCATGGTCATTGGTTTGCCAATCCACCACACAATGAAATTCCCTTCCGTAGGATCTCTCTTTATGCTATCTAACATTAAGTTGTGGCCTTATTTAACTTCCCCAAGATTGCATATTTGAAAATTAAATGCTTTTTTTACCTGTGTGTCGCCTCCCTTGTGCTCTTTAACTCGCGCGGCCAAAATTAATTTTTCTTAATTGGCTTAAAATATTTTTGAAATATATTTGCAGAGCGAAAACTAAATAATTATGTTGTTAGGAGTCGCTTCCCTTTTGCTATCCAATTGGAGTGAGCGGAACTTATATAAGTTTTTTTTTCCTACTTGCTCAATGTATATAATTATTTGTACCTGTGTGTTGCTTCCCTTGCGATATCCAACTTGTACGATTGTAACTTATGCAAATTGTTTAATGTGTTGCATCCCTTGCGATCTCCAACTTGCGTGAGCAAAACGTATACAATTATTTTTTTAATGTGTTGCTTCCCTTGCTTCTTTTCTTAATCGTGGCTTCCCTTCCGCTCTCCAATGTAACCTATTTAATTTTTCAACTTTTAGTTTTGGTTAAGTGTAGATTCCATTATGTAACAAAGCATTAGCAAAAAAATATATCCAATAAAACAAAGTGCCGTGTGATTGGCTTAAAAATGTAGTTGCATATTATTTTGTATGAGCTGGGTGATTTTACCATGTGATACCACAATATAGAATGGTTCAACGTTGCGTGATAACCGATAATTGTATGAAGCATATACCCTTTTTTTTTTGTCGAAAATGCATTCGTACAACATTTAAATTCATTGTTCTGAACAAAATTGTTGAGAAGACGCCCGTCAATGTTACTAATGATTATAAAAGATTCTTTTACTTTTGTTTTTATTAAAAGGAGTGAAATAGATGTTAGTGTGTGTTTGAGGTGTTCTGCCCATTCTGCTGTCTATATTCGAGTCTTGCCCAACATTTTTTCAATCTACTGTAAAAGATATGATAGGCATGGGAAGGCCTTTGCCTTTGGCTATCACTCACTTGCTCCTGTTGTGTGAAAGAGTGAACTGGTAATAACGACAATAGTTGCGAGGAAGAAAGCAGGAGAGAAACAAGATCAAGAAAGAAGAAGAGGAGGTTCAAGGGGATTACACGCTATCTGTTCTTCTTATTATAGTTTGTACCACAATAGTTGTGAGGAAGAAAGTAGGAGAGAAAGAAGATCAAGAAAGAAGAAGAGGAGGTTCAAGGGGATTATATGCTATCTTTTCTTCTTATTATTGTTTATAATGGATTTATAGAATAAGTTTTGTTATTTTGGTGTTTATAGGTTCGGTTACGAGAAGACGTCACAGGAAATTTGCAAAGGTAAGCTAGTTTCAAAACACCTAATCAAAGGGAACCTTGGTCTTAACTTTTATAAATAATATTGCATGTGAAAAAATTAATCTCTTGTTAAATATAGTCTCTATTGTAGTTGCATGTGGCAAGCAGTGATACTCTGCACGTGATTAGTAGCGTAAGGAACACACCCATACGTGGCTTACAATTACAAGAATTGTATTGGAGCCATTGATGGGACCCAAGTGAGTGAATGGGCTCCATGAAGATTTCATATTGTATGCAAGAATAGGAAGACAGACATTGCCCAAAATGTTGTCGTAGGGTGCAATTTTGATATGCTATTGACTTTTGTTTACTCAGGCTGGGAAGGGTCTGCGCACGACTCTCGTGTATTCTATGATGCAGCCACCAGGCCCTAAAACAAATTCTCTTTTCCACCGCCTGGTACCTACGAAAAACATTTATTCCCGTTGACAAAAATTTTGTACTTGCTGATAATTGAATTCATTATCCAGAGTCTCATATGGCACATGAAGCATATGAAGAATGTGAGTTCCTTTCTTGATTTATGTATAGACGTGCACTATTATTGGGGCCAAAAAGATATTACGGTTTGACATACATATAATTGTTTAGGTTATTATTAATGCATAATTAAACATAATGCATTGCTTTTATACAAGTACAAAAGGTGAACTACGATTGTTTAACTAGTTTATAATTTTTTTTTCGTAGCATGTAATTTTTTTTTCTATAGCACATATTAATTAGGGGCGATGAATGAGGTCACTCCAAAATTAAAAAATTAAGGTTGACATTATATTCTCGTGTCTAAGTCGTGGATACTGAATTTCCCATAGCAAGGAGATTTCTACCACCATTAAAAGGAAAGAGTTATCATTTGCGCCAATATCGAGGGAATGCCAGGGCTTCAAGAGGGAAGAAGGAGTTATTCAACTACTTGCACTCATCATTGCGTAATATAATTGAAAGGTGTTTTGGGGTCTGAAAGCTCAATTTCCGTTGTTGAGGGAGATGCTGCGTTACAGTCTCACAAAGCAACAATGCATTGTTATTGCTTACTGTACTTTGAACTAATATCCACTCACAAAGCAACAATTCATATCCACTCACAAAGCAACAAGGCATCATGTTCCACAATTATTCTGCAGAGGATATGATAGTAGATGGAGAAGAGCAGTTCGCCCATGACATGACCCAGTTTTGCTTCTCCGAAGATGGGGTACATTCGATGTCTTTCGATCAGGATGGGATGGCCGATGTGATGTGTGCAAAACAACATTGATTGGGAGTTTAAAGTTTAAAATGGTCCGCAATAATTGAGAAATTAATTTGAAATGGCAATTCCATATTCCTCCCATCTGTTTGAAAACAAGGTCACCTGTGTTATCTTTTTGGGTTTGCTTGTCATGTATGGTTACCTTTCAAGTATAAACTCTGTCCTGGTTGGGTACTTGTCTTGATAAAATAGTATAAAATTTTTGGATTTGCTTATCATGTATGATTACTTGGTTCTTTTGAGAAGACTTAAAGGGAGGGCATTGAGTATGTGTTAAACATTATTACTCATAGCTGTAAATTGGTTTTCCATTGCATCGTATCTAGTTATTTGATGTGTAAGCTGTATTTGAATTGTGTAATATTTCGTATCTTGTTATTTAATATGTAAGGCGCATTTGACTTGTGAAATATTTCGTATCTAGTTATTTAATGTGTATGTTAGATGTATGCCCTCAAAACCAATCATTTTGGATAATTATGAGATAATTATTGTTGTTGATTAATCACTTGTATATTATTTTGGAGAAATTGGTATTTTAGTCCTTGAGTTTTGGTCACTTTTTCATTTCAATCCTTCACTTTCAAACTTTAAAATTTTAGTCCTTTCGGTATTCTCATTTTTACAAAAACATCCTTCTGTCAAGATTCCGTCTCTCTTCTTAACAGCAGCACTTGCCACGTCAGGTTGAAGTCCACGTGTCACTTAGCTAAGCAGCTCAGCGCCAACTAACTTGGGTCCATAGCAAACGGCGTCGTCCAAGGGGACATCGTTTTCCTTGGTTGTCTGTGTTTGTTCCGACGAGGTCTTGTGCTCTATCGGCTTCATTTTCGGCTTGGGTTTCTTCGCCATAGATGAAACATAATTGCAATCTTCTTTCTTTCCCTACAAGATTGCATTTGGCGCTGAGGAGCTCAGTTGTATCATGAACCCCAAGTGCAAGGTGGAGCAAGGCCTCCCTTTCATCCTCTCTGCATAGCTAAAGCTTGGTGGCTCCACCATTGTCGTCTCTGACATAGCTGATGGCTCTGCTATCCCGTAAGCCTCTCACTATCTATCTTTTCATACGCGTTTGAATGGTAGACACTCTTCCATGCATTCTGGTTAATAAGTTGAGTTTATTGGTTTTCCCTGGATCTGTAAAACACAGGGCCAACTGTTTGCACTTGATTATTTTTTTGCTATTTTTGGTCTAAGTTTTCAGTAGTTAGTAGTTACGTGTTGAAATATACTTGATCTCTCTTGGTTTTGTTAGTGAGTCTCTTGCCTTCTAGTTTTGATACAATTTTGCTCACTTCATAGGAAACTTTTGGCTCTGTCATATTATTTTCATCGGTTCCTCTATATTCCCTTATTTTCAGATTTAAATGTTGTGATTCTCTCCGGTGAGTC
The DNA here is from genome assembly GCA_003952965.2 of Morella rubra. Taxonomy (NCBI): domain Eukaryota; kingdom Viridiplantae; phylum Streptophyta; class Magnoliopsida; order Fagales; family Myricaceae; genus Morella; species Morella rubra. The sequence continues at coordinate 12,157,276 of CM025852.1, forward strand.
CCTTTTCTTTGTTGTATTCTTGATATATCTAGTTGAATGCATGGTTATGTTTTCACCCCTTTGCTTTTGGTCTTGCCTTTACTTATCGTTTTGTTTTCTTCTCCATTTGAAATATACTGTATACACTTCCCTTTTAGTTTTGTGATCTTTCCAGAGTTTTTTTTCGTGTGACTTTCCAGTTGCTTGTTTAATGTTCTTTTTGCTAAACATGTAGAGATAAATGCCATAATAAGTATTTTTTATTTAGGTTGGAGACAAACTTTAGAGAAGCTTTGATCGTTTGTTTGTTTGCAAAAGTTTTTTAATTTGTGAATTTCTATTTAAAATCATCTCTGATCGTTTGTTTGTCAGCGAGGGTCCGCTGCCGTCCCCGCGGACTCCTTCTGAATGTTGTAGTCAGCCACGAATAGCAAGGTTGAAGTTTTGGAGCCTGTACTAAAAGAAGCCCTGAATTTAGTATGAGAAACAGAGTGCTTTTACTTTTGGATTTTCTGTTTTTTATGCTTTTATTCTTTCTTTTTTTATTTGAGATATTTTTTTTTGGCTCTTTTCCTCTATGGATTTTGGTTTCCATTGGATCTGTGATGAACTTGAACTCTATTTCAGTGGTTTTTGTTGTTGGGCTATGTTTTTGGTTTCTGGGTTTCTTATGAATCGGTAATTCGTATATTTTTTTGGGGTTTCGGTATTTTTCTTTCAGTGAATGATTTTATGGTGTTGTATCTTAGTTCGTAATAGAATTTTTACTCTTATTGTAGGAGAACGTACCAATTGAAGAGGTTTTTCAGACGTTGAAGTGCAATAAAGATGGTCCTACAACACAGGCTGCTCTAGAGAGGAAGAAGAAGCACAGGGTGGCAAAGAGGATGAGAGCAAACCGAAAGCTAAGTTGGCATTGACATGTCTTAGGTAAGTGATACGTGGACCTCAGGCTGATGTGGCAAGTGCTGCCGTTAAGAAGAAAGACAGAATCTTGACGGAAGGGTGTTTTTGTAAAACTGAGAATACTGAAGGACTAAAATTTTAAAGTTTGAAAGTGAAGGACTGAAATGAAAAAGTGACCAAAACCCAAGGACTAAAATACCAATTTCTCTTGTTTTGGGTACATACAATGACATAGATGTCATATTGTTGAGCAACATTGTAGAAAAGTTAGGCCAATGATTAATGAATTGGAGGCGGAGTGTATGACTTTTCAGATCCTTGTTGACTCACTTTGTTCTAGACCGAGATACACGATAATGTATAAATAGGTTTATACTCGTTGTGCCTCTATAAGATAGAATGATAGACCCCATCACTGGGGTGGTGACTTTAAGCAGACGTGTGAGAGTAATTTTAAGAGTACATGCACTGAACCAGATCAAATATGAATACCTTTTGGAAATGATCACTGATGTAGAGAATGATATTTAACACAATTAGCTTCTATTGTCTTAGACCTGAGAGGTTATGTAGGTTTGCTTGTTATATGCTTGTGCTTTGACTGAGTCATTTGTGATGATCTTTCTAGATCAAATATTCCAGATAATATTGGGCCTTGTGCATAGTAAGTGAATTTGTATAATTGCTCAATACAAGGAATCCACCAGTCTCTTGATGAGCAATATATTCATTATGCCTGTATATTGTTGGACTCAAAATAAAAATGCTGCGCAGCTAATTTTGTGAAAAATGTTTTCACAATTTTGTGAAATTTTTTTTGCAACCTTTTGGGAGTCCAACTAGGTACAGACTGAGAATTAAGAATTATATGAACTAGGGACTTAATCAGTGATATTATTTCGTTCCTATTAACTTATGTGAAATATAGTTTGGTAAAAGGATAAATAAGCATATAATTGTTAGCAAAAGGGATATTATAAAAACAATCTCATATCTCGGGGGTCAATTGTAATATGTTAATAGACATGATCACAATTTGTAGAAGCCATAAATTCGGATTACAGAATATAAGGGAGTTTAATGAAAAAGAGTTTTTCATGATGATCCTACGGCCGAGATTTGAGATCCCTAAAGATCTCACGCATAAGCACAGTTGAAGTTTTGAGCCAGCCATTATAAATAGCTCAAAAGCTCATTTAAGAAGGTTAGAAATTTTCACGTGAGACTTTCTCTCTCTCTCTAAACTCTCTAAAAAAATTGTGTGCGTGGATATGAAGGAGGCAGAACTCTTGGGCTGCTTTGATTCAACGATCTTTCTCCCTGTGATCTTTTCTGCGTATTTGACTTGTGTAATATTTCGTTGGCTTTTTTAATTTGTAAGGTGCATCATACTTGGTTTCAAGTTATTATTTAAGTTGTAAGGTGTATTTGATTTGTTTAAAATTTATTTGGCGTGTTTAATTTGTAAGACGCATGGTATTTGGTAAGATGTATTTCTAACTGTTTTATATTTTGTTGACTTGTTTAAATTGTAGGGCGAATGTCTCGATGGACAACGAGGGTTGTATGTCCTTCTCAACCAAAGGGATATATTTACTATACCATCATTTTTTTTTTTGGGGTTTAGGCAATCCAAATTTGGCAAAGAAGCACTTGTGTAACTGAACGCATCAAAGAAGCATTTGTGGATGCCGACCTTAAGGTGGTCAGCCCAGTCCTCACAGAAAATTAGCATGCGCCCATAAGTAGTTAGCCCAGTCCGCAAGGAATTTTTTATTTTACCTCAAAAGTAAAATGCCAATGAGACAAGCAACAAGACAAGAGTGAAAGTAACAATTTAGAGAGCAAAAGGGAAGCAAAGGTTATAAAAAAATCACTCTCGTGACGTTGAGAGCAGCGAAACATTAACAGAAAAAATTCACAACAAATAAACCTTGGTTTGCACGAGTTGCAAGATGCAAGGGAATTGTGACAAGACCCCCACTAAAGACTAACTCAACCCACTCAACCGAGGTTAATGCGCACCTCTGACATGCCAATGAGATGTCTTGACCCAAGCCATGGCCCATCTAGCAACACATTAGCATGCCTCATGGCATTGCTAGCGCCAGAGAGTGTCCAACTAGGCCACACGCCTCGGCAAGGCCTAGGAAAGGCTAATGAGGAGATGATGAAGGTTGACTCAGGAAGAGTCAAGGTTCACTTTGCCAGTACCACCACATGGCCTTTAGCCACGGTGGTGCCAGAAGAAGTGCATGGAGAGATTGTCTCAGGAGGTTCCTCGTGACAGAATGGAGGAGATCGGTAGCACCACCACACGACCACCGGAAGCGGCGGACGCATGTTGGAGCACATGGAGGAGCAAGCTCAAAAGAATCAGCATGTCACAAGGAACACTTTGGTGTCACCACCCCACAAGGTGGTGGAGCGGCGACACGGCGGCCACCACCAGGGGCAATCAAATGGCATATAGGGTCACCCATCCCTATATGGCCGAATCTCCAAATTAATGGGAAGTTATCTTTATTGCTTTGGAGTCAAAACATTACCATATTGGTTTGAGTCAATTGAAGAAATAATCTTGTTTCTATTTTTTGCTTAGGTGGCATTTGACATTTACTCCATATGGCTGGTCACATTAGGTCAAATGAGGACAAATAAATTTTTGATTGATTGGCTCCTATTTAGGCAAGTTTTGGCTACCAAGAAAGATCTTTCAAGATATTTCCTTTTGGCCTTTGCTTGATCTTAGAAGATCTCAGAAGATTTGATTTTTTGTGGCAATCAAGCCTTTTCTCTATACAAGGAAAGGCCTTGCTGCCCAAGCCCATGGAGGTACTATATATACCCCTCCATGGCACCATTGTAAGGCATCCATTGAATAGAGTCTCCAAAAGAGCTTTTGGCCTCAGTGCCTTTTCTACGGTGCAGGCCAAACCCTGGCACCAGGTGAAGGCCGAACCCTGTCACCTTTGGGCTAGCATGGATGAGTGAATAGAAGATACCTTGAGGATGATGATTTTGACAATTGAAAAGTCCTGGTGGATACAACCCAAGGCTCGCAAAGCCAAAGGTTGAGTTTCCTGGGTTTAACAGAGGAGATCCCCATGAGTGGCAAGACAAAGTTACTCATTATTTCGTGATCTATGAGATTCTAAGAGGTGAGCGAGTAGCCATTGCAAGCTTTTTCCTTGAAGGAATAGTAAGTACGTGGTGGAGGTGGTTAAAGGCTTAGTACGAGAAAGATGGGTGACGGCTTGGCTGGACAGCTTTTGTAAAAGAATTCTTGCAGAACTTTGGGCCATCAACAGTGGTCAACCATTATGGCCAACTGGCTAAGATCAAGCAAGATGGAAAGGTCCAAGCCTATATCAAGGAATTCAGGCAGCTATAAACACTTGTCTAGGTATGGTCCAAGGAAGTACTCCTGGGAACATTCATCGATGGATTGAAACCTTGGCTCGCCAAGGAACTGAGCTTAAGCAACCTACACATCTGTAAGAGGCCATGAGAATGGTAGAAGTGTTGGGAGAAGCGTATAAGCAGGAGAAGGCCCAGGAAAAATCACAGGTTGCCAGCAAACCAGTGCTGGCAATAGTCCCGTGGAAGGGCAAGGGAGTTATGGGTGAGAATCCGAAGCCAAAGATATTAGAAGTGAAGAAGCTCACTTGGGAGGAAATAGACAACTACATCGAGAAAGGAATATGCTTTCGATGTAGTGATAAGTGGTCAAAGGAGCACAAGTGTGGCGCAGCCAAGTTGTTCATATTGGAGGAAGATTTCAATAAGGACTTCGTGGAGGACAAAAATGAGCTTGAGGAGGAACAAGAAGTGACAAGTGATGAAGACGAGCTTAGCCTCAACATTATGAGAGGAAAAAAAGGGAATCTATATTGATGCAGATGGAGGCAAAGATTAGCAACGAAAAGGTATCTCTTGTGATGGATAGTGGGGCTTCCCACAACTTGCTTCCTACAACTTTATCAATTTTGAGATATTTGTTAATCTTGATCTAAAGGGGGAGGGATTTGGACCTTCAATAATAAGGATCCCTAATAAGAGACACCTGAATTGTCACTGGTGGATATGGGGAGTTAGCATGGAGGTTTAGGGACGAACTATAGTGGCTGACTTACATGTGTTGGACATGTATGACATTGAGATTGTCCTAGGAAGTGTATGGTTATGAAGTATAGTCAAAGTGAGCATGGATTATGAATCCATGGTTATACATTTCCAGATCAACCATGTGAAGTACGAATGGGCAGCCTATGCACCAATAGAAGACAAAAAGAAAACGGGCCCCAAAAGGCCGGGAGAGGCTAAGGTGCTAAGGAAGAAAGAAGGACCATCACAAGAAGAAGAAGGAGAAGAAAAAGGTTAAGGGCCCAAACTCTTAAGCTTGGAAAGCAAGTAGAGGCACATTATCAATCTTAGCTGAAGGGATTCTTAAGAAAGCCTTTGGTGTAACAGTCTAGACTACGAATGTGACACTCAGTACTTAGATGCGTCAATTTGCAACCATGTGTGAAGCGTGGGCTAATCAACGGATAAAGGCTCAAGCATATGAAGTTTTCAGAGTTGAGTGGGTGAGTTTAAATCCTACCTTTGAGGTCAAGGGTAATCTTCAAGGAAGGGGGAATGAAGAGACCCCCACTAAAGACCTAACTCAACCGAGTTTAACACGCACCTCTGACACACCCATGAGATGCCATGGCCCATTCAGCAGTGCATTGGCATGCCCCATGGCATTGCCAGCTCCAGAGAGTGCCTAACTAGGCCACATGACTTAGGAGGAGTTGAGGTTCACTTTGCCAGCAACACTACATGGCCTCCAGCCACGACTGTGCCAGAAGAAGTGAATTAGGAGATTGTCTCAGGAGGTTCTCGAGATGAAATGGAGGAGATCGGTAGCACCACCACTCTACCACCGGAAGAGCTGGCGCATGGCGGAGCACATGAAGGAGCAAGCTCAAAAGAATCAGCATGTCACAAGGAACACTTTGGTGTCACCACCTCACAAGGTGGTGGGCGGCGGCAGTGGCGGCCACCATCGACGGTAATCATTTGCCATATAAGGTCACCCATCCCTATATGGAAGCATCCCCCAATTAATGGGATGTTATCTTTATTGCTTTGGAGTCAAAACATTACCATATTGGTTTGAGTTAATTAAGGAAACAATGTCCTATTTCAGGAAGATTGATCCGTGATTGATATTAAGAGATTTGGGCTTAGGTGGCATTTGACATTTGCTCCAAATATGGAAGCATATGGCCGACCACATTATAGTCAAATAAGGGCAAAGAAATCTTTGATTGATTGGCTCCTAATTAGGCAAGTTTTGCCACCAAGGAAGATTCTTTCAAGATCTTTCCCACGTGTACTCACAAGTTGCACTTGTTAGGGAATTGGGCATTGGTTAGGGGCCTAGGCCGGGGACCCTATCAAATTGACAAGCGACGTTAACTTTGTTTCAAGTGCACCTCGAAAGGGAATTGCCTGGCTAGCCATACAAGTGCACCTCGGTAACGGACGTTATTGGAATTGATAGGCGGCGTTAAATTTATTTCAATTTAGGACCCAGAGACGAAGCTCAAACCTATGTGGACTTGGTATCTAAACAGTTAAATGAAACTAAATCACAAACCGAAACTAAAACCCAAACCCAGACCTGTTCCCAAACATAGCCTAAGTTATATTTCACAAGACATAATCTATTGGCATTGTGACCCAATGAGAAAACGAGTAGCATGGAAGGAAGAAATCCCTATCACCCATGAAAAACTCAACGCCACCATCAAATGTTTCTCCCTTGCTCTTTGTACCTTGAGTTCAGTCTCCAGCTTCTTAATTTTCTTTGTCAGCCCAAGAATCACCTTTGAAGAATGCTTGCACATTGGGGGGTCGATCCATTCAAAAAACTCACAAGACCGAGGACCTTAATTACAAACAAACATAAATACTCAATTTGGTACCAAATCTAACCTCTTTCTGGCATTTCCTTGAATAAATAATTGGCAATACCCATACATAGAGGTAGCTTACCGAATTTAACCCATATCTTAAGCATCCAATGAATCTTCTTCCTGGATTCTTCTCCGTCCATGATGTTCTCATTCGAGCTTGTATACCATAGTAACAGAACAAGTCCTCCCTTATAGCTTTTGTACTTGTGGAAGACAAGGATGAAGATGACTGCTGCATTTTATAGAGCAACCCACTAGTAACTAGCGAGCAGATCCAAAAACAAAGAAATAGAATGGTGACGAGCTTTCAAAAATTGGTCCCACTGCAACAAAGATGATCTTTCTTCTCCAGAAACCCATTGTAATGCAGTGACTAAGCTCCTTTTTTTTTTTTTTTTTTTTTTTCTATGCAAGCTAAGATCCTTTGTAGATAAGCAAAAAATAAAGCGTTGTCGTTTTGACGTGGTGGGTTGAGTTCGCAAAATGGGTGACGTGGATGAGCCTATTCGAACTTACGGTTAAGTTAGATAACAGAATTGGACGGAAGGGCTTAATATAAAAGTAGGTAAGCACTAGGGAGTTTTTTTATGAAATTTTTTTCTAAGGGACTAATTTGATTTTTGCCTAAACCTCATGGACCAAAATATGCATTTATCCCTAACTATAATTTAGGAAATTTTGATCTAAAAATTGATGAAGATATATATTTTTTTGAATATTTGGTTACTAGGTTTTGCCCCTTATGACGAAATAGTCATTAGGACTATTTTTTTTTTTTTACTTACAGTCACTGAGTCCTAACCCAAAAAATGGAGATATGCTTAAAACCATCCAACAAAACTCATTCTCGGTGATCCTTCAAAAAGGGTAACAACACGCTTTTCAATAAGAAACAACCTTGAAAATTTTACTCTACTCTCTCAACTTGAGCCAAAGTGTTTTCAAGAAGCTGGATCTATGCCATGAAAGAAGATTTAAATCAATTTGAAAAGAATCAGATATGAAATCTTGTTCCTAGACCAAACTACTATCATGTTATTGGCATCAAATGGGTGTTTAGAAACAAGATGGATGAATTTGAAAAGATAGTTAGGAGCAAAGAAAGATTGGAAGTCCAAGGAAAAAATCAAGAAGAAGGCATTAATTTTGATAAAACGTTCATCCTTGTAGCTTGGTTGGAAGCCATCAGAATGTTACTTGCTTTTGCATGCTTCAGAGATTTCAAGCTATTCCAAATAGATGTCAAAACATTTTTAAATGGATTTACATTTATATTGGAAGAGGTTTATGTTGAAAACTTTCTAAATTTCAAAAATGAGAATATTCTAAACCATATATTTAAATTGTCAAAAGCTTTTTATGATTTGAAACAAGCACAGAGAGCTTGGTATGAAAGATTGATTAAGTTTTTAATTGACAAGATTTTTTGAAGAGAAAATTTTGATACTACTTTTTTCAAAATCCAAAGATAGTAAACTTTTAGGGATTGTTTGGAAACGGGTCCTAGCTCTAGTTCTAGTTCCACAAGGTAGACCCTGGCTCTCGTTTATTTGTAGCCGAATTACAAGGAGGTGCCAAAAGATTAGTATCTTGACACATGATTTGAATTGCTAGGTTCTAACAAGACGCAACCTAAAAAAGTGAGACTGTTTCGGCTTCCGACTGATGTCCAGGTCAAGACCATGTGCTCGGACTCTCGACCCGATGAAATGAAAATAAATAAGTGAGTCATGGAAAAGCCAGACCTATACTCTTCGAGGAATCGATCGTCGTCGAGATCGGGATCATCCTGGAGTTCCTCAAGCTCCTCCTCTATTTTCTCATCGATCCAAGACTGGTCTTTTAGGATAGAGGATTCGTTGATAGTGGGTGTGAATTGTGGGGGACTAAAACTAGTCTTCTCTGCATTCGTCATCCTCCCCTTCTTTTACCTTTGCTATCTTCACTGTTAGAGGGCAAATTTGTCATCGCTTCGAATGTGAGGTTCTTATGCCACCAACGACATCTTGAGGGTAAGGTTATTGCCCTACAAACTCCATCTGCCCGCTGAGTCCCGTATTCATCCGGTGTTTCATGTTTCCTGCCTCAAATGAAACCTTGGTTTGCACACCATTCCGTTACCCACGTTGCCACCAGTTGACACCGACGGAGCTGTTCAAGCTAAGCCCGAGTAGATTTTAGATCCACGTTTTCATCGCTTGGGAGATAGAGCAGTCACAAAAGTCTTGGTTAAATGGAAAGGGGCTGCTGAGGAATACTCCACTTCGGTTACGTATTGGCGTTTACGGGAGAAGTACCCCTACCTTTGGGCTAGGTTCTCTAATGGGGGAAGGAATGTCATGGGTCTGTTTGAAGCAGAAGGAGAGGAAGGGAAATTAGGAGATTTGGAGAGTTCTCGAGTTGTGAAGGTGTTGTGTCGTTGATTGACTTGTCTTTGGTCAGATGGGCTTGGGCCTGGTCAACGGGTTGGTTTTGTCTTATGTTATTTTGTGCCTTTTAATTCATAGTTGTTAAGAAGTCCAGTGGCTGCCTTTAGCGTAAGTTGTGATCCATTTCCGGTCCAGCTGTCTAGTCTTATATATTCCTGTATTGCGTTAGAAGTGATATGAAAAATTGAGCTGTTAAACAAAAAGGAGGCCGACTACCTCGAACCAAGTCTCAACGTCTTTGTTTTCTTTCTAGCCAAACAAATGCTGTTACATTCATTTTACACTATTAACCCATCATCACCAAATTCCCTTACATATTGCTATCTGCCTGAGCTTTCTTTCTTTCTCCAATGCTGTTGATTGCTTTTTGGTGTTTTGTTTTTTCCAGAAGATTTATAAAACTCCTGCCATTTACTAGGGATAATCTGTAATACCCCAACCCTCTTAGTATTATTAATTATCTTAATTTTGATAATTAATTTATAATAAATATATTTAATTACTATTTTTGGATTTAATTATTTTATTAGTTTAAAAATAGAGAAAAAAATCCCTAAAAATAGTTTTACATAGCCAAAAATTATAAGAAAAATACCCACTTTCAAATCTTTTCAAGATCTTTAATCTAAAAGCATATTTTACTCATTTAGTGTCTTTTAATTAATGATTTATGTTGCTGAAAAATATTAAAACCTCATTATTTCATGTTTTTAGCCCTAATTACTTATGTAAACTTATTTTTCTTCTAAAGTTTTGCTTAGCATTAATTATATACTTAATTACTAAGCCAATAGGACCTATCCTAGAGTAGCCATGTACCCTAGGTTTATTTTTGAGAATTTTTGCAACAAATTGGACATTTGGGCTTGACAAAATAGGTTTTAAATAATTGGGCCTAGAAAAAAAATGCAATTGGGCCTCCAAACCATCCCATTCATTCGGCCCAGCCCATGCCACCTCTCTTTGACTAATAAAAACCGGTCAAGCACATATAATTGCTAGAAGTAATGATTGCAAATGATTAGCCATCATTTCTTCATGCAAAACCATGCAACACTTGTTCTTCATTGAATAGTTTCCACCCCCTTCACCCAATTCAGCTTCAATGCTTGCATAGACATCCAAATCTAGTGGTAGACACCATAATTTGGTCTAGTTAAACCCTAACATGGTCAATTAACCATAGGAGACAAACCTTGGTTAGCAACTAGTATAAATAGGAGGCTTTTGTGAAGGTTTTCTCCACACCATTTATCAATCATCCCTAGATAAAGAGAGAGTGAGAGAGAGCTGGAGAAAGAAGGATAGAAGGAGGTGAAGTTGCCGAGTGCCCCTAGGAAGAAGAAAAGGAGAATTTTTTGAAGAAAAGTGGTAAAAGGCTGAGGTTTTCTTGAGCTTTGCTATCCTAGAAATTATTATCTTGATATTGATAGTAACAGCAAGTGCTATTTAGGTTTTGTAATCCAAAAAGTTCATCAAAGAGTCAAGGAAAATCAAAGAGGTAGGGGTAGTTTCTATGTTAGTGATATTGTTGGCATTTTAATGATTTAAGGTTAGTAACATGTTAGGTTGTGATCTAGAACCCTTAATTATGTTTAGCATGAGCTAAAAAAGAAGTTAGAATGGATAGATACAAGAGATTATTGAAGATATAGAGATTATAGTTAAACTTACTCATAGCACCTTTTTGATTGATTTTGATTTGAAATTGTGTAAATAATGACATGACATGATTACTGAGTGTTTTAGGGAGTATTAGAAACATATTGGATAGTTTGCATGCAAAGATTTACGTGGAAAAAGAAGATATGGCTAATTAGGTCAAACCTAGTCTAGTTTTGCATAATTAGTGATAACAGTGCACTTAATGAATTATATTATATCGTAAATGACTACGTATTGATCTCAAATTTGGAGGATTAAAACTAGACAACATTAGGATGAAAAAGTTATGATTATTTGAAGTTCACTGTTAAAACTAGGTTTTTCACTAAAAAGAGTCATTTTTATAGCTACACGGGTTGGACTTGTTTTCTATCACTTGGATTGATTTTAATGGGCTTAAAAACTTATGTTATTTGCTAGAACATGGGCTTGAAAGTGGAGCCCAAGTCTATTTTCTTATTGGACCCAAAATGGCTAACCTAGTGGCCATATGAAATTGGCCTCTTTTCTATTTATTGGGCTGACCCAAGTGATCATTTATAACTTCTAATAATGTCCAGATGTGGGCTTGTCAGCAGCCCAAGTTCAAGTCCACATTGGACTTGAGATGTTTAAATTGGATAATGTGAGACATTAGGCTTGTATTAAGTTAAATAATAAAGGTCTTAATTGAAGTTCTTAATTACTTGCTGTTTTAAATATGTGATTAAGATATTAGTTTTGGCTAAGTAAAAGCTTAGTACTATTTCTTTTAGAAATAAAATATGAGACATGGGATGATGAAATAGTTATTATGTGCAATAACGTAATTGCATATGATTTGTGAATAAGATTAAGGAACTTTAATGCAAATGATTAGTAAATGATAAAGGGCATATTTTTATGAAAATATGCATCAATGATATAAAGGATATGGCATGTACATAGCATTTGCATTAATGAGACAATGGATATGGAATTTGCATTAATGGCAACTGCATCAATGGCATTTTCACCAATGGAAACTTTTACTACGAGGTAGTGGATGGGTGATGGTACCGATCTCTGGGGTGTGCAACTATCACTACGGGGTAGTGGATGGCTCGGGGTAGAAGGCATAGGGCCTTTACCCATTGTCCTAGGGTAATGGAATGCCTAAGACTATCCTAAAGTGCAGGGGAGATTGGACGCACAACCCTGTCACTGGGGGTGAAACAGTGGACATCATGAGCAAAGATTTTTACAGACATGAGCATGGCATTCATGTTGCATATGATTATACTGGTATTTTTGGAAACCTTTATTGTTTATTGAATATGTAAGTACTGTATTACTATTCACTGCTAAGACAGATTATGTCGATATTTGAGACCTTCCTCTCCTATGAGCTCCCTACCCATGTACTGGTTATCCATATCCGAGTTTTAGTCACAGACGGCTTGGACGTAGTTGTGGACCATCAGCCCTATCTAATCCCGAAGGATTTGCCACCTAAATTCCCACATGAAAATGGCCCATTGGGGGAGAACACTCTGGCATAAACTGGGTAGACCTTATATAATCTGACAATGAAGACTCATCCTTAAGAGATACTTTTATGTTTTCCTTTTACCTAGTGTTGACTTGCCTGTATATAAGCTTGAACAATAGGGTTAGAGATCTTAATATAGGCTTATCTGTATTAGCCTAGATTTTGTAAGGACCTTAGAGTCCTCCCTAATCTCTAACCTTTATGAATACGTTGTTTTCTTTTCTTTCAGTGTGTTGTTTTCCTTATTTACGAGTGAAGTGTGTCTAGTTTTTCAAATATATCAGTGTTCTTAATTTAACTTGACTTCCATTTTCACCATACTATTTTCAAGTTATGTTTACAAGTCTTCCGCTGAATTTTTTACTAGTAGTAATCTTTATACAACCCCAAGGAAAATACTACAGTCTTGAGACTCGTAGGATAAGATGTGTCGTAATCTCGCCTTTTATGCATCTTTGTTACTACAAAGAGAGCTTAGAGACTAATACGAGCACGAGGGACGTGATAGATGGTATCAGAGCACGAGTAACGGCTACAGTGCCGCAGACAAAACATGATATTTGTGTTCAATACTATATTATAACAGAACCTAGACTTTTGTTGACGTTTACAATTCTTTTTTTGTACCACTGCCCAATTAGTAGGTCACATGTAAGCGGGTAATAAGACGAGTGAACCAAGCCAAATGCGCTCAACCATAAATCTGGGTTTAATCCATAGTTTGAACCCCATAACCAGAACCAGGATCCGTTTTCAAGCAAGCCCTTAATTGTTCAAATTTATGCTGATGATATCATCTTTGATGCTACATTTGAATCTTTGGCCACAAATTTTCTAAATGTAAACAAGGTGAATTTGAGATAAGATTGATGGGAGAGCTTAACAACATCCTCAAATTATAAATCAAACAAATAAAGAAAAAAATATTCATCGATCAAACTGAATATACCAAACACTTGCTGAAAGGATTTGGAAGGGAGAGCTCCAAGCCTATGGAACATCCATGAGGCCCTCACCAAATTGGACTCGGATGAAAAGGGTAAAGAAGTAGATCAAATAATTATCGAGGTATAGTATAATCGGATCTCTCCTTAATCGTACAACAATTTGACCTGACATAATCTTTAGTGTATGTATGTGTGCTCGATTTCAAGCATGCCCAAAAGAGTCACATGTACTTGTTGTTAAAGAATTTTAAGATATCTGAATGACACAAAAAATATTGGTCTCTTATATCCAAAAAGTACTAAATTTAATTTAGTTAGATACTCAGATGCAGACTATGCTAGATGCCAGTTTGATTGAAAAAACACTAGTGATGTTTGTCAATTTCTTCCGCACACAATTATTATGAATAAAACTTCGACTGAAAGATTTTTGTTTTCACTATATGTACATCCTTAAAAAATGTGATAACACTAGTGCTTTCAAATTGATTAAAAATCCTATTCAAAATTCAAAGACTAAGCACATCGTAATCAAATATTATTTCATAAGAGATCATGCTCAAAAGGGGGATATTGTGCTTGAATTTGTAAGTACCGATCTTCAACTGCTGGATATCTTTACAAAACCCCTTAATGAGAAAAGATTATGCTTCATTCAACATGAAATTGGTATGTCTAATACTCTTGACTGATTGTTGATGGTTAAAAATGTTGGTGTGTTATTTTGATGAATTTTATGATGATTATTCTCTAATTGAATGCGTTTTAATTCTAATTTTGTTTGTTGTTCTCGTTATTCTTTATTTCATTTTTCGCACTTGTTGGCTGTGATTATCTAATAGCTTTATGTTGGCTTGCTTCTTTCCATGCATATATTTTTTGTTTCTCCCTATGCTTTCAAATTGAGGATAGTGTTTAATTTAGTTGGGGGGGGGAGTCCTCTGAATTTTTCCTTTCATTATCTTTCTTTTTCTTTTAGTTTTTGTTTTATTATTTGCATTCTTATTTTTAGTTTCATTTTTTTACTTGTTCGCTGTGATTTTGTATTGGTTTTCTATTTGTTTGCTTCTCCGTGTCTACATATTTTTCGTTTCCTGCTTTGACATTGAGGATAATGTTTACTCAGTTGGGGGGAGCAAGTTCTGTCAAACTGTAGGAACATATTAGGAGTGGGTATTCAACTGATATTACTTGTTTGGACTCCTATAATATGCCTTATGTGAGTTAGGATTTTGAGTTAAGAATGAACTTTCATGTCATTTTTGCATCCAAACTAACATACTTCACTTAGATAATTTGATCAGTTCAATTTTTAGCACATACTCTAGATTACTTTTCACATTTGGGTGAGTGAGAGGTTGAGAAACAGATAATCGGTAGAGCTGCTGGAACTACTATCGAAAAAAAAAAAAAAAGGAAAAAAAAAAAAAAAAAAAAGAGAAGAAAAAAAGAAGGAAAGTGGAAGAAAAGAAACTAAAAGAGGTTAGAAAAAAAATGGGTTAATTACAATTTCTTCCCTCAAACTACCAACCCATTCTCAAATATCCCCACAAACTTTAACTCATTACAACTTACTCCCATAAATTATACTTCTTAGTGCGATTTTATCCCTCAACTAACTGAAGTTGTTACATTGACCGATTTCTATCCCCCGTGACCTTTTCCTTACGTGAAAAGACAATTTTACCCTTGTATGAGTCCTCCCCAGTCTTCTACAATGCTTCTAGCAATTCGTAGTGCTAAAGAATAATATGTAGTTAGCTGATTTTCTTTATTAAAAAAAAAAAAAGATGACTCATTTAGAATCGAGTTGGTCAAATTTATCTTTTCAAATCAAGAGAAGGTCATGTGTCATTTACGTGGGATGTAAACCGTTTGATATAACAACTTTAGCAAGTTACGGGATGAAATCACAACGAGAAGTATAATTTGTTAGGGCGAGTTGCAATGAGTTAAAGTTTGTGAGGGTATTTGAGAATCGGGTAATAGTTTGAGGGAAAATTGTCATTAACCCAAAAAAAACTTGTGCATATAAATGTGATGACATACTTGAATTGATGAACTCGAGTGTTCGGGATAGAAACAATTACCTAAGCACTGAGAGCTATAGAATAACTTTTAATTAACACTACTAAGCGTGAAGAATTGCTAGTCCCATGTATTTTAAAGCATGCTAGTGTCATTTATTTGAGACTAATATTAAGTCTTGTCACTCTTGTGCATTTTTCTACACACATACAAAATTAATTTCTTTATCTCTATGAAATGCTTGCATGCTCGATGAGAACTATTTGAAAATGTGCATTAAAAAAATCAATTCCTTGGCTTCATAATAATTTGTGGCAATTGAGTTTAAATGGTATTAGTATCAATTGAGCTTTGTTATTGAGATTTGTCTAGCTCATTGTCTTTCACTTTTTTTGCTAAGAGACTAGCAAAGAGTTAATTGGGTGATATGATTGAGCAAAAATATTGCATGACTAGTATATTTAAAACCAGATAATTACAATTCTTTCATGTCATAATTATTGGTCTTGGATAGAAAATTGATTAAGGGACATTAATCCAAGTTGAGATTTAAATTGATGAAATAGCATGATTTGTGTTTATTTTGTAGCTTGAGATTAAATTAATTTTCATGTAGTATTTTATTCTCAAATAGCATGTTCCTAGTCCATATTGTGTCCATATGCATTTGTAAGATTAATTTTCTTCATGTGTATCGAAAATTAATTAATTATCTTTTGTGATAATATAAGATACATTTAATTGAGGACGCACTAAGAAGTAGGAAATTGGACATGGACAAGAGACAGAGACAACTAGCTGACCTACAAGGAGTGTAGAGAAAAGATTTAGAGCATGCATGATATTCTAACATAATAAGCATCTCTTTTAGAATATGCTATGACACACTTGTAATAATGGCTTAAAAGAAGGGACAGATCTTTCTTTTAGGTGAACCATTCTAGGCCTTTGGATTAGAACTTTTTGAAGGGTTAGGATTGTGCCATGTGTAGGATTATGCCATGTGGCAACTGAAGAAAGTAGTTTTTGAGTAGCAAAAGGAATTCATGTGAAAGAGAAGGCTTGGAAGAGAAAACGGAAGAAGGTTGGCTTAGGGCTCTTGAAGTTGACCAGCCATTTCCAGCCACCTCCAAGTCGCTTTTGGCCACCTTAGCCACTCTTTGCTGCACAAACCACCACTATTTCCTGTAGTACCCCGACCTTCTAAACATTATTAATTATCTTAAATTAGGTAATTAAATTATAAAATAATATTTAATTATTATTTTTAGATTAATTATTTTATTAGTTTAAAAAAGGAAAAAAATCCCTAAAAATAGCTAGAAATTGCTGAAAATTATGAGAAAAATTTCCTCTTTCATCTCTTTTCAAGTTCTTCAACTTAGTAACATATCTTACTCATTTAGTATCTTAGAAATATTTAAATAGAGATTTATTGTTTTTAAAAATATGAAAATCCTATTATTTCATATTTTTGCCTAAATAGTATTTTTAAACTCAATTTTCTTCAAAATTTTTGTGTTGATTACTTAATTACTAAGCCAATAGGATGTTTTCTTGCTTAGCCATGTGTCTTAGGATTATTTTTGAGAATTATTTCAATTAATTAGCAAAAAGGGCTTAGAAAATAGGTTTAATGGCATTTGGGCTTGAAAGAAAATTCAATTGGGGCCCCATCAAACTCCATTCGGCCCATCCCACTTCTCACAGCCCATGGCACCTTGCCATGCTCCCTCAAAACCGGCCATGCCCATAGAATTGCAAAAAAAGCAATGATTGCAAATGATTAGCAATCATTACTTCATGCAAAACCATGCAACACTTGGAGATCTCCAAGTAGTTGCCGCCCATCACCCCCAATGCTCTCTCATTGCTTGCTTAGACCACCTAGGTTACAATTAGACAAGATCATTGCAACCTTTTAATCCTAGGAAGCAAGAACTAACCCTAGTGAACTAACCTTAGTTAAGAGTAGTACAAATAGGAGCCAAATATGAGGGAATTCCTCACACCTTCATTCGGCACTTACAAGAGAAAGAGAGAGTGAGAGAGAGCTAGAGAAGTGAGGAGAAAGGAGAGGAAGAAGAGAGAAACAAGCCATGCCCCTTAGACAGAGAAGAAGAAGAAGAAATTTTTTTTTGAAGAAAGTTCCAAGGAGGTTGAGGTATCTTGAGCCTTGGTCTTTTGAGGTTATCATTCTGATTATTGATACTAACAATGAGCTTAATCTTGGTTTTGATACTCAAGAAAGTCATCAAAGAATCAAAGAGATCAAGAGGTAAGGGGTAGTTTACATTTGGTGATGAATGTTGGCATTTTGATTTTCTTAGGCTAGAAACATGCTAGGTTGTGATCTGGACTCTTTGATTATGCTAAGCAGGTTGTTAGAATGAAGGTTAGATATGAAGAAATTGTGCAAATAAAGGCATTTTTTATTAAACTTGATTTTAGACACCTTAGGATATTTTTATGTGATCTAGTGGAAATATGTGAATATTATGGTTTCTGGACTTTTAAGAAGGTACTAGAAGCATTAAGGATTGTTTGTATCCAAGAGAATATGTGAGAAATGAAGAAAAAGCAAATTATACATCATACGGACTAGTTTTGAACATTCTGTGAGGACAGCACACTTAGGGGGTTATCGCATTTACCAAACGACCTATTTTTGACACCAAATTTGGAGGGATAGTAGTGGACAGAGTCAGGAACATATGATAAAAATTTCAGGTCAAACAGAGTTAAGATGAGAAATTTATGATCATTCGAAAATCACTGTTAAAATAAGCTTTTATGTAAAACGGGTCATTTTGTAACAAAGCGGGTTGGGCTTCATTTTTACTGTTTGGGTTGACTTTAATGGGCTTTAAAACTCATAGAACTAAGTAGGATGTAGGCTTACAAGTGAAGCCCAAGTTTATGTTCTTATTGGACTTGAGAAGCCTAAATAAAGATAACATGTTTTAAAAAGTATAAGTTGATGGACTTGCCTTTGTTTAAATATTAGAATTTCTTAAACTATACTTATTGATTTACTTGCTGATTTAGAGAATGATTAAGTTGAAAAATCATGACTTAGTATCATTGCTTTGAAAATAAAATACAAGATATACAAATATGATTAAACAAATAATTGCCATGTAAATAAAATGCATGTGACTTGTAACTAAGATTAGGGAATAAAGAACACATTATTAGTAAATGATAAGAGCAAAGTTTATATGACATGAAAATAGATGAAAATTGTGCATCAATGACATCAAATATTTGCATCAATGGCATCTACATCAATGGAATCAATGACAGTGGGTGACGGTATAGATCATTGGGAGAGTGCGACCATCACTACAGGGTAGAAGATGGCTCCCTAGGTAAAAGGCATAGAAGAGCCTTTACTCGTGTTCTGGTATGATGGATAGCACAGGATTGTCCCTGTAGTACAGGGTAGCGGGACGCACAAACCTATCACTTTGGGGTAAAACAGAAGACACTAAAGGCATTGCAAAAGTCATACAGCACGAGCATCGTACTCATACATCATACTGCATGTGATAATGACTGGTATTGTTTCTGAAAACATTAACTATCTATTGAATATGTAAGTATCGTAACTCTTATTGTTTATGTTATTGTTTATCATCACATGCCCATTTTCCTACCTTACTGAATCGTTAAGACTCACCCCGTTTCCTTGTCCATATTGTATATTTATTTTTGAAACAGACAAAATGACGATATTTGAATCCTATATTCCCATGAGCTCCCCACCCATATCTTGATTATCCACATTCGGGTCCTGGTCTTGGAGGATCTCGATGTGATCATGGATCACCAGCCCTACTTGTTTTCGAAGGATATGCCTTTGATGTTCTCACTGTTCCCTTGTATGTGATGGACCCACTTGGACATAATCATGCCGACATTAACTAGGTGGACCTCACCTTGACTGATGATGAAGACTGATTTTCCTTGTTTTTATTTAATTTTCATGTTATGTATGTATATAACTTTTGAACAATAGGGTTAGATATTCTGATAGGCTCAATATGGGGACGAGGTTGTGACATTTCCCTTCTAGTTTCATACTTTAACTTTCCATCTATGTGTATTTTGAACTTAATGGTTTATTTTTTTGATTTTTAGCTTAGCTCGTTGGGTTTCTTGTTTCTCTATTTCTTGCTTGTTTAACTTCAATTTTGCATCTTTTCATACTCCTTTATGCTTCCATTTCACTTGTATTACAATGCCCATGGATTGATTTTCAAAATTTTGTGATTCAAATGCAAATATGAAACCTAGAATCTTGAGTTGGGTTTTTTCAATTTCCAGCTCATATATTGTCAATTGCTTCCTAATCTAGCTTGATTTTTAGCTATTTATTTTCATTAGAGATTAGCTTGATTTAGTGTTAATTTGCGATTATGTTAATTCCGGTTGTGGGTAAATTTTACCTTGTTAATTTTAGTTTTAGTTTTAATAAGACTTAGACTACCAGCTGACCTACATAAAAGATTCTAAGCATAAAAGATATTCTAAAGGAATAAACAATTTTTTTAGAATATTCTACGACAAACTTATAATAAGGCCTTCAAAGAGGGTACAAAGATCTTTCTTTTAGGAGAATCATTCTAAGCCTTTGGATTAGAACTTTTTGAAGGGTTAGGATTGTGCTAGTGGCAACTAAAGAGAGAGGTTTTTGAGTAGCAAAAGGAATTCACTTGAAAGAGAAGGCTTGGAGGAGAAAAGGGAAGAAGGTTGGTTTAGAGCTCTTGAAACCAATAGTCATTTCAGCCACCTCCAAACTGCTTCTGGCCACCTCAACTACTCTTTGTTGCCACAGACCTCCACGATTTCTACTCTAGTTTCATGCTTTACCTTTCCTTCTACGTGTATTTCGAATTTAATGGTTTATTTTCTAAATTTTTAGCTTAGACCCATTTCGTTTTTTGTTTCTCTATTTATTGTTTATCTTTGATTGTGTATCTTTTCTTACTCGTTCATGCTTCCATGTCACTTGTATTACAATGCCCAATGATTGACTTTCAAAATCTTGTGATTTGAATGCAAATATGAAAGCTAGAATCTTGATTTAGAGCTTTTCGATTTTCAGCTCATAAATATTGTCAATTGCTTCCTAGTCTAGCTTGATTTTTAGCTCAATATATTGTTTGTTTAGTTTCATTATAGATTAGCTTGATTTAGTGTTAATTTAGGAATATGTTAATTTTGGTTTTGGGTAAATTTCAGCTTGTTAATTTCAGTTTAAGTTTTAATGAGTAATAGTTGCTTCTTTAACTTAATTTCCAGCGATTTAGTATTTTTAGATTGTAGTTGGTTAGTTTTCTTATTTGAATTTTTCACTTACATATTAGTTTCGAGTTAAGTTAGTAGATGATTAGGTTGAATATGCTTGCTGGAAATTTGTAGTTGATTAAGTTGAAATTGTTTGCTGTTTAGTTCTTAGTTAGTTTAATGAATGGTTAAGTTTTCTAGAATATTTCCTTTATGTCTTGTCTTAAGAAATTAAATTTAGCTTTGTTGGAATTTTCTTATCAAGAACCAACGCTATAAATTATTTAATTTGTGACGTTCATAAGATTAGACATTGGAGCATCTAATTGATTTTATAAATTAGCAATTTTACATTCAAAATACCAACAATGTTATTGTTACTATTTTAGTTGGCTTTTAGTATCTTTTCTTTAGTTGTGTTTCAATTTCATTCGAATCTCCTAAAAATTAAAAAATACGAATATGAATTGTGTTCAATAAATTTTTTTTTTTTCATTTTCACACTAATTGCAGATATCATCGCATTTTATGATAGAACTCCTATAATTGAGATTGCATTTGTGGTGCTCATTTTTGAGTGGGTCAGAAGCTCTTGGTAATGGTAATAGTCTTAATCTTGAAAACATTGGTTCTCTAACTCTCCCTACAACAAACTTTAAGCTACATCTTTCCCATGTGTTACTTTGTCCAAAATTTCTAACCAATTTATTTTATATAAACCAGTTTCACCTTGAAAATTCTTGCTACTTTATATTAACTAAAAGTCATTTTGTGATTAAGGAGAAGCTCATGGGACACACCCTACTGGCCAAAAAGAGTGAAGGATGGCTATATCCGATTAAAGTTAAAAAGTTTTCAATCAGTTAATGCCACGCTAGCATTGTGTTGATAGGTGTTCGGACTTCTATAGATATTGGTATGCATGTTTAGGTCATACATCATCTCAAGTCAACTTTAACAAGGTCAAGCAACATATATTACCTGTTAATGTTTTAAACATGTCTGTCATTCGTGTCAATTAGGTAAAGACAAACAGCTTCTGCTTGGTGAGTTTCAAATGTGTCCTTGTCCCCATTAGAACTCGTGCATCCTATAATGTCGAATAGCAGTCATCGATATTATGTTCTCTTTATTGATGACTTCTCTATGTTTACATGGTCGTACCCAATTTTTTTATAAATATGTTGTTTTCATTTGTTTTGTTCAATTGAAAAATCTTTTTGAAAATTTTTTCTTCAGGAACATTAAACAATTTCAATTTGACAATGGAGAATACACATCCCACCAATTTCAGAATTTTTTTGCTCTCCAATGGTATACATCACAGACTCACATGTTGTCGCGCTCTAGATTTAGTAGGTCAAGCAGTGGACTTTTCCTCTTACCAATAAAATAACTTAAACGAATTTTATCTCCTTTATTTGAAATAAAACATGTTTATAACTTTCATGTCTGAAACATAAAATTAAACAAAATCTCTTAACAGTCAAAGTTTCTAATTTAAAAAAAGATGTTCTCATCTATTCCCTCCGGCGTGCCATCTAAGTTTGATCCTGGAAATGCTACTAAAAAATCTCTCAAAAAAGGGAAAATATTAATTGAGTAAATTCGATAACTCAGTAAGCGGAGAATGAAATAAATGTTTAAAAATGCACTATTTCACTTAAAATTCCAAATCAACTAAAACATGTTTAAGCAAAATAAAACTTTAACTATTGTAATCAAATGAGTGAAGCACCCCCATTGGCTGGGCTATGAAACTCCTCATTTTAGCACATGGATTCGAATCAAATCTTTTTTTCATAAAGAAAATTTGGTTATCACATCCTTCTCTGCTTAAAAAAATTTTGTCCTCTAAATTTGCTAAAACTTAATACAGATATGTCTAGGAAATCCTTCTTGTACCTTTCAACTTCATCTTTGCTTATTAGAGTTTCCGCCATTCATTTTTTTATGGTAAAGGACAATCTCTGACGTAATGCCCTGCCTTTCCACAATAAAAGCATAACTTTCCTCATTTCAACATCCTCCCCAATCTGCTGGATTACATTTTGGACAAAAAGAATTTTGTGTAACTTGACTTCCATGTCCTTTTCCTGAAATGCCTGTGAGTCCAAGGATTAAGGCAACCCAGGATCCTTGGTGTGCATGCCTCTTTCTTTTCTCATATTACTCATTGCTCTTCCGGATACTCTGTTCTATCACTCCTTCCTTTTAACTACTTTATAAAAATTATTAATTTCGAATCCAACTATATGATCATAAATACGATAATTAAGACCTTCAAATTTCTGGGATTTCCTTTCCACATTCAGAATCATGCATAATGCAAAATGAGAGAGATATAAATATATTTAATTGTGTTAGCCCAAGGTTGTTTTTGCAAACAATCTAGAATTTATTTTGATAATAACAAAAATTACTAAGTGCTTTGAAGACTTTTAGATTTTACCTTGTTAATCCACAATTTCTAAAAAGTGTTTCAAAAGATTGAGGTTATCTCCATTAAATATTTCTAAGTGTACTTGAACACCATTACACAAAGTTGATAGATCAATTTTTCATATTGTAGGTGTTTAAAGAAGTGTTGAAATGGAATGGACATTTTCAAGATGCTAATTTTCTCTCCAGCACTGATAGTGTCGATACATTGAGTAATGGTGTTGACACATTGCACTGTCACCGAGAGCTGAATTCATGGTGTCGACACATTGAAGACTAGTGTTGACACATTACACTGACACCTGAGACAACATTTATAGACTAAGTTTTAAAGTGTCAACACATGTAGACTATGTATCGACATATGCTGCGACTTTGCAGCAAAAATGAAACGACGCCAGCTCATTTAAAATGCTATAAAAAGACATGGTACCCTTTCAACAATACTTTTGAGGTTTTTTAAGACCCTTGAAGTTAGATGGGCTATAAATAGAAGAAGATAGAGAGATAAAGATAAACACTTGAATTATTCTTGCCCTAACTTCTAAAGAGAGAAAGTGCCTTGAAAGAAGAGAGAAGAACATATCTACCAAGAAAACTTGTGCTCCCACCTGCCAAACTTTAGCCATTTTTAGAGATCTTGTCTTCTTGCACACTATTGATCTTTTCACTTACTGATTTGGCTTAGAGAGCCTTTTTTTTATTATTCCTTTGTACCAGCTTTTGTAAATCACTTGAGTGTTGGGTAAACACTTGGTCCTACTCATGAGGGTAAAAGAAATCCCTTGGGTTTTGAGATTTGTGAAGAGAGTTAAAGCGTGAGCTCGAAAAACTCTTTGTAAAGGTTTCTTAGCACCCAAGAAGCTAAGGTGTATTTGTTATTTGGAGAATAGTGAAGGAAGTCCAAGGAAGCCAATAGCTTTGGATGGACATAGACAAGTGTTGGTGAACCACCTAAAATTGCAGCGTTGTCTCTCTAACTCTATCTCTCTTATTTTTTGTTCCATATCCATATTTGTGGTGCTTTATGTTTCATTGTTCTATTACTTAAATTATCTTGGAAAAGTTCTAATTTTTATTAAAACACAATTCACCCCTCTTGGGTTGTTATTTAGACTCATAAGCTGCATACTCATGCACACTCATTGATCCTTGGACCAAATTAATGAACCCTCTGGCTTTCGAATCACGAACTAACCTCATAAAAAATCGCTCATAAAATAACTCCTTGAAGTGTTCCCATGTGACAGGTGCTTGTCCTTAAAGAGTTCGTTCAACAATCCACCAATGCTTAGCTTCACTGGCTAGCTTAAACATAGCATAGAACACTTTCTACTACTCTATGCAATGTAAAACTCGGAATATGTCTTCAATGTGCTGAATCCAGTCTTCAACCGTAGATGGATCAACTTTCCCTTCAAAAGTGAGGGGGTGCATCCTATTGAATTGTTCAATGGTACATCCCTCGGCAACAACATTTCCATTTCGATTTCTTGAGTTATGCAATATTTCATCCATAACTTGTTGTAGTGTAACACTGCCGAACTATTTGAGCTTGGTTCGACTTGAGACTTACCTTTAATAGTCTCATTTAGATTAAAAGCGATAAAGGAATTGGACATCCTAAAAAGAAGACTAGTAGTCAAGTCTATATTATCTATAACCTTTGCTTTGATACCACAACTGTCACGCCCTAAATCCACAAGTCTACATAAGTCTGATCCTTGACACATTACTCAAAAGTCTAATAAAACAGGAAAAATATTAATTGAGTAAGTTCGACAACTGAGTAAGCAGAGAATAAAATAAAAAATAAAACACATTGTTTCACTTAAAATTCCAAAATAGTCGAAATAGGTTTAAGTAAAATATAATTTGAACTATTGTAATCAAATGAGTGCCCTAGTGGTTGAACCGTAACACTCCTCTTTTTAGCGCACAGGTTCGAATCTCGCGGTTTCCTTTTATTTTAGAGAATCAAATTTTAGTGTGAATAAATAAAATAAAACCGCATTATATACAATGCAAACGCGCTGGCATAGTGGTTTTTGTTTTTGATTCCCAGGTTTGGAGATCAATTTCCAGTATTTGCAAATCTCTTTTTTGTGTCCTTACACCTTTCAACAAAATGATCTTACTAAGAGAAAGCGTCGGCATATTATGGAAGTATGTCTCTTCTTGTTAGCATAGTCCTATCTTCCTAAATCTTTTTAGGTTGATACTTTTATGATTGCTATTTATATAATTAATCGAGCTCCAACTCCTATCCTAGCAATGATTCTCCTCATATAAAATTATTTCAAAGACCTTGTAATATCAATCTAGAACTTTTGGATGTGCATGCTACACCTTATTGAGACCTTACGCTAATGATAAGCTTGCTTTTAGGAATAAACAATGCATTTTCCTTGGTAATCACCTTATCACCATAAATATAAATGTTTTGATCCAATCTCTCGTAAAATTTATTTTTTTCGAAATTTCATATATGATGAAGATTTGTTTCCAACTCAGATATGACTCTCTACCACTCCCACGTCAAGTAGGTATGTTTTCTCTTCAGGTATTCCTTTCAATCCTTTTCCTATTTTCACACTCCCCAAGAAGTCCAAGAGTTCCAATCTGAATCTCCTATGTCACATGAACCAAACTCTTCCTCACCAATTCCTTCTCTACCATAAACTCTTTAACTAACATCTCATTCTCCCGAGTCTTCCTCTCTTCCTCCAATAGAAAACCATATTGGCCTCTTAGTGTCTCTCTTAAACTCTTCCACCACAGAGTCATCCTGAGTCTCATACAACCCATCTCCCAACCACATGGGTACTAGATCCCAAACTGGGTCTCTACATCCTAAAATATTTCCCGACTTCCAAATGTTTTGCACCACAAAGCACCCTTTTCATTCTCAATGCCGTGTTAGACATTACAAAACCAAAATCCTACTCGCAAGCTTGTGTCTCCAAAGATTAGGATTTGTAGAATGCAATGAAGGCTGAATATGATGTTTTTATTGTAAATAATACATGGATTTTAGTGCATTGACTAGTTGACCATAATGTCATAAAAATAAAATTGGTTTACAAACTTAATCAGAAAGCGGATGGAAGCATTGATTGTTTTAAAGCAAGATTTGTGGTGAAAGGCTATGAATAAGTGAGTGGAATAGACTCTCTGAGTCATTTAGTCCAAACATTAAACCAACAACAATTTGTGTGGTGCTTGTTATAATAGTGTTTTTTGGGTAAAGAATTCACCAACTAGATGTCTCTAATGCTTTCTTCTGCGGGACATTACAAGAGGAGGTTTATATTAAACAACCATAAGGCTTCACTGATCCAATTCATTCACACCTTGTATGCCAGCTTCACGAGGCTTTATATGACCTTAAACAAGCTCCTCGACTATGGTTCCTTTGTTACTCCACTAACCTTCTTGATCTTGGTTTTCTAGGTTCGAAAGTTGACAGATAGTTACTTACTTATCACAAGGATGATCTTCACATTTTTATTTTCATTTACGTGGATGACTTGCTCAAGGACTTGGGTGAGCTTAGTTATTTTCATGGGATTGAGAACTCTCGAGATGCCTATGGTCTTCATTTACGATAAATCATGTATATTATGGATCTTCTTTATGTGATAACCCGGTCTTCTGAAAATGATTTTGCAAATGGCTGGAGTTGAACTCCAAACTTGGGGAATAAAAGGGGAAGAACATTGGGCTAGGCGTGTACTTGTTGTCAATAATACGGTTTTAGTTTATTTAAAAGAATACCAGTTTTATTTCGAAAATAGAAGGAAACGCGAGGATTCAAACCACGGCTCGACTATGGTTCCTTTGTCACTCCACCAGCCTACTTGATCTTGGTTTTCTGGGTTCGAAAGTTAACACATCAGTATTTACTTATCACAGGGATGATCTTCACATTTTTATTCTCATTTACGTGGATGACTTGCTCAAGAACTTGGGTGAGCTTAGTTATTTTCATGAGATTAAGGACTCTCGACATGCCCATGGTCTTCATTTATGACAAAGCATGTATATTATAGATCTTCTTTATATGATAACCTGGTCTTCTAAAATAGATTTTGCAAATGGCTGGAGTTAAACTCCAGACTTAGGGAATAAAAGGGGAAGACCACTGGGCCAGGCGTGTATTTATTGTCAATAATACGGTTTTAATTTCTTTAAACGAATACCAGTTTTATTTCGAAAATAGAAGGGAATGCAAGGATTTGGACCCAGGTGCTAAAAAAGAAGAAATTCCTAGCTTAACCATTAAGGTACTTTAAGCATTTGGTTACCATAGTTGAAGATTTATTTTATTTAAACCAATTTTGGTTAATTTGGATGGTTAAATGAAATGATGGGTTTTGTTCTTCTTCTTCCCCAATCCCTCAAAGGGTTCAAATTCTTGTTGCAAGCATTTGTTCTTCGACTCTTTGATTTCTTTCTCATTTCAACACTGTTTCCTTTTATTTTTGTGGCTTTTCGTCTCCAACGCATAATTCTTGATGTTTCTCAGGGATTTCATTCAATTAATGGCGTTAATGAAGGTTTGCGAAAGGGAGTTGAATGATATGTCGAAATGGGGGTTATACACTAATGTTTTGCCAAGAATTCTGGTCTCCCTTGCATATAAAAAAGGACTTCTCGCACACAGGTTATTTACACCTCTCAAATATGATTCTCTATCATTTTTTAAGATCTCTCTATCCCTCTCTAAATCAGTTCGGCCATTGTTGGTTTTGTTGCAACTTTCTTTGGTTATCTTGAATCACTGCAATGTGTGTGTTCTAGAGCAATTCTATTTTTGTAGCAAGTTGGGTAAGCTGAGCTACTATAATATTTTCTTCGAAAAATGATGAACAATGAAAAATATAATTTTTAATTTGAAAGATATTCTTCATAAACTGTTTTGTCAAAATAAGTTTTATTGCAAGATTATGTTATTCTAAAAACAAATGTGGAGTTTTGAAAGCATGCTGAAATTTGTTTATGCTGAACAGAATTTCATTTTCTGATTCTGATTTATGTTATTATTTATTATACTATTTTCAAACCCTGAGTCAATGTTCATTATTAATACTATTACTACTGCTGTTAATAGCAACTTAATATTATGAGTGCACCCATTCTATGGAGTGGTTTATGGGTTTCTCCCTAATGCACACTTGGCGTTCTTGCTAAGTTTTAGTAGGGTGAACTCCATTTACTGTTGACTTATTTTGGTTGCCGCCTGATAAGCCGTTGCATAATCCAACCACAGAGGTAAATGTGGCTTACTATTAATGCCAAAGGGAATTTTTTGTATTATTGGTAAAGCTATCTATAATTGTGAATTTCTTGTTAGTCCAAGGATTAAGGTAACCCAAGAGGGAGGGTGAATTGAGTTTCCAAACTTTTTCACTTTTAACCCTTAAATTCGTGTTTGCTAATTTAGCACAAATATATAGATGCGATAAGAGAATAAGTGCTAAATATAAAAAGTAGGAATAGAGAACCAAACATGTGATTTTTAGGTGGTTTGGCAAACCCGCCTACATCCACCCCTCAAGCTCCTTTACCGAGCCTTGAAGTTTTCCCACTATCTTTCAAATAGTGTACACACTAGCTTTCCGGGTGCTAGAGAATCGTCCAAGTATTTTCCCGGGCTCAAGACTCACAACCAACCAAGCTTGAGATATACCCTCTCTTAGCTTCTTCTTTAGTGAACAAACTCACTAAAGGAATCACCTCTTATGGATAGGAATATTACAAGAATAAACTCTCTCAAAGAGTGGATATGAAAATGGAAAGCTCTATCTCTTTTGATTCACACAATGACAAGATAAGAAAGTGTAATTTGTGTGAATGATATGAGAAATATGGAATAGAAGGTTTAAGATATTTCTCAAGCTATGTAAAATGATATGTGGTCAAGCTTCTTGTTTAGAGACAATAGAAAGGTCTTTATATAGGCCACATGAGAAAACTAGCCGTTAGGAATTTTACCGTTGTGTACCTATTGATCGCTTCAGGGTTACGTTACCAACTGTCATATTGTCAAAGCTCAACGGATTTGTTTCAAATCATAGATCGGTCGACCGCTACACCAAGCGGTCAAAGTTCGGTCGACCTCTTCAACTTAAGCACATGATCCGGTTCATTTAAAACCACGATTTTGACCTTTAAAACATCCAATTTTAAGACTAACTTTTCATAAGTATATAAAGGTTTCGGGAGTTGATTGAGGATGTTTTGAAACCATTAAAAACATATTGATTTTCCAAGCAAGAGGTAAAACGGTTTATGCACGTTTAAAAGAATGCAAGTGTACAATTCAAATCCTTGTCAAAAGTGAAACTAAGAATTACAAGGTTATACCCTATGGTCTTGAATCTTTACTTTTGAGCTTCTTGCATCTTCTTGATCTTCAATCTTCTTGTCTTTGCTCTTTGATAATGTCTTTGTCTCTGAAGATGTCCATTTTGTAAACTCAATTCATTTATTGAAATCATCAAAATATCGATTGTGAACAAAAGCCAACATTTCTGATTTCGGAAAAGATTGTATTTTTATTATTGCTTGCTTGTCGCTTTAGAGATTGTCAAGGATTGAACCTCAGCTAGGTGGGATTGAGAACATCATTATTGGATTTCAAGGATTGACTAGAAAGCATGTAGGTGGGATAGATGAGAACATCATTTTGGATTTCTAAACTGTTATGTTTAAATTTATGAACATTATAGTTATAATATGTTTTCTTCCGAATAAAGAAGTTAAAATTCTATTATTTATTTGTACTAATTTTTGGGGCATGACACTTTATGATGCTCAGATGGGTGGTGATAAGCCACTCTTCTCAAAATGGTGAACCTATTGATGATGTTACAGAGTATAGACAAATTGTTGGTACTTTGCAATATTGTACACTTACTCGCCTTGAGATAGCCTACTCAATTAATCAGCTTTGCCAGCCGTTGGCTTTGTTCACAATCGGTATTTTAATCATTACAATAATGGACTAAGTTTAAAAACTAGACATCTTCAAAGACAGATATATTTTTATCAAAGAACCAAAACCAAGAAGATTGAAAGTTTTGAAGAAGCAAGAGTTCAAGGCTTGGAGACCATAGGGTATAATCTTGTAAGTTTTAGTTTCACTTTTGACAAGGATTTAAAACACACACTTGCATATCTTTCAAATCGTGCATAAATTATTATCATAAGTTTGATAACCAAAATGTGATTTAAGTGTTTTCAAATCATTCCTATATAAAATCAAAAACCACATTCATATTCTTGGGGAGTTGATTTTTGAAATTGAGTTTTAAAATGTGAAAAAAATGAGCTTTTGAATTATAGTAGCTACACAACTAAGTTATAGTGGTTGATTAGTTTATTACAGCGGTTGACCAACTTCGTGAAACGATCGATCAATCTCGGTAAAAAATGACATTTTGGCCGTTGCACTGACAACTAGTTATAGCGGCTGATTGCTATAGTGAATTGGTCGACCAGTACATCATAATTATTTTTAATTGGCTACAAAAGGCTATTTTTCTCATACCCATTATATAAGGGATCTATTAAGGTATTTCTAACAACTCTTCAACATCGAAACATTTCATATACCTTAAGAGAATCTTCAACATTCACACAATGACCCTTTCATATCCTTGTCATTGTGTGCAAAAGAGATAGAGTTTTTCATTTTCTACTACTCTTTTAGAAGTTAAATTCGTGTATCTGTTCATCAGAGTGATTCCTTGTTGTTTTAGTGAGGGGTTGTTCACTGAAAAGGAGCTTAAAGAGGGCATATCTCAAGTTCGGTTGGGTTGTGAGTGCTGATTCTGAAAAATCATTTGAGTGGTAAGTGTTGAGCTCGAAAAAACCCTTGTAAGTCCTGTAGCACTCGGAAGCTAAAGTATAACTATTTGAAAGATAGTGGAGAAAATGTGATAACCCAGTTTTCTTTCCCAAAAAAAAAAAAAAAATTGCAAATGCTGGGAGTTGAAACCCAGACGCAGTTACCACTAAGCATGGCGTGCTCTTTCAAATTAATTATTTGTGTTCTGAGTTAATATGTAAAAGAAAATAAAGCATGATGATTCGAACTCTTGCATTGAAGAGAGGAAGATTTGCAACGTAACCACTAGGGCGCTTCACTTGTATGGTTATTTTAATTGAAGGTTTATTTTATTTAAACCTATTTTAGTCTATTTAAAATTTTAAGTGAAATGGTGCGTTTCACCTATCTTCTTCCCCAAACCTTAAAATCTTGATTTTTCTATCCTAGTTGTTGTTTCTTCAACCTTATAGTTTCTCTCTCATCAATTCAGGTAAGCATAGTTACTATATTATTTTCTTTGAAAAATGACAAACAATAAAAATAGAATTTTTGATTCCGTGAAAGACATTTTTCATAAACTGTTTTGTGAAAATAAGATTTATTGCAAGATTATGTTATTTTGAAAACAAATGTGAAAGTTTGAAAGCGTACTGAAATATGTTTATTTCATATTTACTGTTATGAAATTCTTTCTCAGAGATCTTGTTTTCTGCTGAATATAATTTTTGTTTCTGATTTTGAAGTCGGTTATTATCTATTATGTTGTTTTTAAACCCCGAGGCGATATTCTGTTACTGAAACTATTACTGCTATTGTTGGTACCAACTTACCGCTACTGAGTGCACCCATTTTATAGAGTGGTTTTTGCATGGGTTTTTTCTTGGTGCACACTTGACTTTCTCGCTAAATCTTAGTAGGGTAAACTTCACTTACTGTTGACTTATTTCAGTTGGCGCTAGATAAGTCGTTGCATAACCTTGGGACAGGAGTGAATGTGGCTTATTGTTAATGCCAAAGGGGATTTTTCTGTATTACTGGTAAATCTATCTATAATTCTGAATTTCTAATTGCAAAAAATATTGTATTTATATTCGTTTATTTTATTCTCTGCTTACTAAGTTGTCGAACTCACTCCGTTATTATTTTTAAATTTTCAAAGTTTGTTGAATAACGTGTCAAGAGAATTTGTTTTGGTTTATGTTTTTTAATATTAAAGTTATAATAAGGTTTATTTCGAATAAAGGGAATAAATTTCATTAAATTATTTTTTTATCAAAAAGTTCACTCCTTGACTCTGCTGATTTTTAGAGCGTGATAGAAAACCTGAAAACTCGAAAAGAAGCTTGAGGGGTAGATGTAGGCAGGTTACCGAACCACCTAAAAGTAATTGTGTTTGCTTTCTTTAATCCTTCTCTTTATGTTTAGCATTAATAATACTATTGTGATATTATTGCATATTTCATGTGCTAAGCTAGCTATTGCATTGATTTCTAAGCAAACACAAATTTAGGAGATAAAAAGTTTTAAAACTCTATTCACCATTTTCTTGGAATGCCTTAATCCTAGAATTACACCGACATCTTCTTGCTCCAACCTTCTTTGATTGGCAAGCAGCAAAGCGTGTCTTATGCTATCTAAAAGGCACCCGGATCTTCATTTGCAAGCTTATTGCGACCTTGACTGGGCTGGCAATCTAGATGATAGGCGCTCTACAACTGGTTACGGAGTATTTATTGGCTCTTGTTTGATCTTGTGGTGTGTTAAGAAGCAAAATGTCATTTCTCGTTCCAGTATGGAGGCCGAATTTCGAGTGTTGGCTAAGGTGGTTGATGAGTTATATTGGCTTTGAATGTTTTTTTGTGATCTTGACATTCCTTTCTTCTCACCTCCGATTGTTTGGTGTAATAATCAAGGAGCTATGTCACTTGCATCTAATCCTATTTTCCATGCGCATATGAAGCACATCCAAGTTGATTTTAATTTCATTAGAGAAAAGGTTCTCAATCGTGATTTTTGTCTAACAATTTATTTCCTCCTTTGATTAGGTTGCAGACATCTTTAGAAAGGGTCTTAATTCTACTCGGTTTCAGTTCATAAAGGGCAAAGTCACGGTGATTGAGGCCCCCATTCGTTTGCGGAGAGATGTCGACCAATCCTTATCAACGAAAAATACCGGTTGTTCCACGATGATAAACTTATCTTATCTCTTCCATTTGATTAATATATATTCAATTTCACTTGTCTTTATCTCTTTTATTAGATTAGCGTATATTCAAATTTTACTTATCTTATCTTCCATTAGTTTATCATGTATTTCATTTCTGTTTAGATTATCCTTTCCTCCAATGAAGGAAACCGTCATTGTGGCGACATATTTATGTCTCTTGGACCTTGGACCCGGTTTGTGGATTTTTGGTCCATGGGCTTGGAACTTGGTTGTTTGCGATGGACTTTGGTCCACATAACATTGTGAAGGATTTTATGCTCTCAAACTTTTCTTTTTCTAGGGAAGGGGGAAATTTATTATTTAAAAAAAAAAACTGAGTAGCTTTCCTATGGCGCCCTTTAAGTACTGTTCCATCATGTGTATTATTCTCCACGTGTAACGTTCTTTCCCCAGAATATTTTTTTTTTTTTTTTTTGCCGTATTAAATCCTCGTCCAATTTGGCTCGCTCAAAACCTGTCACAGAACGGCCGGCAAAGCAACGAGCTCTCAGTCTTTCGAGTTTCGACACTCATCTGGAAGAAATGGCTCTTCTTTCCACACAGCCACCGCACACCCTCACTTCTCCAAAATTCCTAGTTCCGGTAAACCACTTCGTCACCTGTTATCTCCCTCTGTCTCTTTCCCAAACTCTACAAATCAACTCCTCAGATCTTCACTCTCTGTCCCTGTCACCCGCTCCTCTCTCTCTGACCCCTCCTCCTCCCCCAATCCCGACCCCCGGATCTCTGACGAGTGGGGAGAGCCGTCCGAACCCGTTCATGAGCCCGAATCCCCCCCGGACCCGCCAATGAACGAGGATGAGTGGGCGGCAGATGGTGCTGGTGTTACCGATGGTGCGGAGGAGGCGACCGACAAGCTGGTGGCGACGGAAGATATCGGTAATGGTAGCCCCGCCGCCGCCAAGGATGGGGCTGATGTGGCGAGGGAAGATAAGTCCGGTAATAAGCTGGTGGAGTTGAAGCGCTGCTTGGTGGACAATACTTACGGGACCGAGTTTGGGTTCAGGGCTGGGCCGGAGGTGAGGGCCGAGGTCTCCGAGCTGGTCAATCAGCTGGAGGCGGCGAATCCGATTCCGGCGCCTAACGAGGCCCCGGGCGTTCTCGATGGCAACTGGATTTTGTTGTGAGTTCATTGCATTGCGGTTGCGTTCGATTTCATTTTTGTGGCCTAGTAGGAACAAAAAGTACATTAATCATGTGAACTCTTCGTATTCATTTAATATGTGAAGCATTTCTGTCTTTGTTTGTTTAGTTAGTAATTAGGCTTGAATTCGCTTTTAAGCTTAGCAAGAATGTGGCTGGCGGAAAAAAAGACTGCAAAGTGATGCTAACTCTGGTACAGAAATTTGGAATCGTTTGGTACTCTGAAAATAGAAAAAAAAGAGGACAAATTTGAAATCAGTCGTCTGCTTTTGGCTCGAAATAAAAGTGATCCTTGAATTGTTTAAAAACATAAAATCAGGGATTTTTTGACAACATGTAGTTTTGAACTCCTCCCCCATGCGAAGGTCTCCGTTATTATTTTAATAACTTTTTTATTGTTTTTTATTTGAATTTAAAATGTTGCATTCAATGTCAAAATTTTATGATCGGGGATATATTCGCGGAGGTCTTTAAAAATGGAAGAATTAATTGTATGTGTATTGAGACTAATTTTATTTTGAGAAAAACTTGTATTGATTTATCATAGAAGTAAAGATAAGATCAAGTATTTATCATGTTCTAAATCATCTTTATATGTCTTCCCAGGTGTGAAAAAATCGGGTGCCTTTCTTAGTTTTTTGCTTTTTCTTGATTGTGCTTGGTTTCATGTGTCGTCTCTAGTAAATTCTTTGTCCATTTTAGCATATTGGGTATTTAAGATTTGAGTTGGTTTTTGTCATGCTTATTGGGTCGTTGAAAGTTGGGTCTAAATGGCTGCTACGTTGTAGTAGCCCCGGTTGGCTCCCCCCAAAATTAATTTATTTTTTCTTTATATATGTATTTACCCCAAGCGGGCCAGGCCCACCCAAAAGCCTCAGCCCGCCCCCCCTTGTTCTGACATTATTCATTTTCATTTGAGATGTGTATGGAGAATGGTGTTCTACAGTGAATCCCTTTCTAAGGCTGGTATTTTCCCTCCAATGATCCCCAAAAATTTGCGGAATAAACTCATTCACAATGTTGTTAGAGTTGAATAGAAAACTCTAGGACAATGAAACAAGCTAAAGACTCTACATGAAAGGCTGATGCTGAGCTTGCTAGAGCCTAATCATTTGAGTGTTTTCCTTGCCATTTTATATCCAGTTGAGTCATTTGTTGCACAATTTAAAGATATTTCCACATGATCGTTAACCCATTCACATATTATGTTTTACAAAAAGGATACCTTAATGCAATCTCTATGATTTTTGTTGTCACTGTGACATTACATTTTACTAAATTTTAAGCTTTCAAGTTCTAAAGTTTGGTACGCTGAGTGTGGTACTTGCTCAGATTAATATGGGCATTGATGTTTGTGACTTGTCACTGTTTGTTTGATTAGTTGGTGCTCCATTGGTGTTTAGAACAACAAGAATTTAATCTTTAATGCTATTACCACTAATTGGTTGACGAATTTTTGTTTTCTTTGTTTTATTTAGATAATGGATAAGTTTTTGATAAAAAAATTCAACCAACGTGGAGTCGTCTAATACTCATAACGTGGCTACTAATTCTGAAACGAATACTAGTTCGAAAAGATCTCGTCTTTTGTTTAGTCCGGATGATATTGTTGCTGACCTAAGGTTACGTAAACCATTGAAGAATATGATGTTGGGATTGGGGATCAAATTCGTAAGGAATATTTGATCAAAGGTCCTTTTCAACCGTTTGACCATGATTTTCCTAAGAAGCAATATGAGAAAACAATGAGGGGTTTGTTTTTAGTCCTTAATTTTCAATATTTTATTTTTAATTCCCAAGACACTTTTTTGCATTACATAGGAAAAAATTTGTCATTTTCCCATAGGAGTTTGTCCCTTTTCAAATTCATTCCTGGTTCCACCAATGGAGGGTGGGTTGTTGTATATGGTATTTAGAGCAATGTTTTCCTACCATTGAACGTGTTTGGCATTGTAAAGAATCATGCAACAGACCTGAGTATCTTTGACTGAGGCTTATGCTGAGTTGAGTTCTAGATTCACAATTTCTGCTGGCAATAAAAAATGATTAGAAGGATGCCAGTTCTTGAGCTATTGTTCAATTTTTACTCTAGGTGGTCTATCTCGTATTGTAAAATTGAAAGATATTGGATATTTTGTTCTTCATGATGCTTTAATAGAAATGGGTTATTTCCAATGTAAGAAGTGTTCAAGGAGGGCTTAACGTGTTTTGCTCTTGTTTTTTTTTTTCTTGTTTTTTGTGAAGGAAACAACTGCTTTTTAAAATTATTACTTGTTTGAGTTTAGGATGTAAGAGTGAAGGTGATTTGTGGTTGGAATTATGTCTTCAGGTTTCCATGATTGCAATTTTTTGTCTTATATAGTATAGGCTTTTGATTCACATCAATGGCATCATCCTCTCCATCAAAAAATACTCATCTGCTGTCGTCAAGTGCCATGGCATTGTAATGCCTTGAGTTCAACATGGGGTAGTAGATGAAGCAGGAGAGGAGAAGAAATGAAAAATGAGCTCTTGAGCCAAGTCCCACATTGAGACCGTACAAGGGGAACTGAGTGGGCACTTTCTTGTGGTGTTACAGTAATTATTTGTTAAACCAAATCAATTCATTAATTTCTATTCAAGGATCTTTCCTGTTTGATTATTCTGAAGTAAATGTTGAAATGGATGGTTATTATAGCCTTTTTGGCTAAGTTACTCGCACCTAACAAATTTGTGCTTTCCTATTCTCACCTTAAGAAGTTATCATTTATTCATGAATACTGGGTTTTATTTTTGTCTGAACCATTCATGAACATTGGAAGTGTTAATTTCATTGCTGGGAATGTGCATAACTGCCTTTGATGCCGTATCTGGACCAAGGTCAGTGATGGCACTTTTCACAGTAGAAGTTATTTATTGAGAGGCAAACTCACAGGTATTTCATTAGACAGCATCTGAAGGTAGAATCGTTTGAACTTCACTAGATAGAGTCCTTTATAGAAAGAGTTGTGAGGGACATCAGAGGAACTGGAAATTTAATCATTATGTTAAATGGTTGCTTTCAGGCCGTTATTCTCTGTTTTTTTTTTAATTCGTTTTTTTCATTTGAAAGAATGTGACTTGTAGAGGAATATAAATTCAGTTCTATATGGATGTAGATGTCTTATTCAATGCTTTATGTAGCTGCTTTTTCTGGGTTTCATTTGGTAAAAGGAACACTGGAGAGGCCCTGGTGAAAATTGATAAAACTGGCTATTTTCTTTTTTTATTGTGGGCCGATGTTATTTATAAGTTTCATTTGGACTTGCACACCATAAGTTGTGTCCCTACCATTCAGGTACACTGCATTTTCTGAACTGTTGCCACTTCTCGCAATTGGGACATCCCCATTTCTAAAAGTAAAAGAGATACGCCAAGCAATTGACACCAGCAGTCTTACCATTACAAATTCTACCACGCTGTCCAGCCCTTTCGCTACTCTTTCATTCAGTGCATCTGCTACTTTTGAAGTTCGAAGTCCTTCAAGAATACAGGTATTGTTATGAGCTGTAGGTACTTGACCAAACAAATTTTCTGTGACAAGATGGAATCTGTTTTGAAAATATGGTACTAATAGTAATAAAAAACTCATTGGGTGAATCTTTGATTTATTACCAATGAACTCACTGTAGTAATAAAAGATTATTGTCATTGTCATCTGCCCAACTAGGTGGTCACATTCTAAGGAATTTATAGATGGTGACCCGAGCAATTATTTCAAGAACCATGTCTTGGGGAAATTTCTTGCGATTTATTGATGAGTATATAATCCCACTATCCTACACTTTAATATATTCAGGTAACATTTAAGGAAGGTACCTTTCAGCCTCCACAGATTAAATCAAGTGTTGATCTCCCAGAAAATGTGAATGTTTTCGGGCAGCAAATCAATATATCGCCTGTGCAGCAATCCCTTGGTCCGCTGCAGGATGCAGTAGCAAGTATAGGACGAGTCATATCTGGTCAGCCGCCTCTCAAAGTTCCCATTCCAGGTGATCGTACTAGTTCCTGGCTTCTTACTACGTACCTTGACGAGGATATTCGAATTTCAAGGGGAGATGGTGGTCTATTTGTGCTTGTCAAAGAAGGGAGTCCGCTTCTTGCTCAGTAGCCAGGTCTGAATTGCCATTCCTTTTACTTTATGAAAAAGGCATAGACCCAATGCCTATATCCCAATTTTCAACTTTTGCTTTAAAAGAAGATAGAAGAGAAATTATACTTAAACATCTTAAATTGGCATCCATTTGCAATATGGTCTCCAACTACTAACTTTGTTGGCAATGAGCATCCTAAATTAGAATCAAAATCCTCTGCAGTTTTTGTTTGGATTGCACAGATAATTTGGAAAGAGATTGGATTCCACTGTAAGGCCCACACTATTCGAAATTTTACACAGATATCATTAAATAGTGTAAAATTTATATGTTGTCAGTCTCTCTAAATTGTACCATATTATTTGGATAAAAAAGTAGAGTATCTCAAAAGTATCCTGTGTTTGCAATGTGTATCCTTGATTAGTATGACTATTAAAATAAACTCAACTGTGGAGAGCAACATTGCCAAAAAAAAAAAATTGATTGTTTAGGATCCAATAAGCAAAGTTAGTAGTTTAGTCGTGGGATTGAAAAATCTGCCAATTTAAAGTAAATTAGTAGTTTAGCACTGGGAAAGTCAAAGACTATTCTTCTCCCCCCCCCCCCCCCACCCCCCCCAAAAAAAAAAAAAAAAATCTCGTGGTACTCTCCTTATTCCTCCCAAAGAGAAAAAATAGGTAGAAAATGCTAATTAACTATGTCTCCATAGGAAGAAAAGAATATGGAATGGCCATGCATCTTCGGAGCAATGATTGGGATTGTTTGGTTTTTTTCCTACAATTCATCTCTTTCAGAATATTGAAGTTGGAAACAGAAAATCCGATTAATAAATCAACCCGTTTTCGAAGAGAGTACAGCTGAGTTACAAAACACCAACAGTGGCTAGTGTAGTGCCCAGTGGGCAGGCGGCGCCATTATTTCTGCAAATGACTTTGAACCAGTGCCATATCTGTAGACTTCATGTTTCAGATTTACCATCCGAAGAAAAAGGAAAAAAAGTCTAATATAGTATTGACTTGTGACAAATAAATCTCCCGTTAGTCTAGACCCTCCATATATAGGTTCTAGGTTAACACCTTTGGCCCACTAGAAGTCGAGTAATGAACACTATTCCTTACATATTTGCCAAAGGTTGGACAACTTGAATTCATACAACACACAACTATTCTTTGGTAACATTAATTTTTGGTTGTGTTTGATTGCGAATATGTTAGGGTGTTTAAAAAGATGGAGTTGGTGAAAAAATGAAGAGATAAGATTATTTAAATGAATTTTTTATATTTTTTTAGAGTGAAAAGTGATGGTTTAATGTGGAAAGAAAAAATTTTGAAGAGTTATTTTATTGGGGTGGAAATTTTGGGAGTCCAAAATTTTGGCTCCCAAACACCACCTTAGTTGTTTATAAGTGAACCTAGTTTGTACAAAGGTGCCTATTTTCAATACAAAAACTCCACATTTACTAGTTCTTAGATTGAACTCAAAATATAACAGAGAGTCTTAAAAAACAGGTGATTGATCAAGTGTTGTGATTGTATTGATCTTTTAAGCTCTTTTTATAAGAATAGAATATTAATTAAGTGAGATTACGATCACAAATTAGTCCAATGCCCCAAAAATAATTAGAACTATTATTAACCAAAGAAAAACACTTGTTGTATGAGATCAAAATATATCAAGAGCTTAAGGCACGAATACATTAAAAAAATTAGAAAAGTGATTTGGAAATTTTTTTCTTTTAAAAAGTAATTATTAAAATTACTTCGATGAAAATAATCAAGCATAGATAAGGAGATTGTACAATGATAATTACATTAATTAAAGATAAAAGGATAAATAAAGTATCAATAGAAGTTTTTAATATTTAATCCTTCATAAGAGGATTTACAAAAGATATCTAGGTTATAAGTAAAAATTTGCCCCCACACGACAATTCAATTCAACAATGTATTTCAATCTAATCCATAGAGTTGTGCATTGGTATTGGTGGTGTGTCGGTTTATCGTACTGGTGCTAGTTTTGCTATAGGGTGGAGATTTTGGCAGTAGCAGTTTCCACCACTAAATCTGTTCCTTTTTATTGTTATTATTCCATTTATTTTATAAAAACGAAGCTATTTCTCTTTAAAGAGAAACCACGTCGTTTGAGGGTCTTCTCTCCTTCATCGATCGGCACCCCTCTGGTATCCTCCACCAAGATTGGTGATTCCATGGCGCCTCTACAGCATATCTCTCGCTTCTCTCTTTTTGGCCTCTGTGTTGCACTTTCTCTCTTTCCCTCTATATGTTTTCCATTGTGATTTGAATTTGGTTTGGGATTTGTCGATTTAGTAGTTTTTTTTTGCTAGTTGATTTTGAATGCAATTTGAAATTCGATGTGTTGGTTTTCGTTTGGGATTTGCTGATTTGGTAGTTTTTTTTTTTGCTGGTTGATTTTGATTACGATTTGAATTCATTTGGTTGATTTCGTTTTAGGATTTTGTTAAATTTGATTGGCATTTGCCGATTTGAGAATTTTTTTTGAGATTTTTAATTTTTTTTAATTTTGGTAGATTTTTGGTTTTGGTGGAAGTGAACGCTATCGCCACTATTTGGTACAGTTTCCTCCCCTAACGTTGTCAGTTGCGGTATCCATTTTTGGACCACTGTCCATAGCGGTGGTAGTGGTGCCGATGGAAGGCATAGATGGAAGGCATAACTCAACCACCGCCACTGCTTATGCACAACCTTACTAATTCATGTATTTTAATTCAGTCCAACAATGCATTTTAACCTTATCCAATTGAAATATTTCATTTCAAACCATTTCAAGTTTTACAAATTTAATTCCACTTGGCATAGAATTTTATAACGTGTCATTTTCCATGCATCACAGGCCATTGCAATTTGATTACCCTCTTTCTTGTTCAATGAGTGAGCTATTGTATAATTCCTTTAAATTATAGGCTTAGATTCAAAGAACCCTATATTCTGCTCCAAAGCTAATATTTTAAAAATAAAAGCCCATAAAAGGTTCATTTAATAAAAAGGGAGGTTTTTATTATCGAAGTTCATAATTAAAGTCATAAGTAAAAATATTTCTTCACCATATTACCGTTGGACCATCTATTCAAGTATTCTATCTTTGAACCTTTATGGTCTTAAGTAGGGCTGCACAAACTTACTGCACGGGCACGGGCACCGGTTCTGGTGTTGATTTTTGTTAAACCGGTGGTTATCGGTTTAACCGGCACCGGCAACTCGCCGGTTACCATCATTTTTTAAAAATAAAAAAATATATATATAACGGCATTTCCTAGTATCCTACAGTCTACCTCTAATTCATGTTTTTATTTATTTTTTAATAATATAAATAAAAAAGGGTGCCATTCTCTTTAGAAGAGAACCATGCCATTACTTCTGCTGGGTTAGGGTTTTTCCCTACCTCACTGTAACTTCTGTTCTTTTGTTCTTTTTTAATAATTAAAAAAAATGGCGCAATCTCTTAAAGAGAACGATGCCATTGCTTCCACTGGGTTAGGTAAAAACCCTAACCCTTTCATTGTAACTTTTTTTTTTTATTAAAAAAGAAAAAGAAAAAGAAAACGGCGTTGTTCTCTTTAAGAGAACGATGCCTTTTGGTTAGGAATAAAAAATCCTAACCCCACTCTCCATCTCTTTACAGTCTACTCTCCCTCTACACTCAACGTCGCATAGCGCCTCTCTCTCCCTCTGGCCTCTACAGTCGTCAGTCGCATCGCACCTCTCTCCTCTACACTCTACAGTCGCACAATGCCTCTCTCACCCTGCACAGCGCCTCTTTCTCATCCTCTCCTCTCTACTCTCGATGGCCTTCAAAATCCAACCACTCCTCCTCTCTCTCTAGTGGCAAGCGACGGTTATCTCTAACTGTTACCGGTAAAACCGTCACAGGCAACCACTCCTAGTTTTAAGCTAATCCTCTCTTATTGGTTACTTAGGCCTTAATTAGTGAAGCCCATTTTGGTTCATATGGTGGTGGCCCTTAGATTTTGGTTCTTTTTTCTTGCAAAAAAACCTGTTTCTCCCCTTAGGCCCAATATTTAATTACTTTATTAATTGTTTTCTTTTAACCAATCCCATGAACCCCAAGGTGTTCTTAGTCATTTAATTACCCCTAACTCATGTTTAGTTAAGCCCAACACAATGTCTTCAACTCTCCTTTCAGGTCCAAAAGAAACTTGTCCCTTACTAGTCCATTAGCGTTTAATTAATTTTAGTGATGGCTCACTTAGTGGATAATTAAGCCACTGTTTTGAGTAAAGTTTCTAGATCAGGTGCGGGCCTCATATTACGCGATAGGGCCTCCCAAATCAAGCCCATTGTTTCCCTTTGTCCCCGTGTGTTTCTCTTGAGATTATAGACCCATTTCTTTACATTTCTTTTGCTGGATTTTTGTGATATGTTACTAACACTTCCATATTTGATTTAGACCCACACTGTCGCATCAAGTTCTTGGCAACTTTTATCCTTGGACCCACGTACGTCCTATGACTTTAAAACTTAAAAATACGTGAAAGGTGTCTTAATGGACGTTTTCTTTGGGGGGTGGGTAGGGGTGGGAAGAATGTTGCTCTCAACGTTAACTTGCCCCTTGAAAAGTAGGGTAGGAGCATGAGTCTTAGAAGAAAATATATATCAAAGCATTTGAGATATGATCATATCTTGATTATATATCTAGCTAGTGGTTTGGACCTGTTACTCGCGTGTGACAGAAGTTAAATATTCAGAAGACTAAGTAAGCTTCAAATTGACTTGATCAACCTTGCGATCGACCGTGCGTGTGTAGACTTTTCAACTTTTAGCAGTCTTCCAAAACTTCATATGAGTTGTACGTAGAACACCCCTGTATATATATTATAGGTTCTCCAGCTAAAGTTTTATAGCTACCCTTCCAATGGCAAGCAAAACCTCGAATGTTTCATGGCTTCTCCTAATTTTGAACTCCCTCCTGGCCTCCACTCTGCTTATTGGTCGCTCAGCTTCTCAGAGCGACGACCGGAAGGTAAATTTCTGTATAATTGAACTGGTATATATGTCTTTTATGCATAGGAGCTTCTTTACGATTATACACTTCAATTCCCAGCGAAATGTATATATATACATATATATATACCTGCCTAATTCTTTTTTCATGTGGTTTGTGGGATCGATATTGTGATAAGTGAAAAGACTTTTAAGTTTTTTTCGTACGATATTGTGCGTGCAGGCTTATATTGTGTATCTGGGCGAAAGGCAGGGGGACGAGGTTTCCACGTCATCCCTTCACACAAGCATGCTCCAAGTCATTGGCAGGTTACAAAAACACAAATGGCACCGTTAAAATTATAACGTGCCTATGAAATTGTTCCTGATTGCAGTTTTGTCGTCATGTTCATTTCGAAAAATTCCCCCAACCTATTGCATTTCGTACTGTCTCCAATTTCTCTTTTTCCAAATTTAAAGCGTCATCAATGACATTTATATGCACAGATGTGATAGGGCAACAACTAGGGGTGCTCATTTGCATCGGCGGTGGCGGTTTAACCGCTATGGGTATCGGTACCGTAATCAGTAAGGGCGGTTATTGTGCCTTAACAGTGCAACGGCGGAGTCAAATATGTGATTCCATCAATTGCGGTGACGGTGACGGTGACGGTTTTCGCCAAACCGTCACCTACACTACCGTTAACCACCCCTATTTTAGACTTGAGATGATTATTGATTACGTGACATACTTTTATTGGGCTTTTATTGGAATATGTTAGTTGGTTTATGTCACATTGTTAGACACTTTTATTAGACTTTAGTCTTTATGTTTGAATATGATATTATGTTGGACTTTTGGACAGCTTATTATATTTGTTATGAATATTAATGATTATGATATTATGTTTGAATAGGTTATGATATTTGTCCATTTGATATGATTATTGATTATGATATTATGTTGGAAATTTAAACAGGTTATGATATTTAAATGATTATATTTGTTGCTTATATATAGGCATCAAATGATCTTAATAGTCCAAAAAAGCCCAAGGAAAACAGCAAAACAGTGAAAAAAATGAAAATAAAAAAAAAATGCCCATTTTTTTTGGGCCCAATGATTACACAGTTTAAGCGATTACCATATAACTGTTACCGTTAATACTGTCACCGACAAGGGTGGTTATTGTGCCTTAGTGGTGTGGTGCAATGTCAAATATGTGATTCCGTCAATTGCGGTGACGGTGACGGATTTTCGCCAAACCGTCACCTACACTACCATTACCAACTCCTAACAACAAGTAGAAAAATAATATGTACTTTTCTTCTATCAATTATTGAGATTTTAACACTTTATACTATTCACCATTAATTTAGACCCAAATTGATAATTTTGGTCTATAGAGTGATGAATTTTACCCTCATATTTGGGTAACATTACATTTTGTGTGGAGATAAAGACTTTATTTCACAAACAAAACTATCATTTTCTGTCCAAAATTCA
Source organism: Morella rubra (assembly GCA_003952965.2). Classification (NCBI taxonomy): domain Eukaryota; kingdom Viridiplantae; phylum Streptophyta; class Magnoliopsida; order Fagales; family Myricaceae; genus Morella; species Morella rubra. The sequence continues at coordinate 12,202,248 of CM025852.1, forward strand.
AGGTGGAAGTACAATTAGTAAATGATATATTTCCAAGTCTAAAGTGTCAAAGCTTGATATGAGTGAAAAACTTATTTCTCCCCACCTTATTATATATTTTTATTATTTTCTTGACAAAATATATCTGTAAAGGGCAAAAAGAGATCCACTCACTATTGATTGCCCTCCTTCCTTGGCCTCCAAGATATTTTTATGGACATGCATGCAATTAGTATTTAACCTAAATTGAAAACTACAAAAAAATAGCTTTAAAATTAGCAGGGCACTATGATTGAATTAGCAGTGCAAGGCCATAAAATGAATTAAACTCTAAAATGCAATTACCTCCAAAAAAAGGCCTAGTATTAATGAAAATTCTCAGGGCAAAACTGCCTAGGTAATCAAAATTAAGAACTTTTGATTGATTTCTACATGATGAAAAAATGTGGCATATTTATATGTTTTCTAGCTCCATTTTTCTGCATCTGTATATCTCAATTGCCCATTGCTCATTTGCTATAAATAACGACGTAAGGTATTTCAACGAGCTCAGATTTTGTAACTTGTCAAATCTATATATGTGCCTCCTTTAACAGTACTGCTGGTCCGAAGTCTCTAATCTACAGCTATACGAGGAGTTTCAGTGGATTTGCGGCAAACCTTACCGACCAAGAAGCTCAAAAAATATCTAGTCGGTGAACATAATCTCCCTATAAAAACCCCAAATTGATTCCCGTTTCCAATATAGATAACAAAAATATCATTACGTTGAATACGCAGGAATGGACAGCGTAGTGTCTGTGTTTCCGAGCCAACGACAAGATCTCCAAACAACAAGGTCATGGGACTTCCTTGGCTTCACGGAGCAAGTTAAAAGAAGTCCTGCTGAAGGGGACATCATTATAAGCGTGATTGACTCTGGAATTTGGCCGGAGTCTGAGAGCTTTAATGACGAAGGATTTGGTCCTCCACCTAGCAAATGGAGGGGCATCTGCGATGACACACTCGATTTCACCTGTAACAAGTATCTATTTTAACAAACCGTATTTTGTCCTACTTATGCAGGCATTGGTGCACACTCACGCGGAGATCAAGGCTTTCGTCCTAATTATGCTTGGATCCTAATAGGTCCAATACATTAATGAATCTCATCATGGCCCAAATTGAATTAACTAATGCATTAATGTTGTTTATTTTTCCTTCCTTTTTAGTTGAATCATTGATGCATTAATTAATTTTATTCGGGTCGATACTGAGATTCATTAATGTATTAGCAGCATTAAAAGTCTGTTAGGACCGAAACCTTTGATCTTTACTCACGCACAATTAACCCCATAGTGTTAGAACCGCCATTGACTTACGTGTTGTTGCTTGTGTAGTAAAATCATCGGAGCACAGCATTACAATCACTATAGAGATCTTAGCCAAAGTGATATTGGATCTCGAGAGATTCAGAGGGCCATGGGACACATTGTGCATCAATAGCGGCTGGGAACTTAGTTTATGGGACAAGCCTAGCGGGAAACTTTGCTAAGGGAACAGCACGAGGAGGGGTTCCTTCTGCACGTATTGCTGTGTATAAAGTATGTTGGCAGAATGGTAATGGCTGTGACGATGCTGACATTCTTGCAGCTTTTGATGATGCCATTAGTGACGGCGTTGACATAATATCTATCTCTGTCGTTGCACAATCTATAAAGGGATATTTTGAAAACTCGATCTCCATCGGTGCCTTTCATGCTATGAAGAAAGGAATATTGACATCAACTTCCGCTGGTAACGCTGGTCCACGTCTGGCAACTATCGTAAACGTTTCGCCATGGTCTCTCAATGTGGCTGCTAGCACTATAGATCGGAAGTTCCTCACCGAAGTCCAATTAGTAACAACGAGATATATAAGGTAATTTCAAAAGTCCAGCCTCCTGTTAATTATATTAACTCAACTATATATTTCTCCAGATCATGATTAGCATAGCTACAATATATACCTTAATTATCTCGTTAAATACGCTTAGAACTTAAACCAACTTCTTTGTTATATTATGTAGCTCAATCAATACATTTGACCTACCGAATGAAATATATCCTCTAGCTAGCCTACTACTATCTTCTTCTTTATATTTCTCCAGATCATGATTAGCATAGCTGCAATATATACCTGATTTTAATTATCTCGTTGAAATACGCTCGCGGCCTAGAACTTAATTATAAACCAACGGTAATATGAAGAATTTTCTTTGTTATATTATGTAGGGAAGCTCAATCAATACATTTGACCTACCGAATGAAATATATCCTCTAATTTATGGAGGAGATGCGCCAAACATTACAGCAGGTTTTTCTTTGGCCTCGTCGAGGTAACTTGGAAAAAATTTATTTGAAAATAAACATTAATTCTAATATTCCAATCTGATAATTAAAGTGGAACGGAATGCAAGTCTTGCAGCGCATCTTCGTTGGACAAAGATAAGGTGAAAGATAAAATTGTGTTTTGCGAGAACATAAATAATGGCTCAGAGACTCTTGCAGCTGGTGCAGCTGGAACTTTGATGAGTGGCCGAAGGCAATATGATAGTGATAACTCATATGCCTTGTCTGCAGCTTACCTTAACTTGCAGGATAGTAGCAACATTTACGCCTACATGAGATCGACAAGGTATATATATTAGATATCGTAGACAACTAAAAATTCACAAACAGTACTACTGCTGACCCAAATGAATATATATACACAATTTATAGTAGCCCAACTGCGACTGTGCTGAAGAGTAAGGAGCGTAATGATACATTTGCCCCTTACATAACCAACTTCTCTTCGAGGGGTCCAAGTCCACTTACACTTAACATTCTTCAGGTAACCTAGGAATAGTTTTATTTATAATTGTGCTCCTGCATTGTTACTCCCAATTGAAACTTTTTTTTGTCTTATGGATCGTAACCAGATTTAACTACTCCAGGAGTTCACATTCTAGCTACATGGTCTCGAGTTTCCCCAGTCTCCGGAGTTAAAGGTGATCCTAGATACACGTCATACAACATAATATCGGGGACATCAATGGCTTGCCCACATGCTACAGCGGTAGCGGCCTATGTCAAATCCTTTCATCCCAAATGGTCACCTGCAGCTATAAAGTCCGCTCTTATGACCACTGGTAAGATGATTTATATTTTCCTCAATCTTGATGATGACTTACGACAAACCATAACCATGATCAATTCACTCCTATTGAGTCTATTACTTACAGCTTCCTGCATGAGTGCTGAAAAGAACCCAGAGGCGGAATTTGCATATGGTGCAGGCAATTTAAATCCAAATAAGGCTTGTCGTCCTGGTTTGGTATACGATATTGATGCATTTGATTACGTAAGGTTTCTGTGTCGTGAAGGATATGATACCAAGTTAGTGCAAATCATTACTGGGGACTATCGGGATCACTGTTCTAATGCTACCGAAGGAAGAGTCTTTGATTTGAACTATCCTTCTTTTGCTCTATCCGCGTCACCGTCTGAATCAATCCGTCATGTCTTTTATCGGACTGTAACCAATGTTGGATCACCAACATCTAACTATAGTGCTGTTGTGAGCTCTCCCAATGGACTTAGAATCGAAGTGAACCCGAATATTCTGCCATTCAAATCTCTCGAAGAAAAGAAATCGTTTACAGTCACTGTTGAAGGAAGAATTGATAAATTCATGGCCTCTGCTTCTTTGATATGGGATGACGGTAATTTCCAAGTGAGGAGCCCCATTGTGGTGGTTGTTCCGTGATGTTATAATTCTATGACACTTGTATTGGGTAAATAATCAGAGCAAAGGCTTAGGAGGAATATGCAGAGAGGAAAGCAGGGAACAAACAAGGAACAAAGTGGTAGTAATGTAAGCTTTTACTCTAGTTCTGCAGTAGTGCAGGGAAGCGCACCAAACTTTTTGTTCCCTAATTTCGAATTATATAATGTTCTACTATTCTACTTAAGTTTCTTCTGCTAATTGTTATGTGGACTTAGTTTTCTTAGGCTGATTGAAGGAAAAGGTCCCCGTGTCATGGTTCGAAACCGCCCTTTTCTCCTCGTGCCGCTCTTAACACAACTGTGTCCATACACACACAGAAGGATACCAAACCACATAATTGTCTTATTGCACGCCTTCATTATTCGTTTTACCAGTACTCTATCTAGCCCTTTCGCTACTCTTTCATTCAGTGCATCTGCTACTTTTGAAGTTCAAAGTCCTTCAAGAATACAGATATTGTTAAGAGCTGTAGGTACTTGACCAAACAAGTTTTCTGTGACAAGATGGCATCTGTTTTGAAAATATGGTACTAATAATAATAAAAAAATTCATTGGGTGAATGTGCGGTTTATTACAAAAGAACTCACTGTAGTAATAAAAGATAATTGTCGTTGTCATCTGCCCAAGGTGGTCACATTCTCAGGAATTTATAGATGGTGGCCCAAACAATTATTTCTAGAACCATGTCTTGGGGAACTTCCTTACGATTTATTGATGAGTATGTGATCCCACTATCCTAAACTTTAAAATGTTCAGGTAGCATTTAAGGAAGGTACCTTTCAGCCTCCACAGATTAAATTTAAGTTTGATCTCCCAGAAATGTGAATGTTTTCGGGCAGCAAATCAATCGATCTATCGCCAGTGCAGCAATCCCTTGGCCTGCTGCAGGATGTAGTAGCCTCCCCCAAATCAAATTTTTTCAGCTTGCGGGGTGGAGAAAAAAATTCAAACTGATTTGGGGGAGGTTCTGAAGCGCGAGGAGTGTATATGGAAACAAAGGTCTAGAGTCAGTTGGTTAACCACAACTGATCTAAACACAAAATACTTTCACCTCTCCACCATCATTCGGCGTCATCGTAATAATACTGAGGCAATCAGAACTGCGAATGGGGTCTGGTCACAGGGTCGGGAAGTTATTTGGGAGCATATGGTGCAGTAATTAATATCAGCAGTTATACTGTTCGGAAGTTTCTGCTATGGATCCGGAGTTGAATGAACTCATCTCTCCTGTGATTTCTGTGGAAGAAAATGAGCAGCTTTGTTGTATTCCTTCGGCTGAAGAGGTCAAGCTTGCCATGGCTCAGATTGGGGTACTCAAAGCACCAAGTCCAGATGGCATGTCTGCCATCTTCTTCTAGCATTTTTGGAGCACGGTTTACGCGGAAGTTCTAGCTAGGGTGCTACATTTTTTTGATCGGGCCATCTCCTTTGGAAAATTAATCACAGTTTTATTGTTTTGTTGCCAAAGTGTGAGAATCCATTGCGAATTGAACAATATCGGCCGATTAGATTGTGCAATGTGGCGTTTAAAGTGATATCTGAGATCTTGACTATTCGGCTCAAGGAGTTATTTCCGAATTGATTTCACTTCATCAAGCGGCTTTTGTCCCGGGTAGAATTATTCAAGATAACATTTTGCTGAGTCAAGAGGTGCTTCACTTTATGAAAGCAAAAAGAGGGAGGAAGGGGCTGATAGCTTTGAAGTTGGACATGAAAAAAGCTTACGATCGAATGGAATGAGGGTTTCTCTTGCATGTTCTCAAGTGTTTCGGTTTTGGCGAGAAATGGATAGGTTGGATCGAGCAATGCAGTACCGCTGAGTCATTTTCAGTAATGTTGAATGGTTCGCCTTATGGATGGTTTAAACCTTCGAGAGGGCTCAGGCAGGGGACCCCTTGTCCCCCTTTATTTTTATCTTGGGCTCCAAAGTGCTTTCAAGGCCGCTTATTTAAGCCGAACTCCGAGGGAATTTCCATGGTATTCGAGTGGCAAGGGATGCACTTTCGATTTCACATCTGCTCTTTGCAGATGATTTGTAACGACCCTCTCTCTTTTTCATCTGTTTGACATATTATTTATTTTTCACCTATTTTCCATATTATATATATATAGGAGTCTATGTTTAATTATTTCTTTCTTGAGCTTAATATCTTTTTATACCTGTTTGCATGCTTTTCTCTTAATTTTTTAAAATATGTAATTGCATTCATTTTTACATTATTTCTCGTTGAGTTTGAAATGTATTATTATTTCATTTCTATTTCCATTAGGGGATCTAATTTTGTTGAAGTCTTTCATAATGCTATTTATCTTTTATTTTATCTCTTGTTTATATTCATAGTACTTAGCATGTTTCATGGACTTTAACTAGCATTTTATTAATTTTCATAAGCCTATAGCCGAATATTGTGCCCTTAGTTTATACCCTAGTATCTAATGTTCTTCATGTTAGCATTTTTGCATTAATTTTTTTTTTGTAGAGAACATGCTTAGCTGAAATAGGTGCCTTTCTCTCTCATTTTTTTTCCTTTTCTCTCTCCTCTCTAGCCGAATGGTGCATGAATGCTTGGCTTCCTTTTGTCTTCTTGTGCATGCAATTAATGTTGGAAGACCACATGTCAAAAACCCAAAGTTTCCTTCTTTGTGTTGAGTTATAGCTCATGATTACATAGTTATAGACTCTAGGGTTAAGTTTATCCATTAAGGGCTAAACCGATTCTTATCTCTTGAATTCCTTGGATGTTGCTAAAATTTAGAGTGTGTAGGAAGAGATAGAGTGTCGTGTGAAGCATAGAACCAAAGAAGAAGAAGAGGAAAAAGAGAAGAGGAAGAAGAAGAACCAAAAGATAACAAGGACTAAAAGAGAAAGGAGAGAAGTATAGCCGAAAAGGGAGAAAAGAGAAGAAAAAAGGGAGAGAGAGGTTCGGCTGCCCCCTCCCTTTTTGGTCCCCTTCACCTTTTGCTTTCTTTTCCTAACTCTTGTCTTGCTTTTAGGATGCTTTGTTGCTTTTTCCAAAGAAAACAACTTATATTTACCGAATAAGAGAGGTAAGGGTGATGTAGTTTGGCTGTGAATGGTGATGGGTGCTGACTTTGGGTGCCATGGCTTGGACTAGTTTATAGTTTTGGGAGTGTTTTTGTGATGTAGTTACATGCATGTTGATGGATGATGTGAAAATGGGGAAAAAGATGCCCTTTGGCCGAATGGGTGTCCTTGAATTTTTTTATGAAGAAATCGTGTATGATTTAATAGTTTTGTGATGATGGAATGTTTGCATGTGGGTATTTGTGGGCATGAAATGGGATAGACTCCGTAGTATATCACGGGTTGCACCAAGGGGGAGAAAAGAAAATTCATATGAGTTTGAATGATTTTTATTTGCTTTGTATGTTGTTTTCTTTAAAGATTTTGTAAGGATTTATTTTTCATGAAAAAAGTTTTAAAAAATTTACTAAGTGATATAAAGATAGTTTATTGTAGTATACTTGACGAAGCCATAAAAATTATAAGAAGAAACAATGAAAAAAAGAGGTAGAAATGACCAAAAAGGGCATCAGGGGTAAAAACGTCCAAAACAAAAAATCTAGGCCCATAGCAGTGTTAAGCATTGTTTAGAGGTTCTAGGGTAAAAAATTGGGCACAAGACTATTGAAATTCAAGGCCCAAATCACAAGGCCTCATTAAGGGTCCTAATCGGCCCATTAAGCAATAATTAATTAAAATGAAATAAAACTTGGAGCACTTCATTCTGAGGCCCATTAGGCCCGGCCTCTTATGGATGAATAATGATAACTGATTAAAAAAAAAAAAAAAGCATTAATAGTTAATTAGTCAATAATACTACTTAATCCTAAATAGTTAATCAATTTCAAATTCAATTGAATAAGTGGATAGTACGTGTTATTAAGCAAAAGGGGTTAGTAAATAACAATAGTATAGTATTATTGAAAGCTGTAGAAAGACATTTAATACTTTGTGACAAGTGACTAAAATTGGATTAATAATATAAAGGTTTAACACATGCAAAAGTTTAGAACTTAAAGTATAGAAATTCTAATATTTTTCTTTTAATTGTTTAAACGTCATTTACGACATTATTTTATTCTTGTACATTTCCTTGATCTCTTTTAGTGATTTGGTTATTGATGATGCATATAAAAAGTCATACTGCATCGACATAGCATGGGTATTGGGATTTTATTAACCGAAACGAAACCTATACCCAGAGGTGGTCTTGAGACAAATGACAGTACCGTTCACAAGTGGGATAGTGCAAGCCACCACATCCCGCGATAAGAGGCATAGTGGACGCACAACCCAGACTCTGGGGTTCACTACTGGACCAAAAAAAAAGAAAGAAAGTGAAATGACCGGGAAACAATGCATTCATTCTGCATTGCATCGCTCATATCGATTTGTTTAGAATATTGCTTCTATGGTTGCTTATTCTTTATGCTTCTTCTGTTTTATCTCGATGCATGTCATATGTCCCCCCTTACTGAGTCAATATGACTCACCCCTTTTATTTGTTTATTCTTTTGTATGTATTGTTGTGGACATTGGACATGCAGATGAAGACTTATTTGAGTGAGCAGATCTTGGATTTTGACCCCTACGTGTTAGTCGTTAAGATTTGACGTATGTTACTATTCATTTGAGGTATACATGGAGTACGAGCCCCAATGGTACCTTAAAGATCCACCTATGCCCCTAGTTCCCTGTGTGGAGGACTTTGGGCTGGTCAATGTCGATCCAACCCTCCTGCACATTATCCCTCCTTCCCACCCCACCGGCGGAGAGTACCGGAGAGACAGAGTTTATAACCTAACCTCTGATACGAGTGGAGGACGAGTAGTCCCTTAGGATGGCATAGTTTTAGTTGGTGTAGGTAGTTGTGTTCTTTTGGCAGTGTAAATCACAACGTTGTAGTACGGAAAGCTTTAGACAGCTTCCACTTTTGTACTTATTTTCTCTTACTTTTGTTTTCCTCATGAAGGATATTTTGTAAAAGAGAAAATCCGTGATCATAGTGGAACTGTTTATATTTTCAAAAATTCTCTTATTCCATTTCTTGTCTTATGCCATATTTGATTTATTTTCTTAACTTTCATTTCTTCTTTTGATTTTTTCAATTAATTTCTCATGTCAATTCTTAAATATCTCATTTTGTTTTTGTTATTCAAGTCAGAATTTCTAACTTCTAGAATTATTTGAAATGTCGTATTTCTAATTTTAAAATCAATTTTCAATTAAACGTTTCCGCTAAGCCTTTTTCAAAGCCAATTATCAAGACTTTATAGGATCAATTCGTGTCGTAATCCCCGCTTGTGTGCATACCATCACTATAGGTGAGCCTAGGAAGTAAGTACTGACATGGAGCTTGACATGATTTGATAATTTTTGCTCTGGCCAATAGAAGAGAAGTAGGGGAGATTATTGAGATTTTGGTAAAGCACTCTCATTGGTCTGGTCAGAAGGTGATTTGGGGAAGTCAGCGCTGCATTGCAGTGGGAATACCCATCCGGAGTTGGCTGCTGACCTCTGTGATTCTTTCCGTGTGAAGCATATGTCAACAAATATTAAATATTTGGGTGTTCCGCTATTTATTGGGTGAGCAAAGAAGAAAGCTTTTGAAGATGTCAAGGCGAATGTGTTGTCTAAAGTGGCGGCTTGGAAGGTTAGGGCACTCTCTTAGGTGGGCAGAATGACCCTTATCAAGTACGTGGCAACTGCCATGCCTTTTATTGCATGTCATCATTTTTGTTTCCTACAGGCTGGTGAGAGGAGACCAACAGAATTCTCAAGGATTTCAAGGAATTTCACTTCTAAAGGGTGGAATGCAATTTGTTTACCTAAGAAGTTAGAAGGGTTAGGGCTGAGGAAGATGCATGAGACTAATAGGCCCTTGTTGCAAAATTAGGGTGGAGGGTGGTTAAAAACCCGGAGAATCTGTGGCCCCAATTGGTGAAGATTAAGTTTAGGTTCACATGTCCTTTGTCTCTCCCGTTGAACCTTTGCAATTCCTCTTTTGTTTGGAAAGGGATCCTTGATGTGTGGCCCTTGTTGGTTGCGGGCTTGTGTGGTTTGCCAAATAATGGGGAGGATGTTTTGATCAGAAGGATGCCTTGGATACCAAATGAGACAAGTTTTTACCTTGAATGGAGAGAGGGGAGAGCAGAGGCAGCCTTGGTCAGGTTGTTAGTGACTTGGTGAATGCTGAATCTGGTTAATTCAGGATCTGTTTTCGGATGGTACTAGTACTGCCATTGTTCAATTGCTTCCTCCAAGGTCTGATCTAGTGGATTGTTGGATTTAGGTCAATGAGCCATCCAGAGTGTTTTCAGTCAAGTCATGTCTTATGGAAGGTTGCAGCAGGTGCAATGAGGACCAGGGAAGTGCTGGGGGAGACTTCTACAATTGGAGGAAGATGAATCTCTTTTATGTCTCTTCTGCCACCAGGTTTGGGAGGACACAATCCATTGTTTTTCCAATGCAATGTTACTTGCATTGTCTGGAGGGACTTCGAATGGCCAGCTCAGATGGACTCCCTTCCTATGAGGAGTGCGGCGGAGATGGTTTGGATTTTTCTCAATGCAGACAAGGAGCTTAATCTAGATAGCAAGAAAGTGAGGGCCTTTGTGTCAAATGCGGCCATTGTGTTGGATGTCATTTGGTTTACCCGAAATGATGTGGTGCATAATTCAGTTCTAGTAGACACAAGGGAGATGGTCAAAGCTAAAAGCAAAGGTATTTGGAGCATTCTGCTGCTTGGGTTGGAGCGAAAAGAGATGCCTTGATTCAGTGGCAACCCCCCTTAGTGTTGACTTAAGCTTAAATCGTACGTTGCAGTCTGTCCTAATGGGTCTTACATAGAAGTTTTGGTAGATTTCTATGTTAGTGACTCAGTTTCGGTGCTGCTTGGAAGAATTATGAGATTAGAAGATTGATTAGGTGCCTCGGAATTACAGCAACATGGCTCACAATCTTGCTAAGTGGTCAGCTAGTTTCGATAGGGGTGGTGTTTTTTCTATTTCTAGTATCCCTAAGCATATCTAGGTCTGTGATATGCCCCTTTTTGTTTAGTTTTTCTTAATGCAATGAGGTATTTCTTAGCCAAAAAAAAAAAAGTATAGCGCGAGTCATATTTGGTCACACTACAAAAAAATTGACTTTTAGTGACGAAATATTTTGTCACTAAAAGTCAAATTTTCGTCACTAAAAGTATTAGTGACGAAATTTTTTTGTCACGAGCTTCGTCAGCGAAAGAGTGTCACTAATTGTTTTTGGTGACAAAATGAAATTTTTTTTCATCACGAAGTAGCTGATCGATCCGCAATTTTGTAGACGATAGATCTGCAATTTCGTAGACGATCAAACGACAATTTTGTAGATGATCAAACGACAATTTCGTAGACGATCGAACTGCAATTCCGTAGATGATATAGAACATATCTAAACGAACGATCGTTCAAATTAGATGATCGAACCATATAGTTGATGATAGATTGTTCACATATGCATTGTGGACGATAGAACGATTTATTTGATGATAGAACGTCCAAAGTGTTTATTTAGAATAATAAAATTAAAATTAAAACCATAATGGAAGAGAATATCGAATTAATTCAAATAAAATACAAAATTTAAATATAGTTTTACATCAATACATTCTAAAAATTAAAATAACAAACATAACAATAGATTTTGTTCCATCTAAAGCATTAGATCTCTTTCCTTTTTTTCTTCTTCCCTCCATCTTTGTTAACCTTTTTCTTTGGTTTCTCATAAGCCCAAGAGATCCAAATCCTATACCAATGATAATAAGCGTGTTTGTCATAAACGGAAACATGTTATTAACACCTTGTCCAGGATAGTCTCACACTAAGTACCCACCGATTCACTTTCCATAATAGCAGCAAAACTTACATCAATCGACAAGTAAACCACAGGTATTTTCCAAAACTGACACAAACCTTGGGCTAGGAAATCACTTTGTACATCTCCATCATAATCTTTGCATGCCCATACATAACTTCCCTTCACTTTTAAGTGCATAAGCAACCATATCATCGATTAGACGGTGTTCATACCTACCAATCCAATCATAAAAGTTTATAAGAATCTACTCAAACTGCATAAACTAAGTAGAAGGGCTGGATATCTCACCATATTACTACATCTTTAAACTTAAACTTCCATCGAGTTTCATAAACATCCTAATATATGTCCTTAAGCTTCAAGAAAACTATGAGATATGAAGATCAAACTACACAATAGAAAGACAAACTGTAAAATTCAGCATTAAAGGTGAAAGAGGGTTAAAACAATATTAAAAAAATATTAAGTTGTAAAGCAAATCAAATGAAAAGAAACAAGCATATCACCACCTCCAATAAGTAACAAGCGGAAGCATGGCTTTGCTGTGTGCACCACACATTACACTATTGATGCCGCAATATTTGCCGTCAAGGAAATTGAAGATTTCTAGTTTCCTTGCCGGCAAATCAAATACGAACTGGGAAAGAAGACAGCACCGTCCAAGGGATGAAATTGGGCAGGGAAGGGAAGGGCACAAGAGAAAGGGATGAAATCAGGAAAAGAAAGAGTGAGCGAGAGAGAAATACCAGACACAGAGAGAAGGAGATCATGAGGCGGCTAGTGGTGCTGCGGTCGACGGCAGAGTACTCGGCGAAAGCGAGAGAGAGGGCTGCGGGCTTAGGCAGATTGGCGAAAGTGTGAGAAGAGAAGAGGCAAATAGAGGAAAAATAGATTTACGCCCTATTGCCCTATTTTTTTGGACCTTCACTACAACAAATTTGGCCTTTTGGTATGGATTTTTCCGTCCCAAAAAATATGAATTCCGTTCATCGCCCTGACCGTCCAAATAAATCCATTACAAAAGGTTTTTTGGGGATGAAATTGGTCTTTTGTCCCAAAAAGTGCCTTTTCGGTTATGAAGATGAAACTTTTTGAGAGTGAGCGGACTATAGACTTCGATCCTTACATTTTGGTTTTGAAGATCCGAACATTGGTTTCAGACACAATAGAGAATCTAGTGGAGCACGAACACCACTGGTACCTCAAGGGACCTCCATTATCCCTACTACCTTGATTAGAGGATTTCGGGTTGATCGACGTACCCCTAGAGTTCCTTAGTCTCGACCCTGCTCCTCCTGCCCCACCGGCGGAGGGTAGCCGTGTCTCACTAGAGCCAGTGTTGTAGATCTTACCTCCAATACTAATGTGAAGGACTAGTGGACCCTAGTTTCGATGCAGTACCTTTTGTTTTCCTTATCTTTTGGTGTATATTTTCACTTTTAAAACACGGTTGTATTAGTATGGCAAGCTTTAATAAGCTCCCACTTTTGTACTTAGCTCTTCTGTAGTCCTAGTGAAGGACGTCTTTTGAAAAAACCATGATCAGTAATGAAAACTTGTATTTACTATTTCGGATTTCTTCTTTATCTTATTTCTATTCCTTATTTTGACATTGTTGTGCTTTCATTTATTCCAAAAGTTTCAATCTACTAAAATTTTCCAAAATATTTAAACCCTAGTCAATTTATCGTCTTTTTCCTTAACCACATTATCTTTTCTTAATGTGTTTCCTAAGTTACTAATATTATAATAATTTCAAATAAAACTCCTGCTAAGCTTTTAAGGTCAAGCAGTTGATGCTTAATAGGATCAGTTCATGCCATAATCCCCCCCTGTGTGCATACTATCTGTATAGGTGAGCCTAGGGGGTAAGTACAGGCACGGGGCGTGACAACTTACAATTAAATATTTTTTAAAAAATTCACCACTTTTTACAAGGCCCGTTAAAACTTCGATCTACCTATATATTCACACCACTATCAAATTTTCTAAAAATTTTGAGAATTTGTTATTGTCAAACATCACCATAGATTATGTTCTAGAGTAGAAATGCTTACTTCTTATAATTCAATCTTGAAAATGCAATCCGAAGGAAAAAAAAACTTCCTTAATATTTTATATAAGTAATTATTTTCGATATATTATTATTGTTCTGCAAATTCATCACCCAAAAATGATAAGAAAGCAATATAAATGTTTACTCTGAATTGAAATTAGTAGCTAAAAGAGGGGTAAAGAAATTGAGATCAAAAGAGATTGGAAACAAAAAAGAGAGAAATGAACTTACATAAGTGGAAATAATATCAACAGAAAAAGGAAAAAGAAAAAAAAAATAAGTTAAAGTTGTCATATGTAAAGCAACATAAGAAACTTGGTGAGCTAGTTGATTTGTTTATGTTAAATTTTTCAAGAGAGACGAAATCAAGAGGCTTTTTTAAAAAATATATATGAATTTGAGAGAAATAAATAACAAAGTAGAAACAAAAACAGGTATTTACATTATAAAATAACTTGTATATTTTGGTGAACTTTTAATTCCATTAGCACTTGTTATTTTAAAAGATACTTTAATTCATTTCTTGTTTGTTGTCATTTTTAAAGGGTACGATTTTTAAAACATTAAAGTTGTCTAATTTATTTTGGGAGATAAATGGTATTTGAACTCCTAAAAAAATATTTGGGGGATGAAAGTATTTGAAGGCCTAATAAAGGATAGTATTTTTGGCCTTTCAAAGGATTTTTTTCAAAATTTGGGGAGGCTAAAAAAGGGATAATATTTTTGGCCTTGCAAATTAGATTTTTTCAAAAATTTGGAGGAGCCGGGGAGGGTGGCTAAATAGAATTTGAAGGTATAAAAGGGGTGAGATAGTATTTTTGACTTTGAAAATGCTATTTTTTCAAAAGATTTGGGGGACGGTTGCCCCGGCCGCCTCGTACCTCCACCACTAGGTCTATTGGAGCTAACCAGCTTCTTAATTGTCAGCTCCAATAGGGTCTGACCCACCCCAACCTTTTTCTGGGCAAACAGAAATTGGGAGTTGAAGTTGGACGAAGAAGGATAATGAATGCATTTAAAGGTAACGGATAGGTGGGTAGTGCATGGGATTGAGGCCATAGTTGAAATGCAAAGAAACTGAACTCACATAGAAGTCTGCTTTCCCTAAGCATTTTTTTTTTTTTTTTTTTTTGTCCCTCGGTCTTAATTCTACCCACTCATGTCCAGTGGAGGAAGATTAATTGATGGAAAGTGAACTACGATTTTCATGCAAGGGATCGACTTGTTCAAATTGATCTTCACAAACAAATAAGGTGACGTACGAAGCACGTAATGTTCTGAATGACTGTCAGTATTCAGGTGCACGTATCTAGTCTCGATTGCGCTTGCGTAATCTAACAGTCGGACCAAGGATTTAGAGACGAAACTGCCAAAGCTCTAATCAGTAATGGATCAGGCCCAAGAAAAAGAAAATTAGGGATCAGTTTCAACTCTGTTTACGAGTTTTGATGTTGATCAAGGTGATTAATTAAAAGGTAATACAAGCACATTAATAATTAAGAGTAAGAAACCCACCATTATCTAATAGAGGAATATGAATAAAAAAAAATACCGTGCTAAATAAATTAAGATTAGCACCTTAATAAACGTCCATCAGTGTACGAACTTTTCCTTCTTAGAAAGGTAAAGGCCCAAACTGTTAAAAGATGCTAAGCAAATTTTACCATTACTAAAATGTGTCAATAAAAGTCTCTCCCTTGCGTTAAGAAAAAGGGCTAAAGCCCTGACGCACAGATTTATCCCAATCCTCATCTCGTCCTAGACAAGCCACTTCTCATTGAGGATTATAAACAAGCAGTATGAAAGCGTGAAAAATTGATAAGAAAAGCAAATTCTCAGAAGTACCCACCTCCAAAAATCGAAATCTTTGACTAGAAACCAAAGCAGAACAAACAATAATCATAAATTTCACTTGAAGACACATCTCCTTGCGATAGCATTGCAATACGTGCGGAATTTATTTAGCAGAAAACCATTTCGCTTTATCTATAGTACACGGTACACAATTATGCCCTATGTAATGAAGGACTTCCCACACTTATTTGAAACCCATTTAGCTAGCCAACAGGACCCTGAGACTTAAGCGTTCCCCAACTAATCTTGAGAAGGTTACCCGACACATGCAGTGTCACAAGACTACTCATAGACAGCGGATGGCTGTATCACTCACGAGCAACTGCAACTACTTGTCTCCCAAAGTTGCGACCACTGAAAAGGCCAACAAGTGCAGCTGGACCACTCTCAAGGCCTTCAACTATGTCTTCCACATACACTATCTTCTTTTCTCTGATGTAAGGCAGCACAATGTCTAGGAACTTGGGATATAGGTGATAGTAGTTGCGATGTGTGTATCCTACCATACGGATCCACTTGAACACAATGTGCATCAAATTTTTAATGCCTTCAGGCTCATCGATGTTGTACTGTGAGATCATTCCGCACCCCGCAATACGACCATGGTGCCTCATGTTGAGGAGCACTGCGTCAAGCATTTTTCCCCCAACATGCTCAAAGTAAACGTCAATTCCTTCAGGGAAATACCTGTTGACATCCAAAAACCAGTTTTATATGTGCGCGTGACTTTAATTAATGCATGAAATATCTACCTCAAAGTTTTAAAGTTCCATACAAACTGGATATATATAGTACACGACTGACCTTTTCAAAGTTGCGTTCAAGTCATCCTCTTCCTTGTAATTAAAAGCCTCATCGAACCCAAGCTTATTCTTCAGGAGATCCACCTAATTCAAGAGCGAATCAGAAGAAAATTAAAATAAGATTTCACTTGAAGGATAGGCTTTCAACTCCCAAAAAGTAAGTAGAGAAAAATTAAAAGGACATTGAACTATATATATATATAACCATACTACTATATATTATACATACATCTGTTTCCAATAGCAACAATTATATATACCATCTATTAATTAAAAAAAATAATAATAAAAAAAACCATTATCTACCATCCGTACCTTTTCTTTGCTTCCAGCACTTCCAACCACATAACAGCCCGTCAATTTTGCGAATTGTCCAATAATCTGACCAACTGCGCCGGATGCTGCTGAAATGAAGACATATTCTCCTTTCTTAGGAGCAGCAACCTCGTAGAACCCAGCATACGCAGTCATACCAGGCATCCCTTTGCGTTAAAATGAAAAAGAAATCCACGGATTAGCAAGAAGCATTAATTTATGCATGAAGTGAAGCAACATGCGTTCAGCGCGCATATGGAGTATAAAGACAAGACGATGAACTATATATGTCATGGTTAATTCCTGAAGCATTTTATTCTAACATGTTATATCGTTCAATCCGTTAATGAATGAGCTCACCGAGAATTCCAGTATAGTAGGACAGGGGTACATCAGTGTGGTTGATTTTAATTAGGCTTTCAGTTTCCGTGATTAGGCTGTACTCTTCCCATCCTGTTGTCCCCCAAACCAAGTCACCTGTCTTAAATTCTGGATGCCCAGAATCCAGAACTTTAGCCACACCATACCCGAATATTGGCTGCAAGTTTTCACCAACAAGAGTAAGCACTTGCAAGCTCAATATATCTATTGATTTAACACAAAGCTGAAAATACTGAAAATATATAGATGACCAATCCCCCCCCCCCGCGAGGCGGTCAAAGGAAAAACAATATCCATCGGATATATAGACTTACAGATCGAGGCGTATATCTGTTATATCCGGTAAGATCAGTTTCTTGCCTCATAAAGAATTGCATGACAGGATCGCAAGTTAAGTAGAGATTCTTCACCAAAACTGCCTTTGAACCTTGAGGAACCTCCAAATTTACTGTAGCAGTGGTCAGGTACATGTCAGATTCTTTGGGATAACCCATGACATAGTCCCTCAACAGCACCTGCTTGTTGCTCACTTCATCTCCAAGTCTCGCCATTGCTAAAGTCTGTCCCCTTTGATCTCCTAATTTCTAAATCCTATGGTAATCTCTCTGAACGTTCACGGCTTGATTTACGACGGATATGATTCTTCCCTGCGCACCACACGGTGCTATTTATAGCACAGCCGAGGGTGGTGAGTACTGGTGCATAAACTATGTTAACGTCTGCAAATCAACTTAACTGTGATGAGCTGTGTGCCAGATGTAATTTGTTGCAGCCAGATACGACGATTTGTGTAAGTGCTTGCGTAGGGACATGAACCTTTACGTCACCACTGATGAAAGTTGGCGGCGATCATTGAACAGGAAAAATCGACTAATAATTATGACCATGAACAGAAACTGATCATCTGCAACTTTTGTAAAGCTTGGTGGCTACAGCGGTAACGTTCATTAAGAGACAGACATTCAAAGAGAAAAGTACACGATCAGGAGGCCATCCATCTGTTTATTTGCATTAAAAGACAAACCACTTGGAGAGTTGAGATCGAAAACACCTTTTACAAGGGAAAACTGAAAAGTATCCATTTGAAGGGGGCAGCCGGACAGAATACGAGGATGGTTCATTTTACCATGACTGCAGTTGAAATGTACACAGCCGCCGTCTCAAGCAAGTGCATGGTCCGCGGAGAGTGACGGTTCACAATCAATCAAAGAATTCCTTGGTACTTTTTTGCTGTGTTATGTCTTTTGGTTATCCGGACCGTCTCTTTCTCTCTCTTCATTATTAAGCTAACAAATTAAGTTACAAATAATATTATGATATTTATCTTCAAACCATAACTGTTTTGTTTTAAGCCTTGATTAAGTGTCAAAATTGCATAATTAAATGTTTAAGTATGTTAATTAGTTATTGCAAAATGGATTAAGAGCCTAATTATGCATATAATTTTAGTAATTGTGCTTAACTGATATTTTACACTTGAAACATTTAAATTGCAGCTTATTACATTTATTTGCTCTTAAGTTTATAAGCACATTTGTTTAATTGTTGCAGGGTATTTTTGGGAGACAAAAATAGAGCAACTAAAAGGCTGAGCTGGAGAGGCATATTCGGCAGTTACACCCAAAACACTTGAGGAGCAGATCGACATTTTGAGGAAAAGCACGCAAGGGAATATGGCGGAAGGGAAAAAACGGTTGGGATGTGAAGAGCAAGGGGGCACCGAATCTGCTGGCTCTCTCCATTCTTTTTATTATTATTTTTTTTGTCTTTTCTTCTCTTTGTGCGGCTGGAGCTTTTCCTCTATTGTTTGGCTAGATTTTTCTTCTCTTGTTCGGCTGGAGTTTTTCCGCTCCTTTCTTCGTTTTTCTCTAATGAATATTTCTGAGTTGAATTGGTTCTCTCTAGTTTTGATTTCAAAGATGATAGGCTAGATTTTAAGCTTGAGATTCAAGGAGTAACCCATGACTGTTTTGGGTTGGATTTCTTCTTTTCCATAGAGCTTTAATGATTAACTTGTTGGATTGTATTTCATTTTCCTTTTAGAAAGGATTGAAATTCTTTGTTCTTATTTTTGATCAGTTGTAGACGTAAATGTACAATTGATGCTTAAACTAGTAACAAGACTTTGATAGTTTTCTTTAATTGCTTAAATTTGTTATACAATCTATTGAGTATCGTAGATTATATTGAAAATTGTGGGCTGATCGTTGTATTATCCGATCATAATCTCTTGGAATGAGAAAATGATTGAGAGAAGAGAAAATTAGAGATAAATCCATTATCACATCAATTATGGGAGAAACTTGCCTCTCAAGTGTTTGATTCATTGTCTCTTAGTACGTCACATTATTTTTCTGCACTTTTTTTTTTCATATGCACTTCTGCATTTCTTTTTTTTCTTTTTTTTAAACCATTAAGATATGGTTCATTAGAGTTCTCATTAGCTGCAACATTGAGCTTGACTTAGTGAAATAAAAGAGGCAACCAAGATATTCCGCTTGTGTATAGTCAATTACAGCAATCAGCAACTTAAACGTACATTTCCCTTTCCCAAGTGACTAAGTATGACATAAACTTCTATGTTGAGCTAAAATCTGAACCATTTTGAGTTACCGCAACCCATAGTTCCAACACTCCTTTCACAAGCATAGAGGTTTGAAAACAGTCATTTGGAAATTTAGCCAAGAAGTTTCATGAAAGTGAACATGGAGAACTCAATCAAACTAGAGGAACACACAGAAAACACCTCCAGTTAAGCCTCTTCTGAAAGAGTTCAGAATTTGTGGTGGGCATGGAGTGTGAGAAAATGAGCTCTCATGGTCGAATCTATGATATATGAGTGCGTGGGTATCGTTCGAACAATGTTTGCTACATTAGAATGTTTGCCGAAAATTGGGCGGGCAACAAGCGCGCAAAAATAACCGTTCTAACTTATTTTTCGAATGCTCAAACGCTGCTTTGTTATCTAAACGATGTTGTTTCATGCTTTTTAGCACTTGTTGGCATTATGCTTCTCCGTTAGAATGGTACGCCAAAAAAGAGGAAGAAATAAAGCGCACTTAAACTACTGTTCGAACATATCTTTCACACGCTCGAACGTTTTTTTTTATCTGAACATCAACGTCCTATATTCAATAACACTCTAATAGTTTTCTAAATTCGAAAAAATTTTCTAACAGATACAACGTTGTTTCATGGTGTTTATATGTTTGAGCGGTATTTATATGTTTAAACGTTTGTTGAATAATTGAAATGTATAAGGTACTATTACATAATATATATAAGGTACTATTATATAATATGTACAAGGTACTATATATTAAATAATATGAACAAGGTACTACTAATATATAAAATGTATAAGGTACTATTATATAATATGTATAAATTACTATTATATAATACGGTACTATGTATAAGGTACTATTATGTAATATGTATAAGTTACAATGTACTATTACATAATATGTATAAGTTACTATTACTATTATATAATATGTATAATGTACAATGTACTATTACATAATATGTATAAGGGTATGTATAAGGTACTATTATATATATATATGTATAAGGTACTATGTATGTACTATTATATAATATATACAAGGTACTATATATAATATGTACAATGTACTATTATATAATATGTATAAGGTATTATTATATAATACATATAAGGTACTATTACATAATATGTACAAGGTACTATTATATAGTATGTTATAAGGTACTGTTATATAATATGTTACATAATATGTACAGGGTACTACTATATAATATGTATAAGGTACTATTATATAATATGATATGTACAAGGTACCATTATGTAATATGTATAAGGTACTGTTACATAATATGTATAAGGTAATATGTATAAGGTACTATGTTCTAACGGATACATAATGCCATCCATTCTAACTTTATGTCGATCGACGTTCTAACGATTAAATAATACTGTCCGTTCTAACCTTAAGTCGATTGATGTTCTCATGGTTAAATAATGTCGTCTGTTTTATCGTTCGAATGGTTACATAATTTTTTTTTACTTACTTTTTAGTATAATTTTCTTTTCAATTTATTATTATATGTGATTTTCTTTTAATTATAATTTAGTTATCGAATAAAACGAGATTCCTTTACCCAAAATAATATAATATGTACAAACATAACTGTTCGAATGTCTGAAAAGAACCCTAAATACATGAAAAAAATACTAGAAAGAAACTATGAGGCCATCTCCTCCAACTCCTGCACTACATCACCCTCGACATCAGCTATCCTCTGCATGATGTCTTTCTGACCCTCGTCATTTGTGTTCTCAACTGCAGTTGTATTAACTCAATCTTCTCGATCTCTTCTCCATAGCAGCCAAATTCCTGATGATGGGAGCGACGGCTGCCTCTACTATGTGTAAATTGTTGCGCTCCACTTCTAGCAAAGCTCGGGTGTCTTATGTAGCAGAGGTCATACCACCCGAATGCTGCGATGCAGTTGGAGTATGCTGTGACCCCGATCCAAGCGCCATTGAATGCTGACAGGCCCCCCTGTTAATGGCGCCGAGCTGCATCAAAGTCTGGCAACTACCCCGACACCCATAATCAGCTAGGTCAACAAGTTTTCGTAAGATAGGGCCTCTTTGCTGATGGACTGAACCTTCCTCCTCACGGTCTGAAAGATGAAGAGCGGGAGTCGAACGGCTCGAGACGAGCTAGCATCAACATCACTTGTGCATGCTCGACTGTGCACTCTGTGTGATGTTGCTTTGGGAAAATGTTGTGGCACACTATGAGGTGCAACATCCTCCAAAAGGCGGGCAAAGCGCTCTGCGAAACTGATGACTGTAATATTACTGGTCTTCCATAGTCATCAGTTTAAAGATCTCCTCGGCTGACAAAGTCGTAGCACACTGTACGGTAGGATAGGCACCCACTTGCCTCAGAATGCGCAAGTAGGTGGAGAGCATGTCGAGGAAGATCCTGATCAACCGCCATGGATGGAGACCTCCCACTCATCCTTATAAGTGTCGACATTCTACAACGCACTATAAAACTCTATGACCATGTCTGTGTACAACGGGCCCCTCCAAGAGAGCACGTTGTCCCAATAATAATGGGTGAATATCACGTCAATCATGCGACCCTCGAACTGAAACTCCGATAAGTTGTATGTGCTAACCAGCCTCTTTGCCACTATTATGCGCGTACAAATAATCGCTTGCCTCTAGGCTGTAGTCTGTGGTCTTTGCTGTGTGGAAGAAGAGGAAGACGCTCTTGATCTTTTTGCCATTTTAAGTTAATTTGAAAAAGGGAAAAAAAACGTTAGAATGAAAAAAGAACATAGAAAGAATATACATTCGAACGATGTTGAATGAAGCATCGAACGAATTTAGAACGTAAATCATAAACATCAAACTTAAAACTAATTTTGAACGTATAAAGAAACTACTCATTGAACGGATATAGAATGGACGGTAATATAGAACCATTGAACGAAAAATAATATGTTTGAACAACTTTATAAGTAAGCATCGAACAAAATATTCATTTATAAAGCGGAAAACATTCGAAATACTTTAGCATGTCCATTCGAACAACAAAGAGTATGTTCGAACACTGTAGCTTAAAAACGATCATGGCCAAGTCAACTTGGCCACGTTGAAACTCTCTAAAACTATACTTTTCTACATTAAAATCAGTACAAAACAATCCTAAACAAACTATATACACCCACATTCATCAACATGCATAATATTTTACAAGTTTATTAACATATTCAAAGTCGAATTCAATACGTAAAATCAACCCATAAAACCTTAGAAAAACATGTTTTAATTGGTTAAAATGCACTACAAAACATACCTGGAGTGTGTAGGACTAGAAAGGATGCAATCCACGAACTGAAAATGGCAATGGAGATTGAGAGGAGTTTGAGAGATTTCGTGAGAAAGAGGTACGTGATATGTGAAAATGAGGCTCGGGTGTTTAATATTTGAACAAGTTCGAACGGGTCCAAAAAAAATGTTCAAAACCATTCATTACCTCACTTTTTATATTTAAACCGTCAAATGATTGTTGGAACAGATAAAACATAGCGTTCGAATGAGAATATACAAATATAAAATTTATGGCGATTGACCTTGCATTTATGGGGGTAGTTGGAAAAGTGGCATTCGAAGTCATTCCAATGTCGAACAAGTTTTCGGGACACGTACCCTCTTCCCAAAAGATTCTCCGTTCGAACGTTACTTTTTAAGAACGAACGCCAGTTTCACTGTTTCGATATTTTCATTTCCATTCAAAATACGCATATCATTTCGAACAGGCTATCAGTTTGGGGTCATAATAGGTAATTTTCGTTCAAATTTTTATAACAGAATGTCGTATAGTGTTCGAACGTATGATTTGTTGTTCGAACATTTGTTTTGGGACGGACGAATTTGTCCCTAAAACGAGATCTTTTTGGAACGAAAAGATTTCGTCCCAAATAATTAATTTTTTTTTTTGGACGGCAATTCTGTCCCAAAAAGGTTCAAAAATCGTAAAAAAGTTTTTTTTTTTTTTTTTTTTTTTTTTTTTGGGACGGTTAGAAGTTTCGTCCCAAAAGAAAAAAAAAAACTTTTATGTTTTTTCGGACCGATTTTTTGGCGTCCCAAAAAAATCCAACTCAAAAAGTCAAAATTCTCGTAGTGGTTCTTGATACAATTTGGTATAAAAACTAACTATATTCTCCAAAATATCCAAAGGATCCTCCACAACAGCCCCTTATATTATGTTCTAGAGTAGAAACACCTACTTCTATAATTCAATTTTGAAAATGCAATACGAAACACGTATTGTTCCTGATTGACCGTCAATATTCTGGTGCATGTGTCTTGTCTCGATTGCGCTTGCATAATCCAATAGTCGACCAGTGATTGAGTCGAACCAGAGATTTAGAGACGAAACTGCCAAAGCTCTAATTAGTAATGGATTAGGCCCAGGAAAAAGAAACTTAAGGATTGGTTTTGACTTTGTTTACGAGTTTTGATGTTAATCAAGGTGATTAATTAAAAGGTAATACAAGCACATTAATCATTAAGAGTAAGAAACCCACCAATATCTAATAGAGGAATATGAATCAAAGAAATACCGTGGTAAATAAATTAAGCTTAGCACCTTAATAAACGTCCATCAGGGTACAGACTTTTCCTTCTTAGAAAGGTAAAGGCTCAAACTGTTAAAAGATGTGAAGAAAATTTTACCCTTATTTTTTTTTTCTACGTAACATAGAATCACCCAACAAAAGGGACTCTGCTGGGAACAGTAGAGTCGTCACAACAGACAATGTTTGGAGGAATTCATCCCCTAACAGAACAGAATCCAAATCCACAGACTGCTGAGCCCGTCGAGCCAAAAGCTGAGCCATAAAATTGCCTTCCCTTGCGGTCCACGAAATATTCCAGAGAGGATTAGCTCGCAATAGCGCACGAATAGACATCACTTCTACTTCAATATTCCAATCAGGGACTACAGAGGAATCTGATATTTGTTGGACCAACGTCTGGGCATCACCCTCCAGCCACACCTCAGACTCTTTCAACTCCTCAGCCAACACACAAGCAAGTCTGGCAGCCCTTGCTTCCCCTTTGATAGAATCAGTGCCATGAAATTTACTGAGCCAAACTTGCAGTATCTCCCCATGCGAATTCCTGCAAACAGTCACTATACAAGTCCAAGACTGCTGAAGAGATGCATCAAAATTAATTTTAACAGCTGGAATACTCAGAGGCACCCAAGAAATGAGAGAGACTTTATTGATCTGGTCCCACGCAGCACAGTGGGCATGGTAACGACGCTGAATGGAGTGGATGAGCTCCTGAATATCAAATGATTTTTGTTTATGGATCACTTGATTGCGAGTATACCAAATAGTGTCCAGAGTAATGGAAATAGCCAAAATCATCTTCCGCCACTTGCTTGCGCTGAGATGGGCAGGTTAGGAGGATGCAGCAGAAACTTCAACCAAGATTGAATAGATTGTCCAACAAAATGAGCCGAACTCATAGGCCAAGGTTCCGCTATCCAAAGAGAAGAACTGACAGGGCAAGCCAAAAACAGATGCTCAGACGTCTCACCTGTTTCACCACAAAGCAGGTAGAGGTGACCATCTCTGCCAATAGGCATAGCGTTAGTAGCAATTTTCCAAATTTGGAGTTTTAATCTGTGTTGAACACGTATATGCCAGAGCTGTTTCCACTCTTGCCTCATAAGATCACCGGTCGTTTGGAATCGTCCCTGTTGATCATGCAAATAGGCCTCTTTGACAGCATAAGTGCCTCTCGATGAGAGGATCAACGAGGTATATCAGGCAAATTGGACTGCTCAATCGAAATAGAAATATTCAGAATGGCATCAGCCGAAGATGGCTCAAACAGATTGCGAATCAGAGCTTGTTTCCAACCATAGGGGTTAGAGGAATTCAAATCTCCCTCCCCGTAGTGATCTGCCAGCAAAACCCCGCCTCCACAATATCTCTAGTTTGTAATTTGATTATTTCCACGTGACACTCTTCCTATCTACTTATATTTTTTTAGTAATAATTTGATCAACGGATACAAACGAATAAACCTTTTTTACTTTTAGGATTAATTATCGCAAGTCGAACAAGTCTCTGAAATTGATATAATATTATATTAATGTGACGTAATTATAATACAACAACTTAGGGTGCACACCGAAGAGACCCAGACGTACTCTTTTTTTTA
The DNA here is from genome assembly GCA_003952965.2 of Morella rubra. NCBI lineage: Eukaryota > Viridiplantae > Streptophyta > Magnoliopsida > Fagales > Myricaceae > Morella > Morella rubra. The sequence goes on from CM025852.1 coordinate 12,228,051, forward strand.
AATATATATCCCCAGAAAGCATCCAAAGGATCTTCTGTTGTTAAATTCTCGCTACGAATTTTTCAAACAGAATATTCGAATACTTACAATATTATGGAAGTGTTTGTTTGTCAAAATTTTGGAGAATACGAAATTTTGAAAATTTTATTTTATTGAGATTTATTGAGATTTGTAAAAGGTGAAGTGTGTATGTGTAAAAGTTAAAAATTTTAGAGTGTATTTATTTTGTTAAAAATTTTTACAAAATATTGGAGAAATAAATGGTACCTATAACTTTTGGGCTTCCAGTTTGGTCCTTGAAGCCCGGCCCTTATAGCACCGATCGAAAGAGGCAACGGTTCAGATCACCAGAAACAAAAACAACGGTCACGATGACGAGTGTGATCGGGGATCTAATAACCTCTTAGCTAACAAAAGAGAAACATGAAAACGTCATTGCGTTCGAGGTTTTCTGGCCGCTCCAAAAGTCCAAACCAGAATCCATATAACTTGCGAGAAACTATTAACAATTTCTGTTTTTTTCATCCTCCACGGCAAAAGTAGTAAACGAGTTCAAAGAGACTAACACAGAGGAGGAAGAATCAGAGGGAGGGAGAGAGAGAGAGAGAGAGAGAGAGAGTGGTGCTGTGGGAGATCACGTTGGCGACAGCATATTTCTTGGGGCTGAAGCGAACATTCAAGCTCGCTTTAAGGATTCAACGCAAGGTTATTAGCCCTAAGCACCCTCAGATCCGCAAATTTCTTCAGAGGTATTTCTTGGGTTCTTTTTCTTTAATCATTGTTTTTGAAGATTGGGTGTTGATACTATTTCTACTCGAAGTTTCTAGGCGAAGGACGGCCACCTCTCCTGTTTGTTTTGTGGATTTGTTGATCCTAGAGTGTCAGAACGAACTCTGTATCTAGAATCGTATATATGATCAACTCCGAATATGAATGAGTGGTTCATGTACCATGTTTGTGCTTAGATAATAGATTGCATGAATGAGGATACTTTGTGTGTTGCTAGGCATGCATACGTTTGATCTTAATTGTGGAAAACAACCCAACAAATAAAAAAGACACACACTCTTAATAGTGTTTGGATGGTCAACGCTATTTCCAGTTGCTTCTCTTCTTGTTTGTTATTTTCTTCATTTGAAGCTCTTAAAACGCTTGATGTTCTTCTAAAGATGCATTTTGGGTCTTTATATTTTAACTAATTTGAAGTTCACATTGATATTTCCGCAAAAGTACTCCCGCATCGGTTGTCTTTTGGACGTCCCAAACATACCAAATTCCAATGTTAGCATTGGTGGCTCTGACTGGCCTCTGTTTTTTTTTTAAAAATTTGATCCTGTATTATCTTACAAAGATTTCTTAAAGGGTGGTTCCTTCAGAAGATTAATTAATATTAACATGGAGTAATTTCATAGGGAAAATTGCGGTTTTGCTGAAGGTGCACTCCTGGTGAAATACCTTGGCATCCCCTTGATTTCTTCCCAGCTTAAAAACTGCGATTGTAGAGATCTTGTAGATCGTATCACAGCCAAAGTCAAGTCGTGGTTGAGCAAGTACCTCTCTTATGCTGGTCGGGTTCAATTAATTAGAGTTGTGCTGTTTGCAATTCAATCCTACTGGTCTGCCATGGTTTTCCTTACCAAAGTATTATTAATGAAGTTACTGCCATCCTTCGTGCTTTTCTTTGGAGGGGTAGTGAGTTGGGGAAAGGAGGTGTTAAGGTCGTTTGGCGGGATGTGTGCCTTCCTAAGAATGAGGGTGGTTTGGGCTTGTGCGATATTTCTTATTGGAACCATGCTTCCATGCTTAAACATATTTGACACTTGTTCAAGGATACAAATCAGTCCATTTTGACCACTTGGGTCAGGACTTACCTCCTTAAAGGGAAGAGCTTTTGGGAGGTAAAAATTCCAGGGACTTGTTCATGGAATTGGCGGAAACTGCTGGGATTAAGATTGATTGCCAAGGATGGGTTCAGACATTCTTTGGGCAATGGGGAGTGAATTTCGGTTTGGTGGGATGATTGGCATCCTTGGGGACCTCTCTATCTCCAGGTTAGTGTTACTGAGATGAAACAGTTCAGTGATCAGATCTTCTGCAAAAGTTGAGGTCCTGATAGATGGGCACGATTGGTCTTGGCCCACTAATGAACCTTTTTGGCTTGCTGTTAGCAGAGCCACTCCTCTCTCCTTAAGACCTTATCCTAACAAAGATGACTCAATTTTCTGGAGGTTTAATAGCTCAGGTCTCTTCTCCATCAAGTCTGCTTATGAAAATTTGCGGGACAAGAGACCTGTAGTCCCATGGCACAAGTTGGTATGGGGTAAAGGGGCTATCCCCAAGCACTCTTTCTTTTTATGACTTGCTGTCAAGAATCGTCTTGCTACCCAAGACAGACTCCTTGGGATGGGTCTCATCCAAGACATGAAGTGTGTGCTGTGTGGTGACCCAGAGGAATCTGTGAACCATTTGTTCTTCAAATGCAGGTTTGCGTCTCAGATTTGGTCTATTTTGGTTGACAGATGCCTCCTGCCAAGGCAAAATTTATCTTGGGATCACATTGTTACTTGGGCATCCCTCAACTTTAGTAACAACTCCTTTATTGCAACTATTAGGAGAATTTTTCTGTCTGCACAGTACACGCTATGGAGAGAAAGGAACTTAAGGCTTCATGGTGGTTCTAAGGGAAGATTGATACAGGTGCTGATGGAAGTCTCCGACTTGTCCAAGCAAAAATTTGTCTCCTCCAAAGCGTTCCTACCTCTGCTGCTAACCTGGACATTGCAGCAAAATGGGGCATTTCTAATCTAGTGTCCTGGGCTCTTTGATTGTTTCCTCTGTTGTATGTTTATCTTCATCATCTACTGAGAAAGAAAAATCGGTAAGCTTATTACTGGCCACTATTGTGGCAGCTTTCTCTTGTTCTTCTTTGCCCTCTTTGTCTTCTTCTACCTGCGACTCTTCCTCTTCTTCTTCCATCTGGTCCTTTAATTTCTCCAAGTTGATAAACATGCACTGCATATTTTCTCCCATCTGCTTCTGGAGATTCTTCAACCGATTGAGTGTTTCCAGAATTTGAAAACATTGTTTAATCTTGAAGTGTCCTCAAGTCCATGACAGAATCGTTGCTCTGATACCAAATGTTATGTAACCAACTGTAACTGAGGGTATAATGGGTAAATGGATGTTTGGTAGATGAGAAAATGGTGAAGGATTCTGTATTAAGCTCTATTCAAGAAAGAGAAACTCTCCATTCGCAATTTTACTTTAATGATTTTCGATGTCTCTTACACTGTAGAACAAAGACATATAACACTACAATTGGGCTCATAGAGGGCCCTAATCTATGGCCCAAACTAATGAGCTAAATGGAATGACAAATAAACTAAAAAGCAACCATATGGATAAAGGCCAAAAAGGACGCAGCCCACAACGTCAGCCTGCCCCAATAGCCCAGTCAACGAACTGGAGTTTAACTGAACTCGGCACTTCTCTTGTTCTTCCTAATCAGCCCTTTGTGTTGGTGAGGCCATGACACCGGTCCAGACTTCCAGTTGATGTCGCCTCCTCTTTCTCTTGGTGAAGTAATTAGTGTGTAATGGGGAGATATTAAAAGGGCGAAGTACTACCGCAGTGGAGATTCAACAGGATATTTCTTTGCCCCGCCCTTTTCAACGATCTCTTTGGTAAGTCTCTCAAATCCAGTTCAGTTTCTTCTTATTAGTGATATCATATCCTTTGGCCAAATAATTATTGGCAGGAGCTCGCCTCCAATAAACCAACCTTCTGTAAATTTGCGATCTAGTAGTGAAACGTAGAAGACATTTTCGATCTGGGTCTTAAGCCCAAAGTCGAGCTCGAGCCGATTCGTACTCGACCCTACTCGTTTGCAGACTCGATCTCGAACCGAGTTCAAGCTTCAGTAATTTTGGTCGTCGAGTTGTAGCCTCTATGTTTTTCTGTCGAGCCAAGTTCAGCGAACCACTACGCGGCTCGATTACAGCCATATGCGGGGGTTTTTAATTGCCCTCTGAATGTGATGCATATAATATTGCTCGTCAAGGTTTCATCAAATTGTCTGCTACTATGTTTAATGTTGCTCACTTGTCCTCTGCATTTATATTACAGGCAGTGAGAGCCAGGAACGTCAGAATGGAATTGGCAGACAGGGCTGTTGGATTTCTTTTATCTTTTACCAGCTTATCCATGTTCACCTATTATACTTTCTGGGTCATCATTCTGGTTAGTTTTACCTTGAAGCTCATTATTTTTTCCAATAGTACCAAAAGTAAAAAGAGGCATCCCATACTGTAAGAACGGCCTATTAATATTCTGTGCTCAAATGTTGTTGTCTTTCAGCCATTTGTAGACCGAGATCACTTCATCCACCAGTATTTCCTACCGCAAGAATTCGCAGTGCTATTACCTGTATTTGCCGGTGTGGTGCTTCTTTGTTTCTTATGCATATTCATTGGATTTGTGATGCTTAAATCCAAAAAGAAGAAGGCTTGATGGCATTAGTTTAGCAAATTTTTGTTCTTTGAAGATATCAAAGGGCGTTTGCTTGTTTTTCTTGTTTTGTTTACCTTTTTTCTCACACAACATCAAATCTGGACGTATTAGTTTTGAGTTGTTGCATGTACAGGTTTGGTATACCTGTGTTGTTTCTAGTACTACTGGGAGAGCACTTTTGACTATCTTCTTATAGGGTTGAAACTTACTTTTGAATATAGTTGATGAACTACTTAATTTACTACATTTTCCTTGTAATTTGCCTATGGTTCTGATTACAACACTCAACGATTTGCATTCCTTTGACTTTGGCATGCTCTGACTTAGGCAAGTATAACGCCTCTAATTGGTTAAGTCCCACATTGAGTGGGTGAGTTGTGATGGAGTTGCTTGATTGCCTTGTCCTGCATTAGTTCCTTGTTAGTTGGAACTACGCCTTATTAGTAATTTAAAAAATCGCGCATTATAACATTGACTAGTTCTTTAGAGTGTAGGGCAAATGTTATTAGATAGTTAGCTACGTAACTGAAGCTGTTGAAGCTGTTATAAGTTAGTTATATTGGTTAGTTAGTTTTCATTCATTGATTCTTTCTCAGTGTTGTATATTTAAACCATTCACTAGTTACTGAAATAAGATAATGAGATATTATTTCATGATTCGTGAAATGGTATCAGAGCATTTTTCAAAGCTTCTGCAAAACTGAATGCGAAATTTTTTCCTCCTCTGTTTTTCACATATTGAAAACAGATAATGCCTTCTTCAGAAGAACCTGCTGATCAGCTTCCTCCATCTCCTCAGACTCAACCTCCTCAATCTCAACCACCTCAGTCTCAACCACCTCAGTCTCAACCTCCTCAATTTCAACCAGTTCAGTCTAATCCTAATCAACGATCTTCATTCTCTGTTTCCATGGATGAAAATCCTTCCAATTCACTGTATCTTCATCTTGCCAAGAATCCTAGTACAGTTTTAGTGTCACAGTCTCTCCTTGGTGCACAAAACTATTCCACCTGGAGTCGTTCCATGCTCATGGCTCTTACCATCAAGAATAAGCTAGGCTTTGTTGATGGATCAATCCTAAAACCCGATCCAGATAGTGCTTCCTATTTTTCTTGGACTTGGTGTAACATGATTGTTACCTACTGGCTGATCAATTCGATCTGAAAGGGCATTGCAGCTTCTGTGATGTACATTGATTTTGCAAGGCATGTTTGGAATGATTTACGTGAAAGATTCACACAATCAAATGAGCCATGGGTATTTCATACACGTAAAAATTTTGCTACACTCACCCAGGACAGTGCTTCGGCAAGCAACTATTTTACAAAGCTAAAAATGTATTGGGACGAACTACAAGCTTACTGTCTTATCGATGCTTGTGTCTGTGGTTCTGAATGCAAAGCCAATAAATCCATTGTCGCTGGCCAGGAACGGGAGCTCATTCCGCAGTTCTTAATGGGATTAGATGATTAGTTCTTTCATCCTCGAGGATAGATTAGTTATATTGGTTGGTTAGTTTTCATTCATTGATTCTTTCTTAGTGCTGTGTATATAAATCATTCACTGGTTACTGAAATACGATAACGGGATATTATTTCATGATTTGTGAAAAATGTGGCTAATGTTAGCATTTTTCCTTGATAGTAACAAAGGGTATTACGGTCAGGTTAGTCAGACCATGTGGCATGGAAGCTACTGCAGTGCAATGTAGGGTTGGCGAGGACATTGGAGATTTGTGGGGGTTAATAATATCCTGATTGGTTGAGTCCTACATTGAGTGGATAAAATTATAGAATTGCATGAGTGCCTAGTTCTATGTTGGTTTCTTGATAAGGTGAACTAGGCTTTTATGTGATTCTAAGGAGCTTTAATTGTAGCATTGACTGGTCCGGAGTATAGGGATGTGACTAGAACATTATCTGGATTATAGTATTAAACCATGTTGCCCAATTGAACACACTATTGAAAGTCACGGTAACATCGGACTTTTTTATCATGTGGCTCCGAAAGCAGTATTTCCGGATGATTATCATCAACCCTTTCTTCTTCCAACTCAATAATACGGCATGGAATACATGTTATCATCCTGGTACGCATCAAACATATTTTCGTTGTACTCTAATAACAAGTAAAGGTCACAGTTAGAGGGGTTCTGAAATCGCTTAAGAAATAAAGTTTCACCCAGTAGATATCCTACGTTGAACTTGACAAACTCAAGGCATTCCTACTCGGCTACTCCATCCATGAGTCTTTCATAATATGAGATACCATCTTCCCAATCAGGTCTTTGACATCCTCATTAGAGCATGTGTTTGCATTATGTGCAGAGCTGCATGGCATTTGTCATTGTAGAAGTGCTGGATACATTTTGCATCATACTCAGAGAACTGTTGTAGTTACAATACCTTTCACAATCTTCCACCCAATATGGGTCTTCTCCAATTTGCAGACATAATTGAATAGTCCGATCCGTAGTGAGAAAGAGACTTACAACATTTAATACTGCTTGTATTAATTATCGAATAATGTGAGCTCGTATTAATTATCGGTCAACAAATTGGAGAAAATTCTGATCTGAATTATTTGGGTGTCCTAACCTTCTGTAAAATCTTCTATGGCCTCACATTAGTTCAAAATAAGCCAACACCCCATGTTACTTCACATCATTTTGATACAACCGGTCATGATCCATTGGCACAAGTACTGTACATTAAAAGAGCAAGAACTACATATTATATCTGGAATATGATATAATATGGGATGTTGTCACAAATTGTAGCTTGCCTATACAACGTAGGACTTCCACAATCCAAGGGGATAAAAGTAGGGGTGTACATGGGTTGCTCGAACCTGCCCGAAACTGACCAGATTTGGTCAGCCCAAATGCGAAGCTCGAGTGGGTGCTGGCTCAAAATCCTAGAGCCTGACTTTATTCAGTCGGGCTTTGAGATTATAAGGCCCAACTCATCAGTTTCGCAAGAGCTCGAACAGATCGCCAATCTAGACTCGCATAGGCAAAATGTTGTTTGGAAAAAAAAAAAAAAAGAACCTCCTAATGTCTCTCCTTAGTCTCCTTTGTCTTTGTCGAATGCTCCCGCCTCTCAAGCCCCTGCCTCCTCTCTATTCCCATTTCTTTTCGCCGTTTTCGCTGTCACTAGCCTAGCTCGACATGTGCTGACCAAGCTTGATCCACCCAATTTGAGTCTGATTGAAGTTGGCTGCGGCCAGTTCTTCCTCCCTATTTCGAGCAGTTCAGTCGGGCAGACGAGCTTGGACTTCCTACCATGGTGGTCGTGTGGCACCCCCGAAATCAAATCCACCCGACCCATATACACCCCTAGATAAAAGACACAATTAGTATGCCATGGAAATAGAGACAGGCAAACTGACTAACCAAACCCGTTCGGTTTGGGCCGAAATATGACAAAACCTCTTCACTACCAAAGTAAATTTGGAGGTTAGAATCCTTAAATAACAACATTAAGCATGTCATGATTGGAGTATTGGATGGATACCGACAAGTCTGGATCGCAAGAATGTACTTTGCTATGTCATATGCGGACAAAGCTGTCAAGTTGGCAGGCTTATGCAGCTGGTTGCGCAAAAGTTTGGAGAAATGTCTGATAGCAACAAGCTACTGGGATCATTAACTGCCAAGTATTGACATTATCGCACAAAGCATCATTAAAACGACCGAGGAGCACTTCAACGCTTGGGACCAGCAGACGACACAGCAAAAAGAAGACTGGAAAGCACCACCCCCTGATATATACAAATGGAATGTGGATGTGGCAATCAGGCTGCAAGTCTCGGTCCTAACGGCAGTTTGCCACAACTGGATGGGCGAAAAAATTAAAAAAAATAAGAAAACATCACTTTGCGCCCACAAACTACCACGTAAATAATAAACAAAACCTCAAACTATTATTCTTGACAGGTCAGGCCCCTCAACTAGCACAATTATTCAAATCAAGCTTTCCGGTTAGATTTTTCATCTAAACAGACGGAATCGTCATTACGTGTACCGCATGTGATCTTCACCTTATGCGATCTGCTAAAAATGCCCCTCCACCCCAAAACGCACAGCAATGGCTAGCATTTTAATTTTTCACCCTTTAACCCGGAAGACAGTCTTACTTTTTGAACCTCCACCTAAAAACGCATACCTCATAACATCTTCTCGGGTGCTCTCGAGTGACACCTACTCTTTTACCGTGTGTGTGTGGCAGTGGCGGAACGAGAGGGTATCGACCCAGGGCGGTCGATACCCATTGCCAAAATTTTTATATGTAAAATTTTTTTTTTTAATCATTACTTGACTTGGTCCGATACCCATCAGGTCAGGCCAACTAAAGTTTTCTATTGGGCAGGGATGTCAATAGGAAATTCAACTAGAGTTTTTTTATTTGAGCTTTTATGTAAAATGGATTTTTTGTAATTTTTATTGGGTTATTGGTTGATGGGTCTGTAATTTCAATTTTTTGCTAATATATTGTTTTGCTGTGAATTTTTGAAGTTTTCTTGGTGAGTTATTTATTTTTTTTTTTTATCATATTGCATGTGATAGCTCATCTTTGGACATAAATTAGGTGATCAACTGGTTAGACATAATTGTGCACAGTGCACCTCTCAATTGGTATTTTAATTTCTGAAATTTTCCCATGAATTATCAAGATATTTGTTATTGAGGGACTTGGGGAAAGTAATTTCTCTTGATCAATGCTGCTAAGCAAAATACGCAAGTAAAAAAAAGCTTGTCTACATTGGACTCAAGAACAGTTGAAAAAATTGTGCTGTTAAAGAACAACTGGATGGTTTCCACCAGAGTATGATGCAAAATCATCAGTTGTCTTACATGTATTCTCTTTTACTTAATTTTCGACATTGTAACTCTAAGACAATTTTTGCATTACGAAAAAAAAATTCTTGTCATTTCGCCTTTAAAGTTCGACACCCATAAATTTCAATCCTGGTTCCGCCACTGTGTGTGTGTGTATGATTTTGTGGTCTTGGAATCTCGCAGTTACTCTCCTGCTACTACTGGGCTCATCCTTTGTAACCCGGGTATCCTTGCTCCTGGGAACTCGCTCAACCACCATGTCGTCACGATCCAACGACATCGACCATCTTATCCTGAGGACTGAAAGTATTGGATGGGGTGCCCTGCCAATGAAACTCTCAAAGGTCCCCTTGCGCGCTGAGCCCTGCCTTCTCTCTCGTGGGAAAAATCCTATCAAAGAAAACTTTCTCCATTCACACTGTCCAGAGTACTATGAAAGCTACATGGGCGTTCCTGGATAGTTTTATCATTGAAGAAGCTAAGCCCAATGAATTTGTTTTCCCCTTCTGTAAAAAGGACAGAATATAGAGAAACCAAAATTCAGTTGTGAATGGTTTCGAATGTTGTATTCACGTCACTATACAGGACCTCTCCATAAGGTTGTGTCAACTTAAAACGATAAAGTGGGTACAACTAGTGAAAATTTATTGTTTACTTTTTGAATTCTTTAGAATAAAACTCTTTAGCTGAGCCTCTTATGTTGGGTGACTGATGGATCTTCTACACGCCCAGCAAACTTAAGGGAGGTCTCTAAGCTTGACTTTGTTCCGTAGCAAACAAAATCTAGCAAATACATCGCGGGCCTGCCCCAGTGGTCAGGGCTTACCTGCACTTGTGTGGATTAGGCGCACAGGTCATAGGTTCGATTTCTCATTGAGTAAATATCTTAACCCACTTAAGCGGGGGTCATAGGAGTGTGAATGAGTATGTGCTAACTCATTAAGGTTTACCTGTATGCTAGGTGACAAAATCTAGCATCGGATAAGGCCTTCTTCAACAAATCAGCCAACGAATCTTGGCTTGAAATAAATCTCACACAGAGCTTATCTTTGGCGACATATTCCCTGACAAAATGGAAGTCAATCTCTAAGATAAGATTATCTCCTAGAAAGACACGATAAACACCAATTGACCAGCCCAATTTGAATCGGAATAGGCTTAAATTGAAATGAGAAATTTTTTAAAACAAAACACACTATTGGGATCGGAGATATTGGAAGGATATTCAGCTATAGAGCATTATCTTTTTCTTTTCTTTTTTAGTTGATCAGGGTAGCTAGAGGTTTGTCTAGATTAGTCATTTGCGTATATATAATCATGTTGCTTACAAAAATAAGAATAAAAAGCATATGCGATCATGCCGTCCCACATGCAAAGGATAATCAGTGAGCCTAATTTTAATACAGGTAAATTCCCCATTACATGTTCCGACAAGTAGAGAAAAGTGGATAAGAAGTTCCATTGATCTTCATCGAAGGTGATGAAAACTTATGGCCCTATTGTGCACTTGTTCTTTGTTATGTGAATTGCACAAAAAAAAGTGTTCGAAAAGGTATTGAAGTGACTAACGAAACAAAGCTCGATCCAAGGCTACTGGATCAACCAAGTCCTGATTAAACAAAACTGTCAATTGTGTTTTTAATTCTTGATAAAAAAACATAAGATATAAACTGGATTTACCCCCACTTGTAATGTTTTGAGAGTCAATGAGAACACTCGTGACCAACAAAAACGAATATCTCAAAAACCAAAGAGTATGAAAAGATAAAACTCGTACTCGAAGCAAATGTTTGCTAAAAATTCAAATGATTAACTTCAAATGTTTTCATGGGTTTTTGTTCTTCTTCTAAAACAATTAAAGTTGTCTGCTAAAAATTCCATCCGAACTGCACACAAAAGCAACCAACCTATATACTCCAAGCAATTTCAACATGCCTACAAACATCATATGCTGAGAACAAAAACCAGACCAAAGCGAAGGCTTAAAGAAGGCCAAAACAAAATCAAAAGCAGCGCAAGAAAGAGAGAGCCCATACCAATACAAATCCAATTTTTCATTTCAAGACCATGAATTATCAAATGCAGCAGAAGTTATCGCCAGTGAGAATTCGTGGAAATTAATTCTTCCATCCCCGTCCGTATCTGCTCCTTGATCATCCCCGTCAACTCCTCCACCGTAAGGGCATGCCCCAACTTGGCCATAGAGTGCGCCAACTCGGCTGCCGTGATAAACCCATTTCCATCTCTATCAAACATGCTAAAGAGTTGCCTTAGCTGGTCTTCTGTATATGGAGACTTGGCAGGCAGAAAGCTCCGGCGCCACAAGCGCCACAAATTCCGAGAACTCAACCAAACCGTTGCTGTTCTTATCAGCCTTTTGGGTCAAGGTTTCGAGCTGTTCCGGGCTTGGCTTCAGACCAAGTGATCGCAGGAGCGATCCCAGCTCAAGCTGTGTGAGACTCCCATCATTGTTCCGATCGAAAGAACGAAACATTTCGCGCAGCTCGGCGATCTGATCTCGTCTTCAAAATCAACTGGTTGCTTGTTGCTCATGTCACGAGACAAATCAACCTTTACCTAAGATCCCAACTTCAATATCTCTCCAAAGTTTATTCCTTGTATCCTCTATCAATGATACCAACCACGAATCACCGTCCTAAAGTGTCATTGTAATAAAAGCTAAAGAATAGCCATCTTCTAGATCCAATATCATCGACAGAAAGAACAGATTTTAATTCTGGGTTCAGATAGTACCCGTTATGCTTCGATACTTCTTTCGATGATTCTGAAGGTTAGGACCGTATTCAGATCAAACAAAGACACAGACAGATCCTTTACTTTAATCTCTTTCGGAATGGATTCGTGAGAACCACCGAAGAGGTAACTCTCAAGTTTGCCCTTTCTTATCTATGTTGGCGTCGGAAAGTGAAATCACTTCGTCTTTGTGCACCTGAAGAAAGGAAACTTTGAAAGATCCGAGATCTACTCGGATATCGTTATCCTTCCTCTTCTTTTGATGGGTTTTCCGATCACCAGCTAGCCCGAAATTATTGGATCCGGTATTTGAATTTCTACAGAATGAAACGCGAACAAGGAACAGAGAGAGAGAGAGAGAAGCCCAAAAAACCAGAAAAGAAATGAACAAAGAGAGAGAAACCTGAAGGACCTGCTTTAAATTCCTTACGTCAAATAGTAAGTGTTGGATTAAAGGTCAACACGAGGTGATCGATGATTGGTTTGGAACCTTTAATCACGATTTAGATTTTCTATCTTTTTCTCGGGCATTCCTGAGAAAATTTCAAAAAAGAAAATGCTGGAGGCTAGGCGGGAATCCCGTGACTAAGGCTCACGTCTTCCATGCCACAGGACTTCGTCAACGGCCTTTTAAAGGCTGCTGCTGTGCATATGTGAAAGTATATTATATAATATTTATTGCACCGTCTCTGAACTAAGGGGGTGTTTGCTTCCTCAATATTTTGGGCATTAAAATTTCCAACAAAACAAACCACTTCAAAATTTTTAACTTTTACACATACACATTTCACTGTTCACAAACTCCAATAAATCTCAATAAAGTAAAGATTCTTAAAATTTCGAAAATATTCTCTAAAATTTTGACAAACAAACACCCCCTAAATGCTATTCTGCCATTTCTTCTGGTGAGGTATACTGTGTCATTCTCATTGTTAAATGGCATTGAGTGGCGAATTAGGCAAGACGTGCTTATGTTCTGGATCTTTCTGTTTTCTAAAGTTTTGATTTTTAAGACTTCTAAGCTATATGTTTGGTTTGGTTTTAAAAAAAATTTAAAAATTTTTCATAATCATTTTTATATTAATTCCAATACCTTTGTATAAATTTTAATAACTTTTATAAATTCCAACAATTTTTAACAAAATTTTTTATCAATTCCAAGAGAATCTACACTACCTTAAAAAAAAAAAACAAACACAAAAAATATTTTTCAAAACCAAACCAAACATAGCCCTAACTTTTCTCGTATAAAACTCTGGATTTTCTTATATTATTCTGTTGAATAACATTAAAAAAATAAAAAGTTAAATTGCATTTGAAACAATCTAAAGAAATTTTACAAACAAAAAAACTCAGTGTGTGGGAAGGCCTCTGTACCTCAGATTATTCAATGTTTTTGTTCAGTACTGGTCACAATTCAACTATCAAAATTTCTTTAGAAAAAAATAATTAAGCTTCCGACAACTATACAATAATACAAGATAGAGCTTTTCTGACTTCGAAAAAAAAAAAAGATAGAGCTTTTCTGGGAACTGAACATCTCCGTAATAACACTTGATCATTTATGAAAGTAATTCAAAAATTGCTGAGAGAAAAAGGAAAAAAAAAAAAAAGAAAGAAAAGGAAATGAAGATGGAGGTCACCAACATATTAGGTAGAGGATATGTATCAAAATTCTAAATTTTTAGGTATTCGTAAATAGTTGGTGCAAAAATTGGACCCACTTCCCTCAACTAACACATTGAGGAGCATAAGGAGCAACTTCTCCATAGTTGAGATTTAGCCAACACGTCTGAATTTCATCCATCGGAACTCGTTCAAACTCACCTTAACTGACTCAATCACCATCAATCTCTCTTCTTCTTGCTCCATACCCACTCTCCAACCACCATAGCCGCTGTTGACTTTGTCCGTCCCATGACTCCCATCTCCAATCCAATCTGAGCTCTGTTCTTCAATGAAATATGTGATCTGTGTACTTGTCCTTTTTTTTTGGTAGCGGCCAACTGAAAGAATTATCCCTTGAAGGAATTCAAAGGTCTAGGACTTTCCTCGACACTAATCACTGTTTATAGCCCAACTTCATTTACATATTTAATGAAAACAATTATTAATAGCAAAGATCATACAAAAAGAGACAAATGTTTTTCAGGTTTTTCAAAAGGCAATACAATGGAAATACAGTGACTAAAGATGACTGCACTTGTATTTCAAAGATGTAGAAGCGGTGGAAGAAAGACCAAAGGGGATGTTGGGTTTGGTAAAATTTTAAGGGCTTTGTTTGGATTGGGATTGAACTCAGGTTTTAAGAATTAAAATCCAATTTAAGTCTCCTGCGTTTAGATATGTTTTGGATCCTAAGCTAGTTTCTACAAACATCACACATGTCAACGTCCCACGCTTTACGTGCTTCGAAGTCAAAGAATTAAAAAGAAATAATAATAATGATAGCTAAAATAAATCCAACTTAAGGATTTTTCAATATTTTTGGGACTTAAAAAATATTGTCTCACTTGAGTTTATTAAGTTAAGGCGTTAAGCCCTTTAAATAAATTAGGTGTACACGGCAAAAAATATTAATCTGGATATGAAAAGCTAATCTCAAATGAGATTTTATAGGACTTTTCATTAGAGAGATTGAATCAATTGATGGAGCAGAGCCAGAAAGAACCAACAAGAGGAGTAGAGACCAACCCTACGACACGTGGTTGTCGAAAACCACCACTGGAGCACATATCTTGAAGGATGAGGTGTGGTGCATGAGATCCGTGTGCATGCATGGGACCTCATGTGCCGTCGGTTCGACTCCAAGCAGAGATAGTAGTAGGCGCCTGTTGATGTTGAAGCCGTCCATGCCGGTCGTGGCTGTCGGAGACCTACAAAGAAGTCGGGATCAATGCTTGAACTTCACCGGAGAAAAACCCAACAAAGAGTCAAGAAGGGCTTGTTGAAGAGCTCCACCACTAGAAAACATATTAGAGAGGAAGAGGGAGGCGAGAGGAGCAAGAGCTTCTCCCATAATTTAAAAAAGGAAGTTGGAAAGGAAGAGAATTCTAGAGAGAAGGGAGCTTCTCTCTCTAGAAAAAGGGGGCAATTTGAGTATATGTTTACATTGAAGATATTTCCTTAAGCTCAAATTAATCCAAAAGTTAGAAGGCTCCAACGGTAAAAAAATCCGTGTGACTAGTACTATGAAATAGTCACTAAATGTGTCGCCACTACATGCTGAAAAGATTAAATCCAGAAAAAGTCAAAGTCAAATTTACGAAAAAAAATGTGGACTATAGATCCCATATGAGTCTTTGATTGAAGAATTTTTTTTAATTTGTGCATATGATTATTTTATATTGTCACACCATTAGGTTTTGATGGGCGAGATTTTATTTTTGTGGAGCCTAATTATTTAATCCATAGCACATATTAAATTGTGTATATAAATACGTAAATCATAAACGGTCAAACATCACAAATATTTTTATGAAAATATTTTTAATAAGAATAACTAAACATGAAAAAATGAATTTTTTTTACTAAAAAATACTTCAATGAATAAAATTTTAAGTAAAATAATAATTTTACATGAAAGTAGAAACGAAACCTAAAACACGTGGAACAAAATTATTATAAGTTTAAATTACTTAAGGATTGTTGTTGCAATAAAACCTAATGTAAATTCTCACTTGGAACATTAAGCGATAAAGTCATAATTAACCCCATATGTTTGGGCAAAAATCAAATAGTTATCCTTAATTTTCAATCCCACATTTGAGACTATAACTTTCAAAACCTATTAATCTTCGCCCCCCAGTCGAATCTAAATGTTAAATCAAACGGAAAAATCATGCAAAATGACCAAAAATGCCCCTCCAAGTAAAATTTTTAAAATCAAATAAAAATAAGAAATATATTATTGATATAGAGTTTCAATAGTTTATTTAAAAAATATCATTTTTTAAAAAAATATATCATTTTTTTTTTTTTTAATGAAATTTATTTTAATATTTTTTATAATTTTATTTAGAGGGGCATTTTGGTCATTTTTCACGTTTTTCCGTCTGATTTAGACGGTGGCCAAATATTGATAGATTTTGAAAGATTACGGGTCTCAAATTGTGGGACTGAAAGTTAGGGTAACTGTTAAATTTTTTGTCCAAACATAGAAGGCTAACTATGACTTTACCCCGAACATTATTTAGCCTACACCCTTTTTTGATGTCTATATATTTGGCTTAATCTAATGCTCAATCATACTAATATTTTCTTTCCATTATTTTTTTAATATCCATCCCTGTTCGGATTCTTTGTGAATTTCCCAACATATTGTTATAATTTTTATATATTAATGAAACTTAAACATTATTTTGAATATATATGATTCGACTTACTTATAAACTTAGACATTAACATAATTCCACTTTACACAAATATACAAGCATCATTATTGTATTTATATAACTTATTAATGCACCATAGTAGTTTACATATGGTTCTAGGCCGGAGTAGCTAGTCAAAATCCTTAGAGTTCCACGCCTTCTCAATAGTGGTATAGTACTTATATTACTATGGGTCTGTTTGCAAATAAAAATTTTTACACTTCCTAAAATTTTAACATAATAAAAATTACAATATAATCTCTCTCTCCCATCAAATTATTACTTTTCACTATAATAAAATATTAAAAATCATCTCTCTCTTCACTTTTTCACCAAATCCAATACTCTAAAATTTTAACCTCTCCAAATTTTACAAATAAACAGACCCGTGTAGTGCATGTACCTAATTAGAAATCACGCATCCTTCCTCTCCTCGAGAATAGGGTGGGGGTCCCATTCTTAATTCAGGTGAGGTACTAATCTTATAATTTAATATAGACTTTGACCATCATAATATTTATTCAAAATCAAAGAATACTTTTTTTCATAAACATGATGGACATGATATGCAAAAGATTGTCACATAATTCAATGTATTATCAAGTGAAATAAATAGCACTATTACACTACCCAGTACCCATCCCAGTTTTTATCAATATTTGTCTGCCCTTACCTTTTTCATTAATTTGCGGGACCTGATGATTGTGTAGACCCAGTATATTAATCATTTCAATTTGTAACAACAATCTAATCATATTATACCATTGCCAAAAACTATAAAACTATTAAATAAACATACTATATATCTATACAGAATTCTCTGTTTATTATATTTATTAAAAGTCAAATCACAAGAGTTTGCAACATCCATTGAACAAATAATTTCACTGATCTAGTAAAATAAAATTCGTCACATGAGACGCATGTATTTGTTATATTTAAAATTTAAATATGCAGCAACATGAGAAATAATTATTAAGGATAATAAAGGGAAAAATACATTTTTCACTCCACGAACTACCATAGGTTTTACACTTGCACCCCAACTATCAAAGTTTGACACATTGCACCCCTTTAACTAACCAATTTTAACACTTTGCACCCTTTTATCAAATTTTTAGACTAAAAAATAACGATAATGCCCTTGACCTATACATTATATTGTCTATATTTAGGGTTGTAAAGTCTTTAGATATTTAGTTTTGCAAGGGTGTAATGTTGTCTAATATAGTGGGTGTAGTTTAGCGGTCAAAGTATCTAACATTGAGGTAGTTTGAGGCTGTGAAATGTCTTAAAGATGTAGTTTGAAGGTGCAATGTGTCACTACTCCGGTAGTTTGTAGGTTGAAAAGTGCATATTTCCCCATAAAAAATTTTTTGTACTTTGAAACGACATGAAAGTCTTGAAGTTTGCACTATCAACAATTGATTTCAAGATATTTTGGACCTTTTATTAAAAAAATTTATACATTTTAAAAGAGATTAAATTTTTTACCTCTAAAATTAAGATTTTACCTTCATAAAATGTCGCTTTATAATAAATTATTGGGTTAAAATTTTCATTTCACCCACCAAAATCATTTTCTCATAAAATTGACGAAAAAGTTAAATGTAGGGTAAAATGTCTGACAGTAGACCATGGGGTAAAAAAAAAAGGGTCAATTTTTTACGATTTTTGCATATTTACATCCGATTGATTTTGCATTTATCCGTATTTTAAAACGCTAGAATAGAATCTGTATCAGTGCTTGTAGTTATAAAGAAAAAAAAAATCGTGTTATTAGTGGTGCTTTATAAAAAGTGCCACCCGATCCCCTTGGCATCACTTTTTTCAACTGCTGCTGCGAAGGGTATATCTTTTATTACCATTATTTAAAAAGTGCCGCAATAAGTTTATACTTTTGCGGTGTTTTCGGAAAATCGCCGGCAAAAAAGTAACGAGTTAACATGCAATAACTTATAAATTTAGCAGCGTTCGTTTGTTGCTACAAGTTTTGCATTTTAGAGAGGTATTTTTTAACAAGCGCCGCAAAAACTTATGATTTAGCAACGTTGTTTTAATAAATGTCACTGCAACCTTATTATTTTAGCAACGTTTCTTTAAAAACGTTGGGGAAAACGCTCTGTATGTATATGCCACTTTTTGCAGTGTTTTTTGGGAAAACGCTAATAACAGTACTGGTTGGAAAAAAATTAATTAATTTTACTTGTAGGTATTATTTTTGGGTAACTATACTTCTAAGTGTTTTTTTTGAGACTATTAGCATAATTTTTTTGACCATAGCTAGAGGTAGTTTTTGTTAAGTGAATGTGATAAAAATAATAATTGAAGTGCAAAATATCAACCTTCTTTATAATTGGAGAGTGTAAAGTATGTATATTCCGCTTGCCATTTTATCTTCTATATCTGAACTGTGATTTTATTTTCCTCTATTATCAATATAATGATGATGTTTTCTTCGTTATCTTGTTTTATCGCTTATATAGACGGTTCTATCTACTTTCTACTTTATATTTAGAAAATTTGACATTCTAGTCTCTAGATTTATGTCCCTTTTACATTTGAGTCCTTGGATTTCAAACTTCAAATTTGGCACCTTGTATTTTTCAACTTTTGACAAAAAAAGTCATTCCGTCTGACTTCCGTGCATCCTCTTAATTGCATCTCCACGTCATCAGCTCCACGTATGGCATCCTCAATTCTCTAGCCCAAAATGACACCATTTAGGTTAAAAATGGATGCACAAGTGGCGACGGTATGACTCGATAGCTTGGTTCTTTCTCAAGCTTCGAACATGCATGACACCAAGTTCCCTAGGGAATTTTGCCAAGTTTAGCTTACTCTACAGCCTTTTCACGTGGATCCAGCGAAGAAGACTGCGGCCAAGAAGCACTCCAAGTTCCGCAGGTTCCTAGACACTTTCTGCGATCCCGATTACTGCTTTAGAAGTATTAGGGATTGCAGGAGTTACAATCTAAGCACAATGTCAGTTTCCTTCAGCAAGTTGTATCCAGTTCTGATCCTCCAACTAAGGTTCAATTTTTACACCTCTTGGTTGAGCTTGGCCATAAATCTGAGACAGCTCGAAACATAATTCGATCAGATGAGGTTGCAATTGGGCAACTCTTCTCTTTGCTTCACACTGACTAGCCAACGGTAAAGCGGTGGACAATGAGGCTCATATATTGCATTTATGAAGGTCATCCTTATGGGAATGGATTCAGTCCAGACGGCACGAATCAGACTTGTTCAAACCAACATTCTGGATTTGTCCCCACAAATCTGGCGCCCTCAATTGCTCCACGTCATTTAATTTAGAGGAGCCGGCTCGCACTTGTCTCGGCTTGTCTCCAGCGAGTCTGGTGCGACCGACACTCTCTTTTTTCGTCTTCCTAGTCACATAAATTCTCCTTTGCTTTTCTTTCTCCCAAAATCTCTCCCTTTTTCTCAATTTTAGAATGTGTTGTGGTTTTATGAATGAGAAATTTAATTGATTCTGGTATTGGATGCCGGGGACCGACTTGCCAAGAACAAATCTGCGCTTGCATCATGCCAAAGACGGATGAAGATGAGATGCTGAGGCACACAAAGGCAGTGGAGGTGACGAGAGTAATGAATTAAAGAGGGGATTTTCTCTATAAATCCCACAGAAGTCTGAAGGAGATTTGATTTATGTTTCCATTTGACATTTTGGTGTATATTTCTGTTGGTGAAGAAAAGAAAAATTTTCAGTTTACAAGTCGTGTTGCTCCAAGGATGGTTTTGTTTTTATTGAGACTTCCTGCAGACTCTCTTCTGTAATCACCTGTGAATCTATTGTATTTAGGTCATTCGATTGTATTTAGTTACTCATAGATTTTTTAGAATATTATTGCACATGTAATGTTTGTTAGAATGCTCGACAGAAATGAGCACGTTTGTTAGACATTCTTCTATAACGAGCGACATTCTGTAATATTCATTGCAATGAGATATACATGTATCAAGTTAAAAACAACATAATATGATTACTATAGTAGATTTTAGCTTCAAAGAGATGGTAGCATATGGCCTCAATTCAAGTTCAAGAGTTTGAACAATGAAGTGAATAGCTTGAGTTTAGAATTCAGTCTTGTTTTCATCATCGTCAAGAGAAACAAGTGTTTCACTCTCCTCTTGTTTGTTGGTTGAATCCCATCTTTCTAAGTTTTTTTCTTTCTGCGCATCTTTCTCAGTTAATGCCCATTGTTGGTCTTTAATTCCACTAATAATTAGCTCATATGGTTATAAGTTTTGTTTCAAGTGGAAACAAGTGGAGTCAATGCGAGCTTTTGTTTCAAGTGGCAAATGCAATGTAATTATGGTCTCTCTCGTAATAAAATTTTGATAAAGTAGGGTGCTATCCAAAAGTTCCAATCTTTGCTCAAATATATGGGTTTAAGACTACACATTCCCACACCTCTATATTGCTTGAATGCATGACCAACAAGTGTGCAAGAATAACTAACATAATGCTTAGAAAAAAAACTGACATAGTGACTCAGCCGATGAATATCGAGCATTCGGCCGAGCACCTGATGTGCGTTACTTTGACTGAGGCCATTCTGTTATGGAATGTGCCTCTCAGTACAAGAATAACAACAAACAATCATTTACATAACAAATACTCTTTGAATCCTAAGCTAAGTAATTATAGCGCTTTTGAGTACAGATATTTTTTTAATTGGAGAAATTGAGGTGGCTGCTTGTGCTCTGTCCTGAGGTTCAGCTACTTGATGACACTCTCGTCTCTGAGAAAGTAAAAGGGTACAAGAAAAAAAGAAGCAACGGTTGGTTGGTTAGATCAGGAAAAAAAAACTGTTAAGAAAGAAAAGGCAACCGTTTGCAACATCAAGCATGTGGAGTAGCAGAAGAGTATCTCTGTGCAATCTAAGAACATAAGACTTTTATTACTCAAAATAATGCGATATGGGAACTTGCCCTCTAGTGAGAGAGCAGCACTTGAGATTGGGTTTAAAAGTGAGACTAAACGGCGTCTTAGTCGTACCCGTGGTCCGGTCAAATGACTGGTTTCACTTTAATTTTACTAGTTTGACCATACGACGAAGAAGAATAAAAAAAAGGAGCCAATCGTGCCAAGTTAGCCCGAGATAACTCAAGTTGAGCTTGCGCTAGCTCCCCTCATTTAAATGATGCAGCGCTCTTAGAGGCACCGGATCTATGGGAATGGTTTCGGTCAGTTGGTCTGGACATGTCTGGATCCGTACCGTCTGGACCGAATCCGTTCCCCATCCGGATGGGGTTCCCCTATGACTATCTCCTACAAAAGAAACAGCAGTTACCACCATCCTCACCTCTTCTTCAGATATTGAAGAAAGGTCTACCGTTACTGGAATCATCAGCCAGCTACCACATGACAGATACTACTATTGATGAGATATTCTGCAAATCAAACACATTAAAAGCCATTCACGGGGTGATTTGTAGTGTCGATGGGGAAAATATTGGTGACACGGCAGCTGCTGGCCCTGGTACATATTTACTAGAAAATGCTTTAGCAGCACTTTTTAAGATATACATAACCTACCAAGCTTTAACTTCAGAGGCAAGTGGGGAAACTTGCACTGTACCCATCACTAGTCCGTGTTCTCTCCAGAGACAGCTCACTAGCCAAGCATATGGACCATCCCAAAGTCTCCAGGTTCCGAAACTTCCCTATGAAGCTTGGAATGACTTCACATATGGACCATCCCACCTTTTCACCCTATGATCTGGTCATGAACCCCTTTCACTTTCACTTTCTTCAACCCATATAAAGGATTTAATCACGTTTCTTTTCTAAACATAGCTCATAACGTTTTCAGGAAGCTTGGACTTGTGCAGTTGCTAAGCTCTGGAGCTGCCGTTATCGTGTATTTAACAAAGAAGCTTTTCAAGGCTTCATCATAGCAGTGAAACCTCGTCTCATGAAGTCTTGCCACTGTTGCCGACGAGGGTGAGCAACTAGGAGGAGAATGTGAGGGGTGCATAGAGCCCGCTTATCTCAATGCCGCCTATGCCTCCACTGCCTTTCAAGATGCCAGAGCTAAGGTTCATGGGACGGAGGAGTTTACCACAACATTTCTCGCTCTTGGTCTTGGGAGTTGGTGGATGTCTCTGCTTCACCACGTAATGAATTTTCGGAAACAGTCAATGGGACGAAAGAGTTTACACAGCAACTTTCTTCTTTTCCTATTATAACACGATGATTCCCATTTCGAATCAATTACCAAATTTTTGGATGAACATTTCTACTTTTACTCGAAGTTATATAGCGGCATTCCTATTGCTATGGAGACTTGCTATTGTGGCATTTCCGTTCCTTGTGCTTCTAGTAATACCTGGTTCGATTTACGAAAGGACTCTGATGGGACTGGCAAGGGCTATCAGGGAAGAGTATAATCAAGCCGGTGCAAACAGATTTATGCTCTATGCACCCCTCAGAATTAAAGTGGAAACAGTGGAAAGAGTCAATGGTAATCTCCGATTCTTCATGCGGTAGATGGAGTATTGTTAAAACAGAGGCGTTTACAGAGCAGTTTATTGCAAGACAACTGTACATTTCTTTAACAAAAATGGTGTGCATCCTTTTTAAGCGTTTTGCGTTTTGCTTAGTTGACCGATGATGCGGAGCTGGGTGAGAATGGACGGAACGTTGATGGAATGACTTATGTTTTAAAAGTCTAAAATATAAGGGTGTTAAATTTAAAGTTTGAAATTGAAGAATTCAAATGCAAAAAAGACATGACTTAAGGATTAAAATGTCAAATTCTCTTATATTTATTAATTACTGCTTCTGATTTATTTTTCTGCAATTCAGTTTTTTGTTATCTATGTTATTTGAAGTTTTTGCTTTTCGTTATTTTTGGTATCAGAGCCATTCACTTTTAGCACGTTTAATTTCCTGCAACATACTGACAGCATCCATAAATACTTATTTTAGCTCTATAACTTAATCTTATAAAGAGATTGTGTTAAGCTATTGTTAAGAATATTCTTTATTCTAAACGGAGGTTCTAATCTGGAGCCGTTGGATTAGTCCTAGGTCAAATCATGATGTATCTACCTTACTCAATACATTGATTCTCTTCCTAAAGGAAGAAAGAAGAGAGGAATTAGAAGGGAGAGAAGAATGACTTGTGTTCAATTTTGATAATGTATCATTGATTTTATCAAGGAGATCATCAGTTTTTTCAAAAAGTCTATTGTTTGGAAAATGGAGGCATACTTGGAAGTTCATGGGGGATAAAGAGTCGAGTTTTGTTAGAGGGAGCATGGGAGAGAGAAGGGGTTTCATAAGGCTTTCAAGTTTTTGAAGATAGGCTCCTATTTGGAGGAGATAATTATTCATATAGTTGTATTGCTGGATGATATTATCAAAGTTTTTATCATCATTAGTGGAGGCATTAATCTTGAAAGAGTCGCATAAAAATCTTTACTGTTATTTTGTAAAATAATGGTTTCAGAATGAAGGTAATATTCAAAAACCTTTTTTCCTTTTTCAACATCTAGGGTACTTCACGGGTAAGAACATTTATGGATTAAAAATAAGATTCAAACCAAGGAAAGAAGAGAATATGGGTTTTATTTCGAATCATATAATTATAATAAGCATTCCTGATAACATCTTACTCATCTTGATTATAGATGGTGAGAAACTATGTCTATTTTTCAAAATTCTCAGAAGATTGAAAATCTCTTCTAAATGTATCTTTATTTAAGACAAAATCTTTTTTCAAATATTTATAGCTCGAGACTTTTGCAAAGAGAATGCCTTAGACTGTGTTTGAGAGGTTTTATATTCAGGAAGAGATGAGAGTAAATAGTATTTCAACAATCTCTTACACAAGATGTTTAAAAGATCAAGTAATAAGCTAGTATAAGTAGTAATATTATGGATAATTGCATTGTTAATACTAACGTTGCATTAACATCATTCATCAATACTGACGAAACACATTTCATTAGAAAAAAATAACCCTTGAATAATTGGGTAATTCCCAAAGTCAAGGATAGAGATCTTTATGCATCATCCATGTTTAATTTCAAGCATGACTATGCACTAAAACCATAGAACAACTCATTCCTATCGGAAAAAAATGTATGAAATTGTTCATTTACTTAGAACTGACATGATAAAAAAAATATGTCTGAAGAATTCAAATACATTTATATGGGTTTAGTTTAAGTGGTTGTCACCCCTTTGACTAGACAAGGTCTTATCTATCATTTTTTGTCTAAGAAACGGTCAACATAACCAATTCCATAACTCATTACTTGGAATTGTGGAATCATCGTTGCATCAAGGACCAGTCTTCTTAAACTGTCATCCATGCTTCCCCCTTTCTCTTTTTGACTCTACTATTCTTCATTCCTTGATTCTTAACATAAAATCCTTAGGATATGACATGATGGAACGTGCCATTGTTTATCGGTTACATTATAAACTAGTGAAAACCACCTTAGACCCTTGATCTAAGGTATCTCTATCTCAAGATTCTACTCTTTTTCTCCAAACTAGTAATGAATTTGCCAATGTCACCATTCCTAAGATGTTTCCTTGGGATAATATCGCTCTTCCTGAGCAATGACAACTATCTCTAACTGTCCTCCTAATAAAATGAAGAATAAAGAAATTGAATATTTTGCCCAAAATACTTATGGATCTATTATATTATCATTTGATAATAGACTTAGATATGCAGATCTAGCTTTAGATCTGCTTTGGCCTCTTTCGCCCCCATCCTTTTTCATCTCCCTCTTTATATATAGAGTGACATTACATTGTACCACTATTATTTACTTGCCATTTCTAAGCATTTGAGTTTAGCCTGTCATTTTTTTTTTCTTACCAACATTCTTGCAGTACGATAAATTAAGTCCAAGTCCAGCCGGTTAATTACTTCACATTCAATAAAATCAAATTATTCTATCACAGTATTTAGACACATCAGGATTTCCTTTGGCAATTCTAACAACTACCAACCCACCTTACTAGCTTATTTATCTACACCGCATTTCCTTTCGCTTTTTAACATTTTCTTTTTATTATCTGGTCTTTGCAGCTCATGCTTTTTACACTGTGCACAACACCTACTTCACTTTTCATGCGCAAACCTCATTAATTATTTCCTTTTTTTTTTTTTTTTTTTTTTTTTTTTTTATAATCACGTGATACTCTTCCTATCTACTTATATTTTTTTAGTAATAATTTCATCAACGGATACAAACGAATAAACCTTTTTTATTTTTAGGATTAATTATCGCAAGTCGTAGATTGAACAAGTCTCTGAAATTGATATAATATTATATTAATGTGACGTAATTATAATACAACAACTTAGGGTGCACACCGAAGAGGCCAGACGTACTCTTTTTTTAAATATATATCCCCAGAAAGCATCCAAAGGATCTTCTGTTGTTAAATTCTTCGCTACGAATTTTTCAAACAGAATATTCGAATATTTACAATAAATTATAACTTTTGGGCTTCCAGTTTGGTCCTTGAAGCCCGGCCCTTATAGCACCGATCGAAAGAGGCAACGGTTCAGATCACCAGAAACAAAAACAACGGTCACGATGACGAGTGTGATCGGGGATCTAATAACCTCTTAGCTAACAAAAGAGAAACATGAAAACGTCATTGCGTTCGAGGTTTTCTGGCCGCTCCAAAAGTCCAAACCAGAATCCATATAACTTGCGAGAAACAATAAGCAAATTCTTTTTTTTCATCCTCCACGGCAAAAGTAGTAAACGAGTTCAAAGAGACTAACACAGAGGAGGAAGAATCAGAGGGAGAGAGAGAGAGAGAATGGTGCTGTGGGAGATCACGTTGGCGACAGCATATTTCTTGGGGCTGAAGCGAACTTTCAAGCTCGCTTTAAGGATTCAACGCAAGGTTATTAGCCCTAAGCACCCTCAGATCCGCAAATTTCTTCAGAGGTATTTCTTGGGTTCTTTTTCTTTAATCATTGTTTTTGAAGAATTGGGTGTTGATACTATTTCTACACGAAGTTTCTAGGCGAAGGACGGCCACCTCTCCTGTTTGTTTTGTGGATTTGTTGATCCTAGAGTGTCAGAACGAACTCTGTATCTAGAATCGTATATATGATCAACTCCGAATATGAATGAGTGGTTCATGTACCATGTTTGTGCTTAGATAATAGATTGCATGAATGAGGATACTCTGTGTGTTGCTAGGCATGCATACGTTTGATCTTAATTGTGGAAAACAACCCAACAAATAAAAAAGACACACACTCTTAATAGTGTTTGGATGGTCAACGTTATTTCCAGTTGCTTCTCTTCTTGTTTGTTATTTTCTTCATTTGAAGCTCTTAAAACGCTTGATGTTCTTCTAAAGATGCATTTTGGGTCTTTATATTTTAACTAATTTGAAGTTCACATTGATATTTCCGCAAAAGTACTCCCCCATCGGTTGTCTTTTGGACGTCCCAAACATACCAAATTCCAATGTTAGCATTGGTGGCTCTGACTGGCCTTTTTTTTTTTAAAAATTTGATCCTGTATTATCTTACAAAGATTTCTTAAAGGGTGGTTCCTTCAGAAGATTAATTAATATTAACATGGAGTAATTTCATAGGGAAAATTGCGAGTGTAATTACATGAAAGTTTCTGATTGTATCCGTGTTTTGATATTTGTACATGGAGAAGCCGTTTGGCTCAGCTAGCTTCCGTGGGTGTGTGAAAAGACTAAACTATCTTCCACGATGTAGTTTTTATCTCTCATCACCTTCAACACCACTATTTTCTGTATGGTTAAACTGATGTTACGAGGACCACAGACTTTAGTTGGCTTTCTTTCTCCTCCAAACCTTATAGTTTCCTCTTAGAAACCCTATTCACTCCCAGTTTTTACCATTGCCTTCTCTACCATAAAATCCTAGATAAAGTCCTGAAGTACCTACTGTTGAAAATAAAAATCCTGCAGCCTGGCCTACCTCGTAACTCCTATTTTCTAGGCACTCCAAAGCTCAAAAAAAATTCACAATCTTTCCTCTAAGCATTGCTACCAATTAACCGTGCCCTCTTGTTGCAGTATTAACTTAGCCCGTTAACGAAATCCCCTCTTACGTTAATCTCATATACTGAACATTCCTTGATCCTGTGCTAGAATGAGGTATCTTTGATGTTGAACATTAAGTTCAGGACGTGCATAAAAGACTAACTTTCTGGATTCACGTGAGAGGTATATGAGGTTAAATGTATCTTAATTTCATCAATCTCTTTCATTATACAAATTAAATTAGAAGGTCATCTCCATTATTTATTATTGTCTTCATCAAGGAAAAAATAATTTCCTAGTTCTTGGGAAAAGTTTTTTAAGCCCATTACTTGTAGATCATTATCATGGTTTTGGTACACTGATAAACCTATGAATTACCTCTATATTGGTTACTTCCGAAAAATTGTCAGGGTGAACAATACTTGCACATCTACAGAGCCACTAACTTAACTCTGTCTGAGAGCCATAAAAATTGGTTTCCAATTTATACTGGTATTAGTGTTTAAATATTCTGCTACAGATGCATTTTTTACTAGTTTTGAACTACTGTTATTGCATCTATTTTATCTTTGAAAATTATTCAGTTTGCTGGTGGTGGTAGTTTGAAACCATAAGCAATGATGTGACGTGGACAAATTTTTTTTTTTTTTCATTTACAAAACGTAAGCAGGACGTTTACCAATTTTCTTTTTCTTTCCCTCCTCTCACAGACGAACGAGAGCTGTATTTGATGTAGCAGTCAAAGTTTACCATAACATACAGGAGAGGGACATAGAGGTTGGTCGGAATCTTGGTAACTCCATTCTGCGATGGCTTGACCGAATGAAACCATCAGCTCAGATTCGCGGTTTCTCTCATGGGAAACCCCCTGGCTTGGATATGACAAAACAGGTGAGCAATTCCAAGTTGAAGCCTCCTGCGGGAACCCCAGTGTCTAAAAGTCAGGATACTTCTAGGCATCTGTTTACATCATCAAGAAATATTCTGCCAAGGCCTTTCCGAACCATTTCAATGATGATGCGGCCACCAAAGCCTGCTGGTACTATGACCCACTATAGGCACTTTTCCGGGTCCGAAATGTTGAGATCAAATTGTGCCCCAGGTTGGATGGAAGGAGGTCTTCGGAAGGACATAGTACAGTGGATGCTTCAAAACTGACTGTGAAGGCTCTGTTGTTTAATAATAAGAAAAGGTTGCCTATGAGATCACCAAGTTCTGTTTCTCGGTGGAGCAAACTTTTGAACTGAACTATGAAAGAGGTGGTTTTGGTTCCTGAGTTTGATTAAAGGACACATTTATTAGGAAACTGAAGGCTAGGAACATTTTTATGGTTCATTGCCACCAATGTTTTTACATTTTACATTATCTTTCCACTTTTTTCTTGTATAGTCTTTTTGGCTCTTGATGTGAGAACTTGCATTTGCTTGACATCAGAGATGATTGGTTATTTGTCAATAAGGAAGATGGCTGTTATTTTCAGATGAATGTCGTTTATTAAGAGTAAAACTGTGGCAGCTGCGAGACTGAACCAGCAACCTTACCATGCAAGAACCAAACCGGCAGCTAATGCTGTTTGGTTAGCTCGGATTCAAAACTTTATCCTGCAGATGGAAAGAAGTAATTCTCTATGTTAGAGGCCAAGATTGGAAATTTACAAGACCGAGTATATGTTTGTCATTAATCAACATGAGCTCCAAATTGTGAGATTAAGATCAAATTTTGTCATTAATCTTCTCCTAAGAAAAGTAATATCTAAAGTATCCGATAGAATGCCACCTCATACAATGCATAAGGACTTCGGACCAGTTGTAGTTAAGTGTCCCAAGTTGGCTCAATGCACACAGACTAGCTCAAGCTCAATCACCCCCTTTCAAACTCGGCTCGACCAATATTAACGAAACTCAACCTTGAGACTAAGGTATCAATAGGCTAAGGCCGGCTCATGAGGTAGGCAGCCTAGGCCGCTGGTTTGTATAAGCCGACAGTGATACAAGTAGTTGAATGGTTTTTTTTTTTTTCAAATGGTTCAACTCTTGTTTTTCCCCCCTTCCGTTAATTCCTTGTCAGTCAGTCGATTGTCACTCGTTATATGGGTAATCTCTCGCGGACGGAGAAGAAAAGAAGCCTATGAAAAATCATTTGATATGGAATCGCTAAAAGTAAGAGCAAAATAATAATAATAATAATAACATATCGAATAAAAAGGGCTCTTAGCCTAAGGACACCCCTAACAAATATGTTGTTGTGTGAAATTGTTAGAATTTACCAAACGGAGTGGATATCCAAAATACCTGGTGCAGAAGCTTCGATTTGTAAGAATATCTAATGCTCGTCTTACAGCTCACGATCAACAATCTCCGAACACAACAAGGTTGATCACGAACATTACTCTCAAGTCGTTCAGGAGGTTACCACAATTTCCTTGTGAATTACATCCTTTAGATCTAAGGCTAAAAGATGGAAGCCTTGATACATTGAGATAAAAGTTCTCTCTATGAGACTTTGTCTAATATGTCGAATGAATTTTCTCTCTACTCTTATTTTCTTAAATAAACGTACGTAGAATCTCACACAAAGAGTCCCAATGAGAGAAATTAGCTAAGTTTGAATTCAAATAGAGATCTAGATAAGATATCAATTCAACTATAATTCAAACTTCAGCTTAAGATTACATGGGTCTAAATATCCAAGAGCTGTTAAGAACTAAATTCTTCTCTTTTTGATTCTCAACCTCTGCCAAAAAAACACTTGAAGCAATTCAATGCTTCATAGCAATGAGAGATTAGATAAACGTAATTGAAACGAGAATAATCATCTATCAAAGTGAGGAAATAAGATGCGTCATGGCGTGTCTTTACGTTCATAGGTCCTCAAATATCTGAATGGACTAATTCTAGAGGATGAGATGTTGTAGGTGCCTTACCAAAAGGTTTCCTACCTGCTTTACCGGCTAAATAAGGCTCACACACAAGTAGGCTTACATTAGCGAGAGACCCCAATAGGCATTCTCTAGCTAGTCTAGCCATTCTATCTTTTCCTATGTGTCCTAGTCTAGCATGTCATTTCAGAGAGTTAGAAATAACATCATCATTATCAGCAATGTAGAAAAAGAGGAACGTTCTAGGTCCA
The DNA here is from genome assembly GCA_003952965.2 of Morella rubra. Classification (NCBI taxonomy): domain Eukaryota; kingdom Viridiplantae; phylum Streptophyta; class Magnoliopsida; order Fagales; family Myricaceae; genus Morella; species Morella rubra. The sequence continues at coordinate 12,258,701 of CM025852.1, forward strand.
ACATGAAGAAACCATTATTTAAAAAACTTTGTCCATACAAAGCCTTATTTAAATAAAAATCCATCTGTGGCCATCAAAATGAAAACTAAAACCAAGGTCTAACATGGAAATAACTGAAAATAGATTACATTTAACACTAGGTGCATAGAGCACATCATGGAGAAGTAACGTACGTCCCAGATGCTGAAAAATTCCAACTTCTAACACTTTTTCTCTCGTTCCGTTACAAAAATAATATATTGTGTGCTTGCTGGTATTTTTCTGTAATTTACAAATCCAACTTGATCTCTAGCTACATGTCGGGTTGCTCCTGTGTCTACGATTCATTCAAGGATCAAGTAAGCAATGTATACATGTGAACAAATAAAAGTAAAGAGAGAGTTGGGTTCAGATGGTACCTTCTTCGGCTTAATGCACTCACGAGTGAAGTGACCCTTCTAACCACAGTTATAGCATTTCATCTTGTCTTATCTTTCTTGCCAGTGCGCTTGCCTTTACAGCGCTTTGCAGTCTTTTCATTATTAGGCCCAATACCTTTTGTCGTACCAGTTGATTTCTCAGCCGCTTTGCACGTAGGCCTAAATGTCTTGTGTTGCCCACCTTGGAGCAACGAGCGCAGTTGGACGGTTCGCACCCAGGCGCTTTGCCTCTAGTTCCAAATGGCGAGAAATATCAGCAAATGTCTTGATATTCTCACTATAAGTCAGCACTAGTTTCATTTGTCCCCAATTGGACTCTGGCAATGAACGTATCACATCTCGAATTTGTTGCTCGTTTGTGAGATTAACATCTGCAGTCTTTAGATCACGAATCAAGGGAGACATGTTTCTCAGATGGACTGTCATGGTATGCTTTGGGTCATAACGTACTGCTCAAACCTCAAGGTAAGAGCACACAACCTAATTGCAGATGTACCCCCATAAGCCACTTTCAGTTGGATCCACATTTCTTGAGCAGTTGAGTAGTTCTCAAACTCTCCAATCAGATCTTTGTGCATGCTGCTCAACATAGTAAGTGCGCGCACCTATCCTTTTTAGCCCTGGCTTTGTACGCGTCAATTTCCTGATGATGTTGGGCAGTGCTCCCATCTTCAGGTTGGGACATATTTAAGGTCAGATTCTCCAAGACTTCTTGTTCATTCAGCGGGTATTGAATCTTTCTGTGCCACATATCATAGTTGGTACCGTTTAATTTCTCTCCCTTACTTAGTTAAGCAATTACACTTTTTGTGGCCATTTCACTACATTCAATGTGCGAATTTGACATAAGCACACATTTAAAATTTTATTCCAAAATCCTAACTAGACCATTAAATTATTTCCTACATAATGAGATCGAAAATTTTGCTATGCTAGTAATCATCTCCCACTATGTAAGTTAGAAAGAAATATCCAATTGATTTTAAATAAAATTCATGAATTAAATGAACTAAACAAATTTAATTCAATCGCATGACAGTTTATGAATTAAGCACAAACTATTTATGAATAAACAACAAATAATATTCACAAAATACAATATGACAGCCCATTGGTTAGGCGCTTAATATTTATTTAAACAAATTAAATAAAACAATAAATATTAGTAAAAACAAGTATATTAGCACTGTTGACCATGTAGCCCAATGGTTCAACTATTTCTATTTTGGCCTAGGCTATTGAGGTTCGAATCCTCGCGCTAACATAATTATCTCATTTACAAAAGGAAGAAATATTTACTAAAAAGAGTTAGAAAACAACACGTGGCTCAACGGTCAACGCCCTGGCGTGCGGGGTTCGAACCCCTGCGTCTACAATTCAGCCTCACCCTTTTTTTTAAAAAAAAAAAACTCGCCCAAACGGTTTAAAAAACCCAACAGCCCAACAGCTCCTTTTAAAAATAGCCCAACAGCAAAAAAAAGAACAACTCAACTATTGGCCCGAGTAGGGCAAAAATGCCCTACCTGTTTGGCCCAAACGGCTAACCTAGACATCCTATGTTTGGGCGCCGTTTTAGTGCCCCAAGGAGGGAGGCTGGCGACTAGCCCCTGCTGGCTGTCACAGCCACTTTGTTGGCCGGACTTGAGATGAAGCTGCCAGCAGCCACTGTGCTGCCGTCCAGTGCACTGGTGGCTGCCGATGGCCACCTACACACTCATGTATTACACGGGTGTGTTTCTCTTTGTGGTGTCCGTGGCCTCCAAGGCTGCCAAACGCCACAGTACTCCGTCATGGGTCGCGCTGAGCACTCCTAGTGCAACTTTAGCCATGTGCAGTGACTGTGGTCTCACCTTGCCGCTGTGCACTTCTTGGAGAAAACATTTTTTCTCTCTTGATGAAACACGTTTCGTCAAAAAATTTAATCTCAATGTCAAAAACTGAAATTAAAACATTGCCAATAAAACAAAATATGCACATCAAACAGATCTGGAGTAATTTTGTTAAAAGCAATTCTATTCAAATATTTCGAAAAAACTTCTATGTACAATTTTATAACATGCTTATAAAAAATTTCAATATTAAACAAATTAAAATCGAAATAAAAACATGTTATTCAATCATCACAGATTAAATCAAAACATGTTATACAGGGCGAAAACTAGCTGACGTGGCTCTGATATCAATGTTAGAATTTACCAAACAGAGCGGATATCTGAAATATCTGGTGCGAAAGCTTCGATTTGCAGGAATATCTAATGTTCGTCTTATAGCCCACGATCAACGATCCACGAACACAACAAGGTTGATCACAAACATTGCTCTTAAGTCGTTCAGGAGGTTACTAAAGTCTCTTTGTGAATTCCACCCTTCAGATCCAAGGCTAAAAGATGGAAGCCTTTAGTCTTGGATAAATATACGTAAGAATCTCACACAGAGAGTCCCAAGGAGAGAAATCAGCTAAGTTTGAGTTCAAATAGAGATCTGAATAAGATATGCAGTTCAACTATAGTTCAAACTTCAGCTTAAGATTACATCGGTCTAAATACCCATGTGGATGCTCCACGGGTCATGGGTTTTTCTAACAGAAATAAAAATAGAACTTCCATTTACAGACGTGTTGCTGAAAAGTTTTAAATCTTATTTTTCTTTATTTTATGCTATTTGTTTCGTTTTGTTTTATGTTATTTATACAGTTGGTTTTAAGCCTATACTTTTAATATAACGTTCTATTCTGATTATTTATTCATATTTGATGATCCATGTGATTTATGATGACAAATCCTGACAGCGAGAGAGTCGCTCGCTATAGATCTACTTAATGATATTTTTGGATGATTCTATTATTCCAATACGAGCAAACTTAATATTTAGGGCTGCTCAACCTTACTGGCAAATTTCAGTTCTTTGGGCAACGAGTTCTCGGTACTCGACCTAATCAACTTCAGTTTCGGTGGCCCTCATTTGTAAAAACTCGGTAGTTTTTCCGGTTCCCAGATTATCCGGCATCGGGTTCTCAGGTATCGGTAAAACCAGGATTTTTTTTGTTTTTTGTTTTTTTTTTAAGAAAATAGTAAACGACGTAGTTTTTCTCTGTTTTTTGAACGCATTCTCCATCCCCCTTGCATCATTGACCCCTTCGATTCCTCCCCTCCCAAAATCAATTTTCAACCCTATACACAACCACTTCCAGGCTCTCCCTTCACCAGCCGCACCTCCCTTTGCCGACCACCACAGGTACTCTCCTCTTCTCCCCTCCCTCACGTCTCAATCTCTTCTCATCTCCTCTACCATATCGCTCTCACTGATAGATATGTTGTTAAAAAATTAATGGGATTGTTGACAGTGACGAAACCAAGCCGAGGCGAATAGGAGCCACTGCCCTAGTTGGTTCTGCCAAAAAACCAATTTTTATGTATTTTGCCCCCTTTGGCCAGGCCCGGCCCCCGCCCTTGCCCAACCCAGCCCGCCCAAGTCCCAGCCCAGCCCACCCCCCCTTAGCTCCCGATTCCCACGGCCTCTCCCTCTCAGCGCACTGCCTCACTTCCCAGTGACTCAGTCCCTCTCAGCTCCTCCGACGCCGGCGACTCTCGGCTCACTCCCTCTCAGCTCTCATCCTCCACCGGCGACCGGCCAGATTCGCCAGAAACCGTCGACCACTCAGCCTCTCTCTCTCTCTCTCTGCGCCGCACCAGGTCAGACCAGCCTCTCTCCCTCTTCTCTCAGCTAACTAGGGTTTGAATTGAATTGTGAATTTATTGGGGCTTGAATTGAATTGTGAATTTGTTAGGGTTTGAATTGATTTGTTAGGCCTATGAACTATGTCTTGCTTTTGATCAAATTCCATTTAAGTCTTACAGGTGTTATTATGTTGTGTGGGAGGGATTAAGTGTTTGATAATCAATTCTTCCCTAAAACGCATTTTTCTATAGTATAAATTGCAAGAAAAAATAGGTGACAAAAAGAGAGTGACCGGGATGTTTCTCTTGTCATTCATAATACACCAATGGACATAGTATTTTCATGCTTTCTTGGATTAACAATATGTAAGGTTTTATGCGAGTGGGCTGTGGTCTCATGTGCTTTGTATCCTGAATCTTCAATGGGTTATGCCAGAAAAAGTGGAAGATGTGCTGTGGTGTTGGAAGAGGAGGCTTAAAAACCGTTTTCACTAAGGCTATTTGGAGCATAATGCCCCATTGTATCTGGTGGTGCCTTTGGCGGGAGCGTAATAATAGATGTTTTGAGGATTGTTCTTTGTCTTTGGATAGGCTGCAGGGTGATTTCTTGTCTTTAATTTTTTGTCGGGCAAACTCGTTGCTTGGTTGCCCTTTTCTAGATTTCGTTAGTTTTCTAGCTTGTTTGGATTAGTGATTTCAGTATAGTTCTTTGTAGTCTTCACATTTTCTAATGAGATTGGCTTATTCATAAAAAAAAAAAAAAAAATTCCCCAACATATGCTACGTTCTTTTAAATATGGATATAATTAAATGTTATTCAACTTTTTCACATTCTACAAAAAAATATCCACTTACTAAAAAAAAAAAAAAAAATGCAAATCTCCACGTCAATACTTATTCCAGTATTTTATCTAACTTACCTTAAGATTATAATGTAGGTCTGTTGTTTGCATGTCAGACCACCTAATGTTCTAAGAAGTTACTATCTAATTTTCTGCTAACCATACCAGGAGAGGATACGACCATCCAATCTTCAACCTACCCTTCATGTTTTTGTTTTTAACAAGTACCCACCCTCCCTTCTGAGTTCTGACAAGAAAAATTGTTAACATCCACCCATAATATTTTATACACTAAGGCCCACATATACAATAATATAATGCAAACTCTATGCCTCATTTAACACTTCACTAGCCTTTCTTCCATCTCATCAAACACCCTGAGCCTCCATAAATAAGAATCTAACTCCTGAACCAACTCTCCTATTGCTAACATTTCAACAAAGCAGAGAAAACTCAACCCACTCTGCACCTCATCAACATGGGAAGCCTTCCGGTACATTTTCTTCTCTTTGCTGCTCGTTCTAGTTCTTCTCCCACTACATGAATATATGTTCTAAATAGGGCTGAACAAAACCGGACTGGACAGCAAAACCGGACCGGATTTGCGGTCCGGTCCGGTCCAGACCTTTTGAAAACCAGTTTGGACCGGATTTATTAATATAAATTAAAAAAATGTTTTTTTTATTTTTTTAATGCAAATTACAAACTTAAAAAGTTTAGTTTTAACCTAAACTAAAACTCTAAGTTTTTACATGTCTTTCCCCCTTCGAAATTAACCTTAAAAAAAAAAAAAAAAAAATTAAAAATTGAAAAAAAAAAAAAAAAATGAAACCGGTCTGGACCACTTAAGTGTCCAGACTGGACCGCATTGGTCCGGTCCTTTCATATAAGCACAACCGGAAATCCGGTCTGACCGGATTCCTGTCTAAAAACCGGACTGGATTTCCGGTTGTGCAGCCCTAGTTCTAACCAGCTTCAACATTCCCATTTCCATCATTAGTTTCCATTTTGATTGATTGTTCAGTCTTTTTTGTATCAAACTTGTGAACAAGTCTTGATTTGTTAGGGCTTGAATTGAATTGTGAAGGTAGTGGAAGTGAATGTGATAGTGATTTGATTTCTGATTTCCAGATTTTTTATATGAACACTGCATATGTAGTAAGGTCATTTTTTTTTTAGATTGAATTGGTTAATGAGTTTTGTTTTTAATGCTTTTAGTCTTTAATTTTCGATATTTTAACCCTTAAGACATTTTTGCATTATGTAGGAACATTTTTTTTTTGTCATTTCGCCTTAGGAGTCTGCCCCCCTTCAATTTGGGTCTTGGTTCTGCCACTGATTGTTAACTCTTAAGATTAAAGTCTTGGTTTTTCAGAAGCTCCAATGGTGGAATAGCGTCGGTTTTTACTGACCCCAAGGATTAGGGATGAAAATGTTTGTTGTATTGCTTGAAAGCTCACGGATTGGGTGTTAATGGGTATTGGCTCATGCTCAATTATATGTTTAACTGACTCGGTGTTACTTCTGAACCGACTCATTTTTGGTGAAAAATGCCTCATTAGGGCTTATTATGCCGCTGCTTCAGCATTGTTATCAGAAGACTATATGTTTGATGAGAGTGATACTGCCACTGCTTCAGCATTGTTATCAGAAGACTATAGGTTGGCTGAGAGTGATACTGATATTGTTAATGTTCCAAGAAATTGGTCAAGAATCCAGAAAGGGCGGCGCAAATTATTTCCTTCAGTTAGCAAAGTGTTGAAGTCTTTGAATTGGATGGTCGCAAGGGAGATAAGATTTTCCACAGCCGTGAGAATGTATGGATTTTCTCATTCAATCCATGCATTTACAGTTATCGTTGATATATTCGCATTAGCTGGGATGCGGATGGAAGTACATGCTTTGCTTAGAGATATCATTGGATATTATAAGGAAGGTAATTATGATGCATTTCACTTGTTGCAAACTTTGCTGGATTCATCTCAGCACGTGGTAAGATCTGTTCTTGTGTTTGATATGCTCATAAAAGTATTTGCTGCCAATTCAATGCTTGAGAATGCTTTGGATGTGTTTGTGCGGGCTAAGAGTGTTGGGCTTACACCAGATATTTTTTCTTGCAATTTCTTGCTGAACTGTTTGTTGAAAGCAAATAAAGTGGAATTCGTTAGAAGTTTATTTGAAGATTTAAAATACTCTGGACCACCTCCAAATTGTTATACATACGCAATTATGATGAACTTTTACTGTAAAGGACATTTTGGTCAGGATGTAGATATTGGACAAGCTACTGCTATTCTGGAAGAGATGGAGAGGACTGGGGAAAACCCAACTGTTGTCACATACAGTATATATATCTATGGTCTTTGTAAAGTTGGTTGTGTTGAGTTTGCCTTGGAGTTTATGCGTAGTTTGAGATGTAGAAACCAGCCTCTCAATAGTTACAGTTATAATGCTATTATGCACGGGTTTTGCCAAAAAGGTGAAGTACATGAAGCTTTGGAACTTTTGGAAGAAATGAAGAGCTATGGTATACCACCAGATGTTTACAGTTACAGCATTTTGATTGATATGTTTTGCAAGAAAGGGGATATAGAGAAAGGACTTGATTTGATTGAGGAAATGGGCCATTTTAATTTGAGACCATCAGTAGTTAGCTACAGTTCACTCTTCTATGGTCTATGTAAGAGTGGATTGGTGGACATCTCACTGGCTATGTTCCATAATCTTGGGGATACTGGTTATGGTTATGATCATATTGTGTATCAAATTTTAATCAATGGATTTTGTATGCAGGGCGATATGCACTCTGCCAATAAACTGTTAGAGGAGATGATCAGCAAAAACTTGGTTCCTGATGCTTTCAATTTCCACAATCTGATTTGTGGCTTCTGCAAGTCCGGGCTCTTAGATAGGGCACTGGAAGTCTTCAATATCATGGTAAGTCATGGTGTCTTGCCTTGTACTATCTCTTGCAATGTTATAATTGATGGATTTTGCAAGGAAGGGCACTTGAAGAAAGCCTTGAAACTTATGGACAAAATGCAAGACCTGGGTATTTTCCTTAACACGTATACCTATAACGCAGTTATTAACATGCTGTGCAAGGAAGGAAATTCAGATAGATCTTGGGAGGTTTTTCCTCAAATGCTTAAGAGGAATGTACTCCCTGGAGTTGTGAATTATAGTACGCTGATGGATGGTTTTGCCAAACAGTCAGATTTCAAGAAGGCCTTGATGTTGTACACAAGAATGGTAAAATTTGGTCTCCTGCCCAACACAGTCACATATACCATTCTTGTTAACATATTTTGTCATAGGCAGAAAATGAATGAAGCGTATCATTTGTTTAGGGAAATGACCGAAAAGGGTTTGACTCCTGATATGATTTCTTATACATCTTTGATTGCCGGGTTTATCAGAACTAATGGAATGAAGATGGCCTGGGAATTGTTCAATGAAATGTTAAGTAATGGCCACATGCCCAGTGTTATCACTTATACATGTTTAATTTACGGGTGCTGCAAGTTGAAACTCATGGATATGGCCAACTTGTTGGTTGATGAAATGAAGAGAAGCGAAGTGACTCTGGATGTGGTAACTTATGCTGTTCTCATCATTGGTTATCATAGGGTTGGAAATATGGAAAGAGTAAAAGAGTTATTTGATGAAATGAAGACAAGTGGCATTACTCAAGATGAGTTTGCTTTGTGCTGGGGCAGTTTCCGAAAACTAGGAAGCTGAGTGAATGGAATTATGAGGAGTACATGGTATCTTTCTGCTTCTCTTTTTCCTTCTATGTACTTTGGTGTTCCAACTTTACATACTAGTCTGATGCACAAACTTTCTTGGGAAGCTAATTATATTCAGTTTTCTATCCTTTTTTTGATGAGTTTGAAAGTATTTGACTATTCCTTTGTTCCCGCACCAGTAGAGACACAGTTTTCTTAAAATCTAACATTTGGTTTGATATTCTGAAAGATGTAATTTGCAACCAAGAGAAGGAACGCAAGATTTTTACTTTCCCCCCTCTTTTTTTTTTTTTTTTTTTTTATGTGGGGGAGGGGGGGGGGGGGGGGTGCCACAGCTGAAATTTTAAGCCATGAAGGGCCTAAATCCAAGGCCTGTCTGCAGTTATTCCAGTGGTTTCCTTCATGGTACTTGTTTAGATTGTACTTGTTGAGTGATAGATGTATAAAAGGAATAATCACGGTATGCCATTTGCTACACAGTGTGCCACAGAATTGGGTAAAGCATACAATGGGCTGAAGACTCGAGCTTTTTGGTGATTGAAGAGGGGAATAGGACAGTACGACTTAATGAGTACATTATTGGATTGGTCATGGAGTTGGATAACCTTTTGGACCACATTGGGTAAGCATTCTAGCAAACCCATCTCATGTAGAAGTGTTAGAAGTGTTAATATAACTTGGTATTTATTGTTTTGCAAGCATATGCTTCCGATCACATTATTGTGCAATATTGTCAAATAAATGTGCCTGACAAAAATACATCACGTATGATGAAAGCCATATAGAGGTTTGTGAATTACACCTTTCCTTCATATTTCGCTGAAAATCTTGTGGTGTATGAATAATTATTCTCTGGATTCACAACTTATGGGAAAACTTTTTTCTGTTAAATGAGTGCAGGATATGATCTATTAATTGTGTAAGTTCTTTCCAGAAAAGTATGTATCTTTCATTAGGAATTTGTTATGCTGTAGTGCTTAAAACACTATATTTTAATGTGCCTTAGGCTGCTGAATGGAGTCGGGATGTGAATTAGATCTTTTAAGACCCATGTTTTCAATTATTTTAATCAAGCTACCCCTTGTTCGATTCGAGCCTCTGTTCCATTTTCCGACAAGCTGATATATGACCATCAGTAATTCCAATTATACTTGTACAATGAAAAAAAAAAAGCAAAAATGGAAGAAACTAAAGTTTTCCTTATCCGAGAAGCTGGGTAGGGTGGTGGCTATGCCCTGCTTGCCTAGCCACACAGCACGGTTGGGTAAGGTTTCCATGGTACAACATATTATTGCCTTGGCAGAACATAGGGCGAACTTTGTTACTATTGGAATTGCACATGAATAGTGTTATCAATTTGACAGAAAATGAAATGGGGGGCGCTTGGTTGTAGAGTGATACGATTAGAGCTACTAAAATAAAGTCAGAAAATTCCACTTTCTGGGGTACGTTTTGTACGTACCTAAGCTACTGAGTTTCAAAGTTAAATCAGTTTTTGTTAATGAGGTGTGTCAATTAAAGGGACGAAGGTAGGTGGGGGAATGCATGCCCCAGCACAAGTTCACAACAACTTTTTGGATTAAATCAATGGTTAGACTCGATTAGTCTCCCAAGTGAGATTCCTAGGGAGCCTAACGGAGACTCTCTTAGTCTCATATGTTCTTGTTTTCTTACTTTTCACAGTGCTCTTCATTTTCTGCAATTTCGCGTGACCTTGTCACTGGGCCCCATCTTTGGTCATAATGCTCTCTCTATTCACTCCATGGGAAAAGCTAGAAATATTTTACCTTGTCCAGAATCCCTAGTGACTGTTTTTTGGTAGCATTAGCTTATAAACTTCATAAATTTGTATTAATGACCTGGGTTAGTCAATAAGTGATAATCTACCTGCTCTGCACAAAATATATCGCAAACCTACTAGGAATGAAAGTCTCTTTGACAATACTAGGATAATGTGATCGGTAGCATTCTCAATTATCTACTTGAGTTCATTCTCAATTTTGTTTCCTTGGACATTAGGCAATTGATTTGTGTCCCTTAACAATTTCTATAACTGTCCAGGCAGATGTGGTTTCCGACATGATAGAATGGAAACTTCATTCTCAAAATTTTTCGGTACTGACATTTTCTATTCCTATTGAATTGGTTCAGCAATGGTCGATCCAGTCTGGGGTTGGTTTTTAACTCTCTTTCTCTTACATTCTCTTACATTGCTTCTAGTGATGGGTACTATACTGCTTTGTTTGCTGCATTGTTCTTTATAGGTTTTCTCACATATTGAAGCCCATGTTCAATTCCTTACTCTGCACAATTCAATTTCACACGATCTGGAAGTGTCTTCCATTTCATGCCACTGAGTTTGATAATTTCTTTTTTTTCCACATATGCTCATGTTTTCATCATTGAAGTTCTGTCTGCAGTTTATTCTTTATTTTTTAGCGATCCCCCTTCTTCCTTTTCTGTTTCCCTTTCAAATGAGATCTGTCCTTGCAGTATTGATGGGCAGGTAGTAACAGTTTACAACTAATTAGGAGCTAGGTCTCTCTTGTAGTTTAAGCTCCCAGCAGTCAGTATGATGATTACTAGCAATAATACTGTAGCCATAATATTTTTATATTATATCTTTTTGACCAACTTTTATTTTTTGCTTTTATGTTGCAAAGATTTTGTGAATTCATTCATATGGGAAGTTTTACTGCCTTGGGGATGATTGCTATCAGAATTTTCAATCGAAGGGAGGTCAGTTTCCAATTTAAAACAAGGGGAAACTCCGTGTATCTCTTCAAATTTAAGATATTGTTTTATCAAAGTAGAAATTGCCTTAGTGCTTCTGTTGCAATAGCAAATTTAGTGACTGTTCTTTGGTTTTTTCTTAATAGACAATTAAGCATGTTTTTCACTGATACCATGTCCATTACATATATTCCAATGTTTGGTCATTGAGATCCATGTGCAGTGCTTGAAGAATAGATATTTCCTCTACTTTTTCTGTTTACGAGTCTTTCCTTTATTAACAGAGAAGTATAGAAGTTGGGAGAAAAAGAATGGGACTTTTTCACTCCAAGAGATTGCAAGCTGTCCAAAACGAGCAGTTGGGGATGGCTTTTGGATGGCCACCAGAGCTGATAAAACTGCCAAAGTCGATGATACCATAGTTGGGTGTAAGATGACTCTTGTTTACTATACAAGGAAACCTTCGGCTTCAAAGGCTGATAAGAGCTCCTGGATCATGCACGAATATAGAATCAGCAATGCTCCTCCAAGCAAAAGGGGAAGCAATGGCATGGGCTATGTAGCCTTTTCATCCTTCTTACCATTTGTCATGCTCCCAAAATTGTTAGCAGGATCTCACCATTACAAAAGCTTTAATTAGGCTTTTCTACATTTTTTTTTTCTCAAACATCATCAGTAGTTCACTTATTTTTTAATTCTTTCATTCTAAAACTCACAATTATTATATTTGGTAAATCCCCCAGTTGGACGATTGAATTTTGTGTAAACTTTACAAGCAGATTCAGTGGTGCTTGATCCCACATCTCCTCATAATGGTGTGGTTTGCATTTAGTTGATGGTCTGAAGTGAATGGAACTCTCAGTCTTCAGTCTTCACTCAGATGGAACTCCAACCAAAGACCTTAAAGTTGAAATTGGGATTTGGTGAGGTTAAATTTTGATATTTGGGGGACAAAACAGGGCACTGTACATCCCAGAAGAGATGTACATCGACCACCGTACATTTAGAGAGGGTTGAAAAAGATAAATCTTTTCAAATTGATGATAATTTTCAAATATCCGGGGAAATGGATTAAAAAACATATGAGGATTACAAGCTTTTCAAATTTGTTATTTGTTAGTTGTTAGTCGTTTGTTTCCCAGTAAAACTCTTTTCACAATAGAATAAATTTATATCCGCCCCCTGTTGGGCTACTTTGTTCTGTACCGTTGATTGATCACACTTGTATTTCAAAGTATACAAAGAAAAGAGATATATCTGACATGGATCGTACTGGTTCGGGTTTGTTCCTTTGCTTGATTTCGCTGGTGAATCGGGTCAATTCACTCTAGTGTTCGGAAGTTAAAAACAGAGGAAAGAATATTTTATCCCTTAGGTTTATTGGAGGAGATCATAGAAATGTGAGTTTCTTCTTTACTAACAAAATTAAGGTAGTTGAGAAGGGCACAATGGAGAAACCGAAAAACATGGCAGGGTTCCTCAATTCCCTTCTCCATTTTTATTCTTACCAAAAAAAAAAAGGAGCAAATTTATCAAAATTGAGAGCTTACTTTTAGTTCCATTATCTGGGCCTGGGGAGAGGAGAGTCGACCATGAGATTTTGGGGGATTTAGAATATGCAGTTCGGAATTGGAGGATTTGAAGAAAGACAATGTAATCAGAACGTTCAAGTAAGTGGTCCGACTGGCGAGGCGAGGGAAACGAAAAAAAGGGAAGCATGACTCGTTCTTGGCTAGCTCCATGAGGAGCTGAGCCTAGCTAGGATGCCCAAACCTCATTAATTGTCGTGGCCCTCCCAATGAAGGGCAAACGATCCAGGTGTGGGAATCCTTTCTCCTTTTCAAATTCTTCCCAAGTTGAACAAACATCTTATTATTTGTCGGAGTGTAGAAGGAAAATTCTTCCACAAATTATGATGTCATTTGTTTTTAGTATTCTATTATTAAATTATTTTTCAAGTATATTTAATTTTCTCTTTGTTTTTATGGTTCTTTCTTACTTTTTAATTTCATTATTTTAGTCCTTTAATTTTTAAATTTTTCTATTTTCTTTTCTCTTGGTTTTTTGTAGCTTTGGGTGGGGTGTAATTTTTTTTTTTTAAACTATGATTTTGATTGTTTTTTTTCCTCTATTTATTTTTTATTGTTTTTTCTTAAAGATGTGCGTCAATAGTAATTATGGGTATTTTGTTTTGTTTTTTAGGTTTTTCTATTTTTTGTAATTAAATTAAATAAATATATATTTTTTTATTTCTGTTAATTTTTTTTGACACTTGACATGTTTAAATGAATTTTTTTTAGTAAATTAATATCTAGTGGACATGCTTTTATTACGAGTGAAGTGGTTTCCGTCAACCACATCATTTATTTCCGTCAATTAGTTGTCCAAGTTTACAGAAGGACCAAAATGAGATCTTTTTTGACGTCGAAGACTACTGCAAGACAAAATGAATCCTAAAGACTAAAAAAATCAAACCACAAATACTGATGGACTAATTAAGTCGAAGAAAAAGAAACATATTGGAGTATGAATAGTGAGCGTGGATTGGTGAATGAGATAAGAGGCAAAAAAAAACCAATTCACAATTTCGATTGAGAAGCATAGCACACGAATCTCTTACAATTCTTGTGCTTCGAAGACTCCAAGACTAATTGGGGTCGGGTAGTCCATTGACGTCATTATTTGACTATGGCACCCCGAAAATTTCAACAAATTTACAGAAAATAAAAACTCCACAAATAAGTTTCAGATCAATTAGTCCATGCAATGTTATTTATAAAGTTATCTCTAAGATTCTCACTTGCAGACTAAAAAATGTGATGCACAAATTGATATCTAAATCATAAGCTGCCTTTGTCCCTGGGCGCTTAATCCATGAAAACTCAATCATTGCTCAAGAGATACTTCATTCTATGAAACATAAACATGGGCGTAAAGGTTGGACGGTTACCAAACTAGAAATGGAAAAGGCATATGATCCTGCATACGCTGAAATGCTTTGGCTTTTCCTCTCATTGGATTAAAATGATTGAGCAATGTATCTCCTCGGTGTCTTTCTCCATGTTATTAAATAGTTGCCCATGCTCGGGACATTTATTATGGCAATTTGATATGCAGGATCGCTTAAAATTATTGATGTGGAAGACAACTTCTAATGCCCTGCCGTTGAGAGGAATATATGCTGATGCTATTGATTTTTTTTTTTTTCTAAGCAAATTCAATAAAAAACGAAACCGTTTGAATATTACATCACGCGGGATGAGAAAGATCATCCGCATTAGTAACAAACAGCGGTAAACAACTAACAGAAAGGAAACCAAACAAGAAAACAGAAGCAATCCAAGCAGCCATCTGATGTGCGATTTGGTTTTGCCGGCGGGGGATCCATCTTAATTTCCACCTGCAGTGACGCGCTAGGAAGGACCTGATCAGGTTAACGTAGAAAACAAGGGGTCCCTCAGAGACAGAAGAAGTATCATTGATGAAGTTGCAGGAGATCAATGAGTCGCTTTCAAACGTCACAAGCGGAAAATTGAGTTCTTCAGCAGTGTGGAGCCCAAGGAGAATGGCCTTCAACTCTGCAAGGAGGGGTTTGGAGGAGCACAGAAAATCACTACGGGCAGCAATAATACAACCCCGGTGATCTCTAGCAATCGAGGCTAGATAACTAGCATTAGAGCGAATAGCTGCATCGCAATTGAACTTCACATGACCCGCCAAGGGGGGAGCCCAGGGAGGGGTCAAACGCAGAGAATGATCCTTCCAGGCTGCACGATGCTCAAAAAACCATCTTTTGAGGGTGATGGACAGAGAAGAAGGAATGGGGTGCAAATCCTCATGAACCACCAGGTTACGAGCATGCCAAGTAATGTCAAGAATGAGGGCAGCTTGCAGAAGGAAGTCTCTTTCAAGGGCACAGGGCAGAGCTAGGGTCGCAGGAGCATTCAGAATAATCATCATCCACGACTGAATATTAAGATCATGCATACCGTCCAAACGAAGAGGCCAGAAAGCCTCAGCCCAGAGGATTTTGGCAAAAAGGCATTGGAACGCAAGATGTTCCACGGTTTCCACCTCAGATCTACATAAGGGGCACAGGAAAAAATCATCCTCCCTGTGGTCCGGCAGAAAAAAGAGTTTTGCTTTGACGGGTAGAGCTTTACTAGCAAATTTCCAGAGTAGAAGCTTAAGCCTAGCTTGAAGATTAGCCTTCCAGATCTTCGACCAATCAAAAACAGAGGGCAGGAAGCGAGGGGCATGATCACAAAGGTATGCAGACTTCACAGTGAAGGCACCAGAGTTGTCACAGTTCCATCGAAGCAAGTCCAAAGGTTGAGGTGAGTTAAGGGGTATTGCCAGAATGTTGGTGGCACACATAGGATTGAAGAGAGAGCTCACTAAGGGCCAGTTCCACTGCTGAAGGCCAGGGAGAATCAAGTCACTCACAGAGGCCGATGAAGACCAAGGGGGCGGGGCAGAGCTCGAAAATTAGGCATCCCTGGAATCCAGGGGTCAGACCCAATTTTAATTCCTCCCCTCCTTGACTTCAAAAAGAGCCCCTTTCGCCAGAATATCTTGACACTTCAAAATTCCTTGCCATAACCAGGAACACCCATGGGTGGGTCGACATGAAACAATAGAGGAAGAGTTGCATATAGTTAGCTCTAAGAGCTTGCACCCAGAGATCCTGAGGGCGAGAGCTTAAAAGCCAAACCCAACTTTGCTATAAGTGCTATGAGAGTCACGCGACCGGCCTGAGATAAACATTTGCAGACCAGCCTTCCAGTCGACAAAACACCCGCTCTTTAATGTCGTTGAAAGCCGCCAAACGAGATCGAGGGATGCAAGGGAAGACCAGGTATTTTCCTCCCAAGGTAGATTTCTTCATCCGGAGCAACTGACAACTAGTAGGGATGCAGTGAGGGGCCGTATTGTTGCTATTGATTTAAATGTGGCTGAGTGGGCCTCTTATCCTCCATGTTCAGCAGGTATAGAAAATCCTATACATTTAATCTCCCATTGTGTAATTGCTCAATCTTTGTGGAGACAATCGAGGAGGCCTTAGATATCACTAGTATCTCTCTGCAAACTATGAAAGATTTGGTGGCATATTTCATATTGGATACTCGTCATAGTTCTAGACAAAAAATGATCATAGAGTAGCTGTTATTAATGCAGCAATTATTTTAGATACTGCTCAAAATGATGTAGTACACATGGTGGCAGAGTGGATTTACACAGCCTCATAGCGTCCTCTAAGACTAGAATTACTGATCATCTGTTGGCATGAAGTAAAGTGGAGTCGAAGAAGCCAAAAAGCTGGAAACCACCGAATATTGGTTGGGTGAAAGTGAATTCAGATGTGGCTATTCGGGTAGAAGGGTCTGTTACAGCACTGTCTTGTAGAGACAGTTCCAGTTCCCTCTGTTATGCATACATGGAACGTATTCAAGTTGTGGACCCATTGCTTGGAGAAGCACAAGCAGTCTTGACTGCTATGAAACAGGCCTCACAACAGGGATGGTCTCATGTGAATTTTGAATGTGATTGCCTTATGCTTTGCAAAGTCTTTTTTTTTCTTTCTCTAAGCAACAATGGAACATTTTATTGTTAGTTGGTCAACCATTGTCACATACAAGAATTGCTCTCGGGAGAGAGCCAACAGAAATACATCCACAATGTCTATTAGTTGCACACCAATTAGCAACAAAATGTGCCATATGATTTCCTTCACGCAGCGTCCACAAAAATTTCCACTTTGGATGCTCATCTAGCATTCTCCTAATGAACGAAACTTCACCTTCAATTAACCAATCCGGGGAGAGCAATCTGTCAGTCACTTGCTGCCATACCATTAGCGAGTCTCCTTCAATTTTGCAAGCTAACAAAGCTGCACAAGCTTCACCTTGCAAAGGATTAGAGCCTTTCCGACAAAATCCCTGAGCTTCAATAATACCTCCAATATGGTTCCTGCACACAGCCGCAAAATACATAACATTCTCCAGATGACTAGCAAAAGGAGGTTGCCAGGCAACACCACGCTTCTTGATTCTCCAGGTAGAACGGTGGTCTTCATATCTACGGATCACATCTTGGAGCATGGCTGAAGAGTTTGGTTCTAAATTCTCATGAACCACTTTGTTTCGAGTGAACCACAAGGTGTCAAGAACTAAAGCAGTTTATAATAAGAGATCATCCCAGCACGCTTTGTCATTGGAAGGCATATTATTTGGGTTAAGGATAAATTTCATCCAGTGACTAATTGGTTCTTAAGAGAAAGCTGCAGGATTAAAAGCCCAAGGGCCACCACGCCATAAAATTATACTAAAGTGACATCCAAGAAAAAGATGGTGCATTATAAGAAAACTGGTTTTGGGTGTCAAATTTTTTTGTCTCCAAAAGTTAAAAATTTGTCACCCAAAGTTGTTGGCGTCAAAAAAATTGACACCCGGTTTGACAAAAAAAGCATGTCACCCTTGTTCTTGGGTGACAAATTCGTAGGTTCATCAGGAACTAGCATCCGGACGCCATATCATAGTGTTCAGACGTTTTTCATTTTGTGTGACAATTATAATTTCGTCAGGGATTTTTTTTTTTTTTTTTTTTCTGTTCGCATGTTCCTTGTGAACGTCAATGTATTACATGAAAAAATCAATTTTGTCATGAAAATACGTGCGAATGTCTATAGTATATGTTTGCACGGGTGAATTTCTATGTCAAAATGTAAATTTTGTCAGCAGATATATCGTCCGCACGCTTCTAAACCATGTGCTGGCTATTATTGTTTTTTTTTTTTGAAAAAAGAAAATCCCACGAATATTATGTGTGAATGGCTCTAGAACGTGCGGACCCTAGTTAAACACGGTCATGGGGATGGTGGATTATTTGTGCGGATGCTAGTTGTTTTTATTTTATGAAAAAAGAAAATGCTACGAATATAATGTGTGGACAATGTATATAAAAGAACGTGGGGAAGGTGATATAGTGTTTGGACATTATTATGAGAAACATGTGCGGACGTTAATTTTGTACCGTGCAGACGAATAACATATTATGGCAGATGTCTGGACGTTGTTAATCTGTCTGGATAGTTCTAAATTATAATATTGAATCTGTGAATTTAAATTATTTAATTATGCAATTAAAATTAGATTAGACGTGAATATGAAGACATCATATTAAATATAGTATAAATCAGTAATGGTCTACAAATATCAAATTGACATAATAGTAAATAAAATAAATAATCAAAATTAAGTCTGAAATAAACAATTTACCCAAATTTGCGTTGGAGAATGAAATGTTCTGTCACCTTCCTTATGTGTTCCATCATTTACTCACGCATTTGTGCTTGCAATAGCTGGAGCCTCTTTTCTTTCTCTGCTTGTTGCTTTCGTTGTTGCTCCTCTAAATACTGTTGCTGCTCTATTAAATGCTGTTGCTGCTGCTCTTGCATCACCCTCTCCATTTCTACCTTCTTTATAACTACCTCATCATATTCTTTCTATCTAGCCCTCATCTCCTCTATCTCCATTCTTGCCTCTTCCAATCTTCCGGGTCAAATCAATGGACATATAGGATGATGATCCAACTTGCCGCACTGAATGCCTAAACCACGCACATAACCCGCTTTCGTCCCCAAGACATTTGTGAGGATCTATCTCCACTTCTGTTAATGACCTTCCTTCAAACTCGTGCTGTAATTGTAGCGCCTCCATATTTTCCTACAAGTGAAGGAGAACATTGAGAAAGTTAATTTATTAAATATAAGAAATTAATAATGCATAATAAAATTTTATAGAACTTACAAAATATTCCCTTGTAGTATCAGATGTCCATGTGTCGTCCTTATTAGTATGCGTTTTCTTGTACATCAATGCAGGATTAATCTGATTAGTTTTTGAATCTTTCTGCACACCAAAAAATGACATATACATTAAAATCCCTTAATAACATAATGTCGAAACAACAAAAATAAACTTAAATATTTGTGTTGATTATAATCATAAGAACTAGAACGCGTTGGAAAAACCGAGTGTCCAAAGTGGGAGCAACCGTCAGCTTAGCCTTATTTTGGTGGTTGGTTTCACTCATTCTCTAAAATACATATCTATTGAGTTAGTAAAAAAATGAAGTATAGAAGTAAATAAAAATATTAGAATAAACATTTTTACCTGAAATTCTTCAGTATTAAATAATTCGTAGATGGGAGCCCATTCTTCCTTTTTCATGTTTGGGTACGGATGCTCTAACACTTCTTCTTTGGTGGAAACAAAGAGTAGTACTAGTGCATTCTATTCCGATGCGTCCTGTACGCTGTGTTCATTGTAGACATCATAGTGTTGCGATCCTCTGGCTGATCATAATCCAGGTTGAAGTCATCCTGAAATAAACCATGTTAATATAATTAAACAACAATTAATTCTAATTTTTACTAAGTTACACTTACCAATACTTTGTTCATGACATAAGACTTAACCTCATCGGAGACTTTGGACCAGTTGACCACATCGAACGGGACAAGTGATCTCACGAGTGAACCAATATGACTAGAAAGCATTGAAGATGCCTTGTCATCACCACCCGTACGGCCATCGGGAATATGGACGCTCATCTTTCCTGCAATACGAGCCTTCTCTAATGCAAGCCCGCGTGTCCTACCCCTTACATGTCTAATCCTAGAGGTGGCTATACATGAACAAAAACGTTATTAACGTAAAACATCAGCACCTAATTACATGTATTTAAAAATTAACATTAAAGTTAGTTTGAAATACTTACACGCACAACTACTCTGCGGGGTGCCATGCGGGTTGACCGATATAGGAGATGGTAAATCGTCATCTACTCCATTTGAAGGAGTCGCAGCTGCATTTGAAGGAGTCGCAGCTGCTCTAGTCCCAGGATGATCGCTAGCACCAACTGATCTAGCACCTTGAATCGGCACGAAGACATTTTCCTCCAGCTACCATGACAACGTCCTGTGACTGCACAAGCAAAACAAGTGAGAAACTCTATTATTGTCAGAGAAATAAAATATGAACGTGTAATCCTTACTATCATCACACGACTTGTCATCATTGTCAGATATTGATGTAGAATGACATCGTGTCTTAGCGTCATCATTGATGTGCAGAAGCGGATCAACGCCGTGCCTACTCAATGGAATCATGTTAAAATTGCTGAAATCTACAAAAAGAGAAACTGACTCGTTCTCCTGGTATGCTTCCTGGGTTTGACGGTCCTGCCCTCTTCCTAGTTCGACGGTCTCGCTCTTTCTTCGTCGTCCTCTTCTCCAACAACGGCATATCATATGTATTTCTGCTTATATTTTTTGAACTATCTTCCAGTGGCCGCCCAATTTCATATCATCTAGATAAAATACTTGACCACCTTGAGATACAAGCACAAACGGGTCGTCTTTATACCACTTTTGTGATGTGTTGATACTAACAAACCGTCCACTTTTGTGAAGACCACAGTTTTGGGTGCTCAAGTCAAACCAGTCGCACTTGAATAAATAAACTAGATTCCAGCGCAGGTACTTTAGTGCATAAATGTCTACAACTTGACCATAAAAATCAACGTCTTCCCATCATGGTCTCCCGAAACAACCACACCGCTATTCTGTGTACTATGAAATTGTTCACGTTGACTTGTATGAAACTGAAGTCCATTAACTATGCATCCAGAATAGGAAAGTACTCATTGATCCAGTTGGATGCCAGTGCATATAAATCATCGACACCTCGGCCAGATATTCATTGCACATCATTTGTATCTAAAATAATATAAATGTACAAGACATTAAAAAAATAAATCAAAACAAAAAATAATATAATAAATACCTTTTTTTTAAACCACAAAGGGAATTCTGCTTCATGCCTTCGATCAACATCTACTTGTGATTGCTGTTGAGTTCGTGTAGATGCTCGCTGCGAACAAATATTCATAAAACAAATACACTACAAAAACTTTGAAAAATAACAATGAAATGAGAAAGTCGCTTACTCTAAATGTGGGCTGAGTTCTGCACAGTTGTTAAGTACATACCACTCTGTTTTAGTGAACTCCTTCTATTCAAATCGTGGCCCTTGCCTGCTCCTAATGGATGAACATTCACAGCAAACACAGAAAGACGGTCCATCTGTCCTCCTTGGTCATCAACTTCGGCATAATTTCTCTATTTTATATTGAATCGCGTCTCAACCCCACCGAGGTACATAGAGCAAAATGTTAGACATTCATTCAACAGTAACTCTCTACTATGGACCCCTCAGCCGTGCCCTGTTCTTCACGAAATGCTTCATCTTCCCATATACCTTTCCATTGGATACATCCACTGAAACTGTACGGGCCCCGCAAGTAAAACTTCCGAGGCAAGTGGACTACTAAATGGACCATGATAGAGAAAAATGATGGGGAAAATATGTGCTCCAACTTACAGAAGATCAATCTGATATCTTTTGCAACGTCTACAACCTCTACTTTTACAGTTCTAGAACACAAGTCCCTGAAGAATAAGCTTAGTTCCGTCAACGCTGTACATACTTCTTGGTCCAATAACCCATGTATCATCGCCAGTAACAGTCATTGCAGCATAATGTGACAATCATGGCTTTTCATACCCAATATTTTGCATTCTTTCACATTCACGCATTGGATATATTAGCTACGTACCCTGTCAGGAAACTTCACGCCTTTCAACCACTGACAACACTTCCTATGCTCCTCTTTTGTCAGCGTGAAAGACGCATGAGGCATGACTTCGTGTTGACCCTGAACTTGTAGATGCAACTCTTTCTTTATTCCCATTAATGCCAAATCTCTCTGAGCACTGACATTATCCTTCGTTTTCCTGTCAATATTTAGCAAAGTCCCCAACACATTATCACATATATTCTTCTCTATATGCATAACTTTCAAATTGTGTCGAAGTTTTAATTTTGACCAATATGGCAACTCAAGAAAATACTTTTTCGTCCAACTCAACTCATCCACAGTCCGTTTCCTCTTCTTCTGCGTCTTTCCAAAAGGCATAACTGGTACCGATGCAAGTTGCTCAAGTATCTCTTGTCCAGTCAACTCTTTAGGCTCTGATCTAAACTCTTTATTCCCATCAAATATGTCCACATTGTGCCTCCACTGATGCGAAGCGGGGCAAATATCGGCGATGTCCAATAAGCAATGTTTACCTCCATTTTTCAGCCATGAAGACGTCGTGTCCGCATTACACGTTGGGCAAGCTAACTTCCCTTTTGTACTCCATCCGGAAAGATTACCATAGGCCGGGAAGCCGTTTATTGTCACCTCATCATATGTTTGCACTCCATCCTCCCATAACTCTCTTTTGTAAATCTTAGGATTAAGGCAACCCAAGAGGGGAGTGAATTGAGTTTCAAAATTTTTTTCGAAACTCACCCTTATAAAGTGTTTGCTAGTTACAAGTCCCACAAAGAGAAATGATTGCAATAAAAGATTAAACACAAGAATATAAATTGCAACTCAAATATGGAAATAAAACTTAGAACAAGAAACTAGTAGCACAATGTAAGGAGATAAATGAAGAGAAGCAAACACAAGATTTTTAGGTGGTTCGGCAAACCGCCTACATCCACCCCTCAAGCTCCTTTACCGAGCCTTGAGGTTTCTCCACTATGCTCCCTTCAACCAAGGGAAAGTTTCCTTACACTTGAGCTTGAGAAACACCTTTTCAACCTCAAGAACGAGTTTGAGAACAAACCTCTCCAAACTCCTTCTTTTGATGAACAACCTCACCAAAAGGAAACAAAAGAATCACTCTCTTAGAAGTGTATAGGGATGAACGAAAATGCCACTAAAACTCCCTTGATGGAGTAGATGTTACAATGAGAAATTTCTATCTCTTAGGCTTCACACAATAACAAGGATGTGAAAGTGTTGATTATGTGTGAATGATGTTTGAACAAGGATTGAAAGGTTTTTTATCACTCTTAGCCTTGGTAAAATGATTTTGGTCGTTCAGCAACTTTTAAAAAGCGTAGGAATGGCTTTATATAGGTTTCATAAGAAAAATATTAATAGCCGTTGGGAGTTGAGCTGTCAAAAATTCACGACGAGCCGGTCAACCGCTACATGAGCCGACCATTCAGGTTTACGTTACCCAACGGTCATAATGTCAGAGGTCAGAACGACTCTTTTTTTTTTCAAACTAACGATCGATCGCTATACCAAGCGGTCAAACACGGTCGACCGCTTCACCAGCCGGTCGACCTCCTCAACTTAAGCACATGATCCAGTTGTTTTAAAAACCACGATTTTTGACCAACTTAAATACCCAATTTTAAAGACTAACTTCCCATAAGTATAAAAGGTTTGGGAGTTTAATTGGGATATTTTGAAGCCATTAAAACATTTTTAAATCTTCAAAAACAAGTGGTAAAATAGTTATGCAAGTTTTGAAGAAATATGCAAGTGTGTGGTTCAAATCCTTGTTAAAGATGAAGTCTTAGAGTTACAAAGATTACCCTAGCACTTGAGTCTTCACTTTAAGATCACTTCCATTGAAGGGGATGTTGCTTGATCGCTCCGTGCTCATTTTGGATCTTCTTTGCTTCACATCTCAATTACTTCTATTGTTATCATCAAAACATTGATTGTGACTAAAAGCCAACAATCGCCCCCTTTTTGATGATGACAATAAATTAATTGATCTCTTTTTGTTGATCTTGTCTCCCCCTAACTTTTGTACTTTGATGTGGGGTTTTATGACAAAATGAAAGGATTGTATATGAATAATAAAGAGCTTTCATATCATTGAAGCAATACATCAAAATTTCAAAGGGGTGTAGAGATACAAAAAGATACCATTCTCTCCCCCTTTTTCATCATAAAAAGGAAATACATAAGAAAAGAAAAACACATAAGCAAAGAAAAGATACATAACCAAAATGAAATGTATATGTTATGAAAATCATGAAGGAGGAGGAAAACGAGCCATAAAAGTCCTCATCTCCTCAAAGAACTTCCTCTGCTCCTCTTGCATAGAAGTAACACTTTTGAAAGAACTTCTTCTGCGCCTCATGCATAGCAGTCATCCTCTCCTCAAAAGTAGTGAATCGAGTATCAAAGGAAGAGGTAGGGTCGGGAACTCTGGTAGAAAAAGGAATAATGAGAGGATCATCAGCCAAATCAGCATCTACATCAAACTCCATCACCTCAGCATCTACCTCCTCACCCTCAGGCTCATCCTCAGCCTCAACATCAATATCCTCATCATCCTCCTCAGGCACATCTTTATCAATAGCCTGACGCTTAGGCACCCACATATTTCTCGAAGTCCTTCTATATCCCATCTGGGTTAAGATCGCAATGTCAAATTGTTCACACTTGGTCAATGTGTCTCGCTCTCAAGAACTAAGTGCAACTCCAAAATATCAAAATATCTGGGTAAACAGCAAGCCATATGGTAGATTCTTTTTGTAGATGCACAAAGCTGCTTTCCATATGTTTGAAAGCATTATGTATGCAAGTAAGGTTGAAGATGTTTTTCTCATTTTAGAGAGTCATAAATCACGCGCTACGAATCACACAAAAGACAGATCCATAAAAGGTCTACCTCCTCTCGTGTCTACCCCCGAGAATTCAGGTTAATGGTGCAAAGAGGAAAAAGGGTTTGAGCTTAGGGCATCAGTAAGGTGGGGTGGGGAAACAAGATAAAACAAATACAGTGCATATAATTCACTTAAACATGGTGTAAAACTAACTTCAAACATAATAAGTATGAACTTGGATGAATTAAAATATGCAATGCATAACACCATCATTGGTTCTTGAGGAGTTCCCAATGTCTGCTCTGTTCACCCTTAGAGTCGGGTTGTGCGTCCCTCCCCTTCTATGGGACTGTCCCGTGCCTCCAGCACCAGGACCCTTAACATTACGCCTTAGCGTTTATAAAGGAGCCCACCCACTCCCTGCTGTGGGGGGTTGCACGTCTCCTAAGTGCCCGGTACCGTCACTACCATTCGGGGAATCCTCGCAGGCTAGGGGTTCCTCACTTTCGTTTTTCCTCTTATGAATGCAATCTCATATCCAAGCATTAAAGTACACATGTAACATTCACCCAAACAATGCACACTAATTTGCAATGAACTTGAAAGAAGCATAACAGGTTTAAAGAATAATCATTGACAATTGAAACAACCATGATAATAACTAGTAAGATCTAAGACTTTAGACATTAAACCATTGAAGGCTATTGGGCCTCCTTAGACCCTGCTGGGCCTATTCCCAAAGTTATTATTGGCTTGATGCTATTTAGGGTTATTGGGCCTAAAGTCCATTTAGGCTCCTAAACGGGCCTTGTGATTTGGCCCCTATTTCAACTTGGTTTGAACTAAAATTTGGGCTCCCCCATCAATTTTTCGTGCTCTATCCAACCATGTAATCATTTTCTCATTTTGGACCCTTTTTCCCTAACGAATTAGGCAAAATGTCGAATCTGCCCTCAGAGACCTCCAGGGCATTTTCGACCTTTTCCTTCCTCATTTTGGGCTGAAATTTTTACAGGGATCCTAATATTAGATAAGGATGCTATCTGGAAAGTTTCATGCAAAAATAAAACCTGTAGCTTAGGGTCGATTTAGGCAGCACCTATGATTGCCTAAATGCCCTAGATAGGTGTTCATGGTTTTGATTAATCTATGCTTTTTGAAACTTTAGGCCAAGAATAATTTTAATCTATCAACATAAAGGAAATCATAGAGCACATAATATGTGGATTCTTCAAGAACTTAAAGGCAAACAAAGATCATTTGCAATATAATCAAGGAACATGCATAATGCATCTTTTTCATGCTTTCAACTTCATAACCTCTTCCTTGAGCCCATGGCTCCTTTCTTTGGCCCATTTGGCCTTCTCTTGATCAGGGATACTTTAAAGCTTCTTGGCCATCATCATTCTCATTATTGCTCCACATTTCATATCACATATGCATGACATTGAATCATAAAATCATGTAGTGCAACATGCAACACCATAAGCCATTTTTCTTGACCAACCCGTGGTCTATAAGGCTTCAAGCTTAGGCTTATCACTGCCATAGCTCATAAAACATGTCCAGAGCTCTTTTGAATAATCAAACCAACTCAGCAAGCAATCTTATACACATGTTATAAGAAATATTCATTAAGCCTTAACATGCAAGGTGTCTAGATTAGTATATACTTCATAGCACCTATGAACCTTTCTTTTTGCAAAACTTTGAATCCAACATAACCTAACATGTTCATCATTGAATCACAGTTCTATGCACACAAATATATATGATCAATCAATACAAGAGAACATGTTATCCATCCTCAACAAAACACAAGAACCTAAACCCTTACCTTGGTGATCTCGGGTAGCTCTTGATGTTCTCCTATTAACACAAGATCTATTGGTTAATGACACTGAACTAGGGGCTAAGAAGAAGTGGAAATGATGATGAGGAAGTAGGAAAGAGGTGGTGCAAGGGGGTGTTCAAGGCCTTGGCCGAAACCCCTTTGCCAACTTACCTTGGCATGGAAGTTTTTCCACCTTCCTTCTCTTCTTCTTCTCTTCTTTTCTCTCCCTCTTGGCCGAATGCTCTCAGCACTCACTCCTCTCTCTCTCAACTCAAATGGCCGGCTGTTGGTGTGAGAAATGCATGGCAAGGGTTGGCTTTTATAGCCAACCTTGCCATCATTTGGTCAAGGGGTGGCTGCCACAAGCAAGCCCCTTGATTGGGTGGCTTGGGCGGCACAAGGGCTGGAGGAGCCAAATGGCACACTCCCTCTTCCCTAGGTGATGATTAAGGATACTTACACAAGCTAAAATCACTTCAAAATCAAATCAAATGTGATTGCAAGCAAGCATGGCCGGTTGGTCCATTTTTGAATCTTACTATTCATGCATCACAAGCCAAGAACATGGGACAAGGGAAAAGGACAAAAGGAGACAAGACAAAACAAAGATCTCCTTGTGTGTGTGCCGTGTGACCTAGGGAGGAGAGAGAGAGTGGGACCCACATGACATCAAAGTAGACTTAGGTTAGCAAAATGATTAGCTAAGTTGTAAAGTTAATCAATGCATATGTTAGAGAAAAGAAATAGTAATTAGTCAAGTAATTAACCGAGATTAGGATAGAATAATCAAGATTGATACTAGGTAAAAATTTAGATGTAAGCAAGAGAATGAAAGGGAAAGAGAAACATACCGAAATCCATTATGGCAATTAGAACCGAAATAAATCATGTGTCAAGAAATCAAATCTAATACTTAGAAAATGTTAAATATGAGCTAATGAAGTATACTTAGGAAAAATATCACATGTTTAAATCAAGCAATAGGAATACTAAGATATTAACAAAAGAACGGAAGAATTTTGTTAAACGCATAGAAACCGATAAAATAGAGACAATCACGATCATAACCGTTAATTGGCTAAATACGAAAATTCAAGGAAATTAGAGAAATGGGAAATTTAGGGAAGGGATATCACATTTCGGGAGCAAAACACATGGCAATGTTAATCACGAGACATTAAACCAGACACAAAATATTCTGAAACATATGGACACATCCCGACCAATAATTGCCAAATTTTTTTTTATAAAAAATGGCAGTCATCCCATCCGGCCCCGGGGCCTTAAAAGAGCCCAAAGAAAGAAGCGTAGAGAAAATTACCTCTGCTGAGGAAATGGTGCACAAGGCAGCATTTTCTAAGGGTAACACAACCGGAGAAATTAAACCTTATAAATCATGGGGAATAACCGGCTGAGTAGAGAGATACAGTCTGTGAAAAGAATCAATGAAAAAACTACCCACCTCCTCGCGAGAAGAGATCCACACCCCCTCCTCAGTTTTAAGAAATTCGATTGAATTTCTTCTACGGCGGATGATAGTGGAAGTATGGAAATACTTG
>CM025852.1:12288146-12313636 GCA_003952965.2 Morella rubra
GGATAGTTCCTGTCCTACCAAATGACTCGATTATGAAACTGTACCGGTGTGTGGACCAGATATAGCCAAAAGTGAGCCAGTACCACTTACAAGGAGATTGCGGATCACTTTATATAGAGTCTTATAGTTATGGGAGCTATTATCCTCTACCGACTATCAGATAATCACCGACCTTTTATGTCCGGTAAAACATCCAGCACAAGGCACACGCTTTTGAGGGTATCGAGATTGATATTACAATATCTAAAAGTGTTTAAGGATAGATTCTGGGTTAGGAGAGACGAGAGAGAGAGAGGAGCCAGACGCGATTTGGAGCGGCAATACCATATGACCTGATGCCATATTTCGGAATCATATTGGTTTATGAAGTAGGTAGTAAATGAGTATTAGAACAAAGGGATAATAGAATTAAGCCCGATACCCATTATCACTTCCCCACCCACCGATTGGTTCTACGGCTCTATCAAGCTCAGCCGAAACAAGGTACTTGGCCTGAAAGAGTCTACCATCATGTCCATTTACATCAGCATGTCCAGTTGCATCATCATTTTTCTCCAGGGCTCCGTAAGCATCTGTAGGGACAATGCTGGTGTCCAGAAAACCAGACTGGATATCTATTTGATCGTTACGATTCTTGAATTCAAGAAATTTCTCTACTGGCTCACAGGACTGGAGCAATTTATCCAAGCTCCCTTGCGATTGATCATTTCCATTGGCCCCTGTGATATCATCATGCCCAAACAATGGGCTTGGAGACCAAAGCAGCCTGTCATTGAGAAGTTGGTTTTTGAAAGATGAAGGTCTCCTTTTAGCCTGTAACACAACCAAATTAAGACTACCCAGAAGAAGAATAACATCAGAGTTCCCCACCAAAAATTCCTGAGTTGATTTAGTAAAGTGTTAAAACCCTACTAAATTCATCAGCTCCATAGTTTAGAACCCTTCTTCAAAAACCAAGGTGAAAACGAACGTAAATGAAAGACACAACCTAGTTAACAATAGTTGAAGGGGAGAGAGAGAGAGAGAGAAGAGAATACCAGGCAAAAATAACGTGGCCTGGAATATGGGATGCCAAATTGTAAAGGGCTCAATATAAATTCCTGCACAACGTAGTTTGTTTTTGCCAATGCATCTATCATTTTTGCACGCGTAACAGATGTCTGCAACCAACGGGGAAAAAAATATCAGAAAAAGCAACAAATTTGTGTTTAGCAGGAAGGAACAGAAATCTGCAACGTGGCAAAGAAATTAAAATTCAGGCCCTGAGCAGAAATATTATGAACAACCTCAAATCCGACGACATTTTCCACAAATAACACACTTGGTGGCTGTGAAGTGTGTGGTATGAGTTCAAGAATCTTGAGAAAAGAGAAGGCCCTAGCATCATCGGAGTCCTTCTGGAGACCTAAACATAACATGTTTTGTGAGACTATCAACCAATAAACAACACTATCCATAAGACAGTAAGTAGCAGTGATTCACCTTGCCGAGTGTAGGGTTGGCAAGGAGGAGAAAGAAGCCATCCATGTGCCCCATAGCTGTCAAGATCAGCTGCAGTCAGGCTCTGAATATTACCCTATCCGATCAACATAATTAAGACAAGACAAACTTTGTCACTAGAGCAATTTCTGTCTCAGAAAGCGAAAAGCCAAACATCAACAGTTTGAAGAAAAAGGGAGGAACCTAATGGCAAAATCCAAACTTCTGATAACGGAAAATTTAGAAAATGCCATTTTTTTAGAAGCTCGCAGTAAAAATACAAACAAGTTGAAAATGAGTGATAACAAACTATCCTTTCCGGAGCAGCTCAAGACAAACACCAAGAAAGTTTCAATTCATTACTAGTTAAAATGGAAAAAAAAAAAAAAAAAAGGGGCCCTGAATGGGGTATCCAAAGTGAAAATTTTAAAAAAATTCAATAGCACATGACTGCAGTTGTCCCTGGAAACCAGTGAAAGGAGAAGAAAAATGGAAAGCTAGGGTCACTGTTATAACTTCAACCCAGAATCCAACTTCCCAAAGCAAAACCAAGAGTGCACATTATTTTTTCTGGAGAAGCAAACCTGATAGGGACGATGACCAAAATTATGCTCGTAAACATCGTTTGCTCTGTCATTTATATCGAATGCTTCCACCACTTCCGCCTTTATGCCCGCCTCCCTTAGCGAGTATCTCTACCCAAACCATAACAAACATTAGTATATTCGTACAGAGACATAGAGCAAATAAAATTTAAGGTTTCGAATGTGAAATACCATGCCACCGATGCCACTATAGAATTCAAGGACTCTCCAGGCCTCGTCTTCTTGCTTCTGAGAACCGTCCGTCATGGAACTCATCCTTTCTGCCGGAAAGAGAGAGTTGCAAGCTTATTTTCACGAATCCTCGAAATTCTGTAGGGCTTAATGACCAGCTTTCCCCATACGCTAACCGACGACAGTTTTGTGATTTTTCTGTCGTTTCCGCGCCTCTGATCCCTCAACGGCACCACCCTTGGACGCTTGAATGCATTGTCGTTTTTTTTGGCCTCTATTGTCTCAAATCTCAACGACATAGTTAGGCATTGGATAAACACAATTATTGGAGTTAGATTTGCAAATTAAAATTAAAATTATAAAATAATCTCATCCCATCAAATAATCTCTTTTCAATATAATAAACATAAAAAATTCACTCACTCTTCACAATTTTTACCAATTTTCCTATAAAATTTTATTTTTTTTATTACTTTCTCTTAAATCTAATAAAACTCTAATACATCTTCATTTTTCAACATTCCCTAAGTTTTCAAATACCACTTAAAACTAATGGGGTATTCATCTTCGTTATAAGAGAGAATTTTACATAATAAGACTGTTTTAAAAATAGAATCTGACTGAAAATTCATATGATATCGTCTCAACAATAAGAAATCTGGTCTGTTATGGCTTCATTTTGATAGGTCTCTTCTTCTCCGGTCCCACCTCATACCAGCGCTAGGTGTTAATATTGGGACCCGAGGAGTGTTCCTTTCCAATGAGCACGAGCAGAGGCTTCAGTATTGGCATAGAGCTGAAATAGTGTATCGCTTACTATTTCTGGGCCTCCTTCCAGGGTACCCCCCTCTATATCTAGGATATACTGGAGCACTTTGGGAGATACAAGAAGGACGGGTCATTTTATAACCAATCGTGAGGTGTGATGCGACTGCGACAAACTGTCCACTTTTATGAAGACCACAGATTTGGTAGCTTAAGTCAAACCAGTAGCACATGAATAAATAAACTAGATTCTCACGCAGGTACTTATTGCATAAATGTCTACAACTTGACCATAAAAATCAAAGTCTTCCCATCATGGTCTCCCGAAACAACCACACCGCTATTTGTATACTATGAAATTGTTCATGTTGACTTGTATGAAACCGAAGTCCATTAACTATGCATCCAGAATAGGAAAGTATCATTGATCCTGTCTGGATGCCAGTGCATATAAATCATCTGACACCTCAACCAAATATTCATTGAGCATCATTTGTATCTAAAATAATATAAATGTATGAGACTTAAAAAATAAATAAAACAAAAATAGCTATATATTCTACATAGGTAATAAATACCAATTTTTTTAAATCACGAAGGGAATTCTTCTTCGTGCCTTCGATCAATATTAACTTGTGATTGCTGTCTGAGTTCGTGTAGATGCTCATTGCGAACAAATAGTTGTAAAACAAACGCACTACTAAAAACTTTGAAAAATAACAATGAAATGACGGAAAGTCGCATACTCGAAATTGTTAGATGTATGCCCTCAAAACCAATCATTTTGAATAATTATGAGATAATTAATATTATTGATTAATCACTTGTATATTATTATGGGTACATGCAATGACATTAGATGTCATATTGTTGAGCAATTGTAGAAAAGTCAGGCCAATGATTAATGAATCGGAGGCGGAGAGTATGACTTTTCAGATCCTTGTTGACTCACTTTGTTCTAGACCGAGATACATGATAATGTACAAATAGGTCTACACTCGTTGTGCCTCTATAAGATAGAATGATGGACTCCGTCATTGAGGTGGTGACCTTAAGCAGACAAGTGGTGCAATATAAGAGTACATGCACTGAACTGGATCAATATGAATACCTTCTGGAAACGATCACTGATGTAGAGAATGGTATTCAACACAATTAGCTTTGTCCTTAGACCTGAGAGAGTTATGCAGGTTTGCTTGTTGTGTGCTTGTGCTTTGACTGAATCATTTGGTGATGATCTTCGTAGATCAAATATTCCAGATAATGTTGGGCCTTGTGCATAGTAAGTGAATTTGTATAATTGCTCAATATGGAATCCACCAGTCTCTTGATGAGGCAGTATATTCATTATGTCTGTATATTGTTGGACTCACATAAAACGCTGCGCAGCGAGATTTTGTGAAAAGTGTTTTCACGTTTTTACTTATTAATATATGAAAATATTTGCGAAAATGATTTTGGAAAGTTTTTGGAAGTCCAACTAGTTACAGACTGAGAATTAAGAATTATATGAGCTAGGACTTAATCGGTGATATTATTCCAGTCCTATTAGCTCATGTGGAATATAGTATGGTGGAAGGATAAATAAGTGTATAATTGTTAGCAAAAGGGATTTTTCAAAAACAATCTCATTATCTCGGGGTCAATTGTGATATGTTAATGGACATGATCACAATTTGTAGAAGCCTATAAATTCGGATTATAGAATATAAGGGAGTTTAATGAAAAAGAGTTTTTCATGATGATCCTACGACCGAGATATGAGATCCCTAAAGATCTCACGCTATAGCACAGTTGAGTTCTGAGCCAAGCCATTATAAATAGCTCAGAAACTCATTTGAGAAAGAAAAGAATTTATTTTCACACGAGAATTTATCTCTCTAGATTTTCTCTCTCTAAAATCTCTCTCTCAAAGCTGTGTGCGTGGATCTGAAGGAGGCAGAACGCTTGGGCTGTTTTGATTCAACGATCGTTTCCGCTGCAATCTCTCGATTCCAATAGAAATATGGGCTGAGTTCTGCACAGATGTTAAATACATACCAGTTTGCTTCGATGAACTCCTTCCTATTCAAGTTGTGGCCCTTGCCTGCTCCTAACGGATGAACATTTACAGTAAATAGAAAAAGACAATCCATATATCCTCCTTGGTCATCAACTTCAGCATAAATCCTCTCTTTTCTATTGAATCGTGTCATACCCCGAGCTTTAGTTTAACATAACATGCATATTGTCTGTGAAATCAAGTTTGGGAATAGTAGTGCATTAGGAGGTACTTAGTGATTTGAAGATTAATTAGTACTTTATGCATTAGTTTAAAACCTTGATTAGACCTGATTAAGTGAGAATTGGAGTTCACAAGTGACTAAGCTTTTATTTAGGATATTGAGGTGCACGTTTTGAGCCGATTTAATTTTTTAAGCTAGTAGGATGGATTTTTATAAAAAACCAAACCACGTGATTTTTATTCTACTAATGTGTCGAGTTCATCCACGAGTTTATGGTTCAAATTTGGAGACTTTTTATTTTTCTGAAGCAAGTAGGAATTTTTATGATCGTCGTTGGATTATTGATGGAAATGAGTGAAACTTAGCCATTAAGTTATGAAATTTCGATAGCTTTAGAGAGTGACACATAGCAAGGCTAAGAAGCATGATGAATCAAAGCTAAAAGCATGACAAATCAAGGCTAGAAGCACGACAAAAAAGGCTATAACCTAGAAAGTGTGAAGTGTCGATCATTCGAGGAATCGGCGATGACTTGCCATAGCCACTTAGGTAAAATTCGGCCACAGGATTGCCTTCCAACTGCTATAGGTTGCTAGGTGTTGACGTGAGATCAACATAGCCTTTTGACTCACCAAGGCTAGCTAGGATAGGTCAGGTACGTGTTGATTTGTGACAGGCCGTGTTTTCCTATAAGGTAACATCCGGCCATTACAGCTTACACCATTCAAACCAAAATTTGTGAGTTAGAGCCTAAGAGCAAGAGTGAAGTGAAGTGGAAGAAAGAGGATGAAAAAGTTTAGGGAAGATTCAGCTACAGTAGAGGTAAAGTTTAGTTAGTTATCCTTGATTTTGATTCAAAACTTTTCAAGATTTTTTGTGAATCTCTTGTTTTTTTATTCTAGCATCTCTTGATGTTGTTTGTGTTTTTCTTTCTTCTTTGTTCTTGAAAAAACAAGTGTCTTCAAAAAGTATTCTTTTAAACTTTGATTCGTTTTCAAGGTATTTCTCAAATTTTGATCCGTTTCTTTTCAAAAATTTCTCAAAATCTGTTTTTCAAAGCTTGAACATATTCTTTGTCTTTGATTATGTCAAAATTAGTTTTTTCTACATGATGGTTAAGCCGGTTTTAACCGAGAAATCAAGGTGTTGTTTTTTCCTTCACAACAACTTTCTTTTGAATAATGTTTCTATGCTTTCCAAAGTGTTAGCCCAAGGTTGTTTTGCAAACAATCTATATTGATTTTGATGATAAAAAAATTCTAAGTTTTGAAGGCTTTTTAGATTTTACATTGTCAATCCGCTATTTTCTAAGATTTATTTCAAAAGGTTTGAGGTTATCTCTCTAAAATATTTCTAAGTGCACTTGAACACCATTACACAAGTTGATAAGATCAATTTTTCATATTGTAGGTGTTTAAAGAAGTTTGGAATGGATTGGATGCTTTAAAGTTGCTGTTTTTTCTCTTCAGCACTTATAAGTGTCGAACACATTGCACTTACACCCGAGAGCCCAACTCCAAAATGTAAAAATTCACTTTCGACAGCATTTTCAGACTAAGTGTTCAATGTGTCGACACATTGAAGACTATGTGTCGACACATTGCACTGTCTCCCGAGAGATGAAAACATAATGTCGACACATAGTGCGAAATTGCAGATATCCTGGAAACGACACCAGATCATCCAAAATGTTTCAAAAAGTCTTTTAAACCCCTCCAACGGTAAAATGAAGCCACTTGATGACCGTTGAAGACCTAGGGGCTATAAGAAGAACGAGATGGAGAGAGAAGGAGCAGCTCGATCATCATCGCAACATCTAGAGAGAGAAAAAGCCAAGATCCAAAGAAATCCATTTGCTGATTCCTTCAAGTCCAGAGCTCTCATTGTCAAAACTTCTCCTCTAGCTTGTCATTGACAACTTTGCCTTCAAAGGGAGAGAAATTTATTAAAGAAGAGGGAAAACACTTGCTATTACTCTTGCCCTAACTTCTAGAGAGAGAAAGTGCTTTGAAGAAGAGGGAAAACCATCTACCAAAAAGCTTGTGCTCACATCTTCCAAACTTTAGATTTCCTTTGATAATCTTGTCTTCTTGCACTCTATTGAGCTTTCCACTTGCTGATTTGGCTTAGAGAGCCATTCCACACGTTGTGAGCTTTCCACTTGCATATTCGGCTTAGAGAGTCATTATTCATTGTACCCATTATTTGTAAAACATTTGAGTGTTGGGAAAACACTTGGTCCTACTTGTGAGAGTAGAAGAAATCCCTTGGGTTTTGGATTTGTGAGAGAGTTGAAGCGTGAGCTTGAAAAACGCTTTGTAAAGGTTCCTTAGCACCCGGAAGCTAAGGTGTATTTACTATTTGGAGAATAGTGAAGGAAGCCCAAGGAAGTCAATAGCCTTAGGGGTGGATGTAGGCAAGTGTTGGCCGAACCACCTAAAATTACGGTGTCATCTCTCTAACTCTATCTCTCTTACGTTTCATTACATATTCATACTTATGGAGATTTATGCTTTATGATTTATTGTTCTTCTTATTAAGAAGCATTAAGCATATTCAGATTTGCTCTTGTATTTGTAGAAATAGTATATTTTCCATATCTGCATTTTTATTAAAAAGGGGAGACGTTTTTGATAAACCCAATTCACCCCCTCTTGGGTTGTTATTTAGACTCACACAAAGGGAGGGTTAAGATATTACATATCATGTATGATATGTTTGGGCATTGACATGAGACATGCATACTTAACTTGTACTTTAGAAAGGGAGGTTTGATGGTTAAGGTATTGCATAGCATGTATGATATATATGGGCAATGACATGAGACATGCATATTTAACTTATCCTGTGAAGATGTGACAGTATTGTACGCAAGAGGATGTGTACCACTTGTTGTGTCATCCTAGTTGCTCCGTCGTACGCAGAAAGATCCTTTATAAGGATACTGTATTCTACTTTATGAGTAATGCCGAAAAGATAGGGAGCATATTCTACTTTGGGAGTAATGCCACAAAAATACGGAGGTTACATATATCACTCTGGCCCAGTGATTCACTCTGGAAGTGAGAGAAGTGGTGGTTGAAAATTGAAAAAGATCATTATTAAAGAATTGAGTCTTTTGTTTTATTTACACCTTTTGTTATTGCATTGATGAATAAGTTTCTTCAATGTCTTTACATTCTATCTGCTATTTGTTTTACTAACCATTGGCTTTACTGAGTCATTTGGACTCACCATTGTTTGTTAAATGCTTTGAGCAGATGTCTAAAGTGTTCTTAGGAGACTTCACAATGGCTATAAGCCATGGATATATTATTTTGGAGTTAACATTTCATGTTTACTTTACCAGAGAGTTAGATGTGTTGATTGAAGGCTGGGGTCATTATTGGAAAACCCCAAAATCTGACGAGTATGTCAACCTATCAGAACTAACTGACTTTGAAGACGAGAACAAGTGTTCTCCAGTTTATGCTTTCATAGTTAGTCTTTGGTTGCAGTTTTTCGTTATGTACTTTTTGTAGTACATACATTAAACGTTGTTGGTTCTCTTTTGTTGTACTATGGTATGAATAAAAGATTTTGATTGTGTTTTGCTTAGAATCTTGTTGCTTTTAACGTTTCTCCCACCGCTCGTAACCTCAGTTTAATAGCGGTGTCCATTACTATAAGACAGCAGTAGAGGTCTTGACGATCTGGGATAATTACATTGAAACATATAAACATAAGTAATTATCTTAAACTAAACGACAGAGTATAAAGTACAATGCTATCCGCATAGGCCACTAACAATGTCAACATGGTGTAATTAAAAGTGCAACATTTTCAAATATAGCCACAGAAAATTTAAAACTATCTTTTCTAGACAGCTTGAAGCTGTTTGGACCTGTCATGGGAAGAAGATAGAGTCAATTTAGCCATGGCTGGCCTCTCTCCCACCTCCTAAACCCCACCAAACCAACACCAAATAACAGAAAATTATAGCCTAAACAATCCTACAATATGCATTCCATACAATACAAATATGGGCTATCAAACAACTGTGGTAACCCAAAATTGTTCATGAAAATTTCTATGTAAATGACTTAAAAATCACAATTTTTATGCAAAAAAAAAAAAAACAAAAAAAACATGAGAAACATACCTGAATAGGAAGAACACTACGAAAATGAAAAGATTGCTTCACGAGAAACATGAATGTAGGTTGAGAAATGAGAGAAACTGGGGATGTACATAAAATGCCATTCAAATGGCTTTCTGTTCGACTTTAAAATCCATCCACACCATTCGGACGGGCCGTTCATTGCCGTTCGAAACATACCGTTATCCCGTGGACCAATCAAATTCCTATGCATTAAATTGCAAATCGTGAATGGTTAGTAAATCTTCTTGAAATGATAGCATCATAACGGGATGTGTCAGTATGGACAGGCAAACGTTTGCAATGTGTAACGTGGAGTACCACCATTAGTTGAAATTACTGCCATACGCGTCCGGAAGGGATGGAACTGTGTGGACACGTCCAACTGTTGTTCACATTCATCTTTAACAGACGTGTGCCAATCATGAGCAGACTATCTAGATGTTTGGACGTTTATGTCAGATCGCGCAGATGTTGATGTACACTTTCTGATGATTTGACTTACATCATTGATGGGTGACAATAGTGTTTTTCACCCAAAATATATGTGTACGCCTTCACGTACCTTGCAGACGCTTTTGCAGTTGCTTACGAATGTTTCTAGTCACGAATATGTGATGTTTTGCCTTTCGTTAATCTTAAATACCGTGCGAACGGCGTTTAATGACGTTCGGACGATTTTGTAATTCTTGGCACACCTTGTAACAAAATTTTTATTTTGACATAGAAGTGCATGTTTTGGTGACAAAAGTTGTTTTAACACTTGAAATTTGACACCTAAGGTCAATTTTCTTGTAGCAGTTGTTGGACTTGAGAGTGTTATGCAGGCTTGCTTGTTATGTGCTTGTCGTTTGATTGAGTCATTTGGTGATGATCTTCGCAGATCAAATATTCTAAATAATGTTTGAATACAACAATATTGCCATCCATAATTGACTCTGTAGGGCCTAAGAAATTGTTCACGTTGACTTGTATGAAACTGAAGTCCATTAACTATGCATTCAAAATAGGAAAGTACTCGTTGATCCGGTCCGGATGCCAGTGCATATAAATCATCTGACACCTCGGCCAGATATTCATTGCGCATCATTTGTATCTAAAATAATATAAATGTATGACATTAAAAAAATAAATTAAACAAAAAAATAGTTATAATACATATAATAAATACCTTTTTTTTAAAATAATGAAGGGAATTCTGCTTCTTGCCTTCGATCAACATCTACTTGTGATTGTTGTCTAAGTTCATGTAGATGCTCCCTGCGAACAAATATTCGTAAAACAAATGCACTACAAAAACTTTGAAAAATAACAATGAAATGATGGAAAGCCACTTACTCTAAATGTGGGCTGAGTTCTGCACAGATATTAAGTACATACCACTCTGTTTTAGTGAACTCCTTTCCTATTCAAATCGTGGCCCTTGCCTGCTCCTAATGGACGAACATTCACAACAAACACAGAAAGACGGTCCATCTGTCCTCCTCGGTCATCAACTTCGGCATAATTCTCTTTTTTATAGAGCAAATGTTAGACATTCATTCAACACGTAACTCTCTGCTATGGACCCCCAGCTCGTGCCCTGTTCTTCACGAAATGCTTCATCTTCCCATATACCTTTCCATTGGATACATCCACCGAAACTGTACGAGCCCCAAGTAAAACTTCCCGAGGCAAGTGGATTGCTAAATGGACCATGACAGTGAAAAATGATGGGGAAAATATGTGCTCCAACTTACAGAGGATCAATCCGATATCTTTTGCAACTGGTCTACAACCTCTACTTTTACAGTTCTAGAACACAAGTCCTGAAGAATAAGCTTAGTTCCGTCAACGCTGTACATACTTCTTGGTCCAATAACCCATGTATCATTGCCGGTAACAGTCGTTGCAGCATAATGTGACAATCATGGCTTTTCATACCAATATTTTGCATTCTTTCACATTCACGCATTGGGATATATTAGCTGCGTAACCGTCAGGAAACTTCACGCCCTTCAACCACTGACAACACTTCCTACGCTCCTCTTTTGTCAGCGTGAAAGATGCATGAGGCATGACTTCCCAACTTGTAGATGCAACTCTTTCTTTATTCCCATTAATGCCAAATCTCTCTGAGCACTGACATTATCCTTCGTTTTCCCATCAATGTTTAGCAAAGTCCCCAACACATTATCACAGATATTCTTCTCTATATGCATCACGTCCAAATTGTGTCGAAGTTTTAATTCTGACCAATATGGCAACTCAAAGAAAATACTTCGTTTCGTCCAACTCAACTCATCCACAGTCTGTTTCCTCTTCTTCTGCGTCTTTCCAAAAGGCATAACTGGTACCGATGCAAGTTGCTCAAGTATCTCTTGTCCAGTCAACTCTTTAGGCTCTGATCTAAACTCTTTATTCCCATCAAATATGTCCACATTGTGCCTCCACTGATGCGAAGCGGGCAAATACTGGCGATGTTCAAGAAGCAATGTTTACCTCCATTTTTCAGCCATGAAGACGTCGTGTTCGCATTACACGTTGGGCAAGCTAACTTCCTTTCGTACTCCATCCGGACAGATTACCGTAGGCCGGAAGTCGTTTATTGTCCAGAGCAACGCTGCACGTAAGTTAAATGTACCTCTTTCCACCTCATCATATGTTTGCACTCCATCCTCCCATAACTCCTTCAACTCATCTATTAGGGGCTGTAAATACACATCGATATCATTTCCCGGACTTCTATCCCGGGAATAAGCAGTGAGAGCATAAAATTGGAATCTTTCATACACTTCCACGAAGGTAGATTGTAAGGGACTAAGACCACTGGCCATATACTGTATGACAAGCTCATGTTCCCGAACGGATTGAATCCATCAGAAGCTAGACCCAAACGAACATTATGAGCTTCCGACCAAACCACTCTATTTCTTGTCCAGTTCCTTCCACACCACCAAGTCCGTAGGATGACTCATCATCCCATCTTCAACCACTCGCTTCTCTTGGTGCCACCGCATATCCATAGCCGTTTGAGTGATATAAACAACTGTTGCAACCTCGGTTTCAAGGAAAATGTCGCAACACTTTTTGGGGGACCTTTGACTTAGCATTTTCACTGTACTTCCACCTCGACTCCCCACACACACACTCCTGTAACTCGCTATTGTGTTTCCAAAACAAACGCAATCATTTCTGACATGCATGTATGTTGTCATAACTAAATCCTAAATTCTTCCTCAACTGCTTTGCCTCATAGAAAGATTTCGGTAATGTCTCCCCATCGGTAATGCGTCTTTTATCAACCCTAACACGTCCTCAAATGCCTTTACGCTCAAGTTATTCTCCGACTTCACATGGAGTAATCTTACTACAAAAGACAACTTCGAATACTTGACACACCAGGATACAATTCTCGCTCAGCATCCTCCCACAACTTGGCATATGCAGAAAATCCATCCCAGACCCGATTCGGGTGGCATTAGGGGCAGTATGATATGCTCCCGCATCAAAGTCCTCTAACATGTCTCAGATGTCATCATCTATATTCCCATCAGACTCCTCACTACTCAGCTCTGGCTCCGTTCAGACACTGCCCGATCGAAAGAGGTGATTCTTGGAATTGGTTCTCCGTGCAATACCCAATCAGTATAACTCTTCTCAAACCATTTATGAACAGGTGATCCTCCATTTCTTGAATAGTTTGGAACAAAATATTCTTACATCTCCTAGGGGCACCTTATTTGACCACAACTATCCGCAGAATTTCTGGCGATACTCATAAATTCCGGACACCTTCCTTATACTTCACACCGAACCTATCTAGTTCATGAATCCAGCTCTTATCCATTTTTTTGTGCCTTCAGTCATAAATATGCATAAAACAATCAAGCATAGAGTAATGACAATTCACCTCTAACACCTTATTTCTCCAAGTGATAGGTCCTATCCCATTCAGGATTAGATTATCCATAATGTACGTAAATGTCCCGAGCATTGTGCCCGACGCGCTAGAAATTTCAGCAGCATCTCCCCTTAGTCCCCAGATACAAGCATTCAGCGTTGAGGTTATACACTCGCCACAAGTGTGTATAACCACAACACTGAATATGCATCCGAAGGACAAAAGGAGAGTACTGTCCGAATTTCTAACTACGTCATGCACAATGACGAGAACATTTACGTACATTACAGATAATCTAATCCCAAACTGTCCACAACTTGACAATTCAGGAATTACGCGCGTTCGCAATTAAAACACGCAGTAATTCCCAAACGGGTCTAAGGGCTACTAAATGCAAAACAAAACTAATATTAAATAAACTTCAAGCACAACCGTATTAACAACCGTATGCACAACAATACTACAAAACTCAATCATTTCGTGAAGCTACGGCACGCCCTGAAGAACGTCCAAATGTTTGAATTGCAAAAAAAAACCATTCGGACGGCTACAATAAATGTCTGGATTGTGATTGTTGAGAATAAATCTTCGATAATCCATATCTCCACAAACTGATTTCAATCCCAAAATAATACATTTTACATCACCATTTTGTACCAATCAACACCAAACATGTTTCTAACCTACCAAAGCATTAAACAATCAAACATCAAGCAAAACAACATATTTTTACTCAAAACCCACAAAAATCGTAAAATACCGTACCTCAAAAGCTTTCAAATCTCACAATGCTTCCAAATCCACCCAAAACTACTTCAATCTATGCTTGAACCTCCTTCTATCAGCCTACAGACTTTCAACAAAAAATATGAAAAATGACGGATTTGGGAGGATTTGAGAGTATACGAGTGAATGATAACTCTCTGGCGCTTCGACACTTTCATTCTTTGCAAAAGCCATTCGGATGTGTAAAAGTTACGTCTGCATGCCATGCATGAAAATTTGGCGTGAAAAGTTGCGCAAGAATTTTGTCTCTGTTCGAACGGTACTCCACAACAAAATGAATCCGTTGCTAAACAAATGACCCTGTTTTATAAGAAAGAAACAACATTGTCATTAAAGCCAACCGTCTGGACAGTCATGAATAAAATCACACAAATTATTTGAACATGCCAACGACACCATTTTAAATACAATACGATTTCATTTTACCAAACGGCCATCCGCACAATACCAAAAACCTTGCTGACAGTGTTTTTCGAATAGAACGACACCGTTTTCCATTTTAGTAAAAGTTTGCGTTTAGATGGACAAACCGTGCAAACTGTTTTTAAATGTCTGAATGCTCCCTCTCACAAATTATTCGAACATACTAACGACACCGTTTTAAATACAACTGAACAATGTCACTTAACAAATGACTGTCTGCACAATACCAAAAACGTGCAGATGTTGTTTTTCGAATAGCACAACACCATTTTCCATTTACTAATGTCTGCGTTTAGATGGACAAACCGTGCGAACGGTTTTTTAAACATCCGAACGCTCTCTCTCATTTATTTATAACATGATAATAGTATTTCATTTCTTTATAACATATAATAGTAATTAAATAATTATTTTAAATAACGTATGTAATTAATATTCTTTTTTACTTAACATATCCAAACATAAATATTAAACATAAAAAAAAGATATGTAATAACCATCATAAAGCGAAATCAAAATAAATATTCAAATACTAAACTATACTAAAATGACAAACATAAATATCCAGTACGACCATAAATATAAATGACAATAAAAACATAACATAAAATTCCTAATCATGCTCTAGACTGGGCTTAGTGGATCCGTCTTCCGGGTTCTCGCTCATCTTCCCCATTGATCCTCAATAGCACCAACCTCCTCAATATCACATGCAAGGTGCCCAGAGTGGTAATGAGAAATGGCTGCAATCTCGCCATTTGAGACTCCATATAGGTCAAACGGGTCCCCAACTGATGAACAATTGATGTGTCGGTAAAATAGCAGCATCAACCACCTCCCTTAGGTTAATCATAGAAGCATCGACCTAGGCTGGTAGCTCCTCGGCATCATGACAATGGGGCTCCTCCTCAAGCTGCGGCTCTCCAGGAGCAGGACCCTGCGGTTGCTGTTGCCACCTAATTTGAGCCTTGAAATGGCTTAAAGTAGTCTGACAGATGGGATCGATAGACGGCTTCCATTCCTCGTCCAGACTATCCATGCAGCCCACTCTATGGATGAACTGTGTTAGAAGTAGACTGTACGGCAACATGGTAGTTCCACTGATCTTTGCTTCATACCGAAGACTTAGGAAGATGTACAACGGCAAATCCACAATACCTCCTCTAGCCACGTACAACATTAGCTCACCTCTTGCTATAGGGCACTCTGTCGTGTGTTTTCTCTGCTCGATGTTGTAGGCAAATATTAGATGCAGAATATGCCAGAATGAGAGCATGAACTTCTGCTACATCTCCACTACAGTATACACTCTAATCGGCCTTTGTAGCCTCAGAAATCTAGCCAGGATATCTGCTGAAAAGAGAAAGGCCACCTCGCGTACAATGACACTTGTGCATCAATGTCGCAACATCCTACAGTGCTACGTAAAATTCCTGAACCAAATCTACAGATGTCACGCCTTCTCTCTTCAGGTACTTAATCCAACCTTGATCCTCCAAAATATCGATTATACTCCCGCCATGGTACCTCAGCTCCTCGAAGTCAGCCACATAAACCTCATGCTGCATGATGATTGATCTGCTCAGGAACTCAGCTCGCTATGGGGCTAGCCAGTCCTCCCGCATCACGTAATCCTCTTGATTCTGAGGATCCTACTGCGTAGAGCTCTCGGCAAATGAAGTAGAAGACTAACGGTGGCGTTTTGACATTTTTTAATCTGTAAAAAAAGCAA
Source organism: Morella rubra (assembly GCA_003952965.2). Classification (NCBI taxonomy): domain Eukaryota; kingdom Viridiplantae; phylum Streptophyta; class Magnoliopsida; order Fagales; family Myricaceae; genus Morella; species Morella rubra. The sequence continues at coordinate 12,304,354 of CM025852.1, forward strand.
AAAAACATCAGGGATGTACCGTCCGCACTACTGTTCGCACATCATATAAAAAAATGCGAACACTATCATAACCATCCGCAGCAAAAATAATCATTAAAAAACAATTCTAGCATGTGTATATATCTTAAATAAAATGACATCTTATATATGAAAAACGTCACAACGAACAAATAAGGCCATTCAAACGGCTAAGGAAACAATATAGTTTCAGTAAAGTTATGTGCGCACGCTTATAGCACTGTTTGCAAACAAAAAATTCTTTTAAAGAATAAATTTTTAACATGTAGGTATATTTCATCAACAAAACGACAGAGCTGTGAGTCCAAGGATTAAGGCAACCCAAGAGGGGGGTGAATTGGGTTTCTAAACTTTTTCGCTTTTAACCCCAAAACCGTGTTTGCAAAGTAAAGTCTAATTTAGCACAAGTATATTAAAACAACAAGTAAATAAGTGCTAAATGTAAGGAGTAGGGATAGAGAAGCAAACACGTGATTTTTAGGTGGTTCGACAAACCCGCCTACATCCACCCCTCAAGCTCCTTCACCGAGCCTTGAGGTTTTCCCACTATCTTCAAATAGCATACACTCTAGCTTCCGGTGCTAGAGAACCGTACAAGTGTTTTCCCGGGCTTAACACTCAAACCCACCCAAGTGGTTTTTCGGGCTCACCACTCACAACCTAACCAAGCTTGAGATATACCTTTCTAAGCTTCTTCTTTAGTGAACAACCTCACTAAAGGAATCACTTCTTTTGGATATGAAGATTGAAGAATAAACTCTCTCAAAGAGTGGATATGAAATTGAAAATCTCTATCTCTTGATTCACACAAAGACAAGGATATGAAAGTGTGTTTTGTGTGAATGATATGAGAAATATAGAATATGAAGGTTTGGAATATTTCTCAAGTGATCTAAATGATATGTGGTCGTTATGTATTTATTTTGGACGTTATGAAGGTGTATTTATAGGCCACATATGAAAACTAGCCGTTTATAGCCGTTGGGAGTCGTCTGTTAAAACGAGTCGGTCGACCGCTTCAAGTTACCGTTACTCAACGGTCATATTGTTAGAAGCTCAACGATCTATTTCAAATCAACCGGTCGACGCTATACCAAGCGGTCGAAGACGGTCGACCGCTTCACCAGCCGGTCGACCTCCTCAACTTAAGCACATGATCCGGTTCAATTAAAACCACGTTTTTGACCTCTTTGAAACACCCAATTTTAAAGACTTACTTCCCATAAGTATAAGAAAGGTTTGAGAGTTTGATTGGGGTGTTTTAAAACCTTTAAAAATATTTTAATCTTTCAAACAAAAGGTAAAACGGTTTATGCACGTTTTGAAAGATATGCAAGTGTGATTCATAATCCTTGTCAAAAGTGAAACTAAGAGTTACAAGGTTTATACCCTAAGGTCTTGAATCTTCACTTTTGAGCTCCTTGCATCTTCTTGATCTTCTTTCTTCAAGTCTTTGGCTCTTTCATCAAAATGTCTTTGTCTTTGAAGATGTCCGTTTTATAAACTTGATCCATTTTTTGAAATCATCAAAATCTCGATTGTGCACAAAAGCCAACAAGAGCATTGAACAAGCGTCCACACTCAAAGTAAGCCTTCCGAACAGCATGTAAAACGACATAGTTTATTTAACAGACGTGCACAAGCTAGAATATATGTTCACAACAAAAATACTCCTAAAAAAAATAAATTTCTAACGTGTATATATCTTAGATAAGTGGACAACGTATAACAACTTAACTCCGCACGTGACAGAGTCCCGTCCGAACGTATGGGGAAAAACAACGTAGTTCGAAACATGTGAATATAAGTAATTATCCTAAACTAAACGACGGCGTATAAAAGTACAACGTCGTCCACGCAGGCTGCCAGCAATGTCTTCATGTATTAATTAAAACAGCAACGTTTTCAAATATAAACGTAGAAAATTTAAGTTTCTATCCGGACGGCTTCAACCCGTCTGGACTTGTCGTGGGGAAGAAGACAGAGTCGACTCAGCCATGACCGGTCTCTCTCCCACCTCCAAAACTTTCCCAAACCAACACCAAACAACACAAAATTATAGCCTAAAAAATCCTACAACTTTATGCAATCCATATCAATACAATTATGGGCCATCAAATAACTATGGTGGTCAAAAATTGTTCATGAAAATTTCTACGTAAATAACTTGAAAAACATGATTTTTATTAAAAAAAAAAAACCAAGTAAAAGCATGAGAAACATACCTGAATAGGAAGAATACAACGAAAATAAAAGATTGTTGGACAAGAAATGAGAATGTAGGTTGAGAAATGAAAGAAACGGCCGTTGTATAAAAATTGCTGGTGTACATAAAATGACGTTCAAATGACTTTTGTTCGACTTTAAAATACGTCCATGCTTTTCGAACTGGACGTTCACTGCTGTTCGGATGTTACCGTTTTCCATGTGGACCAATCAGATTCCTCCGCATTAAATTCCAAATCATGAACAGTTAGTAAATTCTTCTCGAAATGATGGCGTCTGGACGGATTGAGTCTGTGCAAATGGTCAGATATCTATAACATGCAATGTGGAGTACCAATAATAGCCAAAATTATTTCCATATGCGTCCGGACAGTATGTGATCGTGCGGATGCGCACAGCTGTTGTTCACATTCTTCTTAAACAGACATGTGTTAATCATGCGCGGATTATTCCAGATGTTTGGATGTCTATGTCAAACTGTGTGGACGTTGAAGAAGATTTTCTGACCATTTGAATTGCGTCATTGATGGGTGACAACGGGGTTTTGTCACCCAATATATGTGCGCACGTCTTCACGTACTGTTCGGAAGCGTTTGCAGTTGCTGACAAATGTTTTTAGCCACGAATATGTGACGTTTTGTGTTTTGTCAACCTTGAATGCCATCAGAATGGTGTTTAAGGACATCCGAATGGTTTTGTAATTCCTGGTACACTTTGGGTAACAAAATTTTTATTTTGACTCAGAAGGGCATGTTTCTGTGACAAAATTTGGTTTGACCCTCGAAAATTTGACACCTAAGGTCAATTTTCTTATAATGGTGAGTTGTCTCATCTACTTGGCTGCAAAGCGAACAAACCATAGCAGCCTCCCCAATGTTGGGAATGAAACGAAGGACTTTCGAATGAAGGGGAAGGGCATCCGCTACTACTTTCCACAACATCAGTTTAAGGCGATGTTGAATTTTTAACGCCCAAAGATTCCTCCATTTATAGCATCCAAAGCACTAACTAGGTTCATCCTCATGCTTTGGTCTTTAGTATAGGATGATTTAACTGAGAACTGGCCTTTCGGTTTTGGTGCCCATACAATCTCATCCTCCTCCTCTAGTGAAGATCTGGAAATATTAACAATGGTGTTGGCTGATTCGTCATCAAACCACTTGCGAATGTTTTGAACTCTCCAAAGGCCAGATTCATCACAGAGGTCCGCCACATATTTGATGTTGTCACGCAATGTAATATTCTCTTTTAGTCTTGGTATATAACCCTCACATTTGGAACCCATGGGTGATTCCAAATGAGAGTTTGCTTTCCACTCTTAACCTTCCAGTGAAGATTATGAATCACCAGCTCCCTCGTGCGTTCTACCCCTTTCCAAATCCAAGACACATCCGGTTTTTCTTGGTACTACAGAAATGATGAGCTCTCCAAGTATTTAGCTTTAACCACCTAGAATCCATAAACACTTAGGCTCTTTAATCACCTGCCAGCCCAATTTAGGGGTCTCCTTGCCTAAGCCCTGTTGAGATTTAAAGAACCCAAAGGGGCTACCATTCAATAATATGGAGAATGAGGGTGTTGATATGCATTGAAAGATCATGTGGCACCAAAATTGGGGGAACCCACAACAACGCATAATCTCCATGAGAAAACTCCAATCTACCTTATCGTACGCTTTCTCCATATCAACCTTGAGTGCCGTAAGGCCACCCCTTCCTCTTTTCTTCTTAAAAGTGTGCATAATCTCATTCACAAGAATGATGTTATCTTGGATTCTTTGCCCAAGAATGAAGGCAGATTGAGATTTGGAAATAAGCTCATGGACGACCACCTTGAGCTGATTGGCAAGGAATTTGGAGATAATTTTGTAGGTAACGTTGCAAAGGCTGATGAGGCAATAGTGTGACACCAAGGTGGGGTTCTCAATCTTAGGAATACGAACAATATGAGTATATTTAAGCTCCTTGAGTAAATAGCCAGATTGAATTTTTGCACCATACCAATTACTTCCATTTTGGTAATGCGCCAAAATTGCTGGAAGAAAATGGCTGAGAATCCATTAGGGCCTGGGGCTTTCATCGAGCCTAGGTTTTTAACAACAGCCCATATTTTTGCTTCCTCGGGAACTGCGCAGAGGGCCTCATTATTTAAATCGTTGATCACCTCGGGGAAGAGGTTCTCAAGGCCTCTAGGGAATGAGGTCTATTGGCGAGCAAAAAGATTCTGGAAATGCAAAGCAATATGGTTACCAATAAGCTTTCGCTCTTGCAGCCACGTACCATCGGCCCATCAATACAATTCCTTCGCCGGCGAATGATGGTGGAGATGTGGAAAAACTTTGTATTGAGGTTAGGAGTGATGAGCCATGTAACCCGAGACTTGTTTCGCGAAAATATTTCCTCCCTTTTCAGTTCTTCTAGGAACTGCCCCCTAAGATCTCTTTCCAGCACACCATAGTTATCCTCATTTGTATGTTGCTGAATTGCATCAAGTGCCAATTGGAGTCGACTGATCTTGTGTTGGATAACATCGAACACTTCGCGATTCCATTTACGAAGAGCCACTTTCGTGTCCTTGAGACTTTGCTTATAATGAAGGTTGGAGATCCACTCCTACGAATCTTCCAGCTTTGTTCAATCACCTCAGCCCATGTCTTGTCCCTTATCTAGAAATGTTTGAAATCTGAACGGGCGGCGACCTGAGCGTTGTTCGCCCAATGTATCCAGCAACATAGGGGTGTGATCTGAGGCTACACGGGGGAGGTGCTTTATAGTTGCTCGAGGGAAGAGCAGTCGCCATTTTCCATTAGCAATGCCTCTATCAAGCCGCTCGTGGATTGCTTTTCTACCAAATTTACCATTGGTCCAAGTGAACGGGTTGCCGACATAGCCCACGTCCATAAGACCTGAGTTCAACATAAAAGAATGGAAACCACAAGAGGATGAAGCTGAAACTGGTCTTCCCCCTTTCTTATCTGCTTGAGACAATGGCGCATTAAAATCTCTTAGGCACAACCAAGGACCAGCATAAGAATCACCAATAGACTCCAACTCATACCAGAAATTGTCTTTCTCATTCCAATTCGTAGGATCGTGAACAAAATAAATCATCCAAGGTTGGTTACAACTGTCCGAATACAACACAACAGTCAAAATATGATGATTAACAAAAGATACGTCAAGTTCCGCACCCTGCTTCCAAGCAAGAGCCAAACCACCTCTCTTCTCGATGGGCATTCAAAAAAGTGATCAAACCCAACATGTTGCAAATTATGACGAACCCCAATGATCATGATTTCCTCCAAGAACAAGATATCAGGGGAATGCTGGCAGAGCATATCCCTGAGTGCTTGAACTGCCGCTGCTCTTGCAAAGCCACGGCAGTTCCAAAATATGGACCTCATGGTGGTGGGTGGGGCATGTTAAGGCCTGCCTCCCCAGCCTTTTTGCCAATAATCCCATCATTCTTCAAGCTGCTATGCTTCTTCCCTGTGGACTTGAGCAGCTTAGCTTCTTTCGATTCAGTAGCTCCTCGCCGTCCTCCGATGTAAGTAGACTTCGGAGCTTCGTCCTTTGCAAGTGCTTTTGCTCTACGACTTTTTCTTGAGTGACAGAATGGGCAAGTCGTCTTCCTTTAGGCCTCTCTTTGCTGGAGTTAATGGGCTAGAAGGCCCCAGCTCTTTTGCCCCTCCTGTTGCCCAACGTTTGAAAATCGGTTTTTCAAAGGTTTGAGGCTAATTAAATCTTCAAGAGAAGGCTGAGTAGGCCCAGACATGTCCAGGTTTGGTTTCTCACTTGAGTCCGGGACATTCTGGATTAGCACAGAAGAGGTGGATTTGGGCCCAAAGCCTCAGCCCATTCAGAAAGAGAGAAGGGGTCCATGCCGTTAGCCTTGCCTTTAGACGAATTCGAAAGGGTAGCAACACCAATTATGGGCATAACAGTAACTGACAACGCCTCTCTAAGAGCCCCACACGTAACCAGCATGGGTCTTTTCCAGTTATCGGAGAGCTGGCTGCTCTTACCTGGCTTAAGAGCCTCTAATGTTATACCCATTGGTTGCAGATGTGGCTTGACGTTGAAAATCAAAGTGGTCAGCATGGCTTCTGAAAAAATAGAAAGTTGCCTCTTGCCAAAACCTCCGACATGTCTGATTTACATGAACAGTAAGTGAAATTGGGCATTCCCAGACTTGACACCTTTTCCAACGCTGATGGTGCAGGGATATCTCCAGTCAGAGTAGTGTTAGATTCCAGAACAATCGGTGCCTTCCCATCCCGCTTCGAACTCTCCCCCAGGGCCTCCGGCAGGCGGATGGTAGCAGCCGCCGCTGGACTCACATGTTGTAACAGAGGACGGTCAAACCCATTGGGTGTAGTCATGTCTAGGGAGGCAGAAGGTTTGCGCCCCCCTCCCCCCCAATTGGTAAAAGCTCGGGCTCCCATTCTACCATCTGCAACCATCCAGGGACCATACTTGGATCCGTCGTCATCATAAATTTGTTTGCTGTCACAGGCAGCTTTCAGATGCCCATCAGGGCCACAAAGAAAACAAAAACTAGCAAGTTTTTCGTATTTAAAGGAAATTTTGAGTGGGGCCATATTTTCTGTCGGGAGCAAATACCCTGTGGTAAGCGGTTTTGATAAATCAAGATGGACCCGAGCTCGCATGAATGGAAGGTACCGAGTTCTGTGACTCTCTCTACCTTTCACCTCAGCACCTCACCAATGGTAGCCCCAATATTTCTAGCCGATATTTCGTTAGAACAGTCCAATGACAGCCTGTGAACTTGGACCCAGATAGGGAGGGTACTAAAATCCAACTCTTGCCAGTTGAGCCCCGGGGGCCAAGGTTTCAGCACCATGACATTACCTTTAAAGTTCCAAGGTCGCCGCTAGAGAACCTTCACTCTGTCCTCAAATGAACTAAGAGCTTGTTCGGTTTTTGGATTTTTTGAATCCTCAGAATACACATTACCTAAAAACAACTACAACACGCATACCAATAAAGTTAACAACACCTAAAAATTCTCAAAACACAAAAAATTCTCAAAATACTAACTAACCGAACATCTTCTAAACTCAAACAAGAACAAGTTCAAGTCAAGTTGTTGGGTGCTGACCTTATTGGCAAACGCCCATGCTGCCTGAATGATACCTCCAACTATCATGAGAGTGATCTTTTGAGCAGAGATGATTTGCTCAACTAGCACAAGATTTGCCATGACTTGAGCCTCTTCATAGTCATGCCACACATTGGGCAACTTGTCATGACATAGTGCCACTGTCTTCTTAATGATGCGTTCCAGATCTTCACGGAGATCCGACATACCACCGTCCAGACACAACCCAGAAACTAGCAAAGGAACCAAAGCAAGAAGGGAAAAAAGGTAATAAGCAGAGATGAGAGCGTAAGAAATTACTTGGAATGGTGACTTAAATAGAGAAAGACGATGTGGAAACCGAGTTTCTAGGAAAGCCATCGACAACAAGGCGGCGGGAGAGCAACACGGCGACAACTCCGTTAGTGTGTGGGGCGGCAGTGCCAGGCACCGATGGGGGCAGAAGACACATCTGGTGCAGCTCCACTGTTTGGGCAGTCCAAAAGTTTGAAGAGACGTTTTCGACGTACGGAGAGCGTTTTCTCTCCCATCCTAGAGCACCTTTTTTTGTTCTTCCTCTAAAGAAGGCAATTGACTTCTTTGGAAAGTTATTCATGGTGATACAGCTCCCCCCGCGTGGAAGATTGTGGAGCAAGTGGCAGCTATTCGAGTGTCCTTAAACGACCATCAGACTTGGTGTTTGTCTTGGATTCCTCGAGAGGCTAATAGGATGACGCATCTTCTAGCAAAATGGGGGACTTCTATTTTGGGTTCCATCCCGTTAGATAGGATTCCTTTCCATATAAGTCATTGTGATCTGTTGTGAACTTGCTGTATTGGCATGTACTCGGTTTCGAATGAAACGTGAATTAAAAAAAAAAAAAAGAAAAGAAAAAGAAAAAGAAAAAAAAAAGAGGTTGGTTACAGATACATGAGCTACCAAAGACGGAAGACCTGTGCTTTAACTATCTTGATTCCTTGATGTTGGCCATAACTTCAACCGTGGGTTATGCAATAACTACAAACACAAAAACGAAGCAGTAAAACCCTTTACCTCCCAATCAGATAATTTCCGCGAAAACTGAAAAGACCATCAGTGAGAAATAAATCATGATACAGAGAAAGCAGTACAACCTATGATACAGAAGTCCTTGTTCCCTTCTTCTCACGCATGAAAATATGGACCCAAAATTCATCAAGAGTGTGAGGGCTGGAGATGATTGGATTCATTGAGAGTGTATAATGTGCATCAGACTGCCAAAAATTTTATAGTAAATGTTAATCATTTCCATCTTTCTCGGGTTTCACAAAGAACTCAATGTAAGCAATTCGACTGGGGTGCTGATACCCAGCAGAATCAATGTGTGTGTGAGGTGCGGATAGCCTTGCAACTGAAACCAGGTGCTGAACCTTCAGCATCCCACCTCGCCCAATAGTCAACTTGCTTCCTCTGTTATCTCTAATAACGCTGCTAGGCATATTTGAAGTTGTTGCTCGAAGGAACTTGTATTTATACCTGGTATAATTGAGTCAAGGCCAACACCATCAATTTCATAAAAACACAATGGTGAAAGAAATTAAGTTAACCAAAAACATTAGGATACCTGTAAGAAACTTCCCGATCACAACTAAATGCAATCAAGAGATCAGTGTTTGCATAATACATGAAGTCTACCTGCAAGAAAGCCAAGGATTTAAACTGGAAAGAAATGTTAAAATCTCGAGAAAGTATCTGCTTTCTTTTGAGTTAGAAAGACACCTCACCTGCAAGTCTCCATGACCTTCACCTTTAAAGCTAACAGAAGGAAGAGCTGGTTGTAGTGTGATCTGGATACTTGATCCAGGCCATTCAAGATCATCAATAGCTTCCTTCAATGCTGCAGCCTGGGGTTTAAATATCATGATTTGAATAACGAAATGTTGCCCATGATTATAATAG
>CM025852.1:12314699-12388827 GCA_003952965.2 Morella rubra
AAATAAATCCAAATGAAGTAATTGTAGAGGTCTACTAGTTGAAATGAAGTTTTTGAATTTAAAAGAGTTTTCACTTGTTTTCCCATTTGACAAGCTTCACAAACTTGGTCTTTTTCAAAATTCAACTTAGGTAGCCCATTCACAAGATCATGCTTAGAGATTTTCAAAATTTGATGCATGCTTGCATGGTCCAATCTTCTATGCCATAGCCAACTATCATTTACATTGACCACAAGACAATTATCCACATTGGGTAATGCGTCTTTTATCAACCCTAACATGTCCTCAAATGCCTTTACGCTCAAGTTATTCTCCGACTTCACATGGAGTAATCTTACTACAAAAGACAACTTCGAATACTTGACACACAGGATACAATTCTCGCTCAGCATCCTCCCACAACTTGGCATATGCAGAAAATCCATCCCAGACCCGATTCGGGTGGCATTAGGTTGGCAGTATGATATGCACCCGCATCAAAGTCCTCTAACATGTCTCAGATGTCATCATCTATATTCCCATCAGACTCCTCACTACTCAGCTCTGGCTCCGTTCAGACACTGCCCGATCGAAAGAGGTGATTCTTGGAATTGGTTCTCGTGCAATACCCAATCAGTATAACTCTTCTCAAACCATTTTATGAACAGGTGATCCTTTATTTCTTGAATAGTTTGGAACAAAATATTCTTACATCTCCTACAGGGGCACCTTATTTGACCATGACTATCCGCAGAATTTCTGGCGATACTCATAAATTCCGGACACCTTCCTTATACTTCACACCGAACCTATCTAGTTCATGAATCCAGCTCTTATCCATTTTTTTGTGCCTTCAGTCATAAATATGCATAAAACAATCAAGCATAGAGTAATGAGAATTCACCTCTAACACCTTATTTCTCAAGGTGATAGGTCCTATCCCATTCAGGATTAGATTATCCATAATGTACGTAAATGTCCCGAGCATTGTGCCCGACGCACTAGAAATTTCAGCAGCATCTCCCCTTAGTCCCCAGATACAAGCATTCAGCGTTGGTTACACACTCGCCACGGTGGGTGTATAACCACAACACTGAATATGCATCCGAAGGACAAAAGGAGAGTACTGTCGAATTTCTAACTACGTCATGCACAATGACGAGAACATTTACGTACATTACAGATAATCTAATCCCAAACTGTCCACAACTTGACAATTCAGGAATTACGCGCGTTCAGCAATTAAAACACGCAGTAATTCCCAAACGGGTCTAAGGGCTACTAAATGCAAAACAAAACTAATATTAAATAAACTTCAAGCACAACCGTCCGAAAGGATTAACAACCGTATGCACAACAATACTACAAAACTCAATCATTTCGTGAAGCTACGTTCGCACGCCCTGAAGAACGTCCAAATAGTTTGAATTGCAAAAAAAAACCATTCGGACGGCTACAATAAATGTCTGGATTGTGATTGTTGAGGAATAAATCATTCGATAATCCATATCTCCACAAACTGATTTCCAATCCCAAAATAATACATTTTATATCACCATTTTGTACCAATCAACACCAAACATGTTTCTAACCTACCAAAGCATTAAACAATCAAACATCAAGCAAAACAACATATTTTTACTCAAAACCCACAAAAATCGTAAAATACCGTACCTCAAAAGCTTTCAAATCTCACAATGCTTCCAAATCCACCCAAAACTACTTCAATCTATGCTTGAACCTCCTTATATCAGCCTACAGACTTTCAACAAGAAATATGAAAAATGACGGATTTGGGAGGATTTGAGAGTATACGAGTGAATGATAACTCTCTGGCGCTTCGACACTTTCATTCTTTGCAAAAGCCATTCGGATGTGTAAAAGTTACGTCTGCATGCCATGCATGAAAATTTTGGCGTGAAAAGTTGCAGCCAAGAATTTTGTCTCGTCCGAACGGTACTCCACAACAAAATGAATCCGTTGCTAAACAAATGACCCGTTTTATAGGAAAGAAACAACATTGTCATTAAAGCCAACCGTCTGGACAGTCATGAATAAAATCACACAAATTATTTGAACATGCCAACGACACCATTTTAAATACAATTGAACGATTTCATTTTACCAAACGGCCATCCGCACAATACCAAAAACCTTGCTGACAGTGTTTTTCGAATAGAACGACACCGTTTTCCATTTTAGTAAAAGTTTGCGTTTAGATGGACAAACCGTGCAAACTGTTTTTAAATGTCTGAATGCTCCCTCTCACAAATTATTCGAACATACTAACGACACCGTTTTAAATACAACTGAACAATGTCACTTAACAAATGACTGTCTGCACAATACCAAAAACGTGCAGATGTTGTTTTTCGAATAGCACAACACCATTTTCCATTTACTAATGTCTGCGTTTAGATGGACAAACCGTGCGAACGGTTTTTTAAACATCCGAACGCTCTCTCTCATTTATTTATAACATGATAATAGTATTTCATTTCTTTATAACATATAATAGTAATTAAATAATTATTTTAAATAACGTATGTAATTAATATTCTTTTTTACTTAACATATCCAAACATAAATATTAAACTATAAAAAAAAGATATGTAATAACCATCATAAAGCGAAATCAAAATAAATATTCAAATACTAAACTATACTAAAATGACAAACATAAATATCCAGTACGACCATAAATATAAATGACAATAAAAACATAACATAAAATTCCTAATCATGCTCTAGACTGGGCTTAGTGGATCCGTCTTCCGGGTTCTCGCTCATCTTCCCCATTGATCCTCAATAGCCCAACCTCTCACATCACACACAAGGTGCCCAGAGTGGTAATGAGAAATGGCTGCAATCTCGCCATTTGAGACTCCATATAGGTCAAACGGGTCCCCAACTGATGAACAATTGATGTGTCGGTAAAATAGCAGCATCAACCACCTCCCTTAGGTTAATCATAGAAGCATCGACCTAGGCTGGTAGCTCCTCGGCATCATGACAATGGGGCTCCTCCTCAAGCTGCGGCTCTCCAGGAGCAGGACCCTGCGGTTGCTGTTGCCACCTAATTTGAGCCTTGAAATGGCTTAAAGTAGTCTGACAGATGGGATCGATAGACGGCTTCCATTCCTCGTCCAGACTATCCATGCAGCCCACTCTATGGATGAACTGTGTTAGAAGTAGACTGTACGGCAACATGGTAGTTCCACTGATCTTTGCTTCATACCGAAGACTTAGGAAGATGTACAACGGCAAATCCACAATACCTCCTCTAGCCACGTACAACATTAGCTCACCTCTTGCTATAGGGCACTCTGTCGTGTGTTTTCTCTGCTCGATGTTGTAGGCAAATATTAGATGCAGAATATGCCAGAATGAGAGCATGAACTTCTGCTACATCTCCACTACAGTATACACTCTAATCGGCCTTTGTAGCCTCAGAAATCTAGCCAGGATATCTGCTGAAAAGAGAAAGGCCACCTCGCGTACAATGACACTTGTGCATCAATGTCCGCAACATCCTACAGTGCTACGTAAAATTCCTGAACCAAATCTACAGATGTCACGCCTTCTCTCTTCAGGTACTTAATCCAACCTTGATCCTCCAAAATATCGATTATACTCCCGCCATGGTACCTCAGCTCCTCGAAGTCAGCCACATAAACCTCATGCTGCATGATGATTGATCTGCTCAGGAACTCAGCTCGCTATGGGGCTAGCCAGTCCTCCCGCATCACGTAATCCTCTTGATTCTGAGGATCCTACTGCGTAGAGCTCTCGGCAAATGAAGTAGAAGACTAACGGTGGCGTTTTGACATTTTTTAATCTGTAAAAAAAGCAAAAAAACATCAGGGATGTACCGTCCGCACTACTGTTCGCACATCATATAAAAAAATGCGAACACTATCATAACCATCCGCAGCAAAAATAATCATTAAAAAACAATTCTAGCATGTGTATATATCTTAAATAAAATGACATCTTATATATGAAAAACGTCACAACGAACAAATAAGGCCATTCAAACGGCTAAGGAAACAATATAGTTTCAGTAAAGTTATGTGCGCACGCTTATAGCACTGTTTGCAAACAAAAAATTCTTTTAAAGAATAAATTTTTAACATGTAGGTATATTTCATCAACAAAACGACAGAGCTGTGAGTCCAAGGATTAAGGCAACCCAAGAGGGGGGTGAATTGGGTTTCTAAACTTTTTCGCTTTTAACCCCCAAAACCGTGTTTGCAAAGTAAAGTCTAATTTAGCACAAGTATATTAAAACAACAAGTAAATAAGTGCTAAATGTAAGGAGTAGGGATAGAGAAGCAAACACGTGATTTTTAGGTGGTTCGACAAACCCGCCTACATCCACCCCTCAAGCTCCTTCACCGAGCCTTGAGGTTTTCCCACTATCTTCAAATAGCATACACTCTAGCTTCCGAGTGCTAGAGAACCGTACAAGTGTTTTCCCGGGCTTAACACTCAAACCCACCCAAGTGTTTTTCGGGCTCACCACTCACAACCTAACCAAGCTTGAGATATACCTCTTCTAAGCTTCTTCTTTAGTGAACAACCTCACTAAAGGAATCACTTCTTTTGGATATGAAGATTGAAGAATAAACTCTCTCAAAGAGTGGATATGAAATTAAAATCTCTATCTCTTGATTCATACAAAGACAAGGATATGAAAGTGTGTTTTGTGTGAATGATATGAGAAATATAGAATATGAAGGTTTGGAATATTTCTCAAGTGATCTAAATGATATGTGGTCGTTATGTATTTATTTTGGACGTTATGAAGGTGTATTTATAGGCCACATATGAAAACTAGCCGTTTATAGCCGTTGGGAGTCGTCTGTTAAAACGAGCCGGTCGACCGCTTCAAGTTACGTTACTCAACGGTCATATTATTAGAAGCTCAACGAATCTATTTCAAATCAACCGGTCGACTGCTATACCAAGCGGTCGAAGACTGGTCGACGCTTCACCAGTCGGTCGACCTCCTCAACTTAAGCACATGATCTGGTTCAATTAAAAACTACGTTTTTGACCTCTTTGAAACATCTAATTTTAAAGACTTACTTCCCATAAGTATAAGAAAGGTTTGAGAGTTTGATTGGGTGTTTTAAAACCTTTAAAAATATTTTAATCTTTCAAACAAAAGGTAAAACGGTTTATGTTCGTTTTGAAAGATATGCAAGTGTGATTCATAATCCTTGTCAAAAGTGAAACTAAGAGTTACAAGGTTTATACCCTAAGGTCTTGAAACTTCACTTTTGAGCTCCTTGCATCTTCTTGATCTTCTTTCTTCAAGTCTTTGGCTCTTTCATCAAAATGTCTTTGTCTTTGAAGATGTCCGTTTTATAAACTTGATCCATTTTTTGAAATCATCAAAATCTCGATTGTGCACAAAAGCCAACAAGAGCATTGAACAAGCGTCCACACTCAAAGTAAGCCTTCCGAACAGCATGTAAAACGACATAGTTTATTTAACAGACGTGCACAAGCTAGAATATATGTTCACAACAAAAATACTCCTAAAAAAAATAAATTTCTAACGTGTATATATCTTAGATAAGTGGACAACGTATAACAACTTAACTCCGCACGTGACAGAGTCCCGTCCGAACGTATGGGGAAAAACAACGTAGTTCGAAACATGTGAATATAAGTAATTATCCTAAACTAAACGACGGCGTATAAAAGTACAACGTCGTCCACGCAGGCTGCCAGCAATGTCTTCATGTATTAATTAAAACAGCAACGTTTTCAAATATAAACGTAGAAAATTTAAGTTTCTATCCGGACGGCTTCAACCCGTCTGGACTTGTCGTGGGGAAGAAGACAGAGTCGACTCAGCCATGACCGGTCTCTCTCCCACCTCCAAAACTTTCCCAAACCAACACCAAACAACACAAAATTATAGCCTAAAAAATCCTACAACTTTATGCAATCCATATCAATACAATTATGGGCCATCAAATAACTATGGTGGTCAAAAATTGTTCATGAAAATTTCTACGTAAATAACTTGAAAAACATGATTTTTATTAAAAAAAAAAAACCAAGTAAAAGCATGAGAAACATACCTGAATAGGAAGAATACAACGAAAATAAAAGATTGTTGGACAAGAAATGAGAATGTAGGTTGAGAAATGAAAGAAACGGCCGTTGTATAAAAATTGCTGGTGTACATAAAATGACGTTCAAATGACTTTTGTTCGACTTTAAAATACGTCCATGCTTTTCGAACTGGACGTTCACTGCTGTTCGGATGTTACCGTTTTCCATGTGGACCAATCAGATTCCTCCGCATTAAATTCCAAATCATGAACAGTTAGTAAATTCTTCTCGAAATGATGGCGTCTGGACGGATTGAGTCTGTGCAAATGGTCAGATATCTATAACATGCAATGTGGAGTACCAATAATAGCCAAAATTATTTCCATATGCGTCCGGACAGTATGTGATCGTGCGGATGCGCACAGCTGTTGTTCACATTCTTCTTAAACAGACATGTGTTAATCATGCGCGGATTATTCCAGATGTTTGGATGTCTATGTCAAACTGTGTGGACGTTGAAGAAGATTTTCTGACCATTTGAATTGCGTCATTGATGGGTGACAACGGGGTTTTGTCACCCAATATATGTGCGCACGTCTTCACGTACTGTTCGGAAGCGTTTGCAGTTGCTGACAAATGTTTTTAGCCACGAATATGTGACGTTTTGTGTTTTGTCAACCTTGAATGCCATCAGAATGGTGTTTA
Source organism: Morella rubra (assembly GCA_003952965.2). Lineage (NCBI taxonomy): Eukaryota > Viridiplantae > Streptophyta > Magnoliopsida > Fagales > Myricaceae > Morella > Morella rubra. Next base: position 12,321,456 of record CM025852.1, read on the forward strand.
AGGACATCCGAATGGTTTTGTAATTCCTGGTACACTTTGGGTAACAAAATTTTTATTTTGACTCAGAAGGGCATGTTTCTGTGACAAAATTTGGTTTGACCCTCGAAAATTTGACACCTAAGGTCAATTTTCTTATAATGGTGAGTTGTCTCATCTACTTGGCTGCAAAGCGAACAAACCATAGCAGCCTCCCCAATGTTGGGAATGAAACGAAGGACTTTCGAATGAAGGGGAAGGGCATCCGCTACTACTTTCCACAACATCAGTTTAAGGCGATGTTGAATTTTTAACGCCCAAAGATTCCTCCATTTATAGCATCCAAAGCACTAACTAGGTTCATCCTCATGCTTTGGTCTTTAGTATAGGATGATTTAACTGAGAACTGGCCTTTCGGTTTTGGTGCCCATACAATCTCATCCTCCTCCTCTAGTGAAGATCTGGAAATATTAACAATGGTGTTGGCTGATTCGTCATCAAACCACTTGCGAATGTTTTGAACTCTCCAAAGGCCAGATTCATCACAGAGGTCCGCCACATATTTGATGTTGTCACGCAATGTAATATTCTCTTTTAGTCTTGGTATATAACCCTCACATTTGGAACCCATGGGTGATTCCAAATGAGAGTTTGCTTTCCACTCTTAACCTTCCAGTGAAGATTATGAATCACCAGCTCCCTCGTGCGTTCTACCCCTTTCCAAATCCAAGACACATCCGGTTTTTCTTGGTACTACAGAAATGATGAGCTCTCCAAGTATTTAGCTTTAACCACCTAGAATCCATAAACACTTAGGCTCTTTAATCACCTGCCAGCCCAATTTAGGGGTCTCCTTGCCTAAGCCCTGTTGAGATTTAAAGAACCCAAAGGGGCTACCATTCAATAATATGGAGAATGAGGGTGTTGATATGCATTGAAAGATCATGTGGCACCAAAATTGGGGGAACCCACAACAACGCATAATCTCCATGAGAAAACTCCAATCTACCTTATCGTACGCTTTCTCCATATCAACCTTGAGTGCCGTAAGGCCACCCCTTCCTCTTTTCTTCTTAAAAGTGTGCATAATCTCATTCACAAGAATGATGTTATCTTGGATTCTTTGCCCAAGAATGAAGGCAGATTGAGATTTGGAAATAAGCTCATGGACGACCACCTTGAGCTGATTGGCAAGGAATTTGGAGATAATTTTGTAGGTAACGTTGCAAAGGCTGATGAGGCAATAGTGTGACACCAAGGTGGGGTTCTCAATCTTAGGAATACGAACAATATGAGTATATTTAAGCTCCTTGAGTAAATAGCCAGATTGAATTTTTGCACCATACCAATTACTTCCATTTTGGTAATGCGCCAAAATTGCTGGAAGAAAATGGCTGAGAATCCATTAGGGCCTGGGGCTTTCATCGAGCCTAGGTTTTTAACAACAGCCCATATTTTTGCTTCCTCGGGAACTGCGCAGAGGGCCTCATTATTTAAATCGTTGATCACCTCGGGGAAGAGGTTCTCAAGGCCTCTAGGGAATGAGGTCTATTGGCGAGCAAAAAGATTCTGGAAATGCAAAGCAATATGGTTACCAATAAGCTTTCGCTCTTGCAGCCACGTACCATCGGCCCATCAATACAATTCCTCTGCCGGCGAATGATGGTGGAGATGTGGAAAAACTTTGTATTGAGGTTAGGAGTGATGAGCCATGTAACCCGAGACTTGTTTCGCGAAAATATTTCCTCCCTTTTCAGTTCTTCTAGGAACTGCCCCCTAAGATCTCTTTCCAGCACACCATAGTTATCCTCATTTGTATGTTGCTGAATTGCATCAAGTGCCAATTGGAGTCGACTGATCTTGTGTTGGATAACATCGAACACTTCGCGATTCCATTTACGAAGAGCCACTTTCGTGTCCTTGAGACTTTGCTTATAATGAAGGTTGGAGATCCACTCCTACGAATCTTCCAGCTTTGTTCAATCACCTCAGCCCATGTCTTGTCCCTTATCTAGAAATGTTTGAAATCTGAACGGGCGGCGACCTGAGCGTTGTTCGCCCAATGTATCCAGCAACATAGGGGTGTGATCTGAGGCTACACGGGGGAGGTGCTTTATAGTTGCTCGAGGGAAGAGCAGTCGCCATTTTCCATTAGCAATGCCTCTATCAAGCCGCTCGTGGATTGCTTTTCTACCAAATTTACCATTGGTCCAAGTGAACGGGTTGCCGACATAGCCCACGTCCATAAGACCTGAGTTCAACATAAAAGAATGGAAACCACAAGAGGATGAAGCTGAAACTGGTCTTCCCCCTTTCTTATCTGCTTGAGACAATGGCGCATTAAAATCTCTTAGGCACAACCAAGGACCAGCATAAGAATCACCAATAGACTCCAACTCATACCAGAAATTGTCTTTCTCATTCCAATTCGTAGGATCGTGAACAAAATAAATCATCCAAGGTTGGTTACAACTGTCCGAATACAACACAACAGTCAAAATATGATGATTAACAAAAGATACGTCAAGTTCCGCACCCTGCTTCCAAGCAAGAGCCAAACCACCTCTCTTCTCGATGGGCATTCAAAAAAGTGATCAAACCCAACATGTTGCAAATTATGACGAACCCCAATGATCATGATTTCCTCCAAGAACAAGATATCAGGGGAATGCTGGCGGAGCATATCCCTGAGTGCTTGAACTGCCGCTGCTCTTGCAAAGCCACGGCAGTTCCAAAATATGGACCTCATGGTGGTGGGTGGGGCATGTTAAGGCCTGCCTCCCCAGCCTTTTTGCCAATAATCCCATCATTCTTCAAGCTGCTATGCTTCTTCCCTGTGGACTTGAGCAGCTTAGCTTCTTTCGATTCAGTAGCTCCTCGCCGTCCTCCGATGTAAGTAGACTTCGGAGCTTCGTCCTTTGCAAGTGCTTTTGCTCTACGACTTTTTCTTGAGTGACAGAATGGGCAAGTCGTCTTCCTTTAGGCCTCTCTTTGCTGGAGTTAATGGGCTAGAAGGCCCCAGCTCTTTTGCCCCTCCTGTTGCCCAACGTTTGAAAATCGGTTTTTCAAAGGTTTGAGGCTAATTAAATCTTCAAGAGAAGGCTGAGTAGGCCCAGACATGTCCAGGTTTGGTTTCTCACTTGAGTCCGGGACATTCTGGATTAGCACAGAAGAGGTGGATTTGGGCCCAAAGCCTCAGCCCATTCAGAAAGAGAGAAGGGGTCCATGCCGTTAGCCTTGCCTTTAGACGAATTCGAAAGGGTAGCAACACCAATTATGGGCATAACAGTAACTGACAACGCCTCTCTAAGAGCCCCACACGTAACCAGCATGGGTCTTTTCCAGTTATCGGAGAGCTGGCTGCTCTTACCTGGCTTAAGAGCCTCTAATGTTATACCCATTGGTTGCAGATGTGGCTTGACGTTGAAAATCAAAGTGGTCAGCATGGCTTCTGAAAAAATAGAAAGTTGCCTCTTGCCAAAACCTCCGACATGTCTGATTTACATGAACAGTAAGTGAAATTGGGCATTCCCAGACTTGACACCTTTTCCAACGCTGATGGTGCAGGGATATCTCCAGTCAGAGTAGTGTTAGATTCCAGAACAATCGGTGCCTTCCCATCCCGCTTCGAACTCTCCCCCAGGGCCTCCGGCAGGCGGATGGTAGCAGCCGCCGCTGGACTCACATGTTGTAACAGAGGACGGTCAAACCCATTGGGTGTAGTCATGTCTAGGGAGGCAGAAGGTTTGCGCCCCCCTCCCCCCCAATTGGTAAAAGCTCGGGCTCCCATTCTACCATCTGCAACCATCCAGGGACCATACTTGGATCCGTCGTCATCATAAATTTGTTTGCTGTCACAGGCAGCTTTCAGATGCCCATCAGGGCCACAAAGAAAACAAAAACTAGCAAGTTTTTCGTATTTAAAGGAAATTTTGAGTGGGGCCATATTTTCTGTCGGGAGCAAATACCCTGTGGTAAGCGGTTTTGATAAATCAAGATGGACCCGAGCTCGCATGAATGGAAGGTACCGAGTTCTGTGACTCTCTCTACCTTTCACCTCAGCACCTCACCAATGGTAGCCCCAATATTTCTAGCCGATATTTCGTTAGAACAGTCCAATGACAGCCTGTGAACTTGGACCCAGATAGGGAGGGTACTAAAATCCAACTCTTGCCAGTTGAGCCCCGGGGGCCAAGGTTTCAGCACCATGACATTACCTTTAAAGTTCCAAGGTCGCCGCTAGAGAACCTTCACTCTGTCCTCAAATGAACTAAGAGCTTGTTCGGTTTTTGGATTTTTTGAATCCTCAGAATACACATTACCTAAAAACAACTACAACACGCATACCAATAAAGTTAACAACACCTAAAAATTCTCAAAACACAAAAAATTCTCAAAATACTAACTAACCGAACATCTTCTAAACTCAAACAAGAACAAGTTCAAGTCAAGTTGTTGGGTGCTGACCTTATTGGCAAACGCCCATGCTGCCTGAATGATACCTCCAACTATCATGAGAGTGATCTTTTGAGCAGAGATGATTTGCTCAACTAGCACAAGATTTGCCATGACTTGAGCCTCTTCATAGTCATGCCACACATTGGGCAACTTGTCATGACATAGTGCCACTGTCTTCTTAATGATGCGTTCCAGATCTTCACGGAGATCCGACATACCACCGTCCAGACACAACCCAGAAACTAGCAAAGGAACCAAAGCAAGAAGGGAAAAAAGGTAATAAGCAGAGATGAGAGCGTAAGAAATTACTTGGAATGGTGACTTAAATAGAGAAAGACGATGTGGAAACCGAGTTTCTAGGAAAGCCATCGACAACAAGGCGGCGGGAGAGCAACACGGCGACAACTCCGTTAGTGTGTGGGGCGGCAGTGCCAGGCACCGATGGGGGCAGAAGACACATCTGGTGCAGCTCCACTGTTTGGGCAGTCCAAAAGTTTGAAGAGACGTTTTCGACGTACGGAGAGCGTTTTCTCTCCCATCCTAGAGCACCTTTTTTTGTTCTTCCTCTAAAGAAGGCAATTGACTTCTTTGGAAAGTTATTCATGGTGATACAGCTCCCCCCGCGTGGAAGATTGTGGAGCAAGTGGCAGCTATTCGAGTGTCCTTAAACGACCATCAGACTTGGTGTTTGTCTTGGATTCCTCGAGAGGCTAATAGGATGACGCATCTTCTAGCAAAATGGGGGACTTCTATTTTGGGTTCCATCCCGTTAGATAGGATTCCTTTCCATATAAGTCATTGTGATCTGTTGTGAACTTGCTGTATTGGCATGTACTCGGTTTCGAATGAAACGTGAATTAAAAAAAAAAAGAAAAGAAAAAGAAAAAGAAAAAGAAAAAAGAGGTTGGTTACAGATACATGAGCTACCAAAGACGGAAGACCTGTGCTTTAACTATCTTGATTCCTTGATGTTGGCCATAACTTCAACCGTGGGTTATGCAATAACTACAAACACAAAAACGAAGCAGTAAAACCCTTTACCTCCCAATCAGATAATTTCCGCGAAAACTGAAAAGACCATCAGTGAGAAATAAATCATGATACAGAGAAAGCAGTACAACCTATGATACAGAAGTCCTTGTTCCCTTCTTCTCACGCATGAAAATATGGACCCAAAATTCATCAAGAGTGTGAGGGCTGGAGATGATTGGATTCATTGAGAGTGTATAATGTGCATCAGACTGCCAAAAATTTTATAGTAAATGTTAATCATTTCCATCTTTCTCGGGTTTCACAAAGAACTCAATGTAAGCAATTCGACTGGGGTGCTGATACCCAGCAGAATCAATGTGTGTGTGAGGTGCGGATAGCCTTGCAACTGAAACCAGGTGCTGAACCTTCAGCATCCCACCTCGCCCAATAGTCAACTTGCTTCCTCTGTTATCTCTAATAACGCTGCTAGGCATATTTGAAGTTGTTGCTCGAAGGAACTTGTATTTATACCTGGTATAATTGAGTCAAGGGCCAACACCATCAATTTCATAAAAACACAATGGTGAAAGAAATTAAGTTAACCAAAAACATTAGGATACCTGTAAGAAACTTCCCGATCACAACTAAATGCAATCAAGAGATCAGTGTTTGCATAATACATGAAGTCTACCTGCAAGAAAGCCAAGGATTTAAACTGGAAAGAAATGTTAAAATCTCGAGAAAGTATCTGCTTTCTTTTGAGTTAGAAAGACACCTCACCTGCAAGTCTCCATGACCTTCACCTTTAAAGCTAACAGAAGGAAGAGCTGGTTGTAGTGTGATCTGGATACTTGATCCAGGCCATTCAAGATCATCAATAGCTTCCTTCAATGCTGCAGCCTGGGGTTTAAATATCATGATTTGAATAACGAAATGTTGCCCATGATTATAATAGTAGGCTCTGAAATATCCAATACATGAGATGAAAACAATACTTATTCACATATAATTGTCGTGTTCAAAAGTTGTTTCTTAATATTTTCCAGTAATTCAGTTGATACAGGACTTGCTCTTTTGCAAAAATCATATAGCTGATACACTTCGAAACTTAAAAGAAAAGCTTCAGATTGAACATCTGAAGAACCCCTAAGTAATCTTTCACAATAAAAGGCATGACGCGATATCTAGTACTTTGATGTCTTCAAATGTGATATACAAAATATCTAAAAATTACACTTTCCACCCTAAATTGTTACCTTTTTTATAATGTGTCCCCACACTACTAAACTTGGGATAAAATCAACGTGCACAGAGCAGTTAAGATCTCCAATATAGCCTATTTTCTTCAATTTTAACGGTCACATCATAATAAAAATGCAGACATTCCAGACATTCAAAAGGTCTAGGGTGCAAAGTGTCCAGGCTAGCAGTTTGGGAACACGCACACATGCTCATTTTACATGAACTTCACTGAATAACGAACTTGGAAATTTATGCTTGAAGTTGAACAAATGGAAGAAATAATTAACAATGTCAAGGAGGTTATTATTTAAAAAAGAACAAAGAAAAAAACATTATTGACTTTAAAGAAATTGAGGTGGTTTTTTGAATGACATATGCGTGACTTGGACATGTCATCACAAGCCACATATCCAACCAATTGAGTAGAAAGCAAAAATCCTGTCACACGATCAAGTGTACATGATGATCAAAAGAGAATAAAATTGCACAAGCAACATACGTTTGACTTATGATTCCAAGAAGCTAAAAGAGCTGCAGACAGAAAGAGAGAGAGATGCAAAGGAATTGTAATTCAGGAAAGCAGTTAAAGAACCACCACTATTACACAAGGGAAGACAGATGAGAAGGGAGAAAAAATCAGTGGCAAAAGCATGTTTATTGGAGTATGCCTTGACAGTAAAACTGAGTGGGGTGCCGCCTGCAGATTCAAAACTGTAGTCCCATGAAATTGTATCTGGGATTCTTGTCCTGATCTCCGCATAAATACAGGCATCCAGGGAATCAATGGACCTTGAAATATAAAAACAATATAATATCAAGGATTTGAATGATGGATTAAGGACAACAATAGAAAGATGTGACTCTATGAGCTGCAGGCCACATTGTACAGCATCATCAGGTGCATAAGAATTACTATCAAACTATCCAGGCTTAAAATAGATGTAAAATAAGATATTAAACGCGATCAGGGGCATTCCTATTTACTCAGCCCTTGATTGAGAACAACAATTTCATAGAAGCAAAAACGAAAACAGTCTTCCCCAGTCTTAATCAAAAATTTAATACCCATGCAGGAAAAACCAACAAGAAGGCTTCACTAAAGATAAGGCAAGTAAGTTGAAAACAACATCCCCCACTCTCTCATGGACTTTTCAAAGTGCACATGAAATGACTGAGTATTTCTCTCCCAATATGGGAATAAGAACTTCCGTTAATTGCTGAAAATGCAAAGAAAAGCTAGACAGAATAGGCTTAGTACAAGGGTTCGAGTGAATTTTGCTTAGGATTTCACGCAACAACCGAAAAAAATTCTCTAATCGCCATCCTTTCAAATAGTCCCAGAGAAACTGAATTAGCAAACAACTAATCAAATTTTTCATCAAAAGTCATACATGAAAAATCCCAAATCAAAATGGATGGTACAGAATCAGATGGTAAATCACACAGACTTACTTGAGAAGCAGCTGCATATCAGGTCCTGGATATTGAATTTCAATCACGCTTGAGTGTCCGGGAACTGAAAATGTATTCAAACAATCCACTAAGAGGCCCAAGCTTACTCCAAAGCGGGGCCGCCCTTGTGCACGGTACTCATACTTGATGAAAAGCTATATACAGAAATTAACAAAACTTTAGTTCCAAAAACTCATTTTTAGACCAATAATGGATGTTGGGCCTCTAGGAAACAAGAATTGAACGAATAACAGTGACAAAAATGATTTGAAATGTCAGTTTAGTTCTCTTAACATCCTTAGAAATCAAAACCTGAAGGCAACTACCATGAAGAGTTCAAGAAAGCTCAATTAAACAGACGATAGATAATGGGTAAGCAAAATAGAAAAAATATGAGAAACAATAGGAAATCAGGCACCTCGCGCTGAAGATAAACTTTGGCCTGAAGACAACAGGTTTCCTCCACAATTAAGACGACGCCGTGTTCGGACAATTCCAAGACCGCGTCCTAATATGCAGAAATGGTAGCTAAAATCAATCAGAGTACTACAACCACGGGAACCCTAGACTTTGTCATTAATTTTCGTTCGTTTCTTTTTTCCCTTATTCAGGGGAAGTAAGGGAAATGTGAAGCCTAAACTGGAGGAGCGCGGGGACCCACCTGGTAGCGTTTCCATCGGACGGCGGTGAGAGCATCGACCATGCCCTGGACGCTGTCGAGCTGGCACACCAGATCAGGGGCTTCGTGCTCCATCGCCTACAAGCTCGTGCTCCATCACTTTTCCGCGCCAAATATTCCCCGTCTTAAATATTGTGTTGAGTTTGCTCAACGACTTACACGTGTTATTTCTTTAATGAGAATAATGAAGTCTGCTTTTTAAGATATATGAATTTTTTTATATCAATTGATTAAAGGATAAATATACTGTGCATTAGGGCTGTCCAATGGCCGGTCCGGTCTGACGGCCAAACCAATAATTTTAAGTAAATATATCGGACCGATCGGACCGGTCATTCTAATTCGAACCGGTCCGGTCCCCGGTTTCACCGGTCCGGATTGGACAGTTTGAGTTGGTTTGGGCTATGACATTTTGGGCCTTTTTTTGATTTGGGCCTCTTAGCATTTTTACTTTTTTAGGCCTTTTTGGGTTTTATTTTGAACTTTTTGGACCATTTTTTGGGTTTCTTTACATCAATTTTTTGGCCTATTTTTACATGAAATATTTGGCTACATTTCAACCAAATTTTGTAAAAGTTGTTACATTTGATTTGAAGAAAATACTAAGCTCTAATTAAAGAGTTCTAAATCCTAGTTTTTTTAAGATAATAAATCATACATCTTAAACTTAAAGCATACATTTAAAATCAACAAAACAAATAGACATTACAATATAAAGGAAGTCTAAAATAAAAGTATCAAATAGAATTACAAGTAAAACTAATTATAATTACTAACTACACTACTCTATTACAAGCCATAACAAACAACAAATAATCAAATCAACAAACTAAAAGTATAATTAATAATACATGTCATTAAAATATCCATTAATGTGTCCACTGTCGGTTGTGAATTGTCCATCTCCCATGAAAGCTGTAAAAGGAAAAAAAAATTTACACGTGAGATAATAAACTAATAAACAATATAGTGGGCATTATTATAAAAAAGAGATAAAAACTTACCATGAAATCAAATTAAATTAGTCTTCAGTTATCTCAAGCCGAGCCACTCGTGAGTTAAACATTATTCCTAATAATTTATGACAAAAACATGTTCAAATCTTCATAAATAACTAGAACTTACAAAATTAAAAAAAATTAACCAACATAGAAACAAAATATAATAGTATTACCTGATTCTAATGCCTCAAAGACCTCAACTTCGTCCAGTGACTCCTGAATATCTAACTTAATTGGATCCTTCAACTAATTTTGAGAGCACACAATAGCCTCAACTGTGACTGGAGACAAAGAACTGCGAAAGGATCAAGCACACGACCCCCCGTGCTAAATGCTGACTCACTAGCAACTGTAGAAACAGGCATAGCCAGCACATCCCTCGCCACCCTCGCAAGTATTGGATATTTGGATTTATTGTTCCCCACCAAGTCAAAATATCAAAAGACGGGGTATTACGTGACTCACACCTATCTGTTAGATATGCTTCAATTTCAGACTTGACATACTCAACTTCATTATCTTGCTCATACATCTCAAAATATGGGACGTCTACTATGCCACTAGAGCCAGAGGCATCATCCATAGTAAAATCAACACTAGCAGATGGAGGCTCAAAACCCTATGTACAAATAATTAAAAGGAATAAATTAGAAGTTACAAATAATTTACAAATCAAATAAAATTCAAATAATTAAAAGAAATACATTAGAAACTACAAATGATATACCTGTGAACGTGTCGTGCTTGAATCTCCATAGATCATGTTATATTCATCAAACAAAGCCTCCAACAAACACTTTGTAGATGATATCAAAGTATTTGCCAAATCCGATGTATATATTTTCTTCAACCAATACTCTACCACACCCAATTTGCCTCTAGGATCAAGCACACTTGCAACGAATATCATCATGTTCAATTTCTCCACATTGCCCCAATACTTATCATACTTGGTCTTCATCTCTATTGCCATGTTGCGAACTACTGCATTGTCATTCTTAGACATTCTAATCGAATGTGACTGAATTTGACAAAGCTTAGGGAAGAATATGTTTGATGTCACATACAATGACCCAGAAAGTTTGACAGTAGCATCAAAGAAGACCTTCAAAAACATAACAAAGATTCTTATCTTCTCCCAATCCGCCCTCGTGTATACTCTGGTCCAGTTCTGGTTTTCCATATAGGTAACCCGAATCGGACCGGAGTACACCGGTTTCCCGGATCGGTAAATCCGGTATAAAAAAAGGGGATCGGTTTGGCCAAAATCGGTCCGATTTCGGTCTGGGTTGGTCGGTCCGACCGGTAACTTGGGCACCCCTACTCTGCATATACGTGACTCTTAACACTCTGCACTCCATATTATTATTTTTGTCACATTATATTCATCAACTATTGATTTTAAATATTTACATATTTTTTTAAAATTTTTCGTCAATTTTAAGCACTGTTTGTTTGTTTCACCGTAAATTAAAATTTAAAATGTATTTTTCCTAGTTTCTCGTATTTAGAGAGGTTGGTAAAATTTGGTAAATTAAAAATATAATCAATCAACTGTACAAAGAAACTTTGATTTTCCGTAAAGTGACTTCCTTTTTAAAAGAAGGTAATATACTTTCTCAATGTCCATCGGCATCTCAACTCCCTTTCTTTGTTCTCCTAATGTAAGGATGTGCAACAACTCAATCTAGAGTTGACCTGTCTTGACCCAACTGAGTTGGTTTCCATTAGGGTCAAAGTCAAGTTGAGTATCTCGGCCCCAAAAAAAGCCTACATGACCCCAATTCTCGAAAGTAACATTTCAAATGTTTTTCTCTTATATCATGTTTGCTCACGATCCTTTCTCCCTCAGTCAATCTCGATCCTAAATACTAGCTTGGCTCGAGTTCATGTGCAAGCGGGGTTGGGGTTGGGGTTGACCCAAAAATTGAACACCAACAATGCACACCCCTAGACTCACACTTTTCTCTACTTTGCCATGGTAGTTCATCTCTCTATTGGCTTTTGTTCACAATTGATATTTTAATGATTTCAATAAATGAATTAAGTTTACAAAATAGACATCTTCAAAGACAAATATATTTTTTTATTAAAGAGTCAAAAATAAGAAGATGCAAGGAGCTCAAAAGTGAAGATTCAAGACTATAGGATATAATCTTATAACTTTTAGTTTCACTTTTGACAAGTATTTGAATCATACACTTGCATATCTTGCCAACCGTGCATAGTCTTTTTATCACAAGTTTGACAACTAAAATGTGCTTTAAGTGTTTTAATCATCCCTATATAAACTCTCAAGCCTTAGTTATACTTTTGAAAAGTTGGTTTTTGAAATTGAGATTTCAAAAATGTCAAAAACGGGTTTTTTAATTGTAGTAGTCTATGTAATGATCTGTAGCAGTCAACTTTTACACGAAATGGGTCTATCTTCTTACGTACACCAAAAATGATAGTATTTGAATTTGTTTACCATTGGGCAACGACTAGTTGTAGCAGTTGACCGGTTGATATAGCAGTTGACTAGTACAATAGAAAAATTGTCAGATTTGCCCTAAACCACTAAAAAGGGCTAGTTTTGATATGTAGCCTATATAAGGACCTTCCTAAAGTCTCTCATATCATTCACACAAATTGCACTTTGATATCCTTGTCATTGTGTGATGCAAAGAGATAAAACTTTTTATTTTTTTTCATCCACATTTTGAGAAAGTTAAATACTTGTATCTTCTTTTTCAAAAGAGGTGATTCCTTTAGTGAGGTTGTTTGATATAGAAGGAGGTTAGAGAGGGTATCTCAAGCTCGGTTAGGTTGTGAATGGTTAGCCCGAAAAACCACTTGGGTTATGAGTGTTAAGCCCGAAAAAGCACTTGTAAGGTTCTCTAGCACCCATAACCTAGAATGTACACTATTAAGATGATAGTAGATAAAACCTCAAGGCTTGGAAAGAAGCTTGAGGGGTGGATAGAGGCAGGGTTTGTTAAACCACCTAAAAATCATTGTATTTGTTTTTCTAACCTTGCTTTTATATTTAATACTTATTTACTTGTTGCATCAATATACTTGTGCTAAATTAGTCTTTACTTTACAAACACGATTTTGGGGGTTTGTCATGACCCCGTGTTCGTATTAGTCTGAACTCCTCTTTGTAGTAACAGAGATGCTATAAATGACGAGATTACGACACATCCTACTTCTAAGTTCTCGAGACTGGAATTTCCTTGAAGTTTAAAAGCCAAATATTACTCGAAAATACAGTAGAAGACTTGTACACATACTTAGAAGTAATAAGGTGAAAATGGAAGTCAAGTTAAAAATCTTAAAAACATTGAAATACTTAAAAAGACCATCAACCAACATTGGGTACATGTTCTAGAAATAGATAGTAACAAACACAAGGAAAGAAAAACAACCTATTCGAAGGGGGATAGGGATCAAGGAGGATCCTAAGATCCTTACAAAATCAGGCTACTAATAGGTGAGCTTATCAAAATCTCTAACCCTATTCTTCAGAAGTTATATATACATACACATCATAAAAACTAAATAAAAGTAGAAAATCAGTCTTCATCATCAGTCAGGGTGAGATCCACCCAGTTAAGGTCGGTGTGGTTCTGTCCAAGTGGGTCCGTCACGTACTGAGGAACAATAAGAACATTCGGAGGTGGATCCTTCGGGACCAAGTAGGGTTAGTGATCCACAATCACGTCGAGATCATCCTCTAAGACCAGGACCCGAATGTGGATAATCAAGATATGGGTGGGGAGCTCATGGGAAACATATGATTCAAATAACGTCATTTTCTGTTTCAAAGATAAACATACAATATGGACAAGGAAACGGGGTGAGTCTTAAGGACTCAGGGAGGTGGGATAGGGGGCATAGGATGATGAACAGTAAAATAAATAGGAAGAGATACGATACTTACATATTTAGGAGACAATTAATGTTTTTAGAAATAATATTAGTCATTATCATAAGATAAGATGCAGCATGATTACGATATTCGTGTTGTATGACGTTTGCAATGCTCTTTGGTGTCTACTATTTCACCCCCAAGTGACAGGGTCGTCTGGGACAGTTCTGTGCTATCCATTGCACTAGAACACGAGTAAAGGCTCTCCAAATGCCTTTTACTCTGGGGGCCATCTACCATCCAGTAGTGATGATTGCACTCCCTAGCGATCGGTACCGCCGATCATTGCCATTGATGTAGATGACATGCTCATGTATGCAGCATTTGATATCATTGATGCGCATGTTTCATATATTTTCATTTGAGATCTCTAAGTATTGCATGGTTTTGCATGAGGTAATGATTGCTAATCATTTACAATCATTGTTTTTTTTTTTTGCAAATCTATGGGCACGGCCGGTTTTAAGGGAGCATGGTGAGGTGTCATGGGCTGGGCTGAATGTAGATGGATGGTGGCCCAATTGCCATAAAACCTAATTTCCAATCCCATATTCGCTAATTAAATGAAATAATTCTAAAAAATAATACTAAGACAGATGGCTAATCTAGAACACATCCTATTGACTTAGTAAATAAGTAATTAACACAAGTCTATGCAAAAAGTTTGAAGAAGATTGAGTTTAAAAAGGTTATTAGGGCAAAAATCATGAAATAATAGCATTTTTAAATTTTTAAGTGCATTAAATCTCTATTTAGAAATTTCTAAGATACTAAATGAGTAAAATATATTACTAAGTTGAAGACTTGAAAAGAGATGAAAGAGGAAAATTTTCTCATAATTTTCGGCAATTTCTAGCTTTCGTTAGGGATTTTTCCTATTTTTAAACTAATAAAAATAACTAATCCGAAAATAATAATTAAATATTTATTTTATAATTTTATTACTTACTTTAAGATAATTAATAAACTTCAGAAGGTTGGGGTATTACAGGGTTATAATCGAAAAAGTTTGAAAACCCAATTCACTCTCTCTTGGGTTGCCTTAATTCTAGGAACTCCACTCTCCCTTTATATGCACATTTTTTATATAGATATGAGTACTATTGTCATGATATATATCTTATATATAGTCAATATTTGATTTAATTTATTTATTTTTAAATAATATTTATATTCTTTTTATAAAAAAAATAAATATATATTATTCCACTGTTTATATACTTTATTTTTAATTTATCTCAAATTGTGCATAGATCTCAATTTACTAATTATACAAAATTATAGAACATATAGTGTGTCAGATATCGAAAATTATTTTCAAGAAACATGTTTTGAGGTATCCACCTGAAAAACTAGAATACATTATTGAAACATAATTCATTTGAAATGATTTTACATTATAAATAAACTTTACATTAAAACAGATGGAGTCTTAATGAAGATTGATTTTTTTATCTCTAAAATAACAATTTATACTCACACAAACATAACTGTCAAAAAATTTTGAGTATAAAAATGTCATTTCACATCTTGAAAACAAGACCTATTTTTGTTTGACGATAGTTAAGAACACTTGCAAACGCGATAGGCTCTAAAATATTTAGTCATTTTTATATTTACACACATGATGTTCTCATGTATCTCATCATGCTCTTGAATTATGGGAACCATAAATAAAACAATGCTCTAATTAGCACCTTTTTATAGCCATTTGTACCTAAAACAATGCTCTAAAACAATTGCTTCTTGACGCCAAAACAAAACAGTCCCAAAATGTTAAGGCCTCGTTTGGAAACGGGCTCAGGCCCTAGTTTTGGTAGTTCAAACCGTGGTGATGGAATCGGTGTTTGGATGGGTTCAACTACTACAGTTACACGGCCACGTGCGTCATGCTGATTGATCATGACTCTCAGTCCAAAAACACCCTTGTAACGTCTATCTGCTATACTGACAACACAGGTCCTAATGTTTGTTGTTTGCATCTTCTTCACCACTATACAACACAAAGATATCGTTGTCGTCTTAGTGGTGCTATTTCTGTTGGGTACTTGGCTACACCCTCCTCTCTTCTTCGTCCTTTTCTTTCTCCATTTCTCACTATCGTCGATGTCCTCCAACGTTAATGCCAATTTATTACTTCTTTCTTCTCTCCAGCTGCCGATTGAACAAACCACAACAACCATCTCACCTATGTTCTCCCTTATTAACTTCCCACCGACCTAGTTCCATACACTCTTGTACAGATTCCCCGATAACAATCTTTATTCCAGTTCTCACAACACTCTTCTGCTACAGAACAAAGAATCGAATACCGTATTTCAATCTCGCCGTAATTCACTCGAGCTTTGATCACATTGTCACCTCAGACTTATCTCCAGGATTGACGGATCGGTCCGATTGGACTCGTGATACCAGTCCTGTCAAACAAGCTGAGACCCTTTGTCCAGATCAGCTGTATAATATGCCCAATCAGGTGAGTTACCACTCTAAGTGGTCTAGAGGCACTCTGTCTTCGGGAATCTCCCGTGCCCGACCTCCGTCACCAGCTACTGTAGTGCCCAGGACGCCCGACTGCCGGGATTCATGGTCCCACCAGCCCCCACCCTTGTCTTCCCAATCAACACCTATGATGGCTCCCACAACGCGTTCCAGGTGCAAGGTAACTTCCAAATCCATTATGTATTAATGTGTTATGTTTTGCGGGTTTAACCCCTTCACAACATTGTTCACCTTCTTTGCACAACAATGACTGATCTAATGCGTCAGTGAACTTCACCTAATATTGCCCTTACTGTGTCAACTGGTTATTACTATTGTTTGAGCTTTTGTCTTCTGTCACCGCATGCAGTATCGATTAAATAAGTTTGCCCATAATGTGCAACTGCTTGTTACTATTGTTTTGGCTTTTTCGAATGTGATCTACACTTAAAGTATACGCCACCAACATTTTTTTCGTACTCCAAATGTATAGTGGATGCCTGCTAGCCCATAGTATGTAAATTCTTTGCAAAACTAGATAGTTTCAGTGTACGTATATTCCATTACATAGAAATGGAGTTCATTATTTTTTGGTTCGTTTTGTGTAGCCCTACAACTTGAGGGAGCGGTCCACGAAACCCTTGATTGCCAAAACCATTTGCAAGCCACCGAGAAGACGAAAATCGGTCAGTGTTATCTAGTACATTCAATTTTAGCCATCCATGTCTGGTAGCACTCACATTCGTGCCTTTATTACGTTATATTGAATACATTTCAGTAGTTAGCCACATTGTATTTTGGCGGCAATCTGTATCCACTTCTTTGTGGAAAATCCCTGTAACACTGCGTTGGACATGCATATATACGCTGATCCAACACATGCTACATTATGGCTTCTCCCTTGGTATATGGCAGTGCTTAATAGTTCCCCACATGCAAACATGTTTAGAAATTCATTCTTTTTTATTTTGCAATGCTTAATTGTTAGCCACCTTCTATTTGGGCTGCAATTTGAATCCACCTCTTAGTGAATGAACCCAACCGTAGTTTTGAATCCATCTCACACTGCTACGACATGCACATAGAAACTCCCGATGTGACAAAATTCATTCCCACATGCTATCTTTAGCGCATTACTGCGGTTTCTAGCAATGCTTGGTAGATCCCCACATCCTATGTTTGGCTTCTCCCTTGTTATATGTCAATGCTTGATAGTTCCTCACATGGTGCTGTTTGGAAATTCATCCCGTATTTACAGCAACTAGTAATACCTGCCAAAGTGATGCCCACCCTACTTTTGTAGGTGGGAAAGGGTACTGATTGGATTGCCTCCCATGAGCTTGCATTCCTCAACATCCTCAAGGATCATATTCTGTCTGGACACATCAAAGATTGTTCCCCACACGCTGTCATGTGGCCAGGTCTAACTGCACAATTTAGTGAAGTCACTGGGTTGGACAAGACGTGCGCGCAAATCCAAGAGAAGCTTAATAGGATGAAGAAACAGTGGAGGCGGTTGTACAGCTTGCTAAACTATGAGACCAGCTTTTGATGGGATGTCGATACTAACACCATTTCTGGTACACCTGCCTAGTGGGACGCCTACCTAGCGGTAATATTCCAAACACATAACATTAAGGCATGATCTATGAGCCCAATTATAATTTAATATGAGTTTTTATCTTGATTGATCTAGATACATAAAGCCGCAAAACCCTTCCGAAAAAAGGGTCTTCCAACTATGCACTTATGAGCAAGCTCTTCTTAGGCTCAACAGCTATGGGTGCCCTGCACCACCCTTCTCCTTATAGCCCACCCAACACAAATGATGAGCATGCGTTTGAGGATCAGCTTAATGGGTTGGGGATTGATGACAACCATGATCCACTCGTGCTAGCTCCGTCTGGTGCACCGCCACCTTCGGTAGCCCACACCAATTTGGGCAGAAGGTCCACCGACGGATCGTCAAGTGTCCACCTCTGCCCTAGGCATTCTAAGGGGAAGTCACATTACGACACAAATGGTATGGTGTTACTCAAATTCGCTGGTGCTTAGGACCGTTGCAACGAGGTCCTTGAACAATGGATGATGTTGCAGAGTAGAGCCACTGGACTCCTTTGCTCCAGCGAAGGTGGGGCAGATGCCATAGATGATCTGTACTCAAAGTGTCTCATCCTTATGCAGTCACTGTTGGGAGAAGATGAGCACACAGTGTTCTTGAAGGGGTGCCACGTTATGACACAAATGGTACGGTGTTACTCAAATTCGTTGGTGCTCAGGACCGTTGCAACGAGATCTTCGAACAATGGATGATGTTGCAGAGTAAAGCCATTGGACTCCTTTGCTCCAGCGAAGGTGGGGCCGATGCCATAGATGATCTATACTCAAAGTGTCTCATCCTTATGCAGTCACTGCTGGGAAAAGATGAGCACGCGGTGTTCTTGAAGGGGTGCCATGTTACGATACAAATGGTATGGCGTTACTCAAATTCGTTGGTGCTCAGGACTGTTGCAACGAGATCCTTGAACAATGGATGATGTTGCAGAGTAGAGCCACTGGACTCCTGTGCTCCAGCGAAGGTGGGGCGATGCCATAGATGATCTGTACTCAAAGTGTCTCATCCTTATGGAGTCACTGCTAGGAAAAGATGAGCACGCGGTGTTCTTGAAGGGGTGCAAGTAGCTTGAAAACGGGTTTGCACAAAAGGCATTCATGGTCATGACCGACGCTCAGCGCAAGGCCTGGTTAAATTCCCTTTAACCAAGTCTAGGATTTCTTTCCACTTTAGGATTTCAATGTGTAATGTTATTTGTTTTTCGAATATAATAGAACACTTAACTGACTTCGGTATTTCTGTTATGGGTAATTGGAATTCGGCTGTAACTAATATGTGGAGGTTTGGAATCAATACTTTAGATATGCATTGTCCATGGTCTTCTTATTAATTGGGTTGGTGATTACAAACTTCTGTTTTTAATGGATTAAGAGTTACTATGTGCAAGTGAGCGTTGTATTGCATGTACATCAATATTTTCCAGTCAATTATCTTGTCATAATTTAGCATCTACCTTCTCATATATTGTGGCTTATTTCATTCTCTTTTGTTGATGTATCTGTTGATATAACGATTGCAAGTGGTATGATTTAGAAAAAATAAAACGATTGCAAGTGTTATATGCGGCGCTTCATCGAAAATGCAGACGTTGCCATGGGAGCAAGCGCTATAGGAGCGATACTTGCTCCATGTCTTTGTGAGAAACGATATATCACACTCGATAGAATCTAGTCTCCTGGTAGACTAGCAACAAGTCTCAGGTTGAAAGCTGAGATCTGCGTTCGATCGTTAAGGGGCCGCGAGTAATGTATGTCTCTCAGAATGAAAATACCTCGTGAGAGCGCTACTTGCGCGGTAGACGAGTGCAATTTCTCTGGCTGAAGCTGACTACTACGTTCGAGCGTCAAGGGAGTGACACTAACGTAGGTCTATCAGAATGAACATACTCACTCGACCGCTACTCGCTCGATAGATGAGCGAAAAGTCCCTGGTTCGCAGTTGACTTCTATGTTCGATCGTGAATGGAGCGAGACTCCCGCATAATCCCTATGTGAGAAACAATAAACCCCATAGAAAAACGAAAGCTCTAACGGTTGTCAAACAACGGAAATATTATGGTCAATTGGAGCTGATAGCGAAAAACCAACCACTTACCAAATCAATGTAGACATCTTTTTGCCGTGGCATTTTCCTATTAATTCGTCGTAATTACTATAACTACTACACTTTTCGGGGGATAGAGGTCTCCTAAGCAGCTAAAAATCTTATTATTGGTCAAAATAGTGTACAAAAGTAAGAATGTGATTGTATTATATTTTAGATTTTGGATAAATATTTTATACTTATGTATGCAAACATTGGCCGTCCCATTTTCTCTCAAGTAACAAATGTTTGAGTAGAAATATAAAGTGCGACATATATAATTCAAGAGACATTTTTTATGAACGTAAAAACTATTCTTGTTATACCATGTTCACATATATTGTACATGTATGATTAATAATAGACAATTCTTTCATAATTTGGTTCAAAAATATGGAAGGGTGCTTACTAGGGCCCCAAACAATTATTCATTAATTGGATTCGACATACATAACTGGAATTTCCCATGTTGATTGGATTCGACGATATTCCTATTCTGAAACGGAGACATAATCGTAAAATACCATAATGGATATCTGAATTACAACTTTGACTACCAGTAGGTATCGGAACGAAACCGGAATTGGGCATTTCATTACCCATCCTTACAAGTAAGAAATACCATAAATTGAACATAATGTTTTCCATATAATATGTGAATGTGTCAACAATATAAAGCATATGGCACGTGACAGTACCAAAAGTGGCTGATAAGGCTACACAGTATATGAATATCAACTAAGCCTATAAAAGGTATCCCCCCCCCCCCCCCCGAAAAAAAAAAGATCCCCATGGACAAAATATATCCTAAAAGACACGAAAGTCAGAAGTAAATCGTCAGCTACTCTCCCCCTTTGTCACGACTGGACAAAGGGTTAGTCATGAAGTGGAGTCGAATCATCAGGCACAGCGGACGCGATCCCAGCTAAAGAGGAGGGGTAGAGAGGACCTCAATAGCAGATGACAATGCAGCCGAAACATCGGGCACCGAGTGTTCAGGAGGATGATCATCAGCAGGTGGAACAGTAGATGGAGCTGGATCAGCAATAGGTGCAGGCTCTCTCCACTATTGTCAGGCAACTCTGCTGACTCATCATCATTAGAGGACTCTGCTGACTTAGAATCATCCGACAGAATGGCATCATTACCAACAAGAGGCCGTATCGCATGCCGTAGTCGTGAAATTGCCTTCGTATTTTCTTGAATGTCCTGAGCATTGCGCTGAAGCTGCCTAAAGGATCCCCAATGATGACATGGGCTGTGATAGCCATGCGTGGGAGGATAGGTGCCGAGATGAGGTGCCAGTGGCACCCATGGGCACCCTTGACACCCACAGCGCGCGCGGCGAGAGCACCACAGCCATCCCATGGCATCAGCGCGCGCGCGCAAGCTCAGCATCTTAGCGCCCCTGACAAGGCATGGCGCCTTTGACATGCTAGCAGCCAGCCGGCCACAGACATGCCATGACAGCCCATGGCCTTGCCATGACACGGTGCCACAACAAGTCCTTGGCCACCAGCCAAGCCAAGCAGGAGCAGCGGGCTAGCAGACAGAGGAGTGCCATGACACAGGATGGCCACCACCACCAGCCACCACCAGTGGCGGAGCACCACCACCCCTACCGATGCTAGGTGGAATGGAAGAGGAAGGCTTTAAAAGCTGAAGGAGCACCACCACCCATGGAGGTGCACGCGGCGGCGGCACCGCCGTGGATGGCGGCGGACGATGGTGAGATCCAGGCATTCATGGAGGTATCGTAAGAGATTAGTTTCCCTTTGTGTTGAGTTGAATAAATCATATCACTAGATTTAGGAATCCTTTCCTAAACTCTAGAAGATTCATTTCCTTTGAGTATTAGGCATGTAATATCAAATCTATGATTGAAGGGATTGATTCCTAAAGATCGGTGATTTGATTTAGATTTGATTTGATTGTGATTGTGACTGTGATTTGATTCCATTAGGGTTTGTAAGCACCTAAGGATGTCTATATAAACACCCTTAGGTGCATTAGAGTTAATTCATTCAGAATAGTAGAGTCTTGGAGAGCCTGAGTGCTTTTGTGGAGTGTTTTGCCAAGTATAGACACATATGCGCTAAGTCGTTGTCAAGGCTAATAACCTTGTCATGGGATTCACTCTAGGCTAATAACCTAGTTTTGGTATCCATTCTTGGGCTAACTAACCATTGATCGGGATTGTTCTTGTGTTTTTTTGGTTCTTGGGCGAATTAACCCTTAACCACGTTCTTCGTTCTTCATAATATCTTGAGAGTTCTCCATTTGTGTTGTTAGATCCTACATTTCAGCTCGTGTGTTGCCAAGAACGGTTTAGGAGAATCGATTGGGTGATCGCGTTCGAATCATTTGGCGGGAGTTGGTGTTGTTAAGGTGGCCTAGACTGGGGTCCCTAACATTGCCATTGATGATGTGTTGCAATTTTAATGAGGTTCAGCGAATGCTCTATAAGCTCATCAATTCGATCCAATGTAATGAAAAAGGCAGCAGCAATTCCAGGATCCAAAATCTCAAGAAGAAGTGAACTAGAATGAACGAAGGATGAGGATTAAGGACTAACAGAGGGAGGAGGAACGGATGTAGCAGGATCAGATGACGGACGAACGGAAGAAGAAGGAATTGATGATGGAGGTTGGGAAGAAGGATTAGCATGGGCAGTAGGTGTTTCCGCAATACGCTGAAGATAAGCACGACTCTGTTTAAGAGTCTTGGCGCCAATAGCGGAGAAGACCTAAAGATAAGGGCCTTCGGGAGGGAATGCAATGTTGAATGTACGATATAGGTGTTGAATTAAACACGCATATGAAAGACCCATTTTAATAGATGTTGATTGGAATATCTCTAACATATGTTAGCAAATGACAGAGCAAATATCGATCGTATCATCAATCAAAAGGGCATACAGAAAGCGAACCCTAGGGAAAGCGATGGAGGAAAGATGCGTGACTAGATACAGGTTGGTCAAAGTGATACGACTCACAATGTGATTTTCCGCAGTAAATTCCTTAGTATAAAAGTGCCACCCATATATGGATAAGGCTGAAATAACCTCAGCGTCATGGCCTCAAATGATGGAGGCTCAGTCCGAGATTCCTCATATGGATATATCAGTGATGACACCTGATTAATATTATAAACCTGGGCAATGATATCGGGTGAAACCTGAAGACGTTGCCCACTCACAAAAACAGAGAAGCTGCGAAAAGCTTTGTCAATATCGTAGAAGTTCAAGTAAAATTCTCGAACAAGGAGCTCAAGAGGGACAAGATTGGAGAAGTCTGTCAAAAAAGGTTCTAAGCCACGAGAAGTAACTACAGAGGCAATGTCAAGATGATGAAGCTTAGAAAGTTGTACCTCACGCTCAACAATCATGGACTGTTTCTGCAAGCGAGTGTGAAACATCTCGGTTGCACGAGTATCCATAAACCTGATAGGATCAAAGGCACGAGTCTTTTTCTTGTGAGGCACATTGGTAGGTTTGGATTTCTTTACAATGGGTAGCTTACGTTTCACCATATGAAACACATGCACAATAGATAATCTACACCATTATAACGCCAAATAGTGCAATGTACCACCCTTGATGGAATAAAATGAATTCATGTGTAAGATAAGTACACCAAGATCATGTGAAATCAGCAACATGAGCACCCAAGAGCAAACATCACACCCAATCAGAACCGAGGTACGCATTGCATAACATGATAAAATTTGTTGCACACTTATGTATGACTACAGATAGAACAACAATCCCACCAAAACCATCGACTCAGGAATCAAAAGAAAAAAAAAAAAAAAACCAACAACAACAACCAAATTGACCTTTAACGCGAAACAGAGTCCAATGAAAATTCATTCTAAATGCATTATAATGGTATATTCTAATCAACATTTTTCGACTAAGAGAACGAGTACAGAAAGAAATAAACACATACCAGTCCAGGAACTTCATCAACAGTTACAACAATGAAGCATAAACCCTCGAACCCCAAATGGTAAATAAACCCCTAAATACAGTGACGTAACTCAAGAGAACATGCGAGGTACAGCAAGGCAACAGATATAACAACAATGAGGCCATACCCAGTGAATGACAGACCCAAATAAAGCAATAACCTTCCGAATGAACCCTAACCCCCAAATTGTAAAGTAAGGCAAAATCTTGAATAATGGACCGTTGTTTACCTTTGAATCAGCGTAGAACTTGAAGGTCCAGCAAACGATCACAAATACACAGTTCACCTTGAAGATTTGAGAAGCAAACTGATTGGGAAGGAAATAGATGGTTTCGCAATTATCTGACAAATATATAATGGACGGGAGCAAGTGCTGTCGTTGAGGGGTGGGAGAGGGGGAAAATGCGTGTTTTTTGAAAACTGCACCATGCTCGAGCTCTTATAAAGTGGCATTTGAGCGGCGCCCATAGGAGACCGGCAAAAATATCAGTATAACAACACGCTCGAACGATCGCAGTAGCGTGAATTCAGGGCCGGCTTAAGCTGAATGGAGGCCCAAGGCCATATAAATCAGTAGGCTTTTTATATAAATTTTAATATACAATATTTAAAATTATCTCAAAATTATTAAATTTAACATAAAATATTCAAAGGTCCCATTCATTATTTTTTATAGGGCTCTCATACATGACATTAAGGCCCCATAACTTGCACACTTAAGAAATTTATAGTGCATTTCCATAACTTGTATAGTTAAGAAATTTATAAGGCATTTTTTTTTCTCTTTGATCAAAGTTTAGAAATATGAAAAAGGATTAGGAGGCCAAGAAAAACATATCACTCGATGAGTAAAAAGACAGTACACTCATATAAAAAATATGAAAAGATTGTATCTTACAATTTCTTTTTTTTTTTTTTCCCCTTAGCTCAGTTATCTTTTTATTTTTTGATCATCTACAACACTTAAATTTTTTTTTTAAGCTCTTTACGGGGCCTTGCTCAGGGTGAGGCCTTAGGCTATCGCCTAACTTGCCTTACCCTTGAGCCGGTCCTGCGTGAATCAAACCAAAAGACTCTATACACTGCAAAGAATGGGGCACTCGAGCGCACGTAAAGCGTGACGCACACCAAGAATAATGGGTTATGCCATCACACGCTCTGAATGGCAATTTATGAATGCTCTATGATTATAACAAAATTAAAATGGGTAGGAGGAAGATATGACAAATAATTCAGTTAATAGTTGATAAAGGGCATACAATATAGTAACATTGTAAATAAATTTTATAGTTTTAAAAGTGAAGCTAAAAAACACACACTAGAAAGCAGACACTATCAACGTGTTCTTTAACATAGCCCTATCACGGTATCCCTGTCGTTTTTAATGAATAATAGCACTATGAATGTCAATTTTAACCTTAAGCATCATGCACTTTAAGTTCATGGCAAAACTGAACACCACAACTATCTCCCACATCTACTTTATTGCTAATTAATTTCTCAAATAATGTAATTAAAAGGTCATTTGTCTTAAACGACCAATGTCTAATTAGCCTAATTAGCTAGCTTACGATGTGATGCCATCCTAATCTGTCATGTCGACTGCGAGTGCAAGTTATGATATTATGCCTTCAATGTTAACTACTCCGCTTATTCCATTGTTGTGTCAGCTAGTATTGGAAAATAATAACATGATGGGAGCTGAAATCGTGCAAAGAACTACGACCACCAATAAAAGGAAATGATCGATGGTACCGATTCCTCTGAATTTTGCTACAGTCTTACAAACGAAAAATACCATATTTAGGAAAGAATAACTGAAGAACTAGAGGCAAGGTCTAGTCACTCTTCTACCCCATCTCAGTTTGAAGGATATGAATATATCTTCAGATTATTCTTCTGAAAAAGTCAACCAATGGAATATAATAAATCTACCAGATTTTAAATCCTGTACCTTATTGATTAAACAGCACACGAATTCATTAATTAGAAAATTGTCTAATAACCATTATACCAGTTAACCCAATTGATCATAATTCTTGTATTAAGACCTATAACGTGTCTTAATACATAATTCCAGGGCAACTCTGTGGTAATTGAGGCCTTAGGGAAAATTATAAAGCGAGGCATTTTATAATAATTTATAAAATAATATATTTAAAAATAAAATATTAATAAAAATTTATTAAAAGTATTCTTATAGTTTTTTGGACGTAAAATTACTTATCAAAGTGTTATATTCTAAATTTGTTAATATATCATTTTCAATTGATAATATTGCTAATCCATTTAATCTTTCTTGAGTCATACTCGATCTTGAGTAAGATTTTATTAATTTTAATGATAACTAAAATAAATACAACTTAAAATAAAATTAAAGTAAAAAATTGAGAATAATAGTACCTAAGACTTTAGTAAAGAAAGATAAGAGTTGAGAAGCTCCAATAAATGATAATAATAAAAACATAATGGCGGAGAGATGATTTTCCTATAATTTTGGTATTTGACAGATGTTGTCTCAAATAAGTTTAAGTACCTACCAAAATCTAATGGTAAAAAATTAAATAAATAAAGATCCAAAAAAGCCTTTTGTAGGGTTTATTTGAATTAATTATAATTATTATCTTTGAACAAGAAGATATTATAGGGTTGAACGCAGATTTTATAAATACCACAAAAAGTGAAAAGTTAATGCTCCTTCAATTAAGGAGATTTAATAGACCTCTTGCAATCAATATGCTCTTTAAGTTAATTTTTTAGCGCCTTAATATTAAATTTTCTTTAAATATAACGTGAAAGAAAATTTTGAACTGTGATCTCCTAAATTTGTGGAAAAGCTAATGCTCATTTAATTGAGGAGATTTAATAGGCCTCTTCAATTAATATACTCTTTAATGTTAAGTTTTTTAGGCCTTAATATTAATTTTTTTTAAAATAACGTTAAAGAAAATTTTGAACTGTGATATCCTAAATTTGGAAAAAAGCTAATGCTCATCCAATCGAGGAGATTTAATAGGCCTCTCTAATTAATATACTCTTTAATGTTAAGTTTTTTAGGCCTTAATATTAATTTTTTTAAATATACCATTAGAAAAAATTTGGGATTAGGGGCGTCCTAAATTTGGGGGCCTTAGGCAACTGCCTCCACCTCCTATAGCTAGAGCCGGCCCTGGTTAATTCGACATATAAGATACTATAACGAATTAAGATAATTCTTATATTAATTACTATTTGTTAATACCAACCATAGGTGTACTCATGTTTGTTCATTTTATAGCAAAATTAAAAGTGGTAGTAAAAAACTACAGTTTAAAAAATCCCCATAAAATCATAATAGAGAGCTAAATTGAACAGATGCGAAGTGAACAAAACATCGTAATGTGGGAAGTCCATGCACGAACCAACAAACTTAGGTGTCTGCGTACATGCATCAACCATAACTCCCACACTTGCGCGTGGGTCGATCGTGGGAGCCTCGTTGTTAGTTTCGAGAAGGAATGCATGAACCAGCTTGCTGAAAAGACGATGAAGGCTCATAATATTCGATTATCCGCCGCTGTTATAAACGCTTGAGCCATCATACTGAAAAGATGAACCGGCTTGCTTTTCCGAGGATGTGTGTGGCCTCTCCCCTTGCAATTATTATTCGTGGTAAATAAACTCTATCGATTTGATTGTCCGCCGCCTTCACCACACGCCCGAGCATCCCAGATGTCGAAATGTCACCCGCATGCAACTGTTTGTCCAATAAGATAGTTTAAGCGGAATTAAACTAAATAAATAACATGTTTTCAACAAAACATCAATCAGGATTATAATTGCAATTGCGGATTCGATTACTTACCTTGATACAGGAATTTGGGAATCCACAAGTTTCAACCCGCTTCACGATCCAATCAAAGCTCCAGCGATTCAGAATAGCAACACAGATGTCTTGCCTCCTAAGGGATTTATGTCACTCTCTCCTTTTAGGGATTTCTCTAATAGGTTCTGATGGCCAACCCCTTGAATATAACAGTTATATTTATAGGCCTTGGGAAACCCTAGAGAGAGCATAAGACATAGGATCCTTAGGGATCTCAAATTCCAGCTATAGGATTAAACTGAAGAACTCTTCTTCTAATAAAATTAGGGCTTCTACTAATTACAATCAAGTCCATCAACATATTGTAATTGAACCCTGAAATTTGAGATTATTGCAAATATGCTCCTTTTACATACAATTAATTCCTTCCACCAAACTATATTCCATATGAGATATTAGGACTGGATTAATTATTTGGTTATCGAGGGCACATAATTCTAACACAATATTCGTCCAACAATGGCCCCTTATAAAATCTTCAACATCCAAGTCCCATATCTATACTCCCCTACCGTTACAGTTGAGCAACCCAAACATAAACGTGTGTGACAATCAAACCCATGGCTTCCCCTCCATCTTCCAGCAGCCCCCATACCGCACCTAGACATAGGTGGCAAAATATCTGTTGCCCACCACCTAGTCTTGCTACCGGAAGTTTGGGTCTGTGGGCCCAACGCGACCGAAGCCCAGAGTTTGTCACGGGTCCCTTCAAACCGGAGGTCATAACGTTTCCATCAAGCTCATCCCAATCTCCGCCCCATCCGATGCCCACCCATGGTAAAGATCACCATGACTCTGACTCTCCCCCTCACCCACACTGCTCCACGTGTCGTCGCAAGAGGGACACGTCCTCTTCGCCATCCACCCAACCTGCTGAGGCGTCCTCTCGTCCCCCGCAAACACGAAGGACACGGGAGGTGGTGGTAGACCCTCCCCTACGAATGGTTCGACGCAGACGCAAACTGGTGACAATCTCGTTTGACGATGACATCGACGACAGAAGAGGGGGTTCATCATCCCTTAAATGCTACGACTGGGAAATTTTTTCTCTCCCATTACGCCAACTCCTCTAGTGACAAGGAATAAACCACCTGTCGCGGTCGCTGGGGGCGCCATTCTTCTTCGTTGTGTTTTGGAAAATGGTGCTTGTTTGACCCGTGTTTTATTCATTTTTTTTTTTTTTTGTCTATGTTTGCTAAAGTCTCGCTTCATCTACAATGAATGTTATAACTTCTGCTGAATTCTGTTTATATACTAGACTCGCTTGCTCTATTCGCGAAATAACATTCATGTAGCTTTTAACAACTTAAGATAACGGTTAGCTCCAATATTGATATTGCAGTATTTGTTATCTCAAACCCGTGAAAAACTTTGTAAATATGAAAAATAACAGAGGGCTTATATAATAATAGACTCGCATTCCTCACAAATCCAAACCAGTGCTGGCTCTAGCTATAGGAGGCGTAGGTGGTTGCCTAAGGCCCCCTAATCCCAAAAATTTTTTTTAATGGTATATTTTTTTAAAATTAATATTAATGCCTAAAAAACTTAACGTTAAAGAGTATATTAATTGAAGAGGCCTATTAAATACCCTCGATTGAATGAGCATTAACATTTCCCCAAATTTAGGAGGTCACAGTTCAAAATTTTCTTTCAGGTTATATTTAAAGAAAATTTAATATTAAGGTGCTAAAAAATTAACTTAAAGAGCATATTGATTAAAGAGGCCTATTAAATCTCGTTAATTGAAGAAGCATTAACTTTTCACTTTTTGTGGTATTTATAAAGTCTTCCTTCAACCCTATAATATCTTCTTGTTTGTAGATAATAATTATAATTAATTCAAAGAAACCCTATTTATAACATCTGCACACAACCCTATCTTCTTGTTCAAAGATAATAACTATAATTAATTCAAAGAAACCCTATAAAAGTCCCTTTTTGGATCTTTATTTATTTAATTTTTTTACCATTAGATTTTGTTAGCTACTTAAACTTATTTGAGACAATATCTGTCAATACCAAAATTATAGAAAATCATCTCTCCACCATTATGTTTTTTATTATTATCAGTTATTGGAGCTTCTCAACTCTTATCTTCCCTTACTAAAGTCTCAGGTACTATTATTCTAAATTTTTTACTTTAATTTATTTTAAGTTGTATTTATTTTAGTTATCATTAAAATTAATAAAATCTTACTCAAGATCGAGTATGACTCAAGAAAAATTAAATGGATTAGTAATATGATCGATTGAAAATGATATATTAACAAATATAGAATATAACACTTTGATAAGTAATTTTACGTCCAAAAAGCGTTAAGAATACTTTTAATCAATTTTTAATAATATTTTATTTTTGAATATATTATTTTATAAATTATTATAAAAGGCCTCACTTTATAATTTTGCCTAAGGCCTCAATTACCATAGAGCCGCCCTTGATCCAAACCACGTCACATAGTTTTGAGCCCCCTTAGATGTTGGGTAGTTGTCTCTATTCTGTCTTTATTTTGTTTTTTGTGGTTGTCTTTCTGTATGTACGCTTGTGTTTCGGTAATAGTAGTGGCTTTGTTGAATAAAAAAAAAAAAAAAAACCAATGCACAGAGTTGTTCATCGATGTATTATCACTGGAGTTAACAATGTAGATGATATATCCATCTACATTCCCTCTTGATTGAAACGAACCCCCATAGCTAAATCACTTGTGTGGCAATATCGCTTGAGTGGTCGTAAGGCTCATTGAGAGCGAATGTTATCTTTGAAGTGTCTGCGAATCTCGCCCGAGCGTGATGCAAGCGCTGCGAATCCTTCCTTAAACCCATTTCCTCAAGGTTGTTCTGCATCTCGCGCGAGCGAGTATCGGACGCATGTGGTGCGATTCTATCTGTGTGATGGTAGGACGAATCGAGCGAGCGATTCTGCATGCGTGGGTCAAGCGAAAACCTGCTGGATAAGTGACGGGCAGTATCATTTGATCGTCAGTTAAGCGCATATGGGGCGAATGTCCTTTGTATGCGTGAGGCATCAGCTCGCTTCGTAAAGATAGCCCCCACACGTGTCATGCAACAACCCTATCCCCACATTACATTATGTGTGGCACTTATTGCTCAAGCGGTACTTAGGCAGTTGGAGACCCAACGGATTTGGAATGTCGAACCTCAGATCTGGAAAGTACTGATGACACAAAGGTGAAAAATAGATCGTTATGGAAAAGAACGGTGCCTTTTCAAATCTGACGGTTGACCAACAGACGCTTCGTTGTCCCAGATACTGCCGCATGCTAAGGATTGGTTTTTTGTGTTTCTAAACAGCATTCTCATCACAGCTCAATACATAAATCTGCCCAGATAGTTGCTCTTCTGATGACTCATCACCTACATCTGTCCCCCATGTCATGAAATCGTTATCCTATCTTCAAAATAATAGTAACCCCACCGACGATTATCCGTAATCCCACGACGTTGTTCTTTTAAACAATTGTACAATGTCAGACAAACCAATCATTTACTATGCTTAACCAGGCAGCTTTTAAGTACCTTGAACTAACAGTCACGATCGGCCACGATTTGGATGAATGGTACACGTGTAATATGCTATAGTTTTTATTTTCTAAGCGTTATACGCTATAGTTACTCCAAAACACAATCGATTATCGAGTATCCATTTTGAGAGGGAGAGATTTTCAATGTGAGCGAGACATCTCCTTTAAATGAAGTGATTGCCTGGATGCCAGGAAAAGAAAACAAAAAGGTGTCTCGATACTTCCTGCATCTTCAATCTTCTACAGTTCTACCCAACTTCTTTCTCCATTCACCTTCTCTCGCCATTCGCCTGTTGTTATCTCGTCATTACAACAGATTTCATCGTCACTCGCCTTCTCCCTAAACATCGCTATTTGTTTTCTACTCATTACAACCAAATTTCAACATTCAAAAGATTCCCAAAATTTTTGGAATATTCCCAAAATTTTGGTAAACAAACGCCCCCATTATCTTCCTTTATGTCGGAGTTCTTACTGGATAACACCCGTTGCTATCTACTGGAGCTGCCTCTTGAGCTGTTCATAAACATTCTGGATCGGGCCATCCAAGGAGGCTTGTTGGGTCTTACTTCCTTTATATGCACAAGTTGGCATTGCTGGGATGTAGTACTTGGTGTGTCTGCAATGCTGCGTGAGGTATGGATCGACCGACTGCCTCCCATTCCCTCACGGGACATTGTGGTAATGAATTGCATAACCCATTATACACGGTCTGATAATCTAGACGTGCTATAATTGTGTGGGTTGGAGAAGGCAGCGCAAAACCCACCAGATACGCCGGCATACCTGATTGGGAGGCGAGTGGTGTGCAGGTCTGCCAACCTTGGGAGCAATCGGGGTGAATCTGTGAACTTAGTTCTCCGAGCGTTACTCGATGGGAAATTTAATGGTGTTGCAGATGAACTGGCAAAATGGAAGGATCATCTTGGTCTGAAATTGCTACGCATAGAGAGAGATAGGGTGATCGCTTACTTTCGGGAAGTGTGGGGAGGTCGAGAGTGACCGGTGCTGAAGGGGAGAATATGTTGCAGAAGAAATAAATGCCTCGTCCCACTTACAAATAATTGGCCAGATGTATGGGACGTTGAACCCCAGATCTAGGGTCATTGTTGCATGTTTTGCCAATGTGTGCTTGAGCTTATATATTTCAGATGTAAGTGTAATCTCATGGACTTTTAAAATTTACGATGTTCGCATAGTTTAGGGTTATGTAGATATAACTGAACATTTCATATGACGCTTGTTAAACCGCTCTATTTAGTGTTATGTAGAGTTCTTCATATAAGCATGTGTTTATTGTGTTATGTATAGTGTTCGATTTATACATGTCAATATGGTTGATATTATCCATGTCCAGTGGGTTTTCGCATGACCCACACGTGTTGTGTCGCTTGCGCGACGTGTCTAACCGTCTAATCTCGGTTGGGCGAGATGCCCAACAACCTCAAGATAGATTTAAAGCAGGATTTTTCGAGCTTGAAGCACGCTCGGGCGAGACACGCATACACTTCACAGAGAACATTCGCTCTCTATAAGCTTTAGTACCACTTGATCGATAGGGCATGTGTGTGGCCCAGGTTTGGGGGATGTATTTACGAAGAGAGTTTATGCCTCACGCATACAGAGAATATTCGCCCTATATGCGTTTGACTCATGCTTGGTCGATACTGCCCATCAATTTCCAGTGTGTGTTCGTGTGAGCCATCGCTCAACCGACGCTTCCAACCACCTTACAAGCACCATTCGCCCCCAGTCGTATGAACCTCGATCGTGCGAGATGCCCAACAACCTTCTCTCATATTGAAAGCAAGATTCTGTTGCGTATGAATCCCGCTCAGGCGAGATGCCCAGCCAGTTCACAGTGAAAATTCGATCTCAATACTCCCAAGTACCGCTCGATGCTAGAATCCATACTATTGGGAGCCGATCCAGATATCTTTCCCTCTCCCCCTCTTCCTCCATCTCATATCTGTGTGGTAATCGTTGTACAATCAAGGATTATTGCTACCATAGTACACTGTCGATCTCATTCATTACACATATCATCATGGGAATGACAACCATTATTTCGTGGTTGCTGGAGCCACCATGCACGTAAAAGCAAACACCCATATCGTTACTTCATAACTACTTGATTTTGTACATTACCTACACAGACTAACTCTAAAGTGTGTCTATGGGTGACGAACACACTAGCAGAGAACAACAAAAGCACACAAGGATAACGAAGGTTAAGTAACATCAGCACATCATGGCGTCGTAACCCCATCAGCATCAATTGTTTCCAAACGTCGATGCAAACAATTGACGAGTACATCAATTGGAATTCATCTCATTGCGTCTAATTTGAGCCGGCCGGGCAAGGACGTAGTGTAAAAATACCCAAGAGCTGAAGGGAAGAATGAAACTTCACCTTTTGTTGAGCATTTAGTAGGTGGTTCAGAACATTACTTATGAATAGTGCAACTCTAACAACTCAATAATGTCTATCCATGCTAGTTAATCTTAGTGATGCATAGAACTGCAGTTTGATTCGACTGCATGCCCAACACATCATCATTAACCTATACCCTTACTCTAACTATTTGCGATTATCTGTATCGCATAATGGCTTGATTATATACAGAAAATCACACTTACACTGGATTCTTTAGAAACTCTTACACACCTCTCACACACATTTCCACAAGTCTCCCAAGGTAACTTAAGTTCCCAACAAGTTTACGCAATGTCAGATGATTCTCACGCTTCTGAAACCCTCTCCCTATCCGATAGTTACACAACCACCATTGAAATATCAAGCTCATACAGCTCTAAGAGTCCAGTGAATAGTCTCGTCCATGTCCACCATCATGCGTCCACAATGTCACCGACGCTTGGCTCCGTCAGTGACACTCAAACCCGTAAGGTTATTGTCCTTAGTAACTCTCCATCTCCATCATCAATCATGACCATATCATCTGGGATGGCACTAGTCCTCACACCTATAGCCAAAAGCATAAAGCGGGAGCTAGTCCCTACATGTTCAATGGGGCATACACCACAGAAGAGGGCCAGTTATGCTGTTTGCCAGCTCGTGCTCAACATGTTCAGGGACGGGACGCCGGCAGATGGTGTTAGTCGTAAAAGGAATCCATCGCCCACACCAGGTAATCTGGTTTAGCTATGCTTGTGTTCATCTATCACTATAGACCTTCGTATGTTTAATGCACTATATACTCGACTCTGTTTCGCTGTTTCTACTTGTTAGTGTCGGGTGACCCTGAGGTTACATCATCTGAGGTGCCGCCTGATGATGCAAAAAAGTGATGCATGGGAAGTATTTAAGGGTAGGTGCCAACAGCAGGTGGAAAGGCCAAATGGAGCAGCATGATCGAAGTCCTACCCTTTAGTTTTGAGTCAGATTTTGATGTTGGAAGCGTATATGAGACGCACGCTGCTGCAGATGTGTTTAACTAAAGCTTTTCTTGTTCTAAGATGAAACTGATCTGTGTTTTGAATGATCCAAATCTCTGAACGTGTTTTTAGGCAGTGTTGTTATGGTATGTATGTGCTTTGTAGGTTTTACATGTGTTTTGAATGAAACAAAACACTGAACGTGTTTTTAGGCATGTATGTGCGGCCTTCTTTCATTCATTGGTAGTTCAACTGTTTATGCTTGTCGTGTGTTGTGAACCAGATATACATAGCTTTAGACTATTTTGGTATAATTATTACGATAATCAAGGTATTACTGAATCCACAACCAAAAAGCTAAAGCTATGTATATCTGGTTCACAACACACGACAAGCATAAACAGTTGAACTACCAATGAATGAAAGAAGGCCGCACATACATGCCTAAAAACACGTTCAGTGTTTTGTTTCATTCAAAACACATGTAAAACCTACAAAGCACATACATACCATAACAACACTGCCTAAAAACACGTTCAGAGATTTGGATCATTCAAAACACAGATCAGTTTCATCTTAGAACAAGAAAAGCTTTAGTTAAACACATCTGCAGCAGCGTGCGTCTCATATACGCTTCCAACATCAAAATCTGACTCAAAACTAAAGGGTAGGACTTCGATCATGCTGCTCCATTTGGCCTTTCCACCTGCTGTTGGCACCTACCCTTAAATACTTCCCATGCATCACTTTTTTGCATCATCAGGCGGCACCTCAGATGATGTAACCTCAGGGTCACCCGACACTAACAAGTAGAAACAGCGAAACAGAGTCGAGTATATAGTGCATTAAACATACGAAGGTCTATAGTGATAGATGAACACAAGCATAGCTAAACCAGATTACCTGGTGTGGGCGATGGATTCCTTTTACGACTAACACCATCTGCCGGCGTCCCGTCCCTGAACATGTTGAGCACGAGCTGGCAAACAGCATAACTGGCCCTCTTCTGTGGTGTATGCCCCATTGAACATGTAGGGACTAGCTCCCGCTTTATGCTTTTGGCTATAGGTGTGAGGACTAGTGCCATCCCAGATGATATGGTCATGATTGATGATGGAGATGGAGAGTTACTAAGGACAATAACCTTACGGGTTTGAGTGTCACTGACGGAGCCAAGCGTCGGTGACATTGTGGACGCATGATGGTGGACATGGACGAGACTATTCACTGGACTCTTAGAGCTGTATGAGCTTGATATTTCAATGGTGGTTGTGTAACTATCGGATAGGGAGAGGGTTTCAGAAGCGTGAGAATCATCTGACATTGCGTAAACTTGTTGGGAACTTAAGTTACCTTGGGAGACTTGTGGAAATGTGTGTGAGAGGTGTGTAAGAGTTTCTAAAGAATCCAGTGTAAGTGTGATTTTCTGTATATAATCAAGCCATTATGCGATACAGATAATCGCAAATAGTTAGAGTAAGGGTATAGGTTAATGATGATGTGTTGGGCATGCAGTCGAATCAAACTGCAGTTCTATGCATCACTAAGATTAACTAGCATGGATAGACATTATTGAGTTGTTAGAGTTGCACTATTCATAAGTAATGTTCTGAACCACCTACTAAATGCTCAACAAAAGGTGAAGTTTCATTCTTCCCTTCAGCTCTTGGGTATTTTTACACTACGTCCTTGCCCGGCCGGCTCAAATTAGACGCAATGAGATGAATTCCAATTGATGTACTCGTCAATTGTTTGCATCGACGTTTGGAAACAATTGATGCTGATGGGGTTACGACGCCATGATGTGCTGATGTTACTTAACCTTCGTTATCCTTGTGTGCTTTTGTTGTTCTCTGCTAGTGTGTTCGTCACCCATAGACACACTTTAGAGTTAGTCTGTGTAGGTAATGTACAAAATCAAGTAGTTATGAAGTAACGATATGGGTGTTTGCTTTTACGTGCATGGTGGCTCCAGCAACCACGAAATAATGGTTGTCATTCCCATGATGATATGTGTAATGAATGAGATCGACAGTGTACTATGGTAGCAATAATCCTTGATTGTACAACGATTACCACACAGATATGAGATGGAGGAAGAGGGGGAGAGGGAAAGATATCTGGATCGGCTCCCAATAGTATGGATTCTAGCATCGAGCGGTACTTGGGAGTATTGAGATCGAATTTTCACTGTGAACTGGCTGGGCATCTCGCCTGAGCGGGATTCATACGCAACAGAATCTTGCTTTCAATATGAGAGAAGGTTGTTGGGCATCTCGCACGATCGAGGTTCATACGACTGGGGGCGAATGGTGCTTGTAAGGTGGTTGGAAGCGTCGGTTGAGCGATGGCTCACACGAACACACACTGGAAATTGATGGGCAGTATCGACCAAGCATGAGTCAAACGCATATAGGGCGAATATTCTCTGTATGCGTGAGGCATAAACTCTCTTCGTAAATACATCCCCCAAACCTGGGCCACACACATGCCCTATCGATCAAGTGGTACTAAAGCTTATAGAGAGCGAATGTTCTCTGTGAAGTGTATGCGTGTCTCGCCCGAGCGTGCTTCAAGCTCGAAAAATCCTGCTTTAAATCTATCTTGAGGTTGTTGGGCATCTCGCCCAACCGAGATTAGACGGTTAGACACGTCGCGCAAGCGACACAACACGTGTGGGTCATGCGAAAACCCACTGGACATGGATAATATCAACCATATTGACATGTATAAATCGAACACTATACATAACACAATAAACACATGCTTATATGAAGAACTCTACATAACACTAAATAGAGCGGTTTAACAAGCGTCATATGAAATGTTCAGTTATATCTACATAACCCTAAACTATGCGAACATCGTAAATTTTAAAAGTCCATGAGATTACACTTACATCTGAAATATATAAGCTCAAGCACACATTGGCAAAACATGCAACAATGACCCTAGATCTGGGGTTCAACGTCCCATACATCTGGCCAATTATTTGTAAGTGGGACGAGGCATTTATTTCTTCTGCAACATATTCTCCCCTTCAGCACCGGTCACTCTCGACCTCCCCACACTTCCCGAAAGTAAGCGATCACCCTATCTCTCTCTATGCGTAGCAATTTCAGACCAAGATGATCCTTCCATTTTGCCAGTTCATCTGCAACACCATTAAATTTCCCATCGAGTAACGCTCGGAGAACTAAGTTCACAGATTCACCCCGATTGCTCCCAAGGTTGGCAGACCTGCACACCACTCGCCTCCCAATCAGGTATGCCGGCGTATCTGGTGGGTTTTGCGCTGCCTTCTCCAACCCACACAATTATAGCACGTCTAGATTATCAGACCGTGTATAATGGGTTATGCAATTCATTACCACAATGTCCCGTGAGGGAATGGGAGGCAGTCGGTCGATCCATACCTCACGCAGCATTGCAGACACACCAAGTACTACATCCCAGCAATGCCAACTTGTGCATATAAAGGAAGTAAGACCCAACAAGCCTCCTTGGATGGCCCGATCCAGAATGTTTATGAACAGCTCAAGAGGCAGCTCCAGTAGATAGCAACGGGTGTTATCCAGTAAGAACTCCGACATAAAGGAAGATAATGGGGGCGTTTGTTTACCAAAATTTTGGGGAATATTCCAAAATTTTGGGAATCTTTTGAATGTTGAAATTTGGTTGTAATGAGTAGAAAACAAATAGCGATGTTTAGGGAGAAGGCGAGTGACGATGAAATCTGTTGTAATGACGAGATAACAACAGGCGAATGGCGAGAGAAGGTGAATGGAGAAAGAAGTTGGGTAGAACTGTAGAAGATTGAAGATGCAGGAAGTATCGAGACACCTTTTTGTTTTCTTTTCCTGGCATCCAGGCAATCACTTCATTTAAAGGAGATGTCTCGCTCACATTGAAAATCTCTCCCTCTCAAAATGGATACTCGATAATCGATTGTGTTTTGGAGTAACTATAGCGTATAACGCTTAGAAAATAAAAACTATAGCATATTACACGTGTACCATTCATCCAAATCGTGGCCGATCGTGACTGTTAGTTCAAGGTACTTAAAAGCTGCCTGGTTAAGCATAGTAAATGATTGGTTTGTCTGAAATTGTACAATTGTTTAAAAGAACAACGTCGTGGGATTACGGATAATCGTCGGTGGGGTTACTATTATTTTGAAGATAGGATAACGATTTCATGACATGGGGGACAGATGTAGGTGATGAGTCATCAGAAGAGCAACTATCTGGGCAGATTTATGTATTGAGCTGTGATGAGAATGCTGTTTAGAAACACAAAAAACCAATCCTTAGCATGCGGCAGTATCTGGGGACAACGAAGCGTCTGTTGGTCAACCGTCAGATTTGAAAAGGCACCGTTCTTTTCCATAACGATCTATTTTTCACCTTTGTGTCATCAGTACTTTCCAGATCTGAGGTTCGACATTCCAAATCCGTTGGGTCTCCAACTGCCTAAGTACCGCTTGAGCAATAAGTGCCACACATAATGTAATGTGGGGATAGGGTTGTTGCATGACACGTGTGGGGGCTATCTTTACGAAGCGAGCTGATGCCTCACGCATACAAAGGACATTCGCCCCATATGCGCTTAACTGACGATCAAATGATACTGCCCGTCACTTATCCAGCAGGTTTTCGCTTGACCCACGCATGCAGAATCGCTCGCTCGATTCGTCCTACCATCACACAGATAGAATCGCACCACATGCGTCCGATACTCGCTCGCGCGAGATGCAGAACAACCTTGAGGAAATGGGTTTAAGGAAGGATTCGCAGCGCTTGCATCACGCTCGGGCGAGATTCGCAGACACTTCAAAGATAACATTCGCTCTCAATGAGCCTTACGACCACTCAAGCGATATTGCCACACAAGTGATTTAGCTATGGGGGTTCGTTTCAATCAAGAGGGAATGTAGATGGATATATCATCTACATTGTTAACTCCAGTGATAATACATCGATGAACAACTCTGTGCATTGGTTTTTTTTTTTTTTTTTTATTCAACAAAGCCACTACTATTACCGAAACACAAGCGTACATACAGAAAGACAACCACAAAAAACAAA
The DNA here is from genome assembly GCA_003952965.2 of Morella rubra. Taxonomy (NCBI): domain Eukaryota; kingdom Viridiplantae; phylum Streptophyta; class Magnoliopsida; order Fagales; family Myricaceae; genus Morella; species Morella rubra. The sequence continues at coordinate 12,361,188 of CM025852.1, forward strand.
ATAAAGACAGAATAGAGACAACTACCCAACATCTAAGGGGGCTCAAAACTATGTGACGTGGTTTGGATCAAGGGCGGCTCTATGGTAATTGAGGCCTTAGGCAAAATTATAAAGTGAGGCCTTTTATAATAATTTATAAAATAATATATTCAAAAATAAAATATTATTAAAAATTGATTAAAAGTATTCTTAACGCTTTTTGGACGTAAAATTACTTATCAAAGTGTTATATTCTATATTTGTTAATATATCATTTTCAATCGATCATATTACTAATCCATTTAATTTTTCTTGAGTCATACTCGATCTTGAGTAAGATTTTATTAATTTTAATGATAACTAAAATAAATACAACTTAAAATAAAATTAAAGTAAAAAATTTAGAATAATAGTACCTGAGACTTTAGTAAGGGAAGATAAGAGTTGAGAAGCTCCAATAATGATAATAATAAAAACATAATGGTGGAGAGATGATTTTTCTATAATTTTGGTACTTGACAGATATTGTCTCAAATAAGTTTAAGTAGCTAACAAAATCTAATGGTAAAAAAATTAAATAAATAAAGATCCAAAAAGGGACTTTTATAGGGTTTCTTTGAATTAATTATAGTTATTATCTTTGAACAAGAAGATAGGGTTGTGTGCAGATGTTATAAATAGGGTTTCTTTGAATTAATTATAATTATTATCTACAAACAAGAAGATATTATAGGGTTGAAGGAAGACTTTATAAATACCACAAAAAGTGAAAAGTTAATGCTTCTTCAATTAACGAGATTTAATAGGCCTCTTTAATCAATATGCTCTTTAAGTTAATTTTTTAGCACCTTAATATTAAATTTTCTTTAAATATAACCTGAAAGAAAATTTTGAACTGTGACCTCCTAAATTTGGGGAAATGTTAATGCTCATTCAATCGAGGGTATTTAATAGGCCTCTTCAATTAATATACTCTTTAACGTTAAGTTTTTTAGGCCTTAATATTAATTTTAAAAAAATATACCATTACCAAAAATTTGGGATTAGGGGCCTTAGGCAACCACCTACGCCTCCTATAGCTAGAGCCAGCACTGGTTTGGATTTGTGAGGAATGCGAGTCTATTATTATATAAGCCCTCTGTTATTTTTCATATTTACAAAGTTTTTCACGGGTTTGAGATAACAAATACTGCAATATCAATATTGGAGCTAACCGTTATCTTAAGTTGTTAAAAGCTACATGAATGTTATTTCGCGAATAGAGCAAGCGAGTCTAGTATATAAACAGAATTCAGCAGAAGTTATAACATTCATTGTAGATGAAGCGAGACTTTAGCAAACATAGACAAAAAAAAAAAAAAGATGAATAAAACACGGGTCAAACAAGCACCATTTTCCAAAACACAACGAAGAAGAATGGCGCCCCCAGCGACCGCGACAGGTGGTTTATTCCTTGTCACTAGAGGAGTTGGCGTAATGGGAGAGAAAAAATTTCCCAGTCGTAGCATTTAAGGGATGATGAACCCCCTCTTCTGTCGTCGATGTCATCGTCAAACGAGATTGTCACCAGTTTGCGTCTGCGTCGAACCATTCGTAGGGGAGGGTCTACCACCACCTCCCGTGTCCTTCGTGTTTGCGGGGGACGAGAGGACGCCTCAGCAGGTTGGGTGGATGGCGAAGAGGACGTGTCCCTCTTGCGACGACACGTGGAGCAGTGTGGGTGAGGGGGAGAGTCAGAGTCATGGTGATCTTTACCATGGGTGGGCATCGGATGGGGCGGAGATTGGGATGAGCTTGATGGAAACGTTATGACCTCCGGTTTGAAGGGACCCGTGACAAACTCTGGGCTTCGGTCGCGTTGGGCCCACAGACCCAAACTTCCGGTAGCAAGACTAGGTGGTGGGCAACAGATATTTTGCCACCTATGTCTAGGTGCGGTATGGGGGCTGCTGGAAGATGGAGGGGAAGCCATGGGTTTGATTGTCACACACGTTTATGTTTGGGTTGCTCAACTGTAACGGTAGGGGAGTATAGATATGGGACTTGGATGTTGAAGATTTTATAAGGGGCCATTGTTGGACGAATATTGTGTTAGAATTATGTGCCCTCGATAACCAAATGATTAATCCAGTCCTAATATCTCATATGGAATATAATTTGGTGGAAGGAATTAATTGTATGTAAAAGGAGCATATTTGCAATAATCTCAAAATTTCAGGGTTCAATTACAATATGTTGATGGACTTGATTGTAATTAGTAGAAGCCCTAATTTTATTAGAAGAAGAGTTCTTCAGTTTAATCCTATAGCTGGAATTTGAGATCCCTAAGGATCCTATGTCTTATGCTCTCTCTAGGGTTTCCCAAGGCCTATAAATCAAGGGGTTGGCCATCAGAACCTATTAGAGAAATCCCTAAAAGGAGAGAGTGACATAAATCCCTTAGGAGGCAAGACATCTGTGTTGCTATTCTGAATCGCTGGAGCTTTAGATTGGATCGTGAAGCGGGTTGAAACTTGTGGATTCCCAAATTCCTGTATCAAGGTAAGTAATCGAATCCGCAGTTGCAATTATAATCCTGATTGATGTTTTGTTGAAAACATGTTATTTATTTAGTTTAATTCCGCTTAAACTATCTTATTGGACAAACAGTTGCATGCGGGTGACATTTCGACATCTGGGATGCTCGGGCGTGTGGTGAAGGCGGCGGACAATCAAATCGATAGAGTTTATTTACCACGAATAATAATTGCAAGGGGAGAGGCCACACACATCCTCGGAAAAGCAAGCCGGTTCATCTTTTCAGTATGATGGCTCAAGCGTTTATAACAGCGGCGGATAATCGAATATTATGAGCCTTCATCGTCTTTTCAGCAAGCTGGTTCATGCATTCCTTCTCGAAACTAACAACGAGGCTCCCACGATCGACCCACGCGCAAGTGTGGGAGTTATGGTTGATGCATGTACGCAGACACCTAAGTTTGTTGGTTCGTGCATGGACTTCCCACATTACGATGTTTTGTTCACTTCGCATCTGTTCAATTTAGCTCTCTATTATGATTTTATGGGGATTTTTTAAACTGTAGTTTTTTACTACCACTTTTAATTTTGCTATAAAATGAACAAACATGAGTACACCTATGGTTGGTATTAACAAATAGTAATTAATATAAGAATTATCTTAATTCGTTATAGTATCTTATATGTCGAATTAACCAGGGCCGGCTCTAGCTATAGGAGGTGGAGGCAGTTGCCTAAGGCCCCCAAATTTAGGACGCCCCTAATCCCAAATTTTTTCTAATGGTATATTTAAAAAAAATTAATATTAAGGCATAAAAAACTTAACATTAAAGAGTATATTAATTAGAGAGGCCTATTAAATCTCCTCGATTGGATGAGCATTAGCTTTTTTCCAAATTTAGGATATCACAGTTCAAAATTTTCTTTAACGTTATATTTAAAAAAAAATTAATATTAAGGCCTAAAAAACTTAACATTAAAGAGTATATTAATTGAAGAGGCCTATTAAATCTCCTCAATTAAATGAGCATTAGCTTTTCCACAAATTTAGGAGATCACAGTTCAAAATTTTCTTTCACGTTATATTTAAAGAAAATTTAATATTAAGGCGCTAAAAAATTAACTTAAAGAGCATATTGATTGCAGAGGTCTATTAAATCTCCTTAATTGAAGGAGCATTAACTTTTCACTTTTTGTGGTATTTATAAAATCTGCGTTCAACCCTATAATATCTTCTTGTTCAAAGATAATAATTATAATTAATTCAAATAAACCCTACAAAAGGCTTTTTTGGATCTTTATTTATTTAATTTTTTACCATTAGATTTTGGTAGGTACTTAAACTTATTTGAGACAACATCTGTCAAATACCAAAATTATAGGAAAATCATCTCTCCGCCATTATGTTTTTATTATTATCATTTATTGGAGCTTCTCAACTCTTATCTTTCTTTACTAAAGTCTTAGGTACTATTATTCTCAATTTTTTACTTTAATTTTATTTTAAGTTGTATTTATTTTAGTTATCATTAAAATTAATAAAATCTTACTCAAGATCGAGTATGACTCAAGAAAAATTAAATGGATTAGCAATATTATCAATTGAAAATGATATATTAACAAATTAGAATATAACACTTTGATAAGTAATTTTACGTCCAAAAAACTATAAGAATACTTTTAATAAATTTTTATTAATATTTTATTTTTAAATATATTATTTTATAAATTATTATAAAATGCCTCGCTTTATAATTTTCCCTAAGGCCTCAATTACCACAGAGTTGCCCCTGGAATTATGTATTAAGACACGTTATAGGTCTTAATACAAGAATTATGATCAATTGGGTTAACTGGTATAATGGTTATTAGACAATTTTCTAATTAATGAATTCGTGTGCTGTTTAATCAATAAGGTACAGGATTTAAAATCTGGTAGATTTATTATATTCCATTGGTTGACTTTTTCAGAAGAATAATCTGAAGATATATTCATATCCTTCAAACTGAGATGGGGTAGAAGAGTGACTAGACCTTGCCTCTAGTTCTTCAGTTATTCTTTCCTAAATATGGTATTTTTCGTTTGTAAGACTGTAGCAAAATTCAGAGGAATCGGTACCATCGATCATTTCCTTTTATTGGTGGTCGTAGTTCTTTGCACGATTTCAGCTCCCATCATGTTATTATTTTCCAATACTAGCTGACACAACAATGGAATAAGCGGAGTAGTTAACATTGAAGGCATAATATCATAACTTGCACTCGCAGTCGACATGACAGATTAGGATGGCATCACATCGTAAGCTAGCTAATTAGGCTAATTAGACATTGGTCGTTTAAGACAAATGACCTTTTAATTACATTATTTGAGAAATTAATTAGCAATAAAGTAGATGTGGGAGATAGTTGTGGTGTTCAGTTTTGCCATGAACTTAAAGTGCATGATGCTTAAGGTTAAAATTGACATTCATAGTGCTATTATTCATTAAAAACGACAGGGATACCGTGATAGGGCTATGTTAAAGAACACGTTGATAGTGTCTGCTTTCTAGTGTGTGTTTTTTAGCTTCACTTTTAAAACTATAAAATTTATTTACAATGTTACTATATTGTATGCCCTTTATCAACTATTAACTGAATTATTTGTCATATCTTCCTCCTACCCATTTTAATTTTGTTATAATCATAGAGCATTCATAAATTGCCATTCAGAGCGTGTGATGGCATAACCCATTATTCTTGGTGTGCGTCACGCTTTACGTGCGCTCGAGTGCCCCATTCTTTGCAGTGTATAGAGTCTTTTGGTTTGATTCACGCAGGACCGGCTCAAGGGTAAGGCAAGTTAGGCGATAGCCTAAGGCCTCACCCTGAGCAAGGCCCGTAAAGAGCTTAAAAAAAAAATTTAAGTGTTGTAGATGATCAAAAAAATAAAAGATAACTGAGCTAAGGGGGAAAAAAAAAAAAAAGAAATTGTAAGATACAATCTTTTCATATTTTTTATATGAGTGTACTGTCTTTTTACTCATCGAGTGATATGTTTTTCTTGGCCTCCTAATCCTTTTTCATATTTCTAAACTTTGATCAAAGAGAAAAAAAAATGCCTTATAAATTTCTTAACTATACAAGTTATGGAAATGCACTATAAATTTCTTAAGTGTGCAAGTTATGGGGCCTTAATGTCATGTATGAGAGCCCTATAAAAAATAATGAATGGGACCTTTGAATATTTTATGTTAAATTTAATAATTTTGAGATAATTTTAAATATTGTATATTAAAATTTATATAAAAAGCCTACTGATTTATATGGCCTTGGGCCTCCATTCAGCTTAAGCCGGCCCTGAATTCACGCTACTGCGATCGTTCGAGCGTGTTGTTATACTGATATTTTTGCCGGTCTCCTATGGGCGCCGCTCAAATGCCACTTTATAAGAGCTCGAGCATGGTGCAGTTTTCAAAAAACACGCATTTTCCCCCTCTCCCACCCCTCAACGACAGCACTTGCTCCCGTCCATTATATATTTGTCAGATAATTGCGAAACCATCTATTTCCTTCCCAATCAGTTTGCTTCTCAAATCTTCAAGGTGAACTGTGTATTTGTGATCGTTTGCTGGACCTTCAAGTTCTACGCTGATTCAAAGGTAAACAACGGTCCATTATTCAAGATTTTGCCTTACTTTACAATTTGGGGGTTAGGGTTCATTCGGAAGGTTATTGCTTTATTTGGGTCTGTCATTCACTGGGTATGGCCTCATTGTTGTTATATCTGTTGCCTTGCTGTACCTCGCATGTTCTCTTGAGTTACGTCACTGTATTTAGGGGTTTATTTACCATTTGGGGTTCGAGGGTTTATGCTTCATTGTTGTAACTGTTGATGAAGTTCCTGGACTGGTATGTGTTTATTTCTTTCTGTACTCGTTCTCTTAGTCGAAAAATGTTGATTAGAATATACCATTATAATGCATTTAGAATGAATTTTCATTGGACTCTGTTTCGCGTTAAAGGTCAATTTGGTTGTTGTTGTTGGTTTTTTTTTTTTTTCTTTTGATTCCTGAGTCGATGGTTTTGGTGGGATTGTTGTTCTATCTGTAGTCATACATAAGTGTGCAACAAATTTTATCATGTTATGCAATGCGTACCTCGGTTCTGATTGGGTGTGATGTTTGCTCTTGGGTGCTCATGTTGCTGATTTCACATGATCTTGGTGTACTTATCTTACACATGAATTCATTTTATTCCATCAAGGGTGGTACATTGCACTATTTGGCGTTATAATGGTGTAGATTATCTATTGTGCATGTGTTTCATATGGTGAAACGTAAGCTACCCATTGTAAAGAAATCCAAACCTACCAATGTGCCTCACAAGAAAAAGACTCGTGCCTTTGATCCTATCAGGTTTATGGATACTCGTGCAACCGAGATGTTTCACACTCGCTTGCAGAAACAGTCCATGATTGTTGAGCGTGAGGTACAACTTTCTAAGCTTCATCATCTTGACATTGCCTCTGTAGTTACTTCTCGTGGCTTAGAACCTTTTTTGACAGACTTCTCCAATCTTGTCCCTCTTGAGCTCCTTGTTCGAGAATTTTACTTGAACTTCTACGATATTGACAAAGCTTTTCGCAGCTTCTCTGTTTTTGTGAGTGGGCAACGTCTTCAGGTTTCACCCGATATCATTGCCCAGGTTTATAATATTAATCAGGTGTCATCACTGATATATCCATATGAGGAATCTCGGACTGAGCCTCCATCATTTGAGGCCATGACGCTGAGGTTATTTCAGCCTTATCCATATATGGGTGGCACTTTTATACTAAGGAATTTACTGCGGAAAATCACATTGTGAGTCGTATCACTTTGACCAACCTGTATCTAGTCACGCATCTTTCCTCCATCGCTTTCCCTAGGGTTCGCTTTCTGTATGCCCTTTTGATTGATGATACGATCGATATTTGCTCTGTCATTTGCTAACATATGTTAGAGATATTCCAATCAACATCTATTAAAATGGGTCTTTCATATGCGTGTTTAATTCAACACCTATATCGTACATTCAACATTGCATTCCCTCCCGAAGGCCCTTATCTTTAGGTCTTCTCCGCTATTGGCGCCAAGACTCTTAAACAGAGTCGTGCTTATCTTCAGCGTATTGCGGAAACACCTACTGCCCATGCTAATCCTTCTTCCCAACCTCCATCATCAATTCCTTCTTCTTCCGTTCGTCCGTCATCTGATCCTGCTACATCCGTTCCTCCTCCCTCTGTTAGTCCTTAATCCTCATCCTTCGTTCATTCTAGTTCACTTCTTCTTGAGATTTTGGATCCTGGAATTGCTGCTGCCTTTTTCATTACATTGGATCGAATTGATGAGCTTATAGAGCATTCGCTGAACCTCATTAAAATTGCAACACATCATCAATGGCAATGTTAGGGACCCCAGTCTAGGCCACTTAACAACACCAACTCCCGCCAAATGATTCGAACGCGATCACCCAATCGATTCTCCTAAACCGTTCTTGGCAACACACGAGCTGAAATGTAGGATCTAACAACACAAATGGAGAACTCTCAAGATATTATGAAGAACGAAGAACGTGGTTAAGGGTTAATTCGCCCAAGAACCAAAAAAACACAAGAACAATCCCGATCAATGGTTATTAGCCCAAGAATGGTACCAAAACTAGGTTATTAGCCTAGAGTGAATCCCATGACAAGGTTATTAGCCTTGACAACGACTTAGCGCATATGTGTCTATACTTGGCCAAAACACTCCACAAAAGCACTCAGGCTCTCCAAGACTCTACTATTCTGAATGATTAACTCTAATGCACCTAAGGATGTTTATATAGACATCCTTAGGTGCTTACAAACCTCTAATGGAATCAAATCACAGTCACAATCACAATCAAATCAAATCTAAATCAAATCACCGATCTTTAGGAATCAATCCCTTCAATCAATAGATTTGATATTACATGCCTAATACTCAAAGGAAATGAATCTTCTAGAGTTTAGGAAAGGATTCCTAAATCTAGAAGATATGATTTATTCAACTCAACACAAAGGGAAACTAATCTCTTACGATACCTCCATGAATGCCTGGATCTCACCATCGTCCGCCGCCATCCACGGCGGTGCCGCCGCCGCGTGCACCTCCATGGGTGGTGGTGCTCCTTCAGCTTTTAAAGCCTTCCTCTTCCATTCCACCTAGCATCGGTAGGGGTGGTGGTGCTCCGCCACTGGTGGTGGCTGGTGGTGGTGGCCATCCTGTGTCATGGCACTCCTCTGTCTGCTAGCCCGCTGCTCCTGCTTGGCTTGGCTGGTGGCCAAGGACTTGTTGTGGCACCGTGTCATAGCAAGGCCATGGGCTGTCATGGCATGTCTGTGGCCGGCTGGCTAGCATACCAGTCAAAGGCGCCATGCCTTGTCAGGGGCGCTAAGATGCTGAGCTTGTGCGTGCGCGCGCTGATGCCATGGGATGGCTGTGGTGCTCTCGCCGCGCGCGCTGTGGGGGTGTCAAGGGTGCCCATGGGTGCCACTGGCACCTCATCTCAGCACCTATCCTCCCACGCATGGCTATCACAGCCCATGTCATCATTGGGGATCCTTTAGGCAGCTTCAGCGCAATGCTCAGGACATTCAAGAAAATACGAAGGCAATTTCACGACTACGGCATGCGATACGGCCTCTTGTTGGTAATGATGCCATTCTGTCGGATGATTCTAAGTCAGCAGAGTCCTCTAATGATGATGAGTCAGCAGAGTTGCCTGACAATAGTGGAGAGAGCCTGCACCTATTGCTGATCCAGCTCCATCTACTGTTCCACCTGCTGATGATCATCCTCCTGAACACTCGGTGCCCGATGTTTCGGCTGCATTGTCATCTGCTATTGAGGTCCTCTCTACCCTCCTCTTTAGCTGGGATCGCGTCCGCTGTGCCTGATGATTCGACTCCACTTCATGACTAACCCTTTGTCCAGTCGTGACAAAGGGGGAGAGTAGCTGACGATTTACTTCTGACTTTCGTGTCTTTTAGGATATATTTTGTCCATGGGGATCTTTTTTTTTTTCGGGGGGGGGGGGGGGGATACCTTTTGTATAGGCTTAGTTGATATTCATATACTGTGTAGCCTTATCAGCCACTTTTGGTACTGTCACGTGCCATATGCTTTATATTGTTGACACATTCACATATTATATGGAAAACATTATGTTCAATTTATGGTATTTCTTACTTGTAAGGATGGGTAATGAAATGCCCAATTCCGGTTTCGTTCCGATACCTACTGGTAGTCAAAGTTGTAATTCAGATATCCATTATGGTATTTTACGATTATGTCTCCGTTTCAGAATAGGAATATCGTCGAATCCAATCAACATGGGAAATTCCAGTTATGTATGTCGAATCCAATTAATGAATAATTGTTTGGGGCCCTAGTAAGCACCCTTCCATATTTTTGAACCAAATTATGAAAGAATTGTCTATTATTAATCATACATGTACAATATATGTGAACATGGTATAACAAGAATAGTTTTTACGTTCATAAAAAATGTCTCTTGAATTATATATGTCGCACTTTATATTTCTACTCAAACATTTGTTACTTGAGAGAAAATGGGACGGCCAATGTTTGCATACATAAGTATAAAATATTTATCCAAAATCTAAAATATAATACAATCACATTCTTACTTTTGTACACTATTTTGACCAATAATAAGATTTTTAGCTGCTTAGGAGACCTCTATCCCCCGAAAAGTGTAGTAGTTATAGTAATTACGACGAATTAATAGGAAAATGCCACGGCAAAAAGATGTCTACATTGATTTGGTAAGTGGTTGGTTTTTCGCTATCAGCTCCAATTGACCATAATATTTCCGTTGTTTGACAACCGTTAGAGCTTTCGTTTTTCTATGGGGTTTATTGTTTCTCACATAGGGATTATGCGGGAGTCTCGCTCCATTCACGATCGAACATAGAAGTCAACTGCGAACCAGGGACTTTTCGCTCATCTATCGAGCGAGTAGCGGTCGAGTGAGTATGTTCATTCTGATAGACCTACGTTAGTGTCACTCCCTTGACGCTCGAACGTAGTAGTCAGCTTCAGCCAGAGAAATTGCACTCGTCTACCGCGCAAGTAGCGCTCTCACGAGGTATTTTCATTCTGAGAGACATACATTACTCGCGGCCCCTTAACGATCGAACGCAGATCTCAGCTTTCAACCTGAGACTTGTTGCTAGTCTACCAGGAGACTAGATTCTATCGAGTGTGATATATCGTTTCTCACAAAGACATGGAGCAAGTATCGCTCCTATAGCGCTTGCTCCCATGGCAACGTCTGCATTTTCGATGAAGCGCCGCATATAACACTTGCAATCGTTTTATTTTTTCTAAATCATACCACTTGCAATCGTTATATCAACAGATACATCAACAAAAGAGAATGAAATAAGCCACAATATATGAGAAGGTAGATGCTAAATTATGACAAGATAATTGACTGGAAAATATTGATGTACATGCAATACAACGCTCACTTGCACATAGTAACTCTTAATCCATTAAAAACAGAAGTTTGTAATCACCAACCCAATTAATAAGAAGACCATGGACAATGCATATCTAAAGTATTGATTCCAAACCTCCACATATTAGTTACAGCCGAATTCCAATTACCCATAACAGAAATACCGAAGTCAGTTAAGTGTTCTATTATATTCGAAAAACAAATAACATTACACATTGAAATCCTAAAGTGGAAAGAAATCCTAGACTTGGTTAAAGGGAATTTAACCAGGCCTTGCGCTGAGCGTCGGTCATGACCATGAATGCCTTTTGTGCAAACCCGTTTTCAAGCTACTTGCACCCCTTCAAGAACACCGCGTGCTCATCTTTTCCTAGCAGTGACTCCATAAGGATGAGACACTTTGAGTACAGATCATCTATGGCATCAGCCCCACCTTCGCTGGGGCACAGGAGTCCAGTGGCTCTACTCTGCAACATCATCCATTGTTCAAGGATCTCGTTGCAACAGTCCTGAGCACCAACGAATTTGAGTAACGCCATACCATTTGTATCGTAACATGGCACCCCTTCAAGAACACCGCGTGCTCATCTTTTCCCAGCAGTGACTGCATAAGGATGAGACACTTTGAGTATAGATCATCTATGGCATCGGCCCCACCTTCGCTGGAGCAAAGGAGTCCAATGGCTTTACTCTGCAACATCATCCATTGTTCGAAGATCTCGTTGCAACGGTCCTGAGCACCAACGAATTTGAGTAACACCGTACCATTTGTGTCATAACGTGGCACCCCTTCAAGAACACTGTGTGCTCATCTTCTCCCAACAGTGACTGCATAAGGATGAGACACTTTGAGTACAGATCATCTATGGCATCTGCCCCACCTTCGCTGGAGCAAAGGAGTCCAGTGGCTCTACTCTGCAACATCATCCATTGTTCAAGGACCTCGTTGCAACGGTCCTAAGCACCAGCGAATTTGAGTAACACCATACCATTTGTGTCGTAATGTGACTTCCCCTTAGAATGCCTAGGGCAGAGGTGGACACTTGACGATCCGTCGGTGGACCTTCTGCCCAAATTGGTGTGGGCTACCGAAGGTGGCGGTGCACCAGACGGAGCTAGCACGAGTGGATCATGGTTGTCATCAATCCCCAACCCATTAAGCTGATCCTCAAACGCATGCTCATCATTTGTGTTGGGTGGGCTATAAGGAGAAGGGTGGTGCAGGGCACCCATAGCTGTTGAGCCTAAGAAGAGCTTGCTCATAAGTGCATAGTTGGAAGACCCTTTTTTCGGAAGGGTTTTGCGGCTTTATGTATCTAGATCAATCAAGATAAAAACTCATATTAAATTATAATTGGGCTCATAGATCATGCCTTAATGTTATGTGTTTGGAATATTACCGCTAGGTAGGCGTCCCACTAGGCAGGTGTACCAGAAATGGTGTTAGTATCGACATCCCATCAAAAGCTGGTCTCATAGTTTAGCAAGCTGTACAACCGCCTCCACTGTTTCTTCATCCTATTAAGCTTCTCTTGGATTTGCGCGCACGTCTTGTCCAACCCAGTGACTTCACTAAATTGTGCAGTTAGACCTGGCCACATGACAGCGTGTGGGGAACAATCTTTGATGTGTCCAGACAGAATATGATCCTTGAGGATGTTGAGGAATGCAAGCTCATGGGAGGCAATCCAATCAGTACCCTTTCCCACCTACAAAAGTAGGGTGGGCATCACTTTGGCAGGTATTACTAGTTGCTGTAAATACGGGATGAATTTCCAAACAGCACCATGTGAGGAACTATCAAGCATTGACATATAACAAGGGAGAAGCCAAACATAGGATGTGGGGATCTACCAAGCATTGCTAGAAACCGCAGTAATGCGCTAAAGATAGCATGTGGGAATGAATTTTGTCACATCGGGAGTTTCTATGTGCATGTCGTAGCAGTGTGAGATGGATTCAAAACTACGGTTGGGTTCATTCACTAAGAGGTGGATTCAAATTGCAGCCCAAATAGAAGGTGGCTAACAATTAAGCATTGCAAAATAAAAAAGAATGAATTTCTAAACATGTTTGCATGTGGGGAACTATTAAGCACTGCCATATACCAAGGGAGAAGCCATAATGTAGCATGTGTTGGATCAGCGTATATATGCATGTCCAACGCAGTGTTACAGGGATTTTCCACAAAGAAGTGGATACAGATTGCCGCCAAAATACAATGTGGCTAACTACTGAAATGTATTCAATATAACGTAATAAAGGCACGAATGTGAGTGCTACCAGACATGGATGGCTAAAATTGAATGTACTAGATAACACTGACCGATTTTCGTCTTCTCGGTGGCTTGCAAATGGTTTTGGCAATCAAGGGTTTCGTGGACCGCTCCCTCAAGTTGTAGGGCTACACAAAACGAACCAAAAAATAATGAACTCCATTTCTATGTAATGGAATATACGTACACTGAAACTATCTAGTTTTGCAAAGAATTTACATACTATGGGCTAGCAGGCATCCACTATACATTTGGAGTACGAAAAAAATGTTGGTGGCGTATACTTTAAGTGTAGATCACATTCGAAAAAGCCAAAACAATAGTAACAAGCAGTTGCACATTATGGGCAAACTTATTTAATCGATACTGCATGCGGTGACAGAAGACAAAAGCTCAAACAATAGTAATAACCAGTTGACACAGTAAGGGCAATATTAGGTGAAGTTCACTGACGCATTAGATCAGTCATTGTTGTGCAAAGAAGGTGAACAATGTTGTGAAGGGGTTAAACCCGCAAAACATAACACATTAATACATAATGGATTTGGAAGTTACCTTGCACCTGGAACGCGTTGTGGGAGCCATCATAGGTGTTGATTGGGAAGACAAGGGTGGGGGCTGGTGGGACCATGAATCCCGGCAGTCGGGCGTCCTGGGCACTACAGTAGCTGGTGACGGAGGTCGGGCACGGGAGATTCCCGAAGACAGAGTGCCTCTAGACCACTTAGAGTGGTAACTCACCTGATTGGGCATATTATACAGCTGATCTGGACAAAGGGTCTCAGCTTGTTTGACAGGACTGGTATCACGAGTCCAATCGGACCGATCCGTCAATCCTGGAGATAAGTCTGAGGTGACAATGTGATCAAAGCTCGAGTGAATTACGGCGAGATTGAAATACGGTATTCGATTCTTTGTTCTGTAGCAGAAGAGTGTTGTGAGAACTGGAATAAAGATTGTTATCGGGGAATCTGTACAAGAGTGTATGGAACTAGGTCGGTGGGAAGTTAATAAGGGAGAACATAGGTGAGATGGTTGTTGTGGTTTGTTCAATCGGCAGCTGGAGAGAAGAAAGAAGTAATAAATTGGCATTAACGTTGGAGGACATCGACGATAGTGAGAAATGGAGAAAGAAAAGGACGAAGAAGAGAGGAGGGTGTAGCCAAGTACCCAACAGAAATAGCACCACTAAGACGACAACGATATCTTTGTGTTGTATAGTGGTGAAGAAGATGCAAACAACAAACATTAGGACCTGTGTTGTCAGTATAGCAGATAGACGTTACAAGGGTGTTTTTGGACTGAGAGTCATGATCAATCAGCATGACGCACGTGGCCGTGTAACTGTAGTAGTTGAACCCATCCAAACACCGATTCCATCACCACGGTTTGAACTACCAAAACTAGGGCCTGAGCCCGTTTCCAAACGAGGCCTTAACATTTTGGGACTGTTTTGTTTTGGCGTCAAGAAGCAATTGTTTTAGAGCATTGTTTTAGGTACAAATGGCTATAAAAAGGTGCTAATTAGAGCATTGTTTTATTTATGGTTCCCATAATTCAAGAGCATGATGAGATACATGAGAACATCATGTGTGTAAATATAAAAATGACTAAATATTTTAGAGCCTATCGCGTTTGCAAGTGTTCTTAACTATCGTCAAACAAAAATAGGTCTTGTTTTCAAGATGTGAAATGACATTTTTATACTCAAAATTTTTTGACAGTTATGTTTGTGTGAGTATAAATTGTTATTTTAGAGATAAAAAAATCAATCTTCATTAAGACTCCATCTGTTTTAATGTAAAGTTTATTTATAATGTAAAATCATTTCAAATGAATTATGTTTCAATAATGTATTCTAGTTTTTCAGGTGGATACCTCAAAACATGTTTCTTGAAAATAATTTTCGATATCTGACACACTATATGTTCTATAATTTTGTATAATTAGTAAATTGAGATCTATGCACAATTTGAGATAAATTAAAAATAAAGTATATAAACAGTGGAATAATATATATTTATTTTTTTTATAAAAAGAATATAAATATTATTTAAAAATAAATAAATTAAATCAAATATTGACTATATATAAGATATATATCATGACAATAGTACTCATATCTATATAAAAATGTGCATATAAAGGGAGAGTGGAGTTCCTAGAATTAAGGCAACCCAAGAGAGAGTGAATTGGGTTTTCAAACTTTTTCGATTATAACCCTGTAATACCCCAACCTTCTGAAGTTTATTAATTATCTTAAAGTAAGTAATAAAATTATAAAATAAATATTTAATTATTATTTTCGGATTAGTTATTTTTATTAGTTTAAAAATAGGAAAAATCCCTAAAATAGCTAGAAATTGCCGAAAATTATGAGAAAATTTTCCTCTTTCATCTCTTTTCAAGTTCTTCAACTTAGTAATATATTTTACTCATTTAGTATCTTAGAAATTTCTAAATAGAGATTTAATGCACTTAAAAATTTAAAAATGCTATTATTTCATGATTTTTGCCCTAATAACCTTTTTAAACTCAATCTTCTTCAAACTTTTTGCATAGACTTGTGTTAATTACTTATTTACTAAGTCAATAGGATGTGTTCTAGATTAGCCATCTGTCTTAGTATTATTTTTTAGAATTATTTCATTTAATTAGCGAATATGGGATTGGAAATTAGGTTTTATGGCAATTGGGCCACCATCCATCTACATTCAGCCCAGCCCATGACACCTCACCATGCTCCCTTAAAACGGCCGTGCCCATAGATTTGCAAAAAAAAAAAACAATGATTGTAAATGATTAGCAATCATTACCTCATGCAAAACCATGCAATACTTAGAGATCTCAAATGAAAATATATGAAACATGCGCATCAATGATATCAAATGCTGCATACATGAGCATGTCATCTACATCAATGGCAATGATCGGCGGTACCGATCGCTAGGGAGTGCAATCATCACTACTGGATGGTAGATGGCCCCCAGAGTAAAAGGCATTTGGAGAGCCTTTACTCGTGTTCTAGTGCAATGGATAGCACAGAACTGTCCCAGACGACCCTGTCACTTGGGGGTGAAATAGTAGACACCAAAGAGCATTGCAAACGTCATACAACACGAATATCGTAATCATGCTGCATCTTATCTTATGATAATGACTAATATTATTTCTAAAAACATTAATTGTCTCCTAAATATGTAAGTATCGTATCTCTTCCTATTTATTTTACTGTTCATCATCCTATGCCCCCTATCCCACCTCCCTGAGTCCTTAAGACTCACCCCGTTTCCTTGTCCATATTGTATGTTTATCTTTGAAACAGAAAATGACGTTATTTGAATCATATGTTTCCCATGAGCTCCCCACCCATATCTTGATTATCCACATTCGGGTCCTGGTCTTAGAGGATGATCTCGACGTGATTGTGGATCACTAACCCTACTTGGTCCCGAAGGATCCACCTCCGAATGTTCTTATTGTTCCTCAGTACGTGACGGACCCACTTGGACAGAACCACACCGACCTTAACTGGGTGGATCTCACCCTGACTGATGATGAAGACTGATTTTCTACTTTTATTTAGTTTTTATGATGTGTATGTATATATAACTTCTGAAGAATAGGGTTAGAGATTTTGATAAGCTCACCTATTAGTAGCCTGATTTTGTAAGGATCTTAGGATCCTCCTTGATCCCTATCCCCCTTCGAATAGGTTGTTTTTCTTTCCTTGTGTTTGTTACTATCTATTTCTAGAACATGTACCCAATGTTGGTTGATGGTCTTTTTAAGTATTTCAATGTTTTTAAGATTTTTAACTTGACTTCCATTTTCACCTTATTACTTCTAAGTATGTGTACAAGTCTTCTACTGTATTTTCGAGTAATATTTGGCTTTTAAACTTCAAGGAAATTCCAGTCTCGAGAACTTAGAAGTAGGATGTGTCGTAATCTCGTCATTTATAGCATCTCTGTTACTACAAAGAGGAGTTCGAGACTAATACGAACACGGGGTCATGACAAACCCCCAAAATCGTGTTTGTAAAGTAAAGACTAATTTAGCACAAGTATATTGATGCAACAAGTAAATAAGTATTAAATATAAAAGCAAGGTTAGAAAAACAAATACAATGATTTTTAGGTGGTTTAACAAACCCTGCCTCTATCCACCCCTCAAGCTTCTTTCCAAGCCTTGAGGTTTTATCTATTATCATCTTAATAGTGTACATTCTAGGTTATGGGTGCTAGAGAACCTTACAAGTGCTTTTTCGGGCTTAACACTCATAACCCAAGTGGTTTTTCGGGCTAACCATTCACAACCTAACCGAGCTTGAGATACCCTCTCTAACCTCCTTCTATATCAAACAACCTCACTAAAGGAATCACCTCTTTTGAAAAAGAAGATACAAGTATTTAACTTTCTCAAAATGTGGATGAAAAAAAATAAAAAGTTTTATCTCTTTGCATCACACAATGACAAGGATATCAAAGTGCAATTTGTGTGAATGATATGAGAGACTTTAGGAAGGTCCTTATATAGGCTACATATCAAAACTAGCCCTTTTTAGTGGTTTAGGGCAAATCTGACAATTTTTCTATTGTACTAGTCAACTGCTATATCAACCGGTCAACTGCTACAACTAGTCGTTGCCCAATGGTAAACAAATTCAAATACTATCATTTTTGGTGTACGTAAGAAGATAGACCCATTTCGTGTAAAAGTTGACTGCTACAGATCATTACATAGACTACTACAATTAAAAAACCCGTTTTTGACATTTTTGAAATCTCAATTTCAAAAACCAACTTTTCAAAAGTAAAACTAAGGCTTGAGAGTTTATATAGGGATGATTTAAAACACTTAAAGCACATTTTAGTTGTCAAACTTGTGATAAAAAGACTATGCACGGTTGGCAAGATATGCAAGTGTATGATTCAAATACTTGTCAAAAGTGAAACTAAAAGTTATAAGATTATATCCTATAGTCTTGAATCTTCACTTTTGAGCTCCTTGCATCTTCTTATTTTTGACTCTTTAATAAAAAAATATATTTGTCTTTGAAGATGTCTATTTTGTAAACTTAATTCATTTATTGAAATCATTAAAATATCAATTGTGAACAAAAGCCAATAGAGAGATGAACTACCATGGCAAAGTAGAGAAAAGTGTGAGTCTAGGGGTGTGCATTGTTGGTGTTCAATTTTTGGGTCAACCCCAACCCCAACCCCGCTTGCACATGAACTCGAGCCAAGCTAGTATTTAGGATCGAGATTGACTGAGGGAGAAAGGATCGTGAGCAAACATGATATAAGAGAAAAACATTTGAAATGTTACTTTCGAGAATTGGGGTCATGTAGGCTTTTTTTGGGGCCGAGATACTCAACTTGACTTTGACCCTAATGGAAACCAACTCAGTTGGGTCAAGACAGGTCAACTCTAGATTGAGTTGTTGCACATCCTTACATTAGGAGAACAAAGAAAGGGAGTTGAGATGCCGATGGACATTGAGAAAGTATATTACCTTCTTTTAAAAAGGAAGTCACTTTACGGAAAATCAAAGTTTCTTTGTACAGTTGATTGATTATATTTTTAATTTACCAAATTTTACCAACCTCTCTAAATACGAGAAACTAGGAAAAATACATTTTAAATTTTAATTTACGGTGAAACAAACAAACAGTGCTTAAAATTGACGAAAAATTTTAAAAAAATATGTAAATATTTAAAATCAATAGTTGATGAATATAATGTGACAAAAATAATAATATGGAGTGCAGAGTGTTAAGAGTCACGTATATGCAGAGTAGGGGTGCCCAAGTTACCGGTCGGACCGACCAACCCAGACCGAAATCGGACCGATTTTGGCCAAACCGATCCCCTTTTTTTATACCGGATTTACCGATCCGGGAAACCGGTGTACTCCGGTCCGATTTCGGGTTACCTATATGGAAAACCAGAACTGGACCAGAGTATACACGAGGGCGGATTGGGAGAAGATAAGAATCTTTGTTATGTTTTTGAAGGTCTTCTTTGATGCTACTGTCAAACTTTCTGGGTCATTGTATGTGACATCAAACATATTCTTCCCTGAGCTTTGTCAAATTCAGTCACATTTGATTAGAATGTCTAAGAATGACAACGCAGTAGTTCGCAACATGGCAATAGAGATGAAGACCAAGTATGATAAGTATTGGGGCAATGTGGAGAAATTGAACATGATGATATTCGTTGCAAGTGTGCTTGATCCTAGAGGCAAATTGGTGTGGTAGAGTATTGGTTGAAGAAAATATATACATCGGATTTGGCAAATACTTTGATATCATCTACAAAGTGTTTGTTGGAGGCTTTGTTTGATGAATATAACATGATCTATGGAGATTCAAGCACGACACGTTCACAGGTATATCATTTGTAGTTTCTAATGTATTTCTTTTAATTATTTGAATTTTATTTGATTTGTAAATTATTTGTAACTTCTAATTTATTCCTTTTAATTATTTGTACATAGGGTTTTGAGCCTCCATCTGCTAGTGTTGATTTTACTATGGATGATGCCTCTGGCTCTAGTGGCATAGTAGATGTCCCATATTTTGAGATGTATGAGCAAGATAATGAAGTTGAGTATGTCAAGTCTGAAATTGAAGCATATCTAACAGATAGGTGTGAGTCACGTAATACCCCGTCTTTTGATATTTTGACTTGGTGGGGGAACAATAAATCCAAATATCCAATACTTGCGAGGGTGGCGAGGGATGTGCTGGCTATGCCTGTTTCTACAGTTGCTAGTGAGTCAGCATTTAGCACGGGGGGTCGTGTGCTTGATCCTTTCGCAGTTCTTTGTCTCCAGTCACAGTTGAGGCTATTGTGTGCTCTCAAAATTGGTTGAAGGATCCAATTAAGTTAGATATTCGGAGTCACTGGACGAAGTTGAGGTCTTTGAGGCGTTAGAATCAGGTAATACTATTATATTTTGTTTCTATGTTGGTTAATTTTTTTAATTTTGTAAGTTCTAGTTATTTATGAAGATTTGAACATGTTTTTGTCATAAATTATTAGGAATAATGTTTAACTCACGAGTGGCTCGGCTTGAGATAACTGAAGACTAATTTAATTTGATTTCATGGTAAGTTTTTATCTCTTTTTTATAATAATGCCCACTATATTGTTTATTAGTTTATTATCTCACGTGTAAATTTTTTTTCCTTTTACAGCTTTCATGGGAGATGGACAATTCACAACCGGACAGTGGACACATTAATGGATATTTTAATGACATGTATTATTAATTATACTTTTAGTTTGTTGATTTGATTATTTTGTTGTTTGTTATGGCTTGTAATAGAGTAGTGTAGTTAGTAATTATTAATTAGTTTTACTTGTAATTCTATTTGATACTTTTATTTTAGACTTCCTTTATATTGTAATGTCTATTTGTTTTGTTGATTTTAAATGTATGATTTATTATCTTAAAAAAACTAGGATTTAGAACTCTTTAATTAGAGCTTAGTATTTTCTTCAAATCAAATGTAACAACTTTTACAAAATTTGGTTGAAATGTAGCCAAATATTTCATGTAAAAATAGGCCAAAAAATTGATGTAAAGAAACCCAAAAAATGGTCCAAAAAGTCCAAAATAAAACCCCAAAAAAGGCCTAAAAAAGTAAAAATGCTAAGAGGCCCAAACAAAAAAAGGCCCAAAATGTCATGGCCCAAATCCCAAACCGGCTAATCCGGACCAGTGAAACCGGGGGACCGGACCGGACCGGTCTATTAGACTGACCGGTCCGGTCCGGGTATGTGTACCTTAGGGCCTTATCAGTTTGGCCGGCCGGACCGGCCATTAAACAGCCCTAATCATAATTCCAAAGTTTGTGAAATAAAGCCTTTCTTTCAATTACGGAATGATATTATTTAAAGTTAAAAGGTTAAATATATTTTTTACTCATTAATTATTAGAATTTTAACATTTTACACTTATTAATTTTGTTTATATTCTATCACTCAATTACTAATTTTATATATTTTACATTTTATTAATTTTAGAAAAAATTAATATTTTTAGACTGTAAAATAAACATAATATTTTTTTAATTGTAGTTAAAATAATTAATAATATCAACCATAAATAACAAATTTGAAATTATCCTCACAAACTGTATCAATTACAGTCGCTTTGACAATCTAGAAGGTTATATAATCAAGGTGTGTTATAGGTCCATAAATCAAATCAAATCAAATCAAATACACCGAAAAACGACGAGTGACGATCTGGATCTCTCTGGAAGGAGGACCGCAACGAGGGATCGAGAGAGCGAAAATGGAGATTTCAACAAAAGTCGGAGGAAGAGAGCGCAGTGGTCCTGACTCTTGTCTTAACTTCGTTCGAGGTGGACGTGTTTTTTGGCTTTCATCTGGTCCTTTACGTGTCATCCCTGAGTTTAGAAACGGGAGGATAATGGAGAGAAGCCAACTGGACCGTGGGGGGGGCTTTCCCGTTAGCTTGTTTACCGGTTCCAGAATTCCCTCTAGACGGACGACCTTGACTTTGTAATATTGCTCAAGCAAGACTTTTCTTCTCTCTCTCTCTGCGGTCTTATTCGGTTCCCATTTTCAAAGACTTCGTGGAACGTTCATACCAAGACTTGATAGAGCGCGGTCTAATTATTGAAGCTCTGATAGCTGTAGTTATGTATCATTTCTGTACTCTGGATTGTAATTTGGGTTGGTAAGCTGACCTCCAGCTGCCGTGTAATGACTTGTGTTGGGCGAATCCTTGAACGCCCACCTCTTGCTCTAGCCTCTCCCAGGTCTTTTAGTACTTTGGACTGACGGGCTTCTCCCAGAATAGCAAAGCAATGGGAATCTGCTGAAGTTTAGCAGATTAGATTGTGGGATCTGACTGAGGATTGTTAAGGGTGAGTTCTGTTGGAAATTCCATCCGTTTTGTATTTGTACTCTTAGATATTGTTTTGTAGGATTTCTCCAGCTAGAAAATAGGAAGTTTGAGAAGAAATATAACTCGAATTTTTTGTTGCTAGGTCTGAGAGGAACGCCAATTCTAGAAACAGTATGGGTTTATTATCTTAACTCTAGTAGGCTCCTGCCAAAGACAGTTTGAGGTGGGTTCTTGGTAACGTTGGTTTTGTTTGGAAGGGGGGATACCGAAAGATTATTGCTTCAATCTATATATATGGGAACAAACGTCGAGTATGTTTTCTTGATTTATCTTCCTTAGATTCTAATATTATAAGCGACTTGACTCAAAAGAACAATTAAAACAAAGTGGGCTTCGTTGCTATTCCTCTTTACTTGATTATACCTGGTGTTTCCTCTGTTGTTGAAGGAAACACTAAAATCTAGTTGTGGTTTACTTTAATGCGGGAAGTTTTGTGACTATGAACTTGTTAGGTGGTCCTGGGGTCGTGAAAGGAAACGAGCAATCGCTATGAATTTAGTCTGTCGTTTGAACTTTCTCTATTTACCATCCTCATATCTGTTTTTGTTGCTTGTTTTAAAGCTCAATGATCAGAGAAGGAAATAAGTTGTTAATAAGTTGTTAATAAGTTAAAATTTTTATTTCTGATAAGTAAATAGGTTACAGTTAAATTATGATACTATGTAGTGTGCAATTCATGACTCACTTTCCATAATGTTGATGTTGCTTCAGTGGCTTAATACGATTGAAGCTCTCTTCTCTTATGGTTCTGCAGTGTTTCCTTAGTTAGAAGCTATGAAGTGTTTCCCATTCTTCAATGGGAACAAAAAGGATGAGCCAGAGGCCACAAAGTCAAGGTCAGTTCAGTCCACCAATTCAAATTGTACAGATGCTGAAATGAGGACATTTGGATCTGACTTAAATACCCAGAATGTTTCAAACGCTAGCACAGAATCCTTAAGGAGGACTTCATTTCCTAGTTTGTCTCAAAGACACAGCAACCTCAGAGTTTTTACAGTGTCCGAGTTGAAATCAGCCACCAAAAATTTCAGCCGTTCCGTCATGGTTGGAGAGGGTGGCTTTGGGTGTGTTTATAAGGGGTTGATCAAGAATGTAGAAGATCCATCCACAAAGATTGAAGTTGCAGTGAAACAACTTGGCAAAAGGGGAATTCAGGCATGAGTTATTCCTCAATTTTTCCTTTTCGAGCATTCTGTTGATCCTTTTGGCATTGATTACCCTCATGGAATTTACTTGTTAATCACACCTAGTAGTATCTTCGGAAGACTTCTTTATAGTGTGTTGTCATGGAGATAAACATTAGTTGCTTTTTTCTGTTGTAGTGGCACTGCATATTACCAAATTTAATTGCACAATTCTTGTTTACAGTTATTACAACGAATGCTGCCTAATTAACATTCAGGACTTCATCCTCTTTTTGGCAGGGGCACAAGGAATGGGTGACAGAAGTTAATGTTCTTGGGGTGGTTGAGCATCCTAACCTTGTCAAACTGCTTGGCTACTGTGCTGAGGATGATGAAAGAGGAATCCAGAGGCTTCTAGTATATGAATTTATGCCTAATAGAAGTGTTGAAAACCATTTATCCACTCTGTCGGAGACACCTCTTCCATGGGCAATGAGATTGAGAATAGCTCAAGATGCTGCTCGTGGCTTAACATACCTACATGAAGAAATGGATTTTCAGGTATAGGTCAAATTTTATTTTGCAGTTATTTGTATGTAAGGTTTATTAGCATATTCATCCAACGAATTGATATTTCCTAGATATTTGAGATCTTTTAGTTTATTTGGTTCCCTCATCAAAGAGAGAGAAAATGGAAGGGGGCTAATCATGGACAACAGCTTTTGTAGTTGCTAATACACGTCCAACATACTTTCCAGCATTTTATTTGGTATGCTACTGAAATTGTTTGTCTGTCATGTGTCAGATCATTTTCAGGGATTTCAAGTCGTCTAATATCCTTTTGGACGAGCAATGGAATGCAAAGCTGTCAGACTTTGGACTGGCCAGGTTGGGCCCTGCAGAAGGATTAACCCATGTCTCAACAGCGGTATGATCATACAAACTGATCTATGAATTAGTGTCTATTTGTCTCCAGCATTCCTACTTTAAAAATAAATGTACTACTAATACAATGTGGAAGGGAACTCACATGGAAGCGGGAACTAAAATGCCTTGCCTTTCTTGTGTTTTACCAGAGAATCTATCACGGGACTTGTCCAATTTCAGTTATCTGATATTAAAATAGAACTGTGCTGTGCTGTCTTACATAATTGACGTATGACTTTGAGTAATAAATGCATTCTATCTATGCCTTTGAAATTGTGCTTAGATGAAACCATTGATTGTCCTCATCTTTTAGCATGAGACGTGTTGTTAGTCAGCGGCTTTAACCCAAATTTTACGACCTCGAACAAATGACAATTATGGTTACCCTGTAGCAATTTGGAAGATTAAAGTCCCACGAGCCATTTGGACTACCCATAGGTCTTGGATTAAACTATTTGTTACGTGGCATGCTAATGAATTCATTGTACTTACTTCAACTCTAGCAAGGGGATATCAGGAATTTATACTTTTTCAGTCATTTAAAAGTTGCCTGTGCGTGGGGCTACTTTTCATGTCCAGCGTGGAGAATGGAATTGGCCTCCAGTGGCTATGTTGAAAAATTAATCTGATCTCTATAGTCGGAGAAATTAAAACCTCTCTTTCAAGACAATATGAGAAAAAGAAGAAACTTAATTTTGGACTGTACTATTGGGTGTCAGAATCCAAATACTTCAGCACTTGCCAATGATCTATTACCATTCATGACTGGTTATTTTTGTCAGGTTGTCGGGACCATAGGATATGCAGCTCCTGAATATATTCAAACAGGAAGGGTCACATCCAAAAGTGACGTATGGAGCTTTGGGGTTTTCCTTTATGAACTTATCACTGGTAGGCGTCCTTTAGATCGAAACCGTCCCAAGAACGAGCAGAAGCTCCTGGAATGGGTAAAGCCATTCCTGACAGACATGAAAAAATTCCATCTAATATTGGATCCAAGGCTCAAAGAGAAGTATTCCATAAAGTCAGCACAAAAGCTTGCAATTGTAGCCAACAGATGTTTGGTCAGAAACCGCAAGAATCGCCCAAAAATGAGTCAGGTATTGGAAATGATTAATCGGATTGTGGAGGCATCAACAGAGACTGGAAGTCCTCAACTACCCTTGATGAGTTTGGCATCGGAGGAAGCTTCATCAGATACCAAAGCCAAGAATAGGAAAGCAATCATGGATTTGACTAGTCAAGAAAGCGGTTGGTTTGTTCGCATGTGGGCACCAAAGCTTCTAAGGACATGCTGATTGCAGTAACTTCAAGCAAACTAGGTTGGAAAGTACTTGGGCCATCCGAAAACTTGGATGAGATTCTTTGAGGCTTCAAGATTCACCATCGATAGACTCAACGAACAACTTTCTGCATAATTCTTATACATACTGCAGTAAGTAATGCCCCTTCCAATTCTTTAACATGTATATGTATAAAGCTGCTCGCATATACCAAAGGAATTAGGAGCTGCTAAATGAGGTATAGTGAAGCTGGTCTGTAAAAAACTAATAAGCTTCTAAGGTGATGCAAATTGCAGTGCCTTAGGCAGAAGAGGATTAGGATAGTTCTTTTTGGTACTTGGAGACGCCTGTAAGAGATATTCAGAATGCACTACTGAGTCAGTGTAAACTGTTTAGTTCAAGTTCTGTGTCATTGACAATATTGGTTGTATGAGAAATAGTATCTACAATTTTGCAGGATATTTTTTTACGCAGTGAATACTAGCCAACTAGGAGGAAGTTCATCTAGTATTTGACAAGAAAGTTAATGGGAGAAAGAAAGAATGGACATTGCAGTCTTGTTTTGGTTGAAATATAACATAGAAAATGAAGAATAACCATTGCTAAGGAGAATTGTTAGGGTTAAATACACCTTGTACCTTCCAATTATGAAGGTCTTGATATTTTGCACCCAAATTTATTATTTTTATCACATTGCACCTACCAACTATTGATTTCAGACACTTTGCGTTCATCGTTAAAATTTTCCGTTATTTTGGATGATAATTTATTCTTTGGCCTCAAAATTATAATTTTACCCTTGGAAAATAGTCATTGCAAAAAAAATATGGACAAGATTGTCATTTTGCACCAAAATTTTAACAGAAAGTGCAGTGTGTTTGAAATCAATAATTTGTGGGTATAATATGACGAAAATAATAGTTTGAGATGTAAAATGTCAAGTCCTTATAGTTAGTGAATGTAAAATGTATTTATTCTAATTTTTTTAAGAAAAATGAGAATTAAAGGTTAGGGAAGGATTGAGTCAATCCTCTCTTTTTTATTCTTTTCAAAAAAAAAAATGGTGTTAATGAAAATGATGATACGCTGATAGTTGTATACATGTCACAATAAGATTGCCTTTCTGACTCCTTGGCACAAATTCATTCTGTTAATGTTACAATGAAAGATGGATGGATACGACTTTTTAATAAAGTTGAAAATGATGCTTTTTAAATAGTAGATCTTATGGAAAACAAAAGATTAAAATTCAGGAAGAAATTTAGTATTTAACTCTTAACCTGTACAAATATCTTTTGCTAATTTTGATATCACAACGGGTTGCGCTTTTGGAGACTCTAAAATAAGAGTAGCTCCTTGCAACTGCTTAAATGGACACAACTATTGATGTACAAATAGAGTTGGGATGCACCATTCTTTCGCAAGGATGGCACACATAAGGTTGGATGAACCATTTTGGGCTTCTCGTTTTGTTTGTAGGCTCTTTTGTTTCTCTTTTTGGAAGGCCTATACATGAAAATAAAGACGATTTCATCACTAATTCGCGTAGTTGACAAACCTCCTACTAGTAGCCAAGTGATGAGGTTTACACTTAGAACGGTGTGGTTTGAGTGTACAATTCTCGGTTTGATTCATGAGAGGATTACACCAGTTGCTTAAATGAGAAGCTGTGGATGGTGAGTTATAGTCTCTTTAGGGTTTTTTTTTTAATCAAAACAGCTCATTCATTAATGAGAAGGTGTGGTTTGGGTGGACAATTCTCGGTTTGATCCATGAGAGGATCAAGCCAGTTGTTTACATGAGAAGCTGTGGATGGTGAGTTATAGTAAGGGTGAGTACCAGAACGGATGGAACTGGAATGATTCATTCCGGTTCCGGTTCCGATACTCACCGGAATTCAAAAAATAGTTCCGGTTCCATTTCGGAATGGACCGGAATTTCCGATTTCATTAGTATGCTTTTTACGTGTACAGAATATACCATCCAAAGGGGTAGAAGAAAACCTTTCCAGCGTCAAAAGAAGGTAAATTCGCCCTGCAGCTTGAA